>RXID01010978.1:164992-840387 GCA_005019695.1 Trichopus zeylanicus subsp. travancoricus | reverse complement strand
GCCTTTGAAATCCCTAGTTACCCCCTTTACAGTTGGTTCAGAGGTTTCAAGCTCTTCAGAGATAGGCATTTCAGTAACTTGCAAGCTAGAGCTAGGTATATGAGAGGGTGATTCAGGAGCCTTACAAGGAGATAACTGAGGCATTTCAGGAGATGAGGACTGCATTGCACCTGTCTTCTTTTCTTGCGTACTGAATGATGATGAAGATGGTGAATTTAAATCAAGGTTCAGAGATGGAAAACTGGGATTCTGGTCAGTGGGAGGAACATCTGGTGAACACTCCTTTTGTGCTGGAGGGATTGTGCTTGATCCCACACCTTCATAACCTGTATTACAACCCAAGGCCTCTGGTAATACCTGCCGAAGCTTCTGCAGCTTTCTTTTCCTCTTCAAGTCTTTTCTTGGATCCTTTGGCTGGAATGGTGGAGGGCCAGGGATTGTGAATGGAGGGATGGTAGGCTTCTCTTCGCCATAAAGCAGGCGAACAGATTGAGCAATAGCTGAAACATTAGGAGGTAGCACAGTTTCTGGTGGCTTGGTTTGAGGAAGATTAACAGCATCCCGAAGCCAATGTGGAAGCTTATTCATTTCTGAGCTGCCAACAGCATTATTATCATTTTCAATTGGAGACTTCTGTTTCTTTTGAGGATCAAGTGGAAAATCACTACTTGTTTCACCAAGGTTTACACTGTTGTGGGTATCCAGAACTGGATTAGATGATCTGTCCAAAAAATTTGGCAATTTGAGGTATCTGTTTGTGGTCAGAACATCCTCAGCTTTTGGGATACCACAGTTGGCAGAGCAATTTAGGCTTGTAGAACCAAAGTTCCCACCAACTGACAACAGATTGATCTCAAAGGGATGATCCATAGGTAAATTCCGGTTTCCAGGTCTATCTGATGGTCCAATATCAAGATCAGAAGAAAAGCTTGATTTAAATTTGTCAGAAAGCCAAGCTGGAAGAGGAAAACCGTCATTCGAGTTACTAAAATGATAGCTCGGATCAATTGAAGGGAATGGAGATGCCAAATCCCCACAGCCAAGTTGGATATGTGTCAAATGAGAACAAAACTTGGATGCTTCAGTCCCTAGACTGGCAAACTTACTGCCAAACAAAGCCCGGGTCATCATTCCATCAGAAATGCCAGGAAATGGTTGAGGCATGGAAGATCTTGGCCCAGTGAAATTCAACCCATCTAATATCTTGAGCTGCTCATCAGCCCACCTCGCAGACAAATCCAAAGGATTCCTGTGTTTTGAGAACTTCAATTTGGGGTCTCTTAAAATGGCATCCCAATTACCCCACCCATGCCTCCTGACTCCAATCCACAGAGCATCTAATTCATCTTCTGACCATGACTCTACTTTTGATTGCTTCTTTGAGAATTTGCTTCTTGCAGATCCAGTTCTCATAATTATGCTGTCAAGAACCCTCTTATGGTTTTCTGGCAACAAGGAATTTGTGGCTTGCATCTGGCCCAAACAGAGTAACGGAGATACATCTGCCACTTGCTGTTTTTGACTCAGATTCTCACCCAGCTGTTGTCTGAAACTTGGCACCAATGGAACATTTGATTGCTCTTCAGAAGGAACACTGATATGTTCCAAATTTGTACTCAAAGACAAACTTGGCAAGAGATCCATATGGGGAGGCCTTGCCAAATTCACGGAGGGAAGGGGGAATTTAGGTGGCAGCCGATCATCACGACCTAAATTTGGGAGGCCCAATTTATCTTGAAAAGCAGCAAAGGAAGAACAAGGAGAATTAATGGGATCTTGACTGCTTCCTTTTGTTGTAGATGGACCCTGAACAAAAAACAAAAATCTTGTCATAGTCCTGGCATCTAAAATTTACTTCAAAACAGTTTTTTAAGAACTTGAGAAATTAATAATTGAAATAATAACAAAAATTATGGATGTGAAAGAACACACATTTGAAAAAGGAATAAAGCTGTCAGGTAGAAGATGCTTCAGCCGTTGATGGAAAGCCTCCACAGATGTTTCTGTATGTAGAGGCATTCCTGGTTTAGTTTCCATGTCTTTGATGGTTGAACGTGAAGGTACAGAACCAGAAGCAGGGGGGAACGAAAAATCTGGTATCTCAGTTCTTTCCTGCTTACCCTCATGAATTGACTGTAGGCTCAGGAGAGACTGGAACTTCCGAGATGTTGTGTCTCCCTGACTAGCATTAGGAGCACATAGTCCCAGAACAGGCAAAAGATTGTTAGCAAGTGCCATGTTTGAATAACTTGTACCCTTTGTCTGGTGGCTTGGTAAAAAAATGTCAGGATGCAGCGGTCCAGGGCTGACAGAAAGGTCCAATTGAGAGCTATGAAATCTTTTTGAGCCATGCTTCAAGGAACTTCCATGTTTTGTCACTCTATCTTTACCTTCAATTGAGTGATTTAGTATTGTATCCTGTCCACTGGTGTGTGAAGCATATGCCATTGTATAATCCCCAGTTTTCCTGGGACACAAATTATCTACGTCATTAGCAGTAGTAATAAGTGATTGCATGTGCAAGTCTGGCCTTTCGGTGGAACAAGCTGACTCATTTATATGCCTCAGAGCAAGCCGTTCCTTCTGTCTAGCGCGGAGCCTAGCACTGTTTGTCCAAAAGTTAAGAAACTCTTGAGAATTTTAAATAGTAAAATAAAAATTTACGGAAACATTGGACTTACAATTTCTCCTTTAAAGCTCGACCAGCAGGTGTATATTCCGGGTGTGGTTCTTCATCCTCATTACAACTCTGCTATGGCCAATAATGACACCAAAATAAACATAACCAAAGGAACAAAATATCAAAATATAAAAGTGGCTAAGCTTAGTGAGGGAACCAAAGACATCTTGTAGAAAAAACCATCTTAAAATAGCTCTATACACTTTATCTATCAGCCAAATAAACTGATAAACTTAATACCAAGGACCACAACCATTCATTTTATATTCCAGTTTGGGCAATCCATTGTCAGAATATAAAATACTACATTTGAGAACATTATGGATGGAACTCATTAACAGATTGAAAAAGATATTTGGTTAGCTCTTCAATCTCAGTGGCAATATATTTTGTGCAGCATGGTTGCCAGTCCCATAGTCGGGAATAATTCAGCATAAATAAAAGTTAGGAGTTTTGAAATTATATGAAAAATTCAGTAAAAGTTTGATAAAGGATTCAGATAAATTAAGAAATGTTTTAACTTACCAAAACAAAGTATAAAGTAAAAATAGAAACTTTGATGCACACAATACCTCTTTGGGTTCAATTAAAATACTGTGAACAGTTAGGGGCTCTTTTGTGAAATCCAGTGATTTTTAACCAAAATTAACTTCATGCATTGCATGGGTGATAGACATCAATGCCTGAAAGGATGAACTGAGCTCATACGATTGATGCACCAATACCCAGGATTCAAAAACCTACATAAAATCCCGCTTCAAGCATTTTATTTGTGATATGTGCAAATAATTCAAGAAAATCACAATTTGCTCACAAACAGGTGATTACTACTTATTTCTCCCATGGTTCACAAATTATTCATAAATGTTTGCAAAAAAAACCAATGTTGTGATTATGTTGCCCAGTAGAGCCCTGTTTAAACTTTAGCCATCTTAGCCACAAGGAGTAACCACATGATATACTTGAGAATCATCAGAGTTGCATCAACAAATTAGGCTATCCATTACTCTTAACTTATAAATCAATCTGATAACCTCATCTTTATATGGTAAGGAATGACTATTGGGAACACAAAAGTAAAACAGCTTATGAAAACAAGCAAGTAGACAATGATTGAATAACACTAGTAGGGAAATCCAATAAATGAACTTTTCCAGAAAAACACCTCCATGAAAAAAATACTTCGTTAATGGAACTTCTGTTCTGTGGCATAGTCTTACTGTTATATGTGCAGATCAAGGAGGGAGATGAAAACACATTATTCACCTAGCCAACTAGCATTATAGATTTTCTAGATTGTCACCAATTAACACATTCAAGTTCAGGCACTACAGATTTAGGTGGTACAGAATAACTCAGTCCACAAGACAAAATTGTATGAATTTGGCTCGTCTGTGGGATTACTGAAGAAAGCTGATGATTTGAGAGAGAATATCAAGAAAGTCTACATGATCCAACTTTATTAAGAAAATGGAGACCTGAGTCCTAATGAGCTATGTGCAAGTACATTTGAGATTGAAATCCAGTAAAACCATCTATCCAGAACAGGCAAGAAAACATGTCCTACCAGCACAAGTCCTAGTCCACAAACATTCTTTCCATATTTTGCTAGATGCTCATCACCAATAATATTCCAGCAATTTGAGAAAGTCAAACAGAAGAATAGTGTCATTAAGGTATACTGTTGCAGTTGTTGCCCTTGTAAGAGTATAATTACCTCACTTAATGCTTCATTTGGTATGGTAGTAAAAGTTTCCTTGTAAGAAACAGCTTTCCTCAAGCGCTTACCCCGACCAAGAGCAGCTTCCTCCTCACTCTGATATTTTTCCCACCTACAGGGCATAAAACACAATGATTTGGGTTTTGCATCCCAACTGCAACATTTTAGCAAATGATGAAAAAATATCCATCATACAATCATTCAATGTAAATATGCTGACATCCTACAGTATTTCAAAATGTGTTAAGTATACATAACAACAGGCTAGCCGGCTAAAATCATAGGCCCCGTGAATTTTCAGAAAATGAATAGGTTCAAGTCCAGACTCATCCCAGGCCCAAATTGACAATTTTCCAGCATGGGCTGGATTATAACTGAGATAAAAAAATTTCAGGTCAGCCCAAGCCCATGCTGGCCCATTTACATAAGTAATAGACATTTAATTTTTCATGCACAATTTAGAGATATTGATACCAATATCAGAAAAATCAATAATTATGAGTTGTATACACTGAAAAACAAATACAATGCACATTTTTTCCATTCTCAGAGTAACATATAGAAGGTTACCTCTCGCGTAAAAGTCTGTCCCATTCATTTTCCTCAGCAACAACAGTAACATTATCCTCCTTAACTTCAGTTGCTCGTTCGGAGCCATCACCAACTATATTGGGAAATGATTCAGTTCCAGTGGGATCTTCATTCAAATCATCACTCCATTCAACAGACTGATAGTGATCAAAAGAAAACTTTTGCCATGAGGAACAGTCGGCTCCCAGACCCAAAATTTAACTAATATAGGGCACAATGAAAATGGATGAAAACCCTCAAAAGTACCATGTATAATAAATAAAAGGATATGACATTCGATTACAGAATTTATTATTCTCTAGATAAGTTAGGTCAAACAAAACAAATTTATCATCAATTAGATAAGTGACTACTAGTATTAAGTCTAACTATTTGAAGTAGAAGAAAGTTTATGATATTCCAAATCTAAGTAAAAGGCACGGAGGGAATGTACTTGAAGTGGTGATAATAAGCAACTGCCTTTGCCCTTGGTAGATTTATATTTATAATCAACTTTTACCCAGTATGCATACCTTATTTTAGAAGCAAAACTATCTCAACACACAATATTAGAGAATTATTTTAGATGGCGATGGTCATTGACAATAAGTTAATCTTCAAGAAGCTTTATCTTTTGCAAGAGATATAAAATGCTAGCTCTTCCGCAAGATACAAAGTGCTTGGTGCAAAGGGTCAGTTTGCGCCAAACTTGGTCTGGCCATTTAATAGACTACTCAAAGGTGATGCTTTGATCTCAATTGCAGTCAAATGCCAAATCTGAAAAGGCCCGTTGAGATCAGTACTCATAGGGACCAAACAATGTACACATAACAGTTCCTCAACTAAGATATCTTCACCAACTATTACAGAGGAAGTCCAATAAGAAACTAACAACATTTGTAGCAAATTTACCTTTACTGATCCAAGCATATCATTCTCCATATCCCCATCAATGCTTTCACAGACCGGTGATTGAAGGTTTGATCGATCAAGCAATTTTACAATTGCATTCTCATCCCACACATTTTTTGATGAACCGGCTGTGCATCGATCCTGGTAGACATCTCCGAGGCCCCCAGTCCTCCTTCGGTGCTTAAATTCCCCATCTGCAAGGTTTTCTGTCATGTTGCTTGAAGATTCTTTTGGATCTTTTCCAGCCACTTCATCAGATTCCTTGAAAAGTTCTTCAGTCCCCCATCGAAGTATATCTTCCACTTCCATCTGAGATTCAGATTTGTTCACAAAAAGTTGATCAAGCATCAACTTCTTCTTTGCAAGTTGCAAGATTCGCTCCTCAACACTAGCACGCACTACAAGCCTGTACACCAGTAATCGATTTGACTGTCCAATTCTGTGTGCTCTATTCATAGCTTGAATATCAGCATGTGGATTGAAGTCAGAGTCATATATAATGACAGTATCTGCTGTTGCTAGATTTATCCCAAGCCCACATGAACGTGTGGATAGGAGAAATACAAATCGAGTTCTGTCCTGATTGAAACGGGTAATGGCTGCTTGACGATCCACAACAGACACTGAGCCATCAACCCTTTCAAAAGCTTTAGGTCCATACTCTATAGTCAGATAATCCTCTAGGATATCAAGAAGCTTTGTCATCTGAGAAAATATGAGAACTCGATGTCCTTCTTTATTTAAGATTTTAAGCATAGAATGCAACAAAGTCAGTTTCCCTGACGCCTTTATCCGCATTTCTTGAAGAAAGTCCACAGACCCAGATTCTGGTTCAGTTCCTGGTATAAGATAAGGATGATTGCAGACCTTTCGAAGCTGCATAACAATATTAAGCATAGACTGGTGCACACCCCCCTTTCCTATATTGCGTAAAATTTGATAATTCTTTGTCAGCATTGCTCGATAATATTCTGCCTGTATCGAAGACAACTCAACAGGAACAACACGCTCAGTTTTGGGGGGAATGTTCTGCATTGCATCTCTTTTAAGTCTTCGAAGCATATGTGGTGCTACCAATTTTTTCAGTTCCTCTACTTTTTCAGAATTTGTAAGGTCATTGAGCTTTTCTTCAAATGCTGAAAGAGAGGGAAATGAAACAGGCTGCAGAAAGTTTAACAAGTTGTACATTTCACCTATATTGTTCTGCAAAGGGGTGCCAGTCAACAGCACACGATGTTGAAAGGAAAATGAATTCAACAGATTGAAAAGTTTGCTGTCTGAATTCTTCAATCGATGCCCTTCATCAACCACAAGAACCTCCCAAGGAACACCACGCAAATGAGAGGAGTCAGCAAGGACCATCTCATAAGTAGTTAAGAGAACATTAAATTTGTAAGATCTACTTTTTCTGTGCAACACATCTGGATCACTGGTATGCCATTCATATTGGCGAATTATTGCTCTTGCTTTTGCGCTGCCATGATATTCCACAACATTCAGATGTGGGGTCCATAATGCGAACTCAGCCATCCAGTTAGGCATCGTAGACAGAGGAACCAGAACCAGGCATGGCAACTTTGCATTGAACTCCATATACAATGATGAGATGAAGGAGCATGCAGATACAGTTTTCCCCAATCCCATCTCATCAGCAAGGATGACATTTTTGGATTTATGCCAGCACTTTCGCAACCAATTTAATGCTTCTAACTGATGTGGAAATAAGGAACCTCCCCGAAGCTCCTTCGGCTGATCCACCAGAGCAAGTACTTCATGAAAATCACCTTTGGCTCTACAAAAGTCATCCTTGACATCCTTTTCTCTAGCTTGGGACTCAAATTTTTTAAATTCATTGACCAGATGAGAAGAATTTCTCAGCACAGGTTCATCTAGTTTTTCCCACGTACATTCATCATAAGAGAGACCACACCATTTTATCAAAGCTTCATCTGAACCATCCTCAGAAACTCGGAGCGCAATAACTCGTTGAGGAATTCTCCATTGCTCCTCACAAATATTTATCAAAGCAGTTCCATACTTCGCTTTGTAATTTTCTAATTTCCTCTTTGCTAGAATTTTAAGTTGAGATTCAGAAACCCAAGTATTATGGATGTTTGATCGACCCATCCATTTGACCAAGAATTCATATGCGACAGTCTCTTTGTCTGAAGACCTAGGTGCCAGTGTAGTTCCTACAAGCATTTGACAATCAATGCTACCGTCAGGCTGAAAATCTACACTTGAATGGCGCACATCTTCGTGGTTGCAAGTAAGTGTCAATTTAGAAGGCTGTTCCTCGAGAAAATTAACCCAATTGCCTTCAATAGGTTCAGCAACCTCTTCCAATGATCTCATTTTAGCTTGTTCTTTAATATCCCCCACATTTACTGCAGAATCCTTCAGAATTTTGGTATCTTTTGGAATTAGGATTTTATTCTGGGAAGATCCTATTGGTTCTTTCATGGCTTTAGATTGTTTGATACACACCACAGCAGCCTTTACTTTGGCAGCAGTGGCTTCACCTTCTATATCAAGATTGCCAACATCGTTTTTGCAAACTGTGCTTTCTCCATAGCACCCATCAACCTGCAAATTTTCAACAACCATCAAATCTAAATAATTACCACCAGCATGAAGTTTTTCCAGCAGTATTTCTTGTATTGGTACTGACTTGAAAAAGTAACAATTTACTTTCTAGCTTTACCAAATGTTTTGCTGACTTAGCAAGTTGACGATCTTTTGTAGAACAAGAAATTTTGACTTGTGGACTATCTGCAGAACCTACATAGTTGCTTTGCAGTTTGCAACCCAGAATTCGATCAACCTGTTCAAAAGAACAAACAATAACAAAGCAAATAGGGCAATACATGGAAGAAACCAACTTTCAAATTGTTTCAAGAAAAAATGAATATTTTTAATAAGCATACCTGTTGATTTCCATCAAGAAGATCGTCATGAGATTTTATTGTCTTATCTGCTTCAAGTCCTTGTTCATGAGACTGATCAGATAATGGTGAAAATTCCTCAGGATGCCTCTACATTTCATAAACAAAAGAAAGAACATTCAATAAAAAAAGAAAGGAATTATGAAAAATGATAACACTATCTTACAGCAACCAAAAAAAGGAAGCGTTATAGAAAAACCAGGTAAGGTTTGACTTTTACATCACAAGAGTGACAAAAAAAGGAAAACATAAATAGAACAGGTAAAAAAATAATTGCTTGCAAATATCTAGTAATAGCCAAACTTGTTTTCATAGAGTCAGAACATTTAGATTAATCATCAACAGCAGAAAAAAATTGTTTTGTTATACCAAGCATGAGTTCATCCTTAGATTACAGCACCAAAACTCCACATTAATTTCAGCAATTCCCATGAGATGAACACATTAAGCAATAAGGGAAACTAAAAATTATAACATTAACACTACCTCAGCTTGCCTTTGACCGGAAAGCTTTCCTACTTTAAGTCTTTCCTTTGAGACAGATGAAGGATTCTGCTGAGTCATTGATTTGCGTTTTCGACATGGTTCCCTGTGTTCAGAACCAAAAGAAACTTCCTTGGATGCTCGAGCAGAAACAATTCGTGAAGTTATCTTTCCATTTTCAGCCAGAGTTCTCTTCTTGTCTCTCCTGTTTGACTTTTTGCTTTTTTTATTGAACTTTTCAATCCATTGCTCTGATTGAATGAGTTTCTTCTGTTTCATCTCATCTGCCTTTGCCTCTGGGGTTATGTCAGCAACACTTGAGGTCCTAGGAGAAGAGTGGGCTTCCTTAATTGAGTTGCTCTTCGAATCACAAGATGAACTAGCTTTGTTCTCCATTTTGGCATCTGCTGGGGATAAATTGCCATTTATTGATCCACCTTCACTAAAATGATCTGACTTCATGCCACCACAAGAATTCATTTCAGAGGCATTAGGTTCCTTCTCAGCAACTGAAACCTTATGAGAAACCGTAACTTCATTTTTACTGTGCTCATGACTTGAACCTTTTTCAGCCACCAATGCGCAATCAGAGAGAAGAGATCTATCCAGAGTGTTAAGTTTTTCAGAGGCATTCTTGGCTCTTGATTTTCTTGAACTTATGTCTGCATTTCTTGATTGTTTTGCAAAATCTTTCTGCTTGCAACAATTTGGGCAATTCCATTTTCCAGGAGGCGTGCGCTTTCAGAAAGAAAACATGTAGTCAGTTACCATAAATGCAGTATTTATAATGTTCATCAGCAAGAAAATTGCAACTTTGAGAAATTTACCTTCAGAGGTGGATTAAGGCACTCAAGGTGATAGGTTCGGGGACAGCTATCACAACAAAGCAAATTTCCACCAAGATCACATTCTACACATTCAAAGTAATACTGCATGACAAAGAATAAGATAGATATGGAGAATAAGCGACAGACAAAATCTTGCCTATGATAATGAGCTTACCAAAAAAGGCTTAATTATTGATTTTGAAGTCAGCAAACTCAACATCTTGCAAGTTACATAGTGAATGATACTAGCGAAGCTCAAAATTGACCAAAAGAAATGTAGATAAAGTAGTCCTCCATGCACTAATTGGGGCCAAAGTGTTATCACCAGGACTTTGTCAAATATAGCTATTCCACAATCAACATTGTAACCAGGGAATGAAAACAAGAAAAAAAAACCCATGCTTGCCAACGATTTGCATGAGGGAGGAGATAAAGCTCAAATGTCTACAGAGAGAGAAAAAAGATTTCAGGAGAGTTGTGGTGGCAGAGGAAGAACCAGAGAATTAAAAAACAAGTGCATCTGTTCCTCCAGCAATTAGAATATTTACCAGAAACCTTAAAGAATGCTTATGACACTAAATAGTTCAAACTTTGCTAATTTGTAATCTATATTCCATGTCCACTGAGTTTTTTCTTTCATGGAAATGATATTTCTAGCAACTTAGGTTCTGTATTTTGAGCCTTGGTTTTTCTCAGAAACGACTCGTCAGACTGGTTCCTCACAAGGATCCATGGAATTGAATTAGAACCAGCACATATGATCATAGATACAATTCTGAAAAGCTTAAGATTGCTCCAAGAGGACAAGGAAATACAAAGATTAGGCAAGAGAAAATACAAAAACATAAACAACTTACCCCATCATGTCCCTTGATCTTTTGACTGGATCCAGAAGGGCTGATTTCACCTTTTAATTTCCGTTTAGAAGGATGGTTGTTCTCTGGGGACTCTAAAGGTGGAGATGAGCCCTCTTTTCTAGCCAAATCTGATCTACATGTCACCCGTTTGCGCTTGCGCTTCAAAACCCAATTCCTGTCTATCATTCTATTATGCAATGAACCAGCCTCCCTCATCTTTATATTGCTAGTCCTGAATTAATAACGAACAGACAGAAGAGTAGCAATGAGCATTCTGATGTAAAAACTTATAATCATTGTTTGATCCAACTATGCTAACATGTTAACACCTTACACCACCTGTTGCTAACAATTTCAGTAATATGCCTATAGAAGTTTGTGAAAAACAGGAGCTTGCAAATTAAGAAACAACCAATAAAATACAATTATCAAAACCCACTCTCATGAACCAGCAGATGATGACAATCCAGATTACTATTGGATGCAAATTAACCAAAAACTCATGCCTGACATCAATTTTTCAATGGCTAAGTGGTTTCTCGGCTGGAACATATGTGAAGCTTAATCTCCATATTAATTTGAAATTCAAGTTGCTCAAACTCAAAGATTGAGAATGAAGAGATATTGCATATCCAACAATTGGTTCTTGTGTCCCAGTTTGCAAACCCAGCTTGGGATTTTTGTTTTCTTTTTAGCCCCATATCCTCATTTGTTATGTGTTGTATGGAGTTCACATCAGTCAGATGTCCATCCCAAGCAAACTTCACTCCTGCTGACCTGCCCTTTTGTACCCATTGTCTAGCTCCTGAACAGTTTTCAACCACAGTGGCTCTGAACACAGCTGTGCCCATTGACACTTTTAGTTCTCATTGTCCACACAAGATAAGCATTGACTACATCACCTACAATCCAGTCCATGATTATCTAGCCCCAAAAATTCTGGTCCACTCCAGGCTTTATTTTGGATGCTTAACCACATTCAGTATCAACCACTCAAAAAGCATACCCATGGCAACAAGCCAGTTAAAAACTACTTCCATACACCCAGCCCACACACTATAACTAGAAACCAACATAATCTATCTTTCAGGCAAGAAACCACAATCTCTCGCTATAACCACTTATTTCAGCAGAAAGGTACAACATTGGTAATTGAAGCAAACATCTAACACATTGAAAGAGATACAGACGAGTTAAGGTGACTAAAATGGTCCGAGTAGACCAACCCATGTCTACTGCTGCTAAAATTCTAACCCAAAGGCTAATCTAGAACTTCTAGGATCGAAACAATTTGCAACCACAAGCACTCCCACAATCTAAATAGCTGATATTTACACATTCTTCTCCACGAACTTCATCAAAAGATCAGATCATCTAAAGTTTAAGACTTTAAGAAGCAAACTTCCCCTCAAGCACTCAGTGGCACTTCAATGTCGCTAAACCCATCGCCTAGAACACATGCAAGCAATCTAAACTAAGGAACAAAACAAAAAAATCAGATCATCCACATTCACCAATCGATATCTTTCGCCTCCGTATTCCAAATTCCACACCTTTCAATCCCAGAAAGGGGGCTTTCTCCGAATCGACCAAAACCCGACCTCCAAACCCAACTCCCACCCAATTCCATCCGGCAAAACCACGAGCCCCAGCTGATCGGCCAACGACCCCGACCAAATCAATCCTCAGAAAGCAAAAACCGCACCTTCACCGCAGGCCGCTTCACATCCCGATCCAAGATTCCAACTTTGAGCTCCCGGAGAGCTGATCTCCGCTTCCCGGGAGCGGGGAGCGGCGGCGACGGCGGCGGCGGCGGCGGCGAGTAAGGAGGGGAGACGGGAAGGGAGGAGGAGGAGCTAGGGCAAGGAGAGAGGTGGGGAGAGGTGGGGAATATGATGGCCGAGGGGCCGCCGCGCGTGTGCGCGACCTTGGCATCCATCCCGGGGGAGCGGACGAATGGGAGCGTGACACGTAAGCGACGCGGCAGGGTTAGCGACAGGGTTTGAAGAGACCGAGGCAGGATTTTAAAATTTTTTTATTTGTTTTTTGCTTTTGTAATTTTTGGGCTGGATTTCTTTGTTTGTTTGTTGCTCTCTTTGCTTTGCATCTCGGTCTTCTTCGTCTCGCGGGTGGTCGTAGTGTGACGGGGACGGCTCGGATGGGCTGGACTTTTTGCACAAAACACCCTATTAAATAAATTACTTTTTTCTTTTACTTTCTTCAAAAAATATATAGTGAAACAAACAAAATTATGAGAAATATTATTAACAAAAAAATTTTATGAGAAATATTACTATTTCTGGAATTTATAGGAATTTGATCTGCTGAGCATATTATAATATTAAGATAATTAATTTTTTTAGCAATATGTACTTTACCATTTCATAGCTTTGTCACTAAAACAAGAAATAGAATATATAAAAGTTTGTATTCTTACAAAACACAAAAAAAATCTACAGCAATAAAATCCCACAGAAGAAAAAAAACCCACTTGTAAAGAGACATACAACTAACAAAATCATCAAAATATTTTTCAATCAGCAAAAAAAAACAAAAAACATTCAGCTGTATGAGATCCTTTAAGCCTCCCTTTTGGTTTTTTTTTTGCTGTTGGACCTGTTATAATGAACAAGGATTAGGACTTTGCTATGTAATTAACAATTCTGAACAATTTATATTTAAATTTTTCATTGCATAGATATGACTATCCTTGCATAGTGGAGCAAAGTAGTAAAGGCTTTATGTGTTCTGCTTTTTCCCTAGAAAATCTTGTTGTGCCTCTCCTTCCATAGCAACCATAACATGATAATGGATGCTAGATCCCCAATATTTACCTTCCCAGCCTTGAATTTTCCTCTCCGTTTTGTCCAAGATCAGTAATAGAGGAGGGGAATCATGTTGAGATTGGGTAAGGTTTGCTGCCATACCTTGAGTAAAAAGGGGCAAGTGCAAAAGAGATATTGTATATATTCCTTTTGCTTATTATAGAACATACAAGATTGTTGGGTGTCTTTCTAACTCCTTTTTCAAATTATTCATTGTAAGTATCTCATAATGGCATGCTAGTTATGTAAAGGTTTTAATCTTCATAGAGCAAGATAATTTCCAGATGCTTATAGGAAAAAGGGAGATAATACTGGATTCAATGAGGAAGGAATACGTAGACTTAACAGAAAAGATTTTTCTCGACCTCCAACTCGAGTAGTCCTTATACTGATTCAGATCTAGGGGTATATATTCTTAGATTCTTTCTACACAAACTCTAATTTCAAGTGGAGCACTCCTCCTAATTAGCATGTCATGGTTCCTAGCATTGGCTACACTCACCAACAAAATTTTCCCATAAGAAGTGATGTTAGGGTGTGTTATTTCAAGACTAATACCATTCATCCATCTGTTTGGCCAAAAAATTATATCTTTTTTATTTCTAACCACAGGATCAACACTACACAAAATTTGATTTTTGACACTCATCACTCCTTTCCAGAATACAAAGCATACTTTTGGATCAAGGGAGTGCAAAGAGGGCGATTCATCTTCATAGTAATTGATCAATATCATATCCCTCCATGGGTTACCTTTGTCATTGAAAAGTTTCCACCACCACTTTATGAGTAAGGATTGGTTAAAGGCCATAAAGTCCTTAATGTCTATGCCTCTATTCTGTTTTTTCCTATATACTAGACTCTAGTTGACTAGATGATATTTTTTTTTCCCATTAGAACCTCTCCACAAGAAGCAAGTCCTAACCCTTTTTTGAGAACCCATTTTGATAGCTGGTAAAAGATCATCTAATATATGGGGGTATTGGATAAGACAGAGTTTAATAGGACAAATCTCCCCTTATGGATAGAGTTTTACCAACCCAATTTTTTAGCTTTCTCTTCATATTATTGATCATAGACACCATTCACTCTTATTTAGCTTTCTACCTTTGATAGGTATGCTAGGTATTTGAAAGAGAGATCCTTAATTTTATAGTTCATAATTTCAACTAAGCAATCTCTTGTTTCATAAGAATAACTTCCTAGTCTAACCACTGAGCTTTTATAAAAATTAATTTTTATTTCTAATAAACCTTCAAATATGTATAGTAAGCATTTCAAGTTTAATAACTATTCAGATATAGCTTCATCAAAGATCAATGTGTCATCAGCATAATGCATATTTAAAATTTCAAACATATCTCTGAGTAGCCCAACATCATGTGCATTTTATAGAGACAAATAGTTACAAGGATAAAACGGTATAGGGATAAAGAGTTCATTTGCTTTATACCCTTTGTTGTTGTAAATGGACCTGTGGGAGGTTCCATTTGACTGTATGGAAACCTTGACTATCAGATTCACTACAATAATTATAATTATTTCTTCGCTATGTTAGTGTCGCTATAGCTAAAATTAGCACCAAAAAGTCATTAGCAGTGCTAATTTACAATGCTAACAAAGTACCTCGTTAAGTAGTGTCACAAATATTTGTGGCATTAAAATAATATCTGTAAATATCAATTGCAGTACTAACATATGTACGGTAATGAGAATAATTAATGTCATGAATACTTTTATTTGCTATTAGCTAGCGCCGACGTTAATCATTAACAATGCATTTTTTATTTTTTAGTGTCGTTAATAAATGATTGGCATGATACAACAATTTGTAATTCACACCCATATTCAAATCCTATAAATACAACATAACTATGCTTTGAGTATATTTTTATTTTCAAACAATACAACTGATATATAAAATATAAATATAATCTCCAAGATATAAGAACAATGCTAATATTAAAATACAATACACATTTCTTCAATTAGAAGTTTAACAATACAAGATAAAGTCCAACACACAACTCATCCAAAAAAAATAATATCACTCCATGCTCCTGTTTGTCTGTCGTGCTTCCAATTGTTGCTGGTAGATGGTCTCCTCGAATAGGTCTATGTGAATACAAATAAAAATTTAAAATTTATATAAACAACAATATATATCCATTAACAAGTCTCATGCCTTCTACCTGTATCCATAAATAAAAAATATTCAACATATATAATAAACATCCAAATGCATTTGTACCTTTGTAAGTTGGGAAGTGAAAGAAGTCTCTCTCGAACCAAGTTGGCTACTGTCAACGTCATCTTACTGCTGGGATGTTACATATGAAATCTCTTTAATAATTTCTCATAAAAAAAATATGTATTATCATTACAAATAAATATCTCATGCATACTACAAATTAACAAAATTTGATTTGTATCTCGGATTGTGAAGAAGACCAAGAGATGGTATGAGGGATATTGTAGACCTACAAATATATGACTCAGCCCGTTGATCCGACCCGGACCTTACCTAAATTATGCAAATTCGAACTTGTTACAATTGAGTTTAGATCACAATCAGTTGAACCGATTATGATCCAAAAAAATTTGGATCATAATTGGGTTAATCCATATAACTCTTTATAACCCAATTGACATGTTTATTTGTCGAATCATAAATGGGTCGAGTCAGGTCGAGTCAATCCATTTATTAATTAAGCCAATTAAAATTATTTAATATTTTATTTTATAATTTTTTAGTAATTTTTAAATTTATTATTTATAAATTAAGTATTTTCTTATTATAATTAGTTTTTAATGATATTATTATTTTAATTATTTAAAATATGTTAAAATTATTAATATTGATTAAATATGTTGGATCAACTTAGATCTATTTGGGTCAATTTGAATTGATTCGAGCAAATTAGATCAATTAAGTTCAGGTCAAATTACGACCCATTAAATTAAATAGATTAATTCAGGTGAAATTGAGTCATGACCCGAATTCATCCCATTTAATAAATGGGTCAATTTGGGTTGAGTCGAGTTATTTGTTTAAAAATTGGGTCGAGTTCGGATTCAAAATTTTGATCCATTTAATAAACTAGTCGGATTCGGGTTGACCCATTTTATATAATACTATAAGTTTGATCCAACCTGAATCGGACCTGTGAATCCGAATTGTCAAGTCTAGGATATTATCCCACATTTCCTTCCTGAATATCTTCATTGTTGAAGCAACTTGCTCATAGATCATTGTCTGAACCTGACTATGTGTATGCTAAAGTTGCTTACATTGGGAGAATATGGAAAAGCACCTGGAAATAGTTCTGGGAGTTGGTCTCATACCAAATATCTGCATCCGGCCATATCTATCAGGCCTGAACACCTGATTATGGATTGCCTTCTAGGCGACCGTATCTAAAATAGAGCTCTTTGACTGAGTTGCTATAGCTGAATGATCTTCTTTGCAATACGATCAATAAAGATATTAACAAATATTATCAAATATTGTCAAAAATTAATTTTAATACTCACTATGGCGATTGTGAATACTGCATCAACAGGGGCTCTGTTCTTCTTGGTATGGGACATGAGGAGGATATCGAGCATAGAAGGTTCAACTCTGCTGGATGGCTCAAGCTGAAAGTAATATAATTTATAATGAATCAAATATATTGAATTAAGTGATTCATTATCTGGTGTCTTTGATATCTTCTATTTATTTAACTCAAATTCTAAAAGAAAAAAAATAAAATTGTTAGGTCAATAGATAGTGTAACTGATAACCATATTTATATTCCAATAATCAAGAGGTTAGAGCAATACCCAAGTTTTGTCCTCCACCAATGTTCGACTAAGACGTGCCATCAGTCTTCCACTATTCTCGAATCTGGGTAAGTGACAAGTCTCGCTGGATCATTCTTATATAAGATGAAGTGTTTCTTCTTCATGTCCACCTTCTAATCTTGCCAATGCTTACCAAGGGTTTGCATGACGGTTTTTTTTGTGATGTCCTTCAAATTTGTTTTAGCCTAAACATAAAGACAAAATTCAGATAGTACAAAATATTATAAATAGAATTATGTGTGAAAACATAATATAAGTAACTATTACCACTATATCTACCCATATCCTCTTCTTCTTTTCTTGTGGCATAGTCTGTCAGTCATGTAAGTTATCGACAACTTGCTTTTATCTTTTGCAAAAACTCCTAACTGAGTGGAGAACTGTGTCAAATTCTCATTGATGACCTGGTTGTGGTGATTGACATTGAGCATTAATTTGAATCTCTCGATACCCCAAACCCTTATAGGTATGTTGGGGCCGTAACGAGTCCTACTAGTGAAAGCTGCTGAAGGACATATAAATCACACAAAAAGAGAAATTAATTTGCATTGTAAGGAATATTGAATGAAGTTAAATAAGAAGTAGATAATCTTAGTAATATGTTGCATACCTTCATCATTATCAGGATGTGGCTCATGATCTACCTGCTCTAGAAGGGTAGAGTCCACACTATTGCTAGTGGAATCTCTATCGGAATCTCTACTCATATCGAACACCTTCTTTGCAGTCTTCACATCTTTTAACCCCTCCATCACATCTCTTACATATCACATATTTCCTTTATGATCAATGCTGATCTATAAGTGGAGAACACATTAAAAAAAAGAATTAAATAATTTCATACGATAAGTATATAACAATCAAAAGTCAAATATGTAGAAAATACTTGCATATATGAAGAGAGTAAGTGACGAAGTAAACTTTAGAGAGCGGTATACCAATCAAATCACTTGAAATATAATAAAATCAGAAACAACATCAGTCTAATAATCTAACAAAATAATAATGGTAAATAATGGTAAATATAAATAATAATGCATACAAAATTCTAATCTAATATGATAAAAATATTTACCCATCAATTTTGTCAAGCATGAAATCGTCATTGTCATCATCCCTATTAGATTTGTTATTTTCCAAAAGAATTTTCCCTTCGGTGTCATATTTATTAGTCATATTATTACCTTCATGATCTTCTTCTATATGTGGTTAATATAAATTGATATCTAGTGCATCTATCATAATTCCTTCAATATTTTTATTTTTAATTTTGTAGTCAAAATTGTATAGCTGTTGTACAATGCATGGCTCTATAATTAGCTCTTCACTATTGTCATCACCAGTTATGTGGTCTAAGATAACAAAGTACTCCATTAGAATCATCTCCATAATTATGTACCAATCTGAATCAAATGGATTTGCCACATAAAAAACTTGATGTGCTTGACACACCAGAATATAAGGCTCATTTCCACATCGATTGTGTTCGTACATCAAATGATTAAACTTCATCGTTGTGTATCCAAACTCATTAATTATCACTATGACAGTATTATCAACTCAATCATACCTAAACAATATGAACTTAAGTTTATTATTTTAGGGATAATTACGTATAAATCCCTGTAATTAGCCTTAATTACGTACAACCCCCGTAATTTTCGGAATTACCCACACCTCCCATTTTCGAAAATATTTACCCACACCCCCTTGATTGTTATCTAATCAAAATTTTTCCAAAAAATTCCGATTTTACCCTCGGTTATTTTTACAAATACACCCCTAAAAACTTATTTTTTATATTTTACGCCCCGAAATTTGATTTTTTGCAAATAACACCCCGAAATAACTCTGATTTACAGAAAAGTCCTCGAAATTCGGATTTTTGCAAATAAACCCCCGGAAATTATTTCGATTTACAGAAAAGTCCCCGAAATTCGGATTTTTGCAAATAACACCCCGGCACGTGGGTGGGAGCGGAGGAGGAGGCCGGCGGCGGAAGTGGAGGCAGAGGCCGACGGGAGCCGGTGGCAGGAGCGAAGGCGGAGGCGGGCGAGAGCTGGCGGCAGGAGCGGAGGCGGAGGCCGGGCGGGCGGGAGCCGGCGGCGGGAGCGGAGACGGAGGCCGGGGCGCCGGCGCGCCGACACCCGAGGGCGGACGGCTAAGGCTGACGCCGTTCGGCCCCTGCGTGCCGGGGATGGAGGCCGAGGCCGGCGCGCCGGCATCGGCCTCTGTCCCCGGCACGCAGGGGCGGAACGACGTCGACCTTATGCGGGGGCGGAACGACATCGGCCTTATGCGGGGGCGAAACGACGTCGGCCTTGGCCGTCCGCGCCCGCGTGCCGACGCGCCGGCACCTCGGCCTCCGTCCTGCGTGCGGAGGCCATCCGCGCCTGCGTGCCGGCGGGCCGTCCAGTGCGCCGTCCGGCCTCGGCCTCTGTCCCCGACACGCGGGCGCGGACGCCGGCTGGCGATGGTCTGGCGAGGGGTGCATTTGTAAAAATTAGTTTTAAAATTTTAGAAAATTTAGATTTATTTTATAAAAAAAATTTAAAGGTTTTTTTAAATATATAAATATTAAATTTGTATTTATAAATTTAAAAATCATTAATATCTTTTTTGTAAAATTTTACTTAAAAGATAATAAAAAATATAGACTTATTTATAAATAAAAATATTGAAGAGGTCTATTTGTAAATATACAATATGAAAGTTGTAATTTTAAATTTTAAGTTTTGAAACCTTTCGGTGAATTATTTATAAAATTTACTTATAAAATAAATAAAATTTGGACTTATTTATAAAGAAAAATATTAAAGGTGGTCTATTTTTAAATGTAAAAATAGTAAACTTGTAATTTGAAATTTTAAATTTTAAAGCTTTCACCGTATTTTCTGTGAAATTTAGTATTAAAAATGATTAAAATATTGATTTATTTAAAAAAAATCAAGGGATCTATTTGCAAATGTACAATATGAAACTTGTAATTTTAAATTTTATGTTTTGAAACGTTCGATGATTTATTTGTAAAATTTACTTATAAAATAAATAAAATTTAGACTTATTTATAAAGAAAAATATTAAAGGTGGTCTATTTTTAAATGTAAAAATAGTAAACTTGTAATTTTAAATTTTAAATTTTAAAACCGTCACTGTCTTTTTTTTGTGATATTTAATATTAAATATGATTAAAATATTGACTTATTTATTAGAAATATAATGAAGGGATCTATTTGTAAATGCACAATATCAAATTTGTAATTTTGAATTTTATGTTTTGAAACGTTCGATGATTTATTTGTAAAATTTACTTATAACATAAATAAAATTTAGACTTATTTATAAAGAAAAATATTAAAGGTGGTCTATTTTTAAATGTAAAAATAGTAAACTTGTAATTTGAAATTTTAAAATTTAAAACTTTCATCATATTTTCCGTGAAATTTAGTATTAAAAATGATTAAAATATTGATTTATTTTAAAAAAAAATCAAAGGATCTATTTGTAAATGTACAATATGAAACTTGTAATTTTAAATTTTATGTTTTGAAATGTTCGATCATTTATTTGTAAAATTTACTTATAAAATAAATAAAATTTGGACTTATTTATAAAGAAAAATATTAAAGGTGGTCTATTTTTAAATGTAAAAATAGTAAGCTTGTAATTTTAAATTTTAAATTTTAAAACTGTCACTGTCTTTTTTTGTGAAATTTAATATTAAATATGATTAAAATATTGACTTATTTATTTAAAATATAATCAAGGGATCTATTTTTTAATGTACAATATGAAACTTGTAATTTTAAATTTTAAGTTTTGAAACAATTAAAGAAAGAGCACGGAGAGAAATCACACCAGATCCAGATCTCCCACCAAAAGAATAAATCCTATTTATGTAAAACTGGAGATGATAAAGAAAACCACTTCCTAATGAATGACAATCATTCCTGAGATTTTATAATATATAGTCTGCCATAATAATAATAGAAGCTTACAGCTTGCTAAAACAATATAGCCTAATTAGTAATCAGATAACAATAGCAGCTAGAAAGTTCAAGACACAAAACAATATAACAAGTTCTGTTGTTGTCCAACAAAAGCAAACCTTCCATTATTGAACCAAAAAAGGAAATATTCCATTATTCCTTATAAATCAAAATTTGAAGAATATTAATAAAACAAGTGTCTAAAATAACACTTCTTATTTCTCATTCAACAAAAGAGAGGTGGATGATAAAAGATATGACAGTTCCTCCTGAGTCGCTAATCCAAAACCTTGTCATCTAACTCTCCCCAGTCTATCTAGCAGAAATATGTACCTGCAAACAGAATGCACCCATAGTTATGATAACCAAGCAACATGACATCATCATCATTTTCGAGAAGAATGTTTACCCAATCAAAATTGATCTTAGAGATCTGACGAACTTCCTGCAAAAAAATACAGTGACATTTATTAATGTATTGTTTCGAAATCACATAAAATAAGAAAAAAATTGTCAATTTTTTTTAAAAAAACTCACATGGTAAATGCATACTAAAATTTGAAGTCATTACAGTAGACCTTACTCTTCCTCTTCTCTTGCCACGTTCTCCAACATATTGGTTTCCCACTGACTGTTGATTACTGCTAGATCCAGAAACATCAATTTATTGTTGTAGTCCAAGAAACTCTTTACACGCTCTCTTGTTGTGTCCCACCTGACCACATCTACTGCAAGTATATATTGCTCTACTTGATATTTCCATTGGATCCTTAATCCTTTTCTTCTTAGGCCTACCAGGTTGTCTCCTTGAACGTGGAGGAAGTACTTGCAGAGCATTTGACACAGACATCCAAAGTTGCTTGCTTGGCAATAGAGTGACAGGAACATCATATACTCTTTTATATGTCTCCAGAGTGTAGTAGTCATCAACAAAATTAATAGGATCAAGCCGAACATCAAGGAGAGCAATAATACCATGAACGCAAGACACTCCTGTCAGCTGTCATTGCCTACAGTCACAAATCCTCTGCCTTATATCCACAATTCATCGGCCTGTCGAATCACTGACCTCTGAAATATCATCAGAAGACCTCCAAATACGGTATCCGCCCAGTGCCTGTGAAACTTTCCTAATAAAAGCTTCTATTCTTGGCACTAGCTTTCCAGACCAGTGGGACCCTTCATTTTTTCTTGTGGCAAATTTCACCATTATCTTCTGCCAAATGAAATCAAATAATTCAAAAAAGGGAAGCTCCCTGCCATCCTGAATAAAATTATTAAATGACTCAGAAATATTATTAATCACATAATGACATTTCACTGAATGATCAAAGTGACTTCTACTCCATGCAAAATCATTTATATCTTTCATGTACTGCCAAGTTGGTATAGATAGTTGTTTAATCCTTTCCATGTACTTCACGAATTCAGTAGGCAAAAATGTATTTGAAGCATTAAAAACCAAATTTTCTAACCTTTTCTCAGGGTAGTATCTTTTCAAGTTTACAATCACATGCCTTATACAAGCTCTATGCTCAGCATATGGGAAAATATTCTTTACAGCATCAGAAAGACCCTTCTGCCTATCTGAAATAATAGCCAAGGCCAAGGCCATGGGTGGGTTTGGGCGATGGGCTAGTGTCGGAGACCGTCTGGGGGTCGTGATGGGAGCAGTCGGCGGGTCCGAAGCCGTCGGGTGGGGAGCGGTCTGAGGACGTCGAACGGGGAGGGGATCTGAGGCCGTCGGGCGGGGAGAGGGGTGAGGAGAGTCGGAGGCCATCCGGGGGCGGGGGCGGAGGCGGGGCGGGGGCGGGAGCGATGGGTGGGTCTGAGGCCGTCGGCGGGGGCAGGTTCCAGGCCGTCGGGCGGGGATGGGGTCTGAGGCCGTCGGTCGGGGAGCGGGTCAGAGGCCGTCGAGCGGGAAGCGGGTCCGAGGCCGTCGGTCGGGGAGTGGGTCTGAGGCCATCCGGCGGCGGGCGGCGGGCGGCTGGCAGACGCCGGCTCGAGGGCGAGCTGTGCGGACGGTCGAGACCACCCGGCCTCTGGCATCCGCGCCAGGGCGCCATCACGCGCAGACGTCCGCCACCCGGCCTTCTTTCGTCGGGCGTCCTCGCCGGCCTCGGCCGCGAAGGAAAAGGGGGGTTCGGAAGGTGGTGGTGGTTTACCGAGGACGAAGGAGCTCGGCAGCAACGGTAGCGATGGGACGGCGGTGTTCTCGCCAGCGGGGCAGCAACGGCGCGAGGGTAGAGCAAGGGGCGAGCACCGACGGCGATGGCGACGGCGTGGGGGGCGCGGCGCAAAGCAGCGACGGCGTGGGGGGCGCGGCGCCAGCAACTGGACGGCGATCTCCTTGCCGACGGGGCAGCGACGGCAGCACAAGCGCAGGGAGCGGCAGAGCAGAGCGGCGGCGGCGGGGGCGACGGCTAAGAGTTTAGGGCTACAGTAGGAAGGAGAGGGTTTTATAAGAAAATTTCTGAACTTTTTTGTAATTCGAAATAATTTCGGGTTTTATTTGCAAATAACACCCCGAGGCCGGCGCGCCGTCATGCGTCCACGCCGGCCTTGGCCTCCATCCCCGGCACGCAGGGGCGGAACGGCGTCGGCCTTGGCCGTCCACGCCCGGGTGTTGGCACGCCGGCACCCCGACCTCCGTCTCCACTCCCGCCGCCGACTCCCGCCCACGTCCGCCTCCGCTCCCACCCGCCTGGCCTCCACCTCCGCTCTCGCCCGCGTCGGCCTCTGCTCTTGCCCGCCGGCCTCCGCCTCCGCTCCCGCGCGCCAGGGTGTTATTTGCAAAAATCCGAATTTCGGGGACTTTTCTGTAAATCGAAATAATTTTCTGTGATTTATTTGCAAAAATCTGAATTTCGAGGGCTTTTCTGTAAATCAGAGTTATTTCGGGGTGTTATTTGCAAAAAATCGAATTTCGGGGTGTAAAATATAAAAAAATAAGTTTTTAGGGGTGTATTTATAAAAATAACCGAGGGTAAAATCGAAATTTTTTTTGGAAACTTTTGATTAAATAACAATCAGGGGGGTGTGGGTAAATATTTTCGAAAATGGGGGGGTGTGGGTAATTCCAGAAATTACGGGGGTTGTAATATATTCCAAGTATCTCCTCACCCATTTGTCGAAATTGGCTGTCAAGAGTATTACCTCTTTAGGAATATTTGATACTTTATTGTTTCTTTATAATTTGGCAATCTATAATAATGATAAGTCATGTGTTAGAAATCAAATATATAAAGCAAACATGCAGATTGAGTCTCAATTATATTGACATGATCTTTGAACTAATTAACTAAGTTATCAATCTTTACAGACTTTAAGTGTTCCGCACAAAATGAATTTCTATAAGTTGCATTAGTAATAGAGCGTAGTTGCTAGTCCTTTTTATTTTAGAAGACAAGTAATAGTAGAGTTCATAGAATCGTTTGAACTATAATACATACTCGTGAAAGGTTATCACCATATCAAGATTAAAAAGTACATAGCGATATGCTTGTGTCTACTAAGTCTTACCTATATAATGAAGTCTTTGCTCTGGTGGATTCAACCTATTTAAATATCATAACTCTTTATCATGAAATATCTAATTAGTGCAATGCATATTTCATCATCTTACAATTACGTGTTCATGCATCTTCTGTTTTGTCCAATTATGCGTGTTCATATAATCAATATATGGACACTATGTTTTTTAATCTAGTCTCTTACTCTTGTAGGCATAATCCAAAAATGTATTTATTTCATTAATATATTTGACATTTGCTCAGTTTTTTATCTTGATCTAATTGTTATCTATGTCTTATAAATTTGTGTAATGCTCAGTCTAATGCTCTATATATACAACAACATCATCCTCTATTTAAGTGATTAAGTATTAAAGTAAAGGAAAAATATAACGATTATGATAAGTTTACTTTTCTCAAATAATAATAGTTAACTAAACTTGTCTAAACATTCTGAAATCTAGAATATAAAATGTATAATAAGTAACACCCCAACTCATCCATGCCATATGTAAACCACCTGCTTTCCTACTTCTTTGTGAATACAAGAGTTCTTATCTCTTGTAGATTGTTCCTAACAATATAGGTACATAGAGTCAATTACATGGATGGTGACCAAGACGATCACAATACTCAAGTGTTGCAACATATAATTGTAATTTTAAGAAGTATTGCTTGTGCTTTTTCATCAAAATGTCTTATCCTTTCATTGATAAGATTTCTTTCATCTACAACCACTCAATAGCCAATGGTTCAAGTACCAAAATTAGAACTAGTAAAGTGGGCTACATGGGACAACAAATATGCCTATATTGACTAGTAGTAGACACTTCATTCACTCATTGCAATATTGATTACTCTACTAAAATGCAATACAGAAGATGTACCCTACTAACGTTGTTTTCTTGAACTAGATTCATAAGAATAAATAATGACAACAAACAATGGTCAAAACTAAGATGTAAATAAGAGTTAGTGGAATGCAATACCTCAAAAATTTCTTGTTCCTTTGAACCAAAGTACAACAAAAACTTGAGCAAATTTACCCTAATAAACTAGAAAACAACAGAAAAGAAATAAATATTAAATGGTTGTTAGTATAAACAAGGATCGCAAAAATTTGATTAGATATATAGCTATGAAGGAAGCAAGGTTGTTAATAATCAAGCATATAGAACATTATATTGTCAAATGATTCAAAGTGCATATGTAATGAAGGCTTATAATGGGTCATAGGCAACTCATGTTGGTAGACTTTTTTAGGGTTACTTTTGCAATCATTTTAATAAAGGCAATGAATCAGTTTTCACTAATATTCACAAATTAATAGTATAAAGCTTCAATTACTTTTAGCTAATCTGCAACACTAATTCTCATCCTCTATATAGAAAATTTGTAGCACTTCAAAGAAATAATAATAATTCTTTTATTTTCTTTTCCTAATGGGAGACAAATTCAAGGCCATTTAAATAATTTTCAAACTAAAAGAACTTTTTGCATATTCCCTTGTTCCTTCAATTAGGAATTAGAAATTCATTTAAACATGTTCAAGTACAATACTTTAATGGCCCAAAGGGAAGCCATAATATATCCCATCCAAACTTCTTGCTAAGTAGATAATTTTCTCATAGTTAACAACTAACAACAACACAATTTAGATTTACAATTTTCATCCATGCATCGACCAAAAAAATAAAAAATTTCCAAATTTGATCACAATGAAAACTTATAATCATCATTCATGAATCGACCAAATGCTTCCTTGGGAGAAAACTAGGTGGTGGTTGGGAACTGAATTTCAAGATGGACGGTGCTGGAGATAGGGAATGGGTGCTATCGACAATGAGAAGACCTGGTTGCCACAACAAGATTTGGCAGGGAGGAGACATGCCAGCATCGAGACATGATGACGGTGCGTACAAGACCTACCACCAAGGGGCTGGGGCTGTAGTCATTAGCGAGAAGTCAACTTCGACACTTGGACTCTGAGCTCTCAAAATTGTGACAAGATTTGGCACCATAGGGGAAGAGAAAGAGGGGGAGGGGGGGGGTTGCAGGGCTTGGCAGCTGAGGGGCTATAGGCTAAAGTCACTAGCAAGATCCACAATTGGAGGTCCGAGTTCTTGAAATTACAGGAAATTGACAAGATGGAAGTTGCAAGCTAAGGGGTCTTAAAGAAGTTAACATTGATGCTAACTATTTAGTGTATGTATTTCCTACTCTTTGCCGGTGCTAATAGAAGAGCATGGATAATTAACGGTTATTGTTGGTGCTCTTCTGTTAATGCTGACAATATATCAATATTAGTGGTGCTAAGAGAATTAGCATCGCAAATGTTTTTTTAATAATGGTGGTTATATAGCATCGCTTGTTTAGCACTATTATTGACTAAATTTGCTGTAGTGAATATCTTGTGTCCATATATGCTCTTTTTGTCTCCAAAGCCTTTAGCTTTTAGTAAATTCATAAAGAAAGCCCAATCAATATTATCATAACCCTTCTTAAAGTTCGGTTTCAGCATAGCCCCATTAATTTTTCATTTTTTACACTTGAAGATCATTTTCTAGGCAGTTGCAATACTTTCTAGTATTCACTTGCCATGAACGAAAATAGTATAGGTATGGTCAACTAACAAATTGAACTTTCTTTCTAACCTTTCAGCTAGTACTTTGGTGAAGATTTTCATGATGCAGTTTTGTAAGCAAATGGATCTAAAATTCTTTAGGATGTTAGCTCCCTTCTTCTTAGGAATTAGGATGATTAAGGCAAAATTTATTTTTTCTATAGAGAATTTGCCCTGGTAAACGTCATGAAACATTTTCTTTATGTCTTCTTTAACCACATCCAAAAATTTTTGTAAAATAAGATGGAAAAACTATCTAGTCCAAGGGTGTTTAGCTCAACCATGTTCTACACAACCCCTCTAATCTCATCCTCAGAAAAAATAGCCTCTAGATCACTTATGTCAGCTTTGGTGGGATATAATTTTTCTTAGTTAGCCTCCATCTTCTAGCTTTTCACAGTTCAAAAATTTTTTTTTGTAAAAATCAACTGTGTGTCTAACCATATTACTCCAGTTAGCAAACTATTTTCTCCCTCAATCAGGTCAGTAATTATATTGATTCTCCTTCTGCACTTAGCAATTCTATGAGAAAAGGTAATGTTTGAATCTCCCTATTTGATCCATGTTATTCTAGATCTCTATCTCCACATATCCTCTTTCTTTTTTAGGACATCATCAAGTTCTAGTTAGAAGCCTATTAGATAGTCAAGCTCTTCTTTAGATAGACTAAGCTCTTCCTTTGCCTTTTCCAACTTGGTGATATTATCCGAGAGATCTTTTTTTCTGGCATTGATATTTATAAAATTAGTTTTACACTATTTAGTAATATCCACTCTAAGCTGTTGAGTTATTTCATCATATTTACCATCCTATCCTCCTTATTTGAGCAATTCTTCTAGAGGTCATTTGTTTCTAGACCAAGGTTAGGATCATCTCGGACTAACCGGTCCCTGGACTGACCAATCTATCATCTAAATGTTAAAAATTTGACCAGACTAATATTATATAATTTAATTAAATTTTAAGTGGAAAATGACCAAAATACCTTAGGGCACCAGAGGCCGGCACGAGCTCGCCTTCTTCCCGAGCTTCATCACAAGCGAGGAGTTGGAGTTGGACGGCAACTGCTGGACCCGCACGGTGACCTTCATCCCGTTGAGGCAAAACCCATTGCTGCAGATGAAGTAGTACATCTTGGGCTCGTTCAGCGTGATGAATTCCTTGCCGGAGCTCCAGTTCCCGACCGCCCTGTCGAGCGTGTAGTTGTCGTAGCCAGTGCGGTTCACCTCGAAGACATTGTACATTGTCTTCTGGTACCTAAATGCTGCGATGTCAAAGGGGATTTTCAGATCAGGGGGAAAAGAGAGATTTGATTTATAGGGTTAGGGTTTGGAGAGAGTACATATGAGGTCGTCGGGGATGAAGGTCTGGTTGTTGGACGAGAGGGAGTAGTTGATATTGGGGTTCCAACTGAGGTGGCCGCCGACAATATGGTCGGTGGTGTTGGCGAGGGTGGCGGAGAAGGAGAGCACTGTGAGGAAGAAGACGGGGTGCGCCATGGATCCTGGCCAGCTGCCCGCACGAGCTCGCCCCGCGAGCTGCCCGCACGAGCTCGCTGCGCTTGCCCCATTAGCGCTGCTCGCCCTGCACGCTACACATGAAAACCCTAAACCGCAACAGAAGCTGAGCATAAGATGATCAAGAAAAAATTTAAACCATTCGCTAGTCATATTAGTAACCAAATACTAAAATTTTGACCAAATTATCTTTTTATACTTTAGTCCTCTTTTAAACCTTAACCTTAACTTTGACCTTGATCCGGAACCAAACAGCCCCCTAATTTTCAGATACCATGTTTATAAAACTCTTCTCTTGGAGACACATACATTCAAATATGAATCTTTTTCTTCTATGTGTCTTGTCACCAATAGACAAAAGAATGGGGACATGATCGGACGTGGTTTGGCCAAGGATTTTAACAGTGGATAAGGGTTATTTGGATTTCTAATTAAGAGAAATTAAAAATCTGTCTAATTTAGCGAAGTCAGTGTTGGTTTGTCTGTTGGACTAGGTACATTTTCTTCCGAAAAGCGGAATATCAATTAAGTCGTAGGCTACAATTCATTCATTGAAGATTTCTTTGTCTTGAATATTCCCTTTGGTGTTTTTGTATTAGATAGGAATATGGTTACATTAAAATCACTGAAACTAGTTAAGGTAGAGACCATCTGTCCTTGATTGTATTCAATTCCTTCCAACATTTCACCTTCTTTTTCTTGGATTGGGGGGCATATGCAGTAGTACAATTCTACTACATTTGGATGTTAATATTAAGAAACATGATAGATATAGAAAATATCTCTGAAGTGTAGTTTCTCAAACATTATACTATTCTAACCTAGAAGTACAACTCCTAAGGGGTCTGTTTGAAACGGGGTCATGGTCAAGGTCAAGGTCAAGACTAATGAACTACTTTTGTAAACTAATATCTTTTTATTAAAATTAAAACTTCAATAATTTAAAGCTCAAAAAACTATTTAATTTTTTATAATAATTTAATTTAATAATAATATAAAATAATAAATATTAATTTCACAAGATAAAAAAAAAAATTCTAAAAAATGCTGACCCGGTCCCTGACCCCAAACCAAACAGGCCCAAGGCGTCTTAGGATGGTAAGAAGAGCCAACTGTCAATTTTTTTGCCACCCAAGTATCGCAGGATTCTTTTGATGGAGTTTTCTAACTTGGTCTCCTGACCATATCTATTTTGGCTTTGTTAATCATAGCTTTAGTGAAACTATTTTTACTATAAGTTTCCAAGCCCCTAATATTTTATGATAGTACATTTATTTTATGTTTTGTTCTCCCCTCTTCCCTATGGCTATACAAATATGTTGTTAAAGTCTAAAATTTCTCGAGATCGCCTATTGTTGAGATATTTCTGGATAGATAAATATTTATGATTTTCTCTATATTGCATATTGTTGAAACATCATTATTATAGAAAAATTATAAAAAACCAACAATGAAATAACATATTTGTAGGATCACATTCATGTTGTTATTCCTTACTATACTACCACATTTGATTCAACAAGATTATCAATATTTGTAATAAGTGATTGATCTTGTGTTGGTAAAGAATCCATTTTTTGACATGATTAGATATTGATGGTTTTATGTGGACTAAGTTATATTTTGAAATATTGTCTTGTGACTATATTTTTTTTCCAAAAATTTGTGATCAGATTTAAGTTTATTTATTTCAGTTCGAGAATTATTTCAAAAAACAAAATATTTTTATTTTGCTATTATTTTTAATTACAATTAATGTTCCCCAAGTAAAAAAATATTACATATCAGGCCATCATTAATTATATTTTTTAGATTTTTATAAAATTGAGCTTATTACATATAGCATATACGAGACAGATCTGTTGGATTTATTTATTAGTTTGGATATGGATACCTTTTTTTACTTTAATATGGTAGGACAGTTTTTAATAAATATTAAATATAATTATGTCTCGTAATTGGAGAATCTATTAAATATTCTATATAAAAGCTAAGTTTTTTTTATATTGACGAAAAAAGATGTGGTTCTTAATTGCCGTGCTTGGGGTACTTGTGAATGTTGTGATTTTGTTATTTCAAAAACTTAATTTTTGTTACAAATCTTCAAAGGCCTAATCAATTACATGTTTTAAGTCGCACATTGTATCTTAAATTATGTGTAGCTCTTAAGTTTTTTTTTTTTTTTTTTGGTAATATAGATCCAAAATTATATGTTATTTGGATTGTGATATATGCCTATACGATTGATTTGATTTCAATATTTGCTTACATGCCACTTCATTGAGAGATCAAATATCATTGTGCTTGTTGGGACTTTGCATGGATTGGATTGTGAAGGAGGACGCCTCTTATGTTGTTGATTTAATCGTTTAGTTTATTTCAATGATTTGTGGTTGTGTTTTATCAATTTTTTTTCTGCTCCACAATAATGAATCATATCAAGAGTTTATTGTGGCAATTTGACAGATGTAAACAGTGGTAGATAAACAACATGTAAATTAACAAGTTGACAGTTCAGAGGTTTTCAGTTTCTGTTTTGCCGATATGAACAGAATCCAACATCCATCATTTATATTATTGCTTTCTAGCTATAAGCATCTATTTTTTCGTTATTGACATCAACTCAACATCTGAAAGCAAGTTGTGTGTGATCGTGTTAGTCCAGTTGTGTCAGGTTTGATCCATTATCATGGGAGAGTGAGAGCTGAAGCGGCAAAAAGGCTTCGAAGACCTTACTTCAACGAAACAGCCACCTCAACCAGTCATTGAAGTTGGCTCTAGCTCTGAACAAGTGGATTACCCTCCTTCACATCCTGCTAATTTCTCAGACGTGCTTCAACTCAACAAGTGTAGGAATTGAATGAAGTGGCCATGGATTCTTTCTAGTAATTTTAGCAATGTCTTCTCCACATACTGCTTATTTCTCAAACAAGTATCAACTTGCATCTCAACAGGCATAGGAATTCGAGTATCAGAAAATGCAGCAGTGGTTGCAACAGCAGGAGAAGATGAAGGATTTGGCTACTGGACCCTCTGGAGCAATGCCTTCTCCAAATCTTCGTTATCTTTTAAACTAGGTTCAGGTTGAGAAAATAAAGTAGCCACGAGAGCTCCAGATGCAGATGAAGGACTAATTTTAATAAACGTGCGCTGCCGCATGCCTCTATTATAGATGTCAGCATGATTGCTAAGGATACCATTTCTCTCTTCGATAATGCCTGTGAGATTCTCACAATGGAGATGTGAGCATGCTCTCAGTTGTGGGCGTAACATTATAAAAGGGATGGATATTGCTGCTATTATAATGGCGACTAGGAAAACTTTTAGATGACCTATTTCCAGATATGATCAAGAGCAAAAAACTGAGTGCGCGACACAGCTCCCCTTTGCCGGTGATGGCTTCAAACCCTGACCTACCTCTGGTAGCAAGGCCAGCGAACGGCGAGCATCGATATCCTGTTGATCAGACAATCGCAGAAATGTATGCCAACACAACACTAACATGTCACAACAAATGACAGCGATGATCCTCGAGCAGCCTGTCGGTCCTTTAGTCAAACACAATGCTAACACGTCACGAAAAACGCCACATCAATCACAGCAAGCTGATCAGCATTATCAACAGCAACAGCAGCAGCCAGACATCTGACATGATTGTTATCTGTAACATGAGGAGCTCGCAAGTCTCGTCTATTTTTTCCTTGCATTTCAAAATTTGTCGATACCGATACTGATGCAAATCTGTGTTTTTCAACTGTACAAATGGTATGTTGCAAAAGTACAGAAATATATAGAAATGATTGTATGATGATAAGCGCAGGGGGATGGAGACCTGTGGCTGGGGTAAGTCTGAAAGTGTTACTGTTTGGCTTTTAAACTGAATATATGCAGACAATTCAAGGGGAAATGAAGTTGGATTCCATATGTTGTTTCTTCGCTCTCTTGTTCTCTGTTCATGTTGATGATAACCTGAGCAGCTGTGATAAATGCAGGAATACACAATGTGGATTCTGGAAGAATGGCAATGCTCTCTCTTGGATTTAGGTGTCAAAAGTAATTCATTTTGGGTGTGTATGCATTTTTCATGATTCTGAAGGGTTTTTATACAAATATTAGTTTTCTTGGGGTTTATAAGCAAATTTTAGGTACAATGTTTTCCCTTTTTTCTGGTTTTTGTTATAAAAAACTTCATAAATTAGTCTGACGTTGTCTTTTTGGTATTTTTATCCAAATTTATCACGATCAAAAGCTACTTCTCAAAAAATTGTCCAGAAGCGTTTGCCGTCCCAATTCCCAAATCCACACAAAGACTCCATATTCGTTCCATTCTCTTGTTGTTTTCCCAAAAATTTGGAGCTTGATGAGAGAGAGAGAGAGAGGAGGTGGAGGGGATGGAGATGGAGACGGAGACGGAGTCGCCGTTCAAGCTTGACGTCCTCAAGGGAAAGGTGGCTCTTTTGACCGGTGGTGGATCCGGGATCGGCTTGGAGATCTCCACCCAGTTCGGCCGCCATGGCGCCTCCATTGCCATCATGAGCGGCCGCCGCCAGGTCCTCGACGACGCGGTCGCCGCCCTCCAGGCCCAAGGGATTAGGGTATCTCTCTTTTTTCTGATAAAACATGTTTCTTTAGGGATTTGGAATAAGTTCATGTGCTGTTTTTGATTCATGTATTAGCAAGTTGTCTTTTTTTTTTTTTTGCCTAAAATTTAGGTTTTATTGGATGTTGTAGTTGTTTCTTCGTCATTTTTCAATTGTTTGATGTGAAAATCTAGGGAAAAAACTGATAAAGTATCAGTTTAATCTTGGCATTTGATTGACACGGTACCTGAACTTTGGGTTTGTTGTGTTTTCTTGGTATTTATCTGAATCTAATCCATTCTAATTAGGTCAATTGAAACGGTTGTAGTACTGCTTTGTAGGAACGAAAAATGATTTAGCTTTGTTATCAAATGACCTTCTTCAGCAAATTTGTGTTGTTGATGCTCATATAATTATGTGCTTTGCTAGAGCTCTGTTCCTGATGATAATAATTGTGCATGCTTGGGATATTCCTTTTTGATATCTTTGCTCAAGATACTCCTCAGCCTTGAAGCTAGCAGTCTTGTCAACAGATGTTTTTTTTGGTGGTGGTTATGAATCCAGGTTATGATGTATTTGAAAAATAAGCTCTTGGTGCCTTTAGTGCTTCTATGTTCTGAGTGATTTGCTTTGCTGTGCTACATAGGCCATTGGGATTGAGGGTGATGTACGCAAGAAGCAAGATGCAGCCAGGGTTCTTGAGACTACTGTCAAACATTTTGGAAGACTCGATATTCTTGTGAATGGAGCTGCAGGCAATTTCCTTGTACACCGGAATATTTATCTCCTAATGGATTTCGAACTGGTAAGGTTTAATCTATTCATAGTCATTCTAGATACACACAATTGCAGGGCACTGTGATATTTGGATATTTCACATAATAAAACATTTGTTTGAACAATTATAAGTAATCTTGTGGAATGTTCTACTGCAAAGATGTTGATAGGTCTTAAACCCACTGACTAGTAGTTATGTGAAGTCCAAATATTCACTCTTTCTTGGATTATCTCTTTTTTATTGCTTAATTCACATGACATCTCTTGAAATCTGCTTTCCAGAATTGTTCTAATAATGAAATTTTCACTTTGAATCTTCACCAGTTCTGGACATTCATTCTGTCAGTACATATACAATGTGCCATGAAGCACTAACATATTTGAAGAAAGGAGGACCTGGAAAAGATCCATCTACTGGTGGGCTTATATTGAACATCAGTGCAATGCTGCATTATATAGCATCATGATATCAAATTCACATATCTGCAGCAAAGGTATAATTAGTGTGCTGCCACAATATGATTTTGTAAGTCGGCTTATATAACTTAGTTTTGTCTATTCTACTTTGATAGGCAGCAGTAGATAGCATCACAAGGTCTTTGGCTCTGGAATGGGGAACTGATTTTGATGTCAGGGTGAATGGTATGGCACCTGGGCCAATTGCTGACACAACTGGGACAAGAAAACTTGTTCTGGAGGAGATGAAGAGCAAAACAAGGGAATTCATTCCTCTTTATAAGCTGGGAGAAAAATGGGATATTGTGATGGCTGCTCTTTGTCTGGCTTCTGATGCAGGTTGGTGGCTTTTCTCTTTTTAATTCTATAAGCCTGTTTCATAGTGTTGCTTTTTCATTATCTTAGGAAGTCTTTTGGGGACAAAAGGTTGTTTTGTTTTTAGGTAATCTGCTTCCAATGAAGATTTTTGTTAGACTGATGCATTTTGATTACTAGGTATATGGTCTTTGTTTGCAGGATGGTAATTTATGGAAAGTAACAAATTTTCTGCTAACCTTGGTTGCTCAAAAAAATGATAATTTTTCTGCTAATACCAAACAAGTTTTTTTTTCTTATTATTATGATAGGGATTCTCAACTGAAACAAAATTTATGGCATTATGGCAAGAATGTTGCCGGCCTTGACCTTTGCCATGATATTGAATTACTTTGTGGTCTTAACTATTGGATGATAATTGAAAGATATATAACTGAAACATGAAATTCTTTTGCATGGTATGTTCTATTGTTGAAAACATGGATTTCTCCTTGTTTTGCATTGTACTGTTGCTGTTTTCACCTTACCAGAGAAGGCAGTCTAGGCTAGATGATTGGGGTCATGTGTTTCTTTGTGAGTAAATGCTCTCAAGCTTATTTCCCTGGTTCAGCTCATTCATCCTTTAGGCTTCTTATAATGAAAACTGCAGGAGTTTTGATTGAATGTGAATTTATGCTTTAGGCTTCAGCTCATTCTATGATTTTTGTAGCATCTTTGATATTTCATGAATAATTTGTTTCTTTTTAATTCTGGAAGGTAAATATGTCAATGGACATACCATGGTGCTCGATGGGTGGCTGTGGCTAAGTCACCCACAACACATACCAAAAGAGAAGCTGAAAAAATTATCTCATGTAGTGGAGAGCAACTCGAGGACATTGCTAACTGGAGTTCCTACCAGCAAACTGTGATGAATTACTCAGACACTTAATCCAGATTTACCTCCAGGATCAACTTCACTGTTGTAATAATAATGTATGTCAGAATCTCAGTGTTGTGCTAGTGTTGCAATCCATTGACCATAATAAGGACTCAGCAAGAAAGAAATTTTGTTGTATTTGATCTCCTTACACTCAATTTATTATTTTTTTGTTGGTTTATTTTGTATCCATTCTTTTGCAGTCTAATCATGCGATTACAGATTGAGATAGTAATAAATCCTTTATTGCAGGTTTAATCTCAACCGAATGCATAATTGATCACAGAAAAAAGCATAACTAGCTTTTTTCTTTTATTTATTTTTCAATTCTGAATCCAGAAAATTACGGTAATACGATAATAATACAGTTGTTGAGAACCCTTACTGTTGGGATGATAGTGATGAAAATCCAACGAAAAACAATGGGTTTGTTCAGTTATAAAAAATTTCTTTAGTTTTTTGAAAAATATGTTTATAAAAACAAAAAGTTATAGATATTATTCAAAAGCAATTTTTTTTCAATTTGAAAATTTGAAAATTATTTTTTCTTAAAATTGTATTATATTTTGAAAAATACTTTAAAGTTGTTTTCTAAATTTTTTTTGTAAATTAGTGATTTTATTTTCTCTATGTTTCTCTTTTTTTTCATTCTTTGAATAATTCATATTTAACTTTTTATTTTTTTTTCTGTATGTCTTTTTTTTACCTGGAAAATTTCTTCTGTTATTGTTGAGATCTATAATTATTTTTATTTTTTTCAGACATTGTATTATAGTTATTGGAGTTCGCATCTCTCAACTATTATTTACTTTTATCAATTAGGATTGAGAGATTTTGAAAAAAATTTGTAAATAGAATATATAAATTTTACTAAAAATTGATTTTATATTTTATTGAGATGAACATAATTTTTTTTAGAATTTTCTGTAGAAATGATAACATAGAAATAAAAATGAAAATTAAAGATAAAAAATAGAAAAGAATTTCAGGTCTAAATATTCTGACCAAAATTGATTTTTTTTTTTAAAAAAAAAAACAAAATTGCACTCAGGTTGTCAATTCAACACGACTTCAGTTTTGCACCAATTTTTATAGATTCCACCTTGCTTCCCCTTTTTTCCATAAATTGGGAGCTAGGAAGAGGAGAGAGGAGGAAGAAGAGAAGTGGTGGCGTTGGAGATGGAATCGCCGTTCAAGCTCGATGTCCTCAAGGGAAAGGTGGCTCTTTTGACCGGCGGTGGATCCGGGATAGGCTTGGAGATCTCCACCCAGTTCGGCCGCCATGGCGCCGCCGTCGCTGCCCTCCAGGCTTAAAGGACTTGGGTATAAAAATTGGTTCTTTAGGGAATTGGAGTAGAGTTTCTGTGCTGTTTTTATTCATATACTGGCAAGCAGACTTTTTTCATATGAAATTACAGTTCTTTGCCTAATTGAGGTTTTGTGGGTGAATGATGTAGTTGTTTCTTCGTCGTTTTTGGATTATTGCAGTGAAAATCGCAGAGAAATGTAATGGTATGGAACCTGCAATTATTAGATTTCTCTAGACTTCCAAAAGAAAAAAAATGTAAGCATGTTATACCCCTTCCACTGCAATACTCCAATCACTCCTGAAACACGCATGCACGAAACACAATTTCACAGTAAAAAGGTCAATTTGATAGCATATGAATCCAAAAGAAGAACAAGAATTACCAAAAATTCCGTAAAGAACCACTCTTCATCACAAATGCAGGCCAGATATCATTTAATGGAACCTCAATTAGACAAACAAATGAAATGACTGTGGTAGTGCTATTTATGAATGGAAATTTAGATCTGTTCACATGGTGGGATGGAATGTTAAATTTATCTGTTTGTTGTTTAATGTGATATGATTGTGTTGCTAGATTTCTGTTCTTTGTGATAATAATTGTGCAAGCTTGTGATTCCCTTTTTGAGTTCTTTGCTCTAGAAAATGATCAGCCTTGAAGCTAACAGTCTTATCAGTAAATAAAACAAGAAATTTCTCTGTGATGGTTATGAAGTTTTATGCTCCTTAATCCAAATTATGATTTATTTGGTTTATAACAATCTCTTGCTACCTTGAATTTTTTTGTGTCCTATAGTAATTTGCTTTGTGGTGGCCCTCAGGCTATTGGGATTGAGGGAGATGTGCGCAAGAAGGAAGATGCAACCGCTCTTGAGACTACTGTCAAGCATTTTGGAAGACTTGATATTCTTGTGAATGGGGCTGCAGGCAATTTCCTTGTATCACCAGAAGATTTATCTCCTAATGGATTTCGAACTGGTAAGGTTTCATCTATTCATAGTCATTCTGAACTATGATGACTGGATATTTAATTTACACAACATAAAACATATGGTTGAACAATTTTAAGTCATCTTGTGGAATCTTTTTTAGGACTCAACCCACTAATCAGTGGTTATGGAAAATCCAAATATGAACTTTCTTTGATTACCTTTTCTTTATTGCCTAAAGCACAAGATATCTCTTGATCTGCAGTCTAGAATGTTTCTAATAATCGAGTTCACTTGATTCTTCACCAGTTCTGGACATTGATTCTATTGGTACATATACAATGTGTCATGAAGCACTAAAATATCTGAAGAAAGGAGGACTCAGAAATGATCCATCTACTGGTGGTCTCTCTGCATTATACAGCATCATGGTACCAAATTAATGTGTCTGCTGCGAAGGTATGCCAGGTGCCCCAGCACAATATGATTTGGCAAATCAGCTTATATATAATGTACTTGTTCATATTCTTGTTTCACAGGCAGCAGTAGATAGCATTACAAGGTCTTTGGCTCTGGAATGGGGAACTGATTATGATATAAGGGTGAATATATTGCACCTGGGCCAATTTCTGGCACACCTGGACTAAGAAAACTTATTCTAGAGGAGATGAAGGGCAAAATATGGGAACTCATGCCTCTGTATAAGCTTGGAGAGGGATGGGATATTGCAATGGCTGCGCTTTACCTAGCTTCTGATGCAGGTTATTGGCTTTTCTTTTTAATTCTTCCTTGAGCAACACTTTCCTTTTTAATTCTATGAACTCTGTTTCATTGCCTTGCTCTTCCATTACAGAAGTTGTTTTTGGAAAAAAGGTTTTTTTCATTTTTAGGAGTTAAATGATGTATCTATTTCAGATGGAGGTTCTGTTATTATACTAATGCATATCAGTTAGTATGTATCATAAGGTCTTTGCAGAATGGTAATTTGTAGAAAATAATAAATTTTCTGCTCAAAACAAAACATGCTCGATTTTTTTTTCTTTTTTCCAATTTTGATAGTAATTCTCAACAGAAACAAGGTTTATGGCTTTATGGCCACAAAATTGTAAGCTTTGGTCTTTGCCATGGTATCTAATTATTTTTTTATTTTACCTACTGCAGGATAATTGATGGATATACAACTGAAACAAGAAAATTCTTTTGCATGATATGTTCAATTGTTCAAAACATGGATTTCTCCTTACTTTGCATTGTATTGTAGCTGTTTTAAGCTTACTAGAGTAGGCCATTGTTTCTGCTAGATAATTGAGGGCAGGTGTTTCTTTGGGAAAAAAAATGATCTCAAGCATATTCTCAAGTTTAGCCCATTCATGCTTTAATCTTCTTTGTCCATTGAAAATTGCAACAGCAATTTTGATTGCATGTTAATCTATACATTTAAGGTGGATGTGTTTCCTTGTGCTCGAGTACATAGGTCCCCATCAAGAGGCTTATGTTGTTACATTGAACTGAACTAGCTTGTTACTGACTGAGTTCTCTGGTAATAATACTGTTTTTCAAATGTTCTCCTCACTATTTGGAAATTTGATACTTACAACTAAACTCATTGAAAATAGATTTAGTATATAGATCGCTACCTGTTTAAATGCATCATTCTCGGGATACAGTAATAGCTTATATTTTTTGTATAGGAATGACATATTAGAATATAGGACAAACATTATACTTCTCCATCAGTGGAAAATTGATTTTACTCGGAACAAGAAAAGCTTTCTCAGTCATGAATGTCAGTAGATACCTCACACAATCTAGAGCCCCAAATTTCAGCACTCTGGCATATGAAGATTTAGTTAATATATCTTCAGAACTTTGTAAAGCTACATGGATATCTCTTCACATATTATCTTAAGCATCTGAATAATTTAGCTATCAGCTTGTTTTGCTTTATCTTTGTAAGATGGTACTCAACTGCTGCATTTTAGATTGTTTATTGCAGATAACTTGTATTATTTCATTTTGTGATTGTAACTGGGGTTTCAGAAATTGATATTTTTGTGTTTTTTTTTGTCATCTCTGAGATTTTCACTTATAATTTGTCTTCTTTCAATTCTTGAAGGTAAATATGTCAATGGACATACTGTGGTGGTTGATGGCGGGCTGTGGCTAAGCCATCCTTGACACATGCCGAAGGAGGACACATGCCGGAGGAGGAGGTGAAGAAGCTATCTCATGTAGTAGAGCACAAGTCAAGGACATCACCAACCAGTGTTCCTACTAGCAAATTGTGATGTATTACAGGACATTCATGATTGTCATGCATATCAGAATCATAATATTGTGCTATTGAAGGCATTGGCCATAATAATGACAGCAAGCAAAAAATGGAAGATGATTCCTTTTGTGATGAGCGTAAACAACTTTTGGTTGTTTTTGATATTCTGAAGCTTTGTTTTCATCAATATTTTGTGAAGCAATATTGGTTTATTTTGTATCATTTTGTTGCGATTATTGCTCTAAAATTGGCATAACGGGATAGAATTATTCACCCATTTCATAATTTATCAAAATTGCCAAAAAGCAAGAAATGCCTCAGTAGATATGTAGCCCAAATTGTTGTTTCATTGTAGTTTGTGGTTGCGTTAGAGTACCATATTGCCGGTGCTTCATGAGCACCAAATAATTTCCTGTTGTTATATAGTATAATCATGTAATTACAAATAAAAATGGTACTATCATGGATTGTAGTTAAGCTCATAATTGGGTTAGTTGGGTTAAATTAGGCTTAATTTCACCCAAATGTATAATTGTTCTGAAGGGGGAATACAAAATAAAATAAGCTTCAAACTAGGAAAAAATGGTGACAAAACATATGTACTGAATTTTGTGACTTGTGGCCTTGTGGGACTAGATCCGTGCCCATTGGCACAATAGTTCAAGTCGGATTCCAAATTGGGTCACATGCTCAGCCAAACGAGTCTGGAAAAAAAAATTTGCCTCGTATGCTCAGAATTATTGTACCACGAGTGAAGAAATTATTCACACCATCATGAATTGAAAAGAAAGATGAAAAATATAAAAAAAATGAAAGCTGAAGGGGATTAATGTGGTTTCTTGTATTCCATTGGCAACGTGGTTGAAGGCTATAAATTAGAACCCACATCCTTCTCTTTGATCCAATTCAACCCTGCATTCCTCATTCTTCACTGCATATTTATAAAGCCTTTGGTATGAAATAAATTTTTTTTCCCTTTAGGGATTCAGTTCTATTTATTTTGTTTCCCAATCTAGTTCTCTATGACGTATTTTTTTCACCTTACAGGAAATGTATATATAAAAAGGTTGATTTTTCAGCTTGTTATAATGAGTTTTTTATATTGCAGGTTAAAAAGGATGAACATGAAAATGATGTGGTACTATTGCATTCTACTCCTTTCTCTGCTGCATTCCATCTCTGCAGTGCAAGGTGATATAATCAATCATACAGACAATCTTTTTGTTTTCTTGTCTCTAGACTAATCCATGCTAATAGGGTTTAATTTGAAGATTGTAATCTGTGGTTGATCAATTTTGCGAAAATTGCAAATATTAAATGCGTACTTTCTGTTTTCATTTTTGTATCAAATGAATGTCAGTTATAACATTTTCTTATTGCCAAACAAGATGAATCTTATCAGAGCAGTGCTGTACAAGATTTTTAAATAGGAACACTATTGTTCACATTGGAAGTATGAAAATTTATAATCACATTAAGAATGCTGAATCTGAAAGTGGATTTCCTCCTCTGGAATGCATTTCAACAGATGTTGCATGTGATTCATGCTTGGAAGCATCAAGAAAAGCTGGAAAAGACCTGAACAATATCAAGATGCTTGATGAAATCGGTGCACTCTCAGGCCAAGTCTGTCAAGTTCTTCCAGTTAATTTAGAACTTCAGGTATAATTTTCAAACAACTATTTGATCTAATTTTCCTCCTTTTATTCCATTTTATTTCTTATATTTGTTTTTGTTTTTTTTTCAGTGTTTGAAGAGATCAAGGTCTTACATGCACAACACTCGCCTGCTTCTGCAGGAGTTCTTCAATGAAGAAAGCCTTTGCAATAACACAGGACTCTGCCTCGATGAAGCTAAAGTTCCTGTTAATAATGGAATTTTTGCTGAGCTATTAAACTTTATGAAGGTGAATATATACACATAAACCATCTGAATTGCATTCGAAAGAGGAAATAACTATATCAATTTGATCACTGTAGATTATCCACGTCACGTTTTCCTACTTAAACACTTGGAAAATTAAGAAGATTCTGTGACGTGTTAACCAAATAAAGTTTTCATTTTCTTCCACAGCCAGTGGAGGACAGATTCTGCGCAACATGTCGCAGGGCTATCAGGGAAGCTCTCTGGAAGCTAAGGGAGCCTAGGATCAAGGTTTCTTTCTTCCTTCTGTCCTTTTTTTCCGAGCTCATGTTTATTCTTCAGTTCAGCAATCTAACACGTTGCAATTTTTTTGAAAAATACTTGTTTCAGACCAAGGTGACTAATGCGCTACTTGACTACTGTGAAGAAGCAGAGGAAAATGAAGAACAGGTGGATTATACTAGTTCTTTACAGTATATTAGGGTTCATAAATAATCTACTGAGTTGAATATAACTCATTTTTAACCATATTTTTGCTGTTCTTTTTTTTTTAATTATTTTTTACAGTGCAAGCAGGCAGTTCACAGATATGCTTCTATGGTTCTCTACAAGATTGATCATGTGAAGCCTCATGACTTATGCATGGTGCTAGGCTTCTGTGAGGATGAGGCACATAAGCCTGAATGATTTGGTCTTCAAGGTTGGGAATAATCAAACATGGAGATTCCCCAAGCTTGGAGAATCCGAAAAAATATTATGTTTCCATGAATAGCTTGTAACGCTGTTACCAGCACATAATACTGTGATTTTTTTATAGAATATTTGTATTTGAAAAATTTTATACAATAAAAGCAAAAAGATTTCTACTTGTTTTGGAGCATTTCATTTTTTCTTCCCAGTTTTGAATGTAGCCCTTGTATCTTTTCAATAAAGGCAAATTCTACCTTATGTTACCCATATCCTTTATACGGTAATTGTTCTTCAATTTAAAATGATTTTCAAGTGTTGTTTTGTCACTGTGATCAATTTTCACAATCCCTCGATGAAGATATTAGTTAATTTTTTTTTTATAGTTTCAAGCTCATTAGACAACCAAAACTCCAATGTTTTTCTTATTATTTTCTAATTTTCAATTTTAAATTTGAATTTTTTTTCCTTCAATTTTAATTTTCTTAATGCCTTTTAACATTCAAGCTTGGTCTAATCTATCGGGAGTACAGTTAACCATAACTTGTGGGCAATAATAAAAGGGCATTTACTTTATCATTTAAAATATATTTTAATTTTTAGTGTTAACTACGATCACATATTTAATTTAGTGATACAAGTCATACATATAATATTTAAAATTAAGTCACATTATAAAATACCATACTTAATTTTCATAGTTAGATCACATCACAAAATCAGAATTAGTCTTTTCTAAATTTATATACATGTCATTGACAATACCACATCATCAAATCAAAGCATAAATATATTAGAAGATATTTAGTAAAACTTTCTTTGGTTTTATATAATTTTATAATAAAATAAATAACTATAACTTAGTTTCACAAGTTTTCAAAAATATAATTTTTTCATTTATTTTCAAAATACGTATAATATCGATTTTGTATCAAACAAATTATTTATCGCATAATATAATAATATCAAAAATTATAAACATCCAAAATAATTGACACATACTAATGTAGGATGGAATGACTCATTTACTTATCTTATTAGGCATAAATAAAGCCCTAACTAAAATATATTTCTATGACCCTCTTGACTAACATCTAAATTAACAAAAAAATATCACACATTATATATTACTTTTTATATTAAATAGTATCATTGAAATCCAAACAACCATAAGATTGATTCAACATATATCTTATTACATTTAATTATCTTCTAATATTCTCAAACATCCTAATATCAGAAGAATCAAAAAAATTATTCTATAATGAAGTCTCCTATATAAAATTATAAAATTATCCCAAAATGCAAGATTAATATAAATTAATAAAGAGTTAAGATCGAAAGATATTTATAAATTTTTATATAAAATATATCTAAACATTCTTTTTCCTCCTCCTCTCAATTCCACAAGAAAAGAGCTATAATAATTTACTTTCACAACTGCTAAAAACGAAAAAAAAGGATGTGATTAGGCTTTGTTTTTAATGTTTAATAGTAGTTTTTTTTTACAAACGCCCTTATTTTTGTATCTTGTCACTTTTTTTACACGATCTTTAAGTTTGATCCGTCAAAGTTTACGCTATGCAAATAAGCCTCTACAAAACTTAAAATTACAGTTTGCACAGCATCGTGGAAATAGTGGTTGCCAATAATTGACATGTTTCGGTTTCCGGCCTGTCCTTTATAGTGTGAGTCATCAGAGTTAAAAAGACAAATCTTTTTTTTCTTTGTTCGTCTTCCTCTGCTCTGCTCGGAAGGAGAGATGGCGCATAGCTTTCTCCGATCCAAGGTTCTTGCTAAACTATCCATTTCTTGTTCCAAGGATTCAGTTCTCCAAGTTTTTTGGACCACTGTAGCATAACTTTTGCCTTGTAATCATGTATTTGGTCCAATTTGTTTGGATAATTGCGTGTTTGGTCGAAAATTTTGGTTTTTGTTTGATCCATTTCTGAAAGTTCTATGTTTTTTGTTTCTGTTTTTTTATCACAGGGTGGGGAGTTCTTGAGGCATGCTAGGGCTTATGGAATGGCACAGGCTTGCTATTCTCAGTGTAGCGCTTGCTTTGTTAGATCGGCTAGTTCAGAGGCGTTCCTCAAGTCTGATTCAGGAGAAGAGAAAGGGTATGGAAAGAGACTTTTGTGGCGTCATTTTTGGTGATTGTATCAGAATGCACATATATGGTTTTGCGTCCTAATTTCCATAGGTTCAAGGGGCATGACATGCTGGCGCCGTTCACGGCTGGATGGCAGAGCACCGACTTGCATCCTCTTGTTATTGAGAGATCAGAGGTGATAAGTTTAGGTTTTGTGTCCTTTTCATTTGGTTTATCTGTTGTTTTGGTAGGAGTGGATGCTGCGTTGTGTTGGGATTTGTAGCGAAAGACTCACAAATTATTTTATTCTCGAATAACACAATGGATGGCAGGTAATACAAGATAAAAAAAATATAACAATAAAAGACACAGCGATATGCGTGATTCATTTAAAATCGGGTTAAGTTTACGTAAGGAGTGAGAGATCTACTATTAAAAAATTCTACAAGAGTTTATAAAAAAGACTGTATTTTTTCATCAAGTCTTAGTAACATTTTCACTTTTAGAGAGAATCTCTAAAAGGACATAACGAATAATCACCATGAGAGACCACCGTGAAGCATTAGAAAGACCCACACACGAGAGCCGACACTCTCTCTTTTTCTTCACCCTATTCTTTTTATTCCTCTCTATCTATTTCTCCTTAATTCAACTTTAAATACTACACCACCCCTAAATCTTATATATTATTAGAATATTTATATCCTCTTATTGATTCTGAATTTTACTCTAATTATAACTTTTAATATTACATAATAAGTATTTAAAATTAACCATAAGTTCGAATCCAACTTTAGATTCCTACGTTAACTTAAATTCTAATATGAGTTCAAGACACCTAAAATTCAACAATCTCCATCTTGACTTGAATTCAAGTGTGCCATCATTACAAAACTTCAGTCATAATCTTTCATCCAACCCCTTTCTCTGAGTTACTAGCTTATTTAACTAATCGCAAGGCGTGAGCTCAAGCCAATCTTAAATTCGCTCTTCGTGCTTACAGTTTTATACTTTTGGAAGCCTTTTGGATAACCTGTATCTACTGCTATAGTAAAAGTAACTTGAGAAGAACGTCTATCTTCCGTCAAATCACTCCGAGTATTATGCTTATTCTTTATCACTGTAGTTATCGGAACTCTACTTGCAATCGTGTTTCTTACTAATCGATAAATATTGCTGTACTTTTCTTTTTTCATCAACATTCTAATATCGCGTGTTATGTTCATGACTTCATCTCTCGCTGAATAATTACAGCCTTTTGAGTCCAGTATACCAAGTAAAATTAGATTTTTTCGTATATTGGGAATATACCTTATTCTATTAAAAGTACAAATCGCTCCATCAAACATTTGGATTTGGACTGTTTCCACACCAGTAATCTCATATGTCGAATTATCGTCCAACCAAATAGTACATTTTTTCATATTCTCATAAAAAGTAAACCAATCCTTTTTAGAACAAATATGGTAAAAATTACTGGAATCTAAAATCCACTCAGCAGAAGTATTTATTTCTATAAATACTGCAAAAACATCTTTATTTGCATTATTCTCAGAAGCATCATTTGTCATTGCTATCGTTATATTGGAAGACTCTACTTTCTCACGTTCAGGGTAATGTCGTCTAATATAGTTATACTTCTTACACGAATAATATTGTACTTTCATTTTTAATTTTGATTTGAACCGTTACTTGCCTTCTCTATATTTTTTTAATATTTATCTTTTATGAGTCATCAATCCTTCACCATACTTCATATCAATATTAGAGTTTATGCTTTTCTCATTAGAAAGAAGACTATCTGTTATATTTTTCATCTTGAAAGTTTTTTTACCATAAAGAATTGTAATCACAATATGATCGTATGAATAAGAAAAGACATCAGAAGAATCAACGTTTTATCATTTTTTTCAAACTTCACATTAACTTTCAGTAAATCATTGATAATCTTATTGAGGGTATTCAGGTAATATAATATAATTGTATATTCGCTTATTTGCAATCTGTACAACTGTTGTTTCAATTAGAACTTATTTGTGAGGTTTTTTAATATGTATAATTTCTCGAGTTTAGTCCAAATGTTCACTGTCGTTTTTTTATCATTGATATTGTATAAAATATAATTAGTCAGAATTAGAATAATTAAATTCAATATCTTCTGATTTCTCTTCTCTCGGTTTTCATCGCTTATCTTGACCGGCCTCTGTTTTTTTACCCTCTAACGTCTTTTGCAAATTTTGACAAATAAGAATATCTTTCATCTTCTTCTGGCATACGGTAAAATTTATTTTGGCGTCAAATTTCTCTATTTCAAATAAAAACTTTGTCATCTTGGTTATTTGTTTGTTTTTAAACTTTGATACTAATTGTTGAGATTTGCAGCGGAAGGTTCATGAATCATTTTATTTTCAAATAATACAAAAAACAAAAAGTAATGTAAGATAAAAAAAATAATAATAAGAGATCCAGTGATATACGTGATTCATACAAAATCGAATTACGTTCACGGGACTAGTGAGATATCCACTATAAATAGGCTTTACAAGAGTTTATAAAAAAGACTATACTATTTATTATCCAACTAAACTTTTTTACTAAATCTCGGCAACGCATTCATCTTCAGAAAGAATTCCGAAGAGAATACCCCGAGGAATCATCATAAGAGACCATTGAGAAACACTAGAAAAATCTATACGCACGAGAGTTGACACTCTTTTTCTTTCACTTTTCTCTATACTCTTTATTTCTCTTTCTCTATTTTTTTTAGTTCAACCTCAATATTATATCACCCCTAAATTCTACATATTAATAAAATATTTAATGGCCTTTATTGAGTTTAAATTTTACTTTAATTACAACTCCTAATATTATATAATAAGTATTCAAAATCAACTATAAGTCTGAATCCAACTTTAGATTTCTACTTTAACTCAAACTTTAATCCGAGTTCAATATATCCAAAATTCAACAGAGTTCATATAAGATGGGTCTTGTTTTTGATCATATTGTCTTACGGTTTCTCTAATATCTAGCAAGAGCTCAGAGAGCCATTTTACTTTTGAGAGACTTATACTTAATTTGCTTCTAGTTGCCAAACTTATTGCTTTTTTTTGGCTTTCGTGAAATTTTCATTATAAATAAGATAATTCTGAATGTCCTTTATCCTACATTCTCAAATTCAGAATTTGCTATTTGAAACTTGTCTATTATGAAGCAGAAAAGGACAATACCATGTTTGTCTGTAACTTATCTGTCTGTATGCTTTCTAGCAGACATATATGTAAAATTGTAGCAAGTTGATGGTGTTGACATTAAGTGACATTTAGTATCCATGTGAGTTATTTATTCAATGAAACCTAGATGATGAAGAGAAGTTTCATGAAGGTTGATCCACAGCTAGTAGCAAACACAAATGATGGTTATTTTATATCCAGAAACTGGCTATATTTCCTCAAATCATGACAGAATCATCCAATGAGAAGATACAGAATGTAGGTTTTTTTCTTTTGCACATACAGTTCCTTCCCTTTTTGGCAAATTTACTTGTGTGGTTAATGATAATTGCACTCAGCTGATAGAAATCAGAATTACACATTTTATAGCTATGCATAAAGTCAGGGATCTACCACTACTATTGACTTGAAATTGGATCATGGGCATCATGTTGAGGCTAGCAAGTGATAGATAATAGGTTCAACATATTCCTGCATGGCCTTGTGGTTTTCATTGACCTCTTCTTTGTATGCATGTTTTACAGTGGATTACTGCTCTTTTCTTAGCTGTCCTTTTATGCTTTGCTATATCCAGGGTTCGTATGTTTATGACATCAATGGGAAGAAATATCTTGATTCTCTAGCTGGATTATGGTGCACAGCTTTAGGTACCAAAAATGCAACTCTAGAAAAATCATGTTCCAATTTGAAGTTATGCCTTGCTCAATGCATTTGTTCTCTCTTACATTTTTTCAGGTGGAAATGAACCTCGACTTGTAGCAGCTGCGATAGCACAACTAAACAAGTTGCCATTTTACCATTCCTTTTGGAATCGTACCACTAAACCCTCCCTGGTAGATAACTTTCATACATCAGGATCTCCATTTTTCCTGGAATCCCTTTATTTTACCCCTTGCAAACACTGTTACAACTTATTCTCAACTAACACTGATTTCTCCATTTGTACTTTGATATTCTCCTGTACCCACAGGATCTTGCAAAGGAAATGCTTGATATTTTCACTGCAAGGAAGATGGGCAAGGTCTTCTTCACCAACAGTGGCTCTGAAGCAAATGACTCACAGGTTGTTTCTATTTGGTGATGCATATATGATTGCTTGTTTAGAAAATCATTCTTGTAGTACTTCCTGATCTTCAGTGGCTGGAAGTTAGCTGGACTATAGCAAATCATTTATTGTATTACTCACCTCAAAATACTAAAGAGCTGGTTATTTATTTATTAATTTTTTTTTCGTATACAATTGCTTTCTGCAAGATTAGTTTAGAACAACCAAGGGCCCGTTTGGATACCCCCAAGTTCCATAAGAATTGGGGGTTTCATAGGATTTTTTCCTTCATAGCAAAAAAAATTCCTATGGAGGTGTTTGGTACAATTTTTTGACAGTCCCAAATACCTATGGAATGATGAGATTTCCTAAGAATTTATAGGAAAATTAGAAAGAGGTCCGACCTCTTTTTATTGTCCTATGAAATGGAGCTTGCATGCAAGTTTCTGCTTTCATTAATTGCCTCACCCCACCAACCATAGGATATTGTATAAGAAGTGGGATTGCATGCAACCCCAAATTATATGGAAAAAAATTCCCATGGTATTTTTTTCCTAAGCATTCAAACGGGCCCTGACAAATAATACCTGGAGGATCTTTAGGAGATCTTTCCCCTGGGTATTCTTTTCAGCTGTCTTAAGGAACTGATATAAAAAATATGACTATTGTTATGTGATAATTACAGTCTTAGTAGGCTATGGGATCAGATTTTGCTCTCTTGGCAGTTTGCATCTTTTGACACACAGAGCCTCAATCTCCTTTGCATTGCTCCTGACAATGGGGGTATTGTCTAAACTTGAAAGTTGTCCTATTGCCCTATGCCACAAGTAGTGATGCAATATGTAAGCGCAATCACTATATAGTTATACTCAACAAAGTTGGAGAATGTAATGCATCCCCAACAAAGAGAGCTGTGGTGCGCAGAATATTTGAATCTTTGGTTTTGTTGATTATTAGGCACTAGCTTTTACTGGTGCCTGATTGCAGATAGTAGCATTTTGCTAGAGGCTCAAAATAATGGCAGTGGACAACTACCATTTACTTATCTGCATTTAGATTATATATAGATTTGTTATTTTGTGATGAACTGCTTGGATGTGATGATTTATTATCTTGCTTAAGCCCACTATTTGAGTGAAATAAGATAACAATAAAAATACTAAAAATTAAATTATTTTGTGGTGATTAGAGTTCTCCTTGCAGGTAAAGCTGGTATGGTATTATAATAATGCATTGGGCAGGCCAAACAAGAAGAAATTCATAGCACGGACAAAATCGTATGTTGCATGTTGGATTTGGACAGCTTCTGAAGTACTGTTTACTATCTTTTTATGCATAATTGATGCTTCCAGGAAATTTACAAACTATGTACTTTTGCTTACAGATACCATGGATCAACCCTAATAGCAGCTAGTCTTTCTGGGTAATGTATTGTAATCCAATTAGATTTTTCATTTGCTTCTGTGATAAGTATGTTTTTCTTAGTCCTACATGCTACTACCACAAAAGTTTGTTTTGCTGTTACCCCTTTAAGAGCCACTTTTTTAGGGTTTTGCCATTTATTCTGGTGTTATTTACTTCATATTTGTATCCTTAGCCATTTGCAAATTTCTTTCATTTACAGTCTTCCAGCTCTTCACCAGAAGTTCGACCTGCCTGCACCATTTGTATTGCACACTGATTGCCCTCACTACTGGCGATATCATCTTCCAGGTAGGAAAACTTTTTGTTGTTCTTCTTAGTTCTTGTTTTTCAGGGTTTCAGTTACAAAATATTTTGATGAAAATGTCAGGTGAGACAGAGGAAGAGTTCTCAACCAGGCTAGCCAATAATTTGGAGAACCTTATTTTGAAAGAGGGCCCTGAAACAGTATAATCACTCTTTGAATTATCGCAATAATGCCAAGATTATATTTAATTTCAAGACTAATGGGCGATTTGCCTGTAATATGCTTAGATTGCTGCTTTCATTGCTGAACCTGTTATGGGTGCTGGAGGTGTTATCCCTCCCCCAGAGACTTACTTTGAGAAGGTAAAATCCACAAATATCTTTTTGTTTTGCAAGATGTTGATGTTTATGCTTCAAAAACTGCAGATGATTCTTACCCCCACAAAAAAAAAAGAAGACGATACTTCTGTGTATTCCTTTTTTAGCTGCAAACTGTTGGATATTCACATAAATTCTGAAGTTTTTCACTAGTAATTTCTGCTGCCCCATGATTGTAATTTTGGTTCTGTTAATTTTTTTATTAACTAGTTCTCATCTTTTCAGCAAATATATATGCTTGCCACCTAAGATCCACCTCGATAATCATGTTTTTTGAGTGCCATTTTTACATTGGTAGCCTTTTCTATTGGTCTCAGTTATGACTAAGACTTCTTTCTTTATGGAAGGAGAATTCCCCTACACTCCACTGATCTTGAATCTTTACTTTTCTCTCTTTCATAATCTGAATATGCAGATCCAGGCTGTTGTAAAAAAATATGATATTCTCTTCATTGCAGATGAGGTATGTTTAAATCCCAAAATTTATCAGTAGTAAATCTGCTTCTGGCAGCAGTTAAGATTTTGTTTATTTTAGGTCATTACTGCCTTTGGAAGATTGGGGACCATGTTTGGATGTGACAAGTACAATATCAAGCCTGATCTTGTGTCTATAGCTAAGGTCAGTTAAGAAGGATCTTCAATCATCAAAGACTGGCATCTTAGAGAAAATTTTATTTTTGCCTCTTTTGGTTTTCTAGGCTCTTTCCTCTGGTTACATGCCAATTGGCGCAATCCTTGTCAGCCCTGAAATTACTGATGTAATACATTCTCAAAGTAACAAACTAGGTAAGCTTTCAATGACTGGCTCCTTCTGATTCCCATTTGTTGGTTTTATAGTAGCAGTTTCTAATATCATCATCTATTTGTAATGTGTTGATTTCAGGCTCATTTGCCCATGGATTCACATATTCTGGTCATCCTGTTTCTTGTGCTGTTGCTTTGGAAGCACTTAAAATTTACAGGTAAAGTTCACTCTTCCCTCGTATTTTGCTTCTGATACCAAGAACTTCACTTTTCCAGCGTAAATGAATTGCAACCAGAATTGTGAAAAATATGCAGAGCACTGAGTTCTAATCATGTGGTAGGCAAGAAACCTGTAAACATGAACTGTGGTTAGAAAAAGAGTGATAGATTCAGGCAGAAATGGCTTTTTTTGGAGAAGTCATGTGCTAGACTAGTATGCAGTGTGCTTTAGTGTCCTAGGGATGAATCTGGAGAGTTTGGCATAGAAACGTTGAAACGAAGATCAGAACTTAAGATTGTTAAGATGTAAATTAGGATGAGATATTGGTAGTCAAGAGAAAAACACAATTTATAGTCGAGGGGATGACTTGCACAATGTTATGTTCACAGAAGATAAGGGCAGCATAAACTTCAGATCACGAGGTAAATGGTGTTGTTGATTATTTAACTAGTCATGGTGTGAATGCCTTGCCAGGAAGGAGATATTTAACGGCGCAACTGCAAGGGCAGAGTTGGGTCATACGACCAACTCAAATAAATATCCCGATGCATCCAGTAGAAGTCAATAGCAACAATCTGCTAGATGGGAGGATATCTTTGAGCTTCCACAATTATGCTGCTGCCTCATCAACAAGGCCATCTCATTATAATAGCATGGATGAGGAGATACAAAGTGATGAAGAAGAGCTGCATTCCTCCCATATAATTGCGGTTCTAACTGAGGAATTGTCATGCTTAAGGGTAAGGCGATTATCCCCTAATGCTATTTTACCTGACAGAGACACTGAAAGAGCAGCGGGATATGATCTAGTGGAAAGTGACGATTGTCACATAGAACCCAGAGGGCAAAATCTGGTGTCAACCAGATTAAGCCTGGAAATTCCCTGGGGATATTCTGGCCGTATTGCTATAGGGTCAAGCATCGCAAAGAAGCTTGGCCTCTATATCAGGACCGGAGTACTTAATAGCAATTATCATGGTGAGGTCACAATCATGATCTTCAACCACACTATTTTACCAGTTCTCATCAAGAAAGGAGATTGTGTGGCACAACTTATCATCGAGAAAGTGTTATTTCCCATAATACAAGAAGTGCAACAACTCAATGACAATCTACCGAGATCTACATGTGCTACATCTTCTAGCCCGCTGCCTGATTTATTTAATAACTGGCTACAATCCACATATGAGGCAGCCTACCAGCGCACTTCGGGAAAGAGCCATGCAGGGGATGCACGCCCAGGGGCCTCTGCACCTCAGTCCATGGAATTCTATCCGGAGGACGATGGCGAGGACGCCCAATACTTTGCCGCCGTTCTCTCTGTGGACAACGCATCCGTTGACGATTTTGTCGACGACGCATCCATCGATGCGTATGCTGATTACTTGCAGCAATATTCTATCTTTTGCCGTTCCCCCGAATGGACTAACCCTGTCGCTGCGGAAGGCGGTGGGGATTATGATTCGCTACTACCTTACCCCAGGAAATCTCCATATCAGGAGATAATTGCGGCAGGAGAAGAACAGTGGGAATTGGAGTACCCACAACTAGCCAAATTAGCTGAGCAAGTCTACTCTTCCTCAGCAATATCAGAGTATAGGCCCCCTGTAGACACTACTATGGGTCCTGTCAGTTATCCACCCGCATCAAGGGACACTGGCGCAAGTCAAAGGCCTAGTTTTGAGGGATATGACAGAAGTGGTACTCGATTCAGAAGGAAGGACTTCTCTGAAATGTGGAATCTACCTTCAGCACAACAGCAAGCAGGTGCGATATTTGTAATTCCCTCGCAATTAGGGCAATTTGATGAAGTTTTCATACGATGGGAATCCATCACAAAGAACCTGGTATCATTACAATGCTTCACTGATCCCAGAAGTAAAGCTGAGTACATTGAAAATCTTCTAGGGGAATCTGAAAAGCTAGCATGGATTCAATGGAGAATGACTTTTCCTGATGAATACCAGCAATTACTGGCAAACGCCGATGGGGCTGATGGAACTCAGAATATTATTTCTCAAATAAGGACGGTATTTATGCTAGAAGATCCATACCAAGGATCAACAACTATACAAGATGAGGCCTACAGAGATTTGGAACGGCTCTCATGCAATAATTTAAAGGAAATTATTCATTTTCTTAATGATTATATGAGAATTGCCTCCAAATCCGAAAGATTATTTACTGGCCCTGAACTTTCAGAAAAATTATGGTCAAAAATGCCGGGAGATTTGGGAAAGAGAATAAAGGAAGCCTTTGAAGCTAAATACCCTGGAAATTCTATTGGAGTATTCCCAAGAGTACTATTCGCGTACAAATACCTTGAGAATGAATGCAAAGATGCAGCATTTAGAAGGGCACTCAAGGATTTATCTTTCTGTAGCAACATACCCATTACCGGGTACTACAAAAGACCAGAAAGAAGATTTGGCATAAGAAAATCAAAAACATACAAAGGAAAGCCGCATCCCTCACATGTCAGGATTGAGAAAAAGAAACACCTGGTCAGAAAAAAAAAATGTAAGTGTTTCATTTGTGGTGAAGAAGGGCACTTTGTAAGGGATTGCCCAAACGAAAGAAGAAATGTCAAGCGGCTGGCTATGTTTGAACAGCTTGACTTGCCAGAAGACTGTGAAATAGTCTCTGTGGAAGAAGAGGAAGATCCGAGTGACGCCATTTATAACATTTCTGAAGGGGAGGATGATGCGGAAGGTCTAAGCAAAGGTCTGAATACTATAACTATTCATGAAAAAATATTCATGTTCAGAGAAGTGGATAGGACATGGTGGGTGGGACCAAGTAATGGCTACCGATCCATGGTCCAGGTATCCCAGGAGCAGTATGAATGCAAACATATCTGGGAAGTAAATGAAGAAGTTCTCCTGATATATGAACAATGTATCTGCTGCAAGAGCATCTCCCGGAAGCAACATCGGATGCATTGCTTAAAATGCAAGATCACCTCCTGTGGAATGTGCAGCATGTATTATTTCAACAAAAAGAGTAAAGGTTGCTCAATCCACTCCTTTCAGGTATGAGCCCAAAAACTTACTCAAAGAACAACAAGATTATATAACTCAGAGTATAGGCCCCCTGTAGACACTACTATGGGTCCTGTCAGTTATCCACCCGCATCAAGGGACACTCGATTCAGAAGTGGTACTCGATTCAGAAGGAAGGACTTCTCTGAAATGTGGAATCTACCTTCAGCACAACAGCAAGCAGGTGCGATATTTGTAATTCCCTCGCAATTAGGGCAATTTGATGAAGTTTTCATACGATGGGAATCCATCACAAAGAACCTGGTATCATTACAATGCTTCACTGATCCCAGAAGTAAAGCTGAGTACATTGAAAATCTTCTAGGGGAATCTGAAAAGCTAGCATGGATTCAATGGAGAATGACTTTTCCTGATGAATACCAGCAATTACTGGCAAACGCCGATGGGGCTGATGGAACTCAGAATATTATTTCTCAAATAAGGACGGTATTTATGCTAGAAGATCCATACCAAGGATCAACAACTATACAAGATGAGGCCTACAGAGATTTGGAACGGCTCTCATGCAATAATTTAAAGGAAATTATTCATTTTCTTAATGATTATATGAGAATTGCCTCCAAATCCGAAAGATTATTTACTGGCCCTGAACTTTCAGAAAAATTATGGTCAAAAATGCCGGGAGATTTGGGAAAGAGAATAAAGGAAGCCTTTGAAGCTAAATACCCTGGAAATTCTATTGGAGTATTCCCAAGAGTACTATTCGCGTACAAATACCTTGAGAATGAATGCAAAGATGCAGCATTTAGAAGGGCACTCAAGGATTTATCTTTCTGTAGCAACATACCCATTACCGGGTACTACAAAAGACCAGAAAGAAGATTTGGCATAAGAAAATCAAAAACATACAAAGGAAAGCCGCATCCCTCACATGTCAGGATTGAGAAAAAGAAACACCTGGTCAGAAAAAAAAAATGTAAGTGTTTCATTTGTGGTGAAGAAGGGCACTTTGTAAGGGATTGCCCAAACGAAAGAAGAAATGTCAAGCGGCTGGCTATGTTTGAACAGCTTGACTTGCCAGAAGACTGTGAAATAGTCTCTGTGGAAGAAGAGGAAGATCCGAGTGACGCCATTTATAACATTTCTGAAGGGGAGGATGATGCGGAAGGTCTAAGCAAAGGTCTGAATACTATAACTATTCATGAAAAAATATTCATGTTCAGAGAAGTGGATAGGACATGGTGGGTGGGACCAAGTAATGGCTACCGATCCATGGTCCAGGTATCCCAGGAGCAGTATGAATGCAAACATATCTGGGAAGTAAATGAAGAAGTTCTCCTGATATATGAACAATGTATCTGCTGCAAGAGCATCTCCCGGAAGCAACATCGGATGCATTGCTTAAAATGCAAGATCACCTCCTGTGGAATGTGCAGCATGTATTATTTCAACAAAAAGAGTAAAGGTTGCTCAATCCACTCCTTTCAGGTATGAGCCCAAAAACTTACTCAAAGAACAACAAGATTATATAACTCAGAGTATAGGCCCCCTGTAGACACTACTATGGGTCCTGTCAGTTATCCACCCGCATCAAGGGACACTCGATTCAGAAGTGGTACTCGATTCAGAAGGAAGGACTTCTCTGAAATGTGGAATCTACCTTCAGCACAACAGCAAGCAGGTGCGATATTTGTAATTCCCTCGCAATTAGGGCAATTTGATGAAGTTTTCATACGATGGGAATCCATCACAAAGAACCTGGTATCATTACAATGCTTCACTGATCCCAGAAGTAAAGCTGAGTACATTGAAAATCTTCTAGGGGAATCTGAAAAGCTAGCATGGATTCAATGGAGAATGACTTTTCCTGATGAATACCAGCAATTACTGGCAAACGCCGATGGGGCTGATGGAACTCAGAATATTATTTCTCAAATAAGGACGGTATTTATGCTAGAAGATCCATACCAAGGATCAACAACTATACAAGATGAGGCCTACAGAGATTTGGAACGGCTCTCATGCAATAATTTAAAGGAAATTATTCATTTTCTTAATGATTATATGAGAATTGCCTCCAAATCCGAAAGATTATTTACTGGCCCTGAACTTTCAGAAAAATTATGGTCAAAAATGCCGGGAGATTTGGGAAAGAGAATAAAGGAAGCCTTTGAAGCTAAATACCCTGGAAATTCTATTGGAGTATTCCCAAGAGTACTATTCGCGTACAAATACCTTGAGAATGAATGCAAAGATGCAGCATTTAGAAGGGCACTCAAGGATTTATCTTTCTGTAGCAACATACCCATTACCGGGTACTACAAAAGACCAGAAAGAAGATTTGGCATAAGAAAATCAAAAACATACAAAGGAAAGCCGCATCCCTCACATGTCAGGATTGAGAAAAAGAAACACCTGGTCAGAAAAAAAAAATGTAAGTGTTTCATTTGTGGTGAAGAAGGGCACTTTGTAAGGGATTGCCCAAACGAAAGAAGAAATGTCAAGCGGCTGGCTATGTTTGAACAGCTTGACTTGCCAGAAGACTGTGAAATAGTCTCTGTGGAAGAAGAGGAAGATCCGAGTGACGCCATTTATAACATTTCTGAAGGGGAGGATGATGCGGAAGGTCTAAGCAAAGGTCTGAATACTATAACTATTCATGAAAAAATATTCATGTTCAGAGAAGTGGATAGGACATGGTGGGTGGGACCAAGTAATGGCTACCGATCCATGGTCCAGGTATCCCAGGAGCAGTATGAATGCAAACATATCTGGGAAGTAAATGAAGAAGTTCTCCTGATATATGAACAATGTATCTGCTGCAAGAGCATCTCCCGGAAGCAACATCGGATGCATTGCTTAAAATGCAAGATCACCTCCTGTGGAATGTGCAGCATGTATTATTTCAACAAAAAGAGTAAAGGTTGCTCAATCCACTCCTTTCAGGTATGAGCCCAAAAACTTACTCAAAGAACAACAAGATTATATAACTCATTGTGAAGCAGAGATGCAACGGCTCAAGTTAGAACTAGAAGCGGCAAAGGAAGAAAAGGAAGAAGCGCAAGAGTTACGCTACAGACTCCAGGAAAGCCATGAAGAAAATACTAAATTAAAAAGGGAAGTCGAAGCTTGGAAAGGGAAGTATAAAGAACTGGAGGAAGAATCTATGGGGCTCAATGAAATGATACTGGAAAAGAAAGGGCTGCACAAGGAAATTCAAAAGCTTCAACAGAAGAAAGCTTTGAAGGAAGTGACTCATGAAGGAGAGAAAAAAAAAAAAAAAGAGAAGAAAAATCTGTAAGATTTGTAAGTTCTGTTTGTATATTAAGAAAGTTCTTTTAAGTTCTTTTCAAATTCTTCGAGTAATGAGAACTAGGAACGAACAGACAATTACTCGAAGAATTTGAAAAGAACTTAAAAGAACTTTCTTAATATACAAGCAAAACTTACCGATCTTACATATTTTTCTTCTCTTTTTTTTTTCTCCCCCCCTTCTCCAGGGGGTTGAGACTCCCTTATATAGGAGAAGATTAGAGCATCGGGTGCTCCTTGGGTCCCATCGTCATGCTCTGAGTGCCTTCCGATAAGAGGGAATCTTATGACTCAAAATACACTTATTAGCACTTTATGTCACATCTCTCTTTACAGGATACGATCCACCGAAAGTGGTGTAATTATTGCTAGCTGCCAACTCAATTGTGGTGACGCATCACATCTGTCAGGTTGGTGTACTGTTTTATGGGTCCACCACTTCCTCAAAAGCAGCTTCTAGATTCCAAATGATGGCGTTCGTTGGGAAACGTCACGAGTGAGTCGTAACGCCGTCTCGAGTTGTTCATCAAGCTGAGAGACAACTGGTACCCAGTCCCTATACCAATTGCATGGGGTGCTCCTGGCCTTATACTCCCTGAGCTTGAGGTTGTGGATTTCCCTGTATTGTTCCAGGGATTTGAGGGCTTCTTGGGCTGCTCTTTTCTGAATTTGGTTGAGGTTGCTCTCATACTCTTGTTTGGTGTCGAGTAATTCCGTGCTTGAGCTCCCTCTTGATGGAATCCAGCTGCTGCTGGTATTCTGCCAGGAGGTTATCAGGTCTTGAAGAACTTGAGCTAGATGAGCAGTCCTCCGGATGTCCAACTTGCTTCTGACTCCCTGGACCGCCAGTGAGACCAGCTCTATCTGATTGAGCTGTTCTTGCTTCGGCCATTCTGAAATAATAAGCATATTGATTAGCCTTGATAATGAATCAGCTAACTGATTATTTTTCCCTTCAATATGCTGAAATGAAACTTCCACCCCACTCCCAGTAATGTAGTCTACGAAGGCCATCCATCGAACTCTTAATGGCTTGTTCTGGGCTGATTTGTTGAAGAAGCTTATTAATGCTTGACAGTCAGTTCTGAGAATCAGTTTCTTCTTATCAAGATAGTAGATTTTTAGTGCTTCCATGACCTTCATTATTGCATGAATTTCAGCGTCTATTGTGGATTTCATGAGGTAAAATTTTCCACTTGCGTAGGCGCAGACTCTTTCCATTGATTTGGGATCACCCTTCATTGCCTTTCACTTGCAGACTCCACCCCATCCCTCCATACAGCCGTCGACTTCCAGGATTATAAAGCATTCATTTGGGGGAACTTCGAGATCAGACAGTTGCTGGACTTGAGTCTTGATCTTCTTAATAAGATCCCAATCTTGCTTGTTTAGCCTCTTGTCCCCAGTCGGGCTTGTTTTAGCATACAGGGGACTCAGGAGCTTCCCAAGATTGGGTATATGATTTCTGGCATAATTAAGGATCCCAAGCCAGGATCGCATACCCTTCTTTGTCATCAGGTCTTCTTCTTTGAAGTCCGAAATCCTCTTAATAATATGAGGCTGAAGCTTCAATTTTTGATATCCCAGAATTGCCCCTAGGAATTCAATCTCAGGTACTGCGATCTGCATTTTTGTAGGGCTCAAAATTAGCCCATGCTTCTTGCATATATTCAGCATGATTTTGAGGTGTGTCTCATGTTCATCTTCTGAGGGAGAGAAAACCAAGATGTCGTCAATATAGACGGCTATAAATTCCTCGGTCCCCTTGAAGCAATTATCCATTTTTCGTTGGAAAATTGCAGGAGCATTCTTGAGACCGAATGACATTACAAGCCATTCATAGAGTCCGTCTGGTACCCAGAATGCAATCCATTCAATAGAGTCTGGGTGCATTGCGACCTGATGAAAACCAGATTTCAGGTCGAATTTTGAATAGATTTTGCTCCTGCTTACCTTCTGGAGAATGGTATTTATACCCGGCAGGCTATATTGATCCTTGTTTGTAATATCATTTAGTCGCCGGTAGTTGAAAATCATTCGCTCTCTTCCTTTTATTTCCTGACCTGTTTTTGGGTCTACAGAAGTTCCAGAATTCACAATAATGGCTGTAGTCCGATGTCGACTTTTGCTAGGGCGGATCACACCAATATCAAGTAAGGCTTTGATATGCTTGGAGAAGGTCTCCTTCTGCTGCAGCGTTAGGTGTTTAAGGGGTCGGTCTTCGATAGTGAAATCCGGGTTCTTTATATCCAGCTGGCATAACACTTGATTCTTGGACCAGTGCTTCAGTGGGTCTTCTCCTATGTACCTTTGGTCCTTCAGTTCTCTTAGAATTGGGCCGAACTTTTTCTGAAGTTTTGGCTGAGAAGGCCCATTATAATAAACCAGTTCTTGGATCTGGATACTCCTCCTCTTCCAACTCCAATTCTTCTATGGCTGCTGCTGCAGGGACAATAGGCAAAGTATTAATAGTTGTAAGATTTTTGTAGAATGTTACCGTGTTGCCTTCTATTCTCACTCCCCCTTGCATTGCTCTTATGAAATTGCAGCCAAGGATCATTTAGATATTGTCCCCCATCTTTAGTGAAAATGCATAGGTATAGGGGATCCTAAAACTGTTTTCCCCGATGATCATCTTCCCATACTTCAGCCTTTTATTTGCAACTGTTTTGGAGTTAATCTCGCTGAAGTGCACAACATAGGGATTACCTTCAAGGGCCCCTTCTGGCACTGCTTCTTGATCAATGCAACAAGTAGTGGCTCCTGTGTCTAGGATTGCATTGACCTTAAAGGGCCGAATATTAGGAATCTCAAATTCTACTTGCAGGTTGAAAAACATATTTTTAAGCTTTCTGGTCTGGGTTACCTCCTTTGTTTCTGCTGTGAATACCCCCTTTGGTTTTCTTCTGTCAACAGAACATTTAGTTCTTCCTCTCCTTCATGAGTCACTTCCTTCAAAGCTTTCTCCTGTTGAAGCTTTTGAATCTCCTTGTGTAGTCCTTTCTTTTCCAGTATCATTTCATCGAGCCCTATAGATTCTTCCTCCAGTTCTTTGTACTTCCCTTTCCAAGCTTCGACTACCCTTTTTAATTTAGTATTTTCTTCATGGCTTTCCTGGAGTCTGTAGCGTAACTCTTGCGCTTCTTCCTTTTCTTCCTTTGCCGCTTCTAGTTCTAACTTGAGCCGTTACATCTCTGCTTCACAGTGAGTTATATAATCTTGTTGTTCTTTGAGTAAGTTTTTAAGCTCATACCTGAAAGGAGTGGATTGAGCAACCTTTACTCTTTTGTTGAAATAATACATGCTGCACATTCCACAGGAGGTGATCTTGCATTTTAAGCAATGCATCCGATGTTGCTTCCGGGAGATGCTCTTGCAGCAGATACATTGTTCATATATCAGGGGAACTTCTTCATTTACTTCCCAGATATGTTTGCATTCATACTGCTCCTGGGATACCCGGACCATAGATCGGTAGCCATTACTTGGTCCCACCCACCATGTCCTATCCACTTCTCTGAACATGAATATTTTTTCATGAATAGTTATAGTATTCAGACCTTTACTTAGAGCTTCCGCATCATCCTCCCCTTCAGAAATGCTGTAGATGGCGTCACTCGGATCTTCCCCTTCTTCCACAGAGACTATTTCACAGTCTTCTGGCAAGTCAAGCTGTTCAAACATAACCAGCCGCTTGACATTTCTTCTTTCGTTTGGGCAATTCCTTGCAAAGTGCCCTTCTTCACCACAAAGAAAACACTTACATTTTTTGTTTCTGACCAGGTGTTTCTTTTTCTCAATCCTGACATGTGAGGGATGCGACTTTTCTTTGTATGTTCTTGATTTTCTTATGCCAAATCTTCTTTTTGGTCTTTTGTAGTACCCGGGAATGGGTATATTGCTGCAGAAAGATAAATCCTTGAGTGCCCTTCTAAATGCTGCATCTTTGCATTCATTTTCAAGGTATTTGTACGCGAATAGTACTCTTGGGAATACTCCAATAGAATTTCCAGGGTATTTAGCTTTAAAGGCTTCCTTTATTCTCTTTCCCAAATCTCCCAGCATTTTTGACCATAATTTTTCTGAAAGTTCAGGGCCAATAAATAATCTTCCGGATTTGGAGGCAATTCTCATATAATCATTAAGAAAATGAATAATTTCCTTTAAATTATTGCATGAGAGCCGTTCCAAATCTCTGTAGGCCTCATCTTGTATAGCTGTGGATCCTTGGTATGAGTCTTCTAGCATAAATATCGTCCTTATTTGAGAAATAATATTCTGAGTTCCATCAGCCCCATCGGCGTTTGCCAGTAATTGCTGGTATTCATCAGGAAAAGTCATTCTCCATTGAATCCAGGTTAGCTTTTCAGATTCCCTCAGAAGATTTTCAATGTACTCAGCTTTACTTCTGGAATCAGTGAAGCCTTGTAATGATACCAGGTTCTTTGTGATGGATTTCCATCGCATGAAAACTTCATCAAATTGTCCTAATTGCGAGAGAATTACAAATATCGCACCTGCTTGCTGTTGTGCTGAAGGTAGATTCCACATTTCAGAGAAGTCCTTCCTTCTGAATCGAGTACCACTTCTGTCATATCCCTCAAAACTAGGCCTTTGACTTGCGCCAGTGTCCCTTGATGCGGGTGGATAACTGACAGGACCCATAGTAGTGTCTACAGGGGGCCTATACTCTGATATTGCTGAGGAAGAGTAGACTTGCTCAACTAATTTGGTTAGTTGTGGATACTCCAATTCCCACTGTTCTTCTCCTGCCGCAATTATCTCCTAATATGGAGATTTCTTGGGGTAGGGTAGTAGCGAATCATAATCCCCACCGCCTTCCGCAGCGACGGGGTTAGTCCATTCGGGGGAACTGCAAAAGGTAGAATATTGCTGCAAGTAATCAGCATACGTATCGGTGGATGCGTCGTCGACAAAATCGTCGACGGATGCGTTGTCCACAGAGAGAACGGCGGCAAAGTATTGGGCGTCCTCACCATCGTCCTCCGGATAGAATTCCATGGACTGAGGTGCAGAGGCCCCTGGGCGTGCATCCCCTGCATGGCTCTTTCCCGAAGTGCGCTGGTAGGCTGCCTCATATGTGGATTGTAGCCAGTTATTAAATAAATCGGGCAGCGGGCTAGAAGATATAGCACATGCAGATCTCGGTAGATTGTCATTGAGTTGTTGCACTTCTTGTATTATGGGAAATAAGACTTTCTCGATGATAAGTTGTGCCACACAATCTCCTTTCTTGATGAGAACTGGTAAAATAGTGTGGTTGAAGATCATGATTGTGACCTCACCATGATAATTGCTATTAAGTACTCCGGTCCTGATATAGAGGCCAAGCTTCTTTGCGATGCTTGACCCTGTAGCAATACGGCCAGAATATCCCCAGGGAATTTCCAGGCTTAATCCGGTTGACACCAGATTTTGCACTCTAGGTTCTATGTGACAATCGTCACTTGCCACTAGATCATATCCCGCTGCTCTTTCAGTGTCTCTGTCAGGTAAAATAGCATTAGGGGATAATCGCCTTACCCTTAAGCAGGACAATTCCTCAGTTAGGACTGCAATTATATGGGAGGAATGCAGCTCTTCTTCATCACTTTGTATCTCCTCATCCATGCTATTATAATGAGATGACCTTGTTGATGAGGCAGCAGCATAATTGTGGAAGCTCAAAGATATCCTCCCATCTAGCAGATTGCTGCTATTGACTTCTACTGGATGCATCGGGATATTTATTTGAGTTGGTCGTATGACCCAACTCTGCCCTTGCAGTTGCGCCGTTAAATATCTCCTTCCTGGCAAGGCATTCACACCATGACTAGTTAAATAATCAACAACACCATTTACCTCGTAGGCAAATACCACATTTGGTGTATTCGACAGTCTGCCAATTAATCCCCTGGTAATAAGGAGATTAGCTTCCCCATTTCCCCATGCTTCATATCCTCTGGTGAGGATGGAGAGTTGTACATGCCTGAAGAAGTCCCCAATGGTTAGCATTATATCTGGTATAATATATACCAGTTGGCTTCCTTTAGTCAGATCAACTTTCATGGTGGCTATTATTGATTTGTCACCTAGCCACCTGTTGTCTCGAAATACAATGAGGGCCATAATGCCCTCCTCCTGGCGATGCAATGTTTGGATGCGTACCTGTAAAACTCCCAGGTGAATATACTGCATCCTGCTTTTTTGAAGCTGATTGAAGCTTTCTTCTTGGATGAAGCTGTGATCGACTTGGTTGTTGTCAATACATAAGATTGCTTCTTCTGATCGATGTATATATACCCGGTGGTGAGCATCATCTCTCCTGGAACGATAAAGCACCTCAGCTGGTGCTATTGCTGCACGTTCCTGCATGGATAACCTTAGTTGTGCCTGAGGATCAATTTGCTGTTTCAGGGTATGCTGAGGGATAGTTCTTCCCATAAATCTCCTACTCATCCTTCTTGCCGCCTGCTTCGCATTAAAGAGACGTCTTTGGTTCCTGTGATATTCTCTGATCTGGTCCTCGACCAGTGGTGTTGAGGTTGACGGTTCCACCATTGTTGTTTGTGACGTCATCTCTTTAATTTTTCTTGCTCGTCTTTAAGGATTTTGAGTGGATCTTTGAAGATGAGCAACTTTCCCCGTGCTTCCTTGGGCTTCTCAGAAGGCCCTAAGGACAAATTCTGGAGCTTTGTGATTAAGGCTTCAGGTAGAGGACCTGAAGGGCTCCCTCCTTCCTTCCTTTGTATTTCAATCAGTCTTAAGATCAGACTGTATCTCCTTCAATGCTTCTGCAATCCAATGGCCGGCGCCTCAATCTGCTCTGTTGCTTGTACTGCTGCTTTGTAGGAAGATGTATTCTTTGTCAGGATGTGGCTGCTCATCCAGCAATTAATGTTTCTATCTTTTGTAACAGCTGCTCTACTTTGCTTAGCTTTTGACTAAACTCTACTGTCAGCTTTAGCGCTTCTTCTACCACAAGCTTTGGTTGCTTGGCTATCTCAACGACCAACTCTCTAATTTCCTGTTTAGAAAAAGATTTCTGGTCTGTATACAAGGATGTTAAGGTCTTGATAGCACCCTTAAGCTGAGAGATTTCTTTTTCTTGACTTTGGTACTTCTCAAGGAGTAATTTAAAATTTTTGATATGAACACGACTAGAAAGACAGATACGATCGTAAACAACAGAAAGGTTGTGAGCTAGTTCTTTTGAGGATGGCTTAGAATTTGATGCAAGGTCAAGATACTCTAGGTCAGAGGTATGAGAGTTAGTATACCACTGCTGTATTGCCTCCTCCCATCGTTCTGACATCAGGATTTATTTTTAACCCTCATCGGTTTTCCCTTCCACCCTGGTCTAGTCACTCTCCTCACCTTTTCAGTGGGCTTACTTTAGCCTCCTCGGCTTTTACTGCCACCTTAGGTCTATTGGACAAGACTAAGCTTCAGGTAGTTGCTACTTCCTCCCGAGTGCTAACTTTCAAAACCTTACCAGGTTGTTCTGCAAGCAGGCTTTACGCCTTTTTACAGCACACTCTGTTCAAGTAGGGCTTATTAGGTCCAGCCTCTGTGCCTACCTTATAAGTTTTTGTCAGACATTAGTAGAGGGTAACACAGACAAATGGTTTATTAACCACCAGGGACCTCCTTCCTAAGTATCTTGAACCAAAAGTTCTACTTAGCCATAGAAACTAGCTCTGATACCAAATACAAACAAATACAAACATACATACATATGGATGGATATGGAAGCGGGGTGGATCGCTTCGAGCAAAGATAAGTTCGAAGAGAACTAGAAACGAACAGACATGAATTTGAAAAGAACTTAAAAGAACTTTCTTAATATACAAGCAGAACTTACAGATCTTACAGATTTTTCTTCTCTTTATGGTAAAATAGTTGTTCCTTTGGGATCCTTAATTATGCCAGAAATCATATACCCAATCTTGGGAAGCTCCTGAGTCCCCTGAATCGTACAAGCAGTTAGAATAAGTTGTCATGGTTTTGAAGTACTCACATGACAGCTTTTATTTGTCACATTTATTCTTATCAAGTGATCTTCTATGCATCTAAGTATGAGAACCTTTATTGGGATCTCAACAACTGATTACGTGCAACAACCCTTTCAGGGAAAGAAATGTTGTTGAGAAGGTTCAGTCTATATCTCCAAGGTTCCAAGATGGCATCAGAAAATTCTCCGATAGTCCCATTATTGGAGAGGTATCCATCTCTCTATGTTCTTGCTTTTCTTAAGAGCCAATGCAGATTTGCTTAGGTTGCAGCAGAAAAGATTTTCAGTAATAATTTTTTCCATGTCCCTTGTATATTGTAAAATGGAGTTAATTGCAAAATCTTATGGAATTTTTATTTGCTTCCAGATTCGTGGGACAGGTTTGATTCTTGGGACCGAATTTACTAACAACAAGTCTCCTAACGATCTGTTTCCTTCTGAGTGGGGTAAGATCTATAACCACATTAGCAAATCTAAGTTGTCAAATAGCTCTACTGCTTGATCTAATAGGTTCCTTTTGTGTTAAATGCAGGGGTAGGTGCAATATTTGGAGCAGAATGCGAGAAGCATGGAATGCTGGTTCGAGTTGCTGGTGATGGCATTTTGATGTCGCCTCCATTTATAATAACTCCAAATGAAGTTGATGAGGTAAGATGATGCTTTCATAATACAATTTCTATAACTTCCTATTATTGTCATTTCAATGATTTTGGTTTACCATAAAGTTGGATTCTGATAAGTCATCCTGAAAAGTCTTATGATTTTTAAAAAGCTTTTGAACTATATAGGAAATTGATCATTTTACTATTAGGTTTCAGGTCATGTGAATGTGTTGTAACGATTTCTCATTTGCTTTTCAGCTTATAAGCATATATGGAGAAGCCCTAAAGAGCACAGAGAAGAAGGTGGAGGAGCTCAAATCTCAGAGAAAGCAGTAACCCAACCGTTGGAAGAGAATCTGTGGCAGTGAATACCAATAAAAAAGGAGGACAAAGAATTATTTGGTGGATTAGGGAAAGCTGTTTCATATTGTGAGAAGTCTATGTTTATTGCAATAAAACTTGTTCCTCTTTGCTCATTTCATCACTCTGCATTCTAGGAAATCACATAGTAATAGTGGATTTCTAGTGATCTCATTAGCTTCAAGTTACTGAATTCTCCACCAAGAACTGTCTCAAAAAAATAAATAAATAAAATCACAATTGAGGTTATACATGCATCAATTGCTAGGGATTTTTACAGCCATGCCATGATTGTGCTTGAGTAGAAAGACAGACGAAACATTCAGACAATCACCAGCAATTTGTACCTAGTTTTAGGGTATATAGAAATCAGATGCATTAAGCCAACTGCCAAAACCATCAACGGCTCCCTGATCTTTGTACGGCTGTGGAGTTCTGGATCATAGAGTTTTAGAGTATAAGAACCTTGTCTCTAGATCATAGAGTTCTTGAACATGCATATCAGACTAAGCATCTTCAAATTAGATCAACATGGTCCTCATCCTAGATTGTACCTTCACAGAAATGAATGGGGAAATTACAGTGCAGTTCTTGCTGTGTAATCTCATGAAAAATATTGTTTGCAATCACAACCTTCAACGGACAATAACAAATGAGCAATCAACAGATTGTTAACACAGCTAGCCATTTAACCAGGAGGCCATTTCATCTGCCTGCCACCAGGCACATGCAAGTGAAGATGATAAACAGATTGACCTGTGAATTTACATGACAAAGCCATAAGACCGTGTTTGAAAATATTGAGCAAAACAGCAATTGACCAAATTATGATTGATGTGCATACACGCCTCAGGACCATTATTGATGACAACACAAAATCCATTCAATATGCCTTCCTTCTCAGCAGCTACTCTTGCAGCATATGGAAGATTGCCCAAGATTTCAGCATGGATTGGTTCAGACTGAAAAGATTAAAAAAAGATGGACAGGAAAGGTAAAAACAAAAGCAACAGTTTACACCTTCAGGGAACCGAGTTCAGATTCAAACATATAAACAGAACTCTACCTTAAAGGTATGTAGCTTCTTACTCAAAAAGATCTCGTATATTACCAATCAAACCAGTATTACAAAGCCTCAATGCGTGTGTCAATTGTTCAGATACTGAAGTACAGCATTTTTAAAAATTTAGACATAAGAGTGCATCCCTATATCTTGAAATTGTAGATATTCATAGTTAAAATACAGCATATTTCTCTCTTTGACCATAATTAATGAAAAACTGCAAGGCCTTATCCTATAGGCTCAATCAATTGACTCTTTTTCTGATAGACATCATTAAGTGGATCTGATTTCAGCTGTAACTCATATGTTCCATTCAAATTTATCGAGTCCAACAAAAGCAGTATCAAAAGTTGTCCAAGAGAGCATTTTTTTTTCAGCAATCCAAAGGTCAGAGTAGATGTACAAAAATCCTCCTATGTCATAAAAATTCTAGCATATACAGCTTTTGCTTTTACCCAAAAAATTTTTAGATGACCAACAAGGGAAAGATATTTGGAAGATATAGCATTCAAATAAAACATTTTGCCAAAATAATCGTGCATCCACCAACCTCGAATCATATATGTACTCTACTTTCATTACAATAAGTACCCTAACAAGTTTCACATTGTCTTAGGGTAATCATCAAAAAAAAATTGGGGAGGCAAGACACAATACCTTCCCGAGTTCTGTCAAACCATCCCTGCGCTTCAGAATGACTAAAACATGAACTAGTGCCTGTGAATTAATATCACGAAAGGCCAAAACCTTCTCATCCTCATACACAATGTTGGAAGGGATTTCCTTGCATATAATCTTGTCAAATCTGAAGTAGATAAAGTAGGGATTCATCTTTCTCAATGGAACAACATGAACATCAATACCACATAATTCACATTTAATATCAATTCAACTAAATACAACAAATTCATCACAAGAAAAAAATACTAATGATTTGTGACACTTCCAACCTACATTGTTGACTTAATTGTATTTCGAATTCGAATTTTTCGAAGAGTCCTAATTAAATTAAAATTTCTATTAAAAAGTAATTTAGTGAGTCTAATTCTACTTTGAATTTATCTCCTACTAGAAGACTTGGATTAGTGAAATTTTTATTTGAGTCAGTCTTCTACTTTGACTCAAACTCAGTTAGACCACATATATAAATATCTTATTTATCTAAAGATTTTAGTATAGTGAAATAGAGAGATATATATCAAAATTCTCAAAATGTCTTATGACAGTTATAATACTTCATTTTTTATGAAAGTTAGTAATATTGGAGTTTCGTCTCGATCATTATAATCTCCTCTTCCTTCTCATCAATACAATATCCTACAGATCGCCTTCGCCTGTAAAGTAAATCGTAAATCGAATCACGTAAATATCTTATGTGTTATTTTTTCTTTTTTTCTTCTATATCGTAAATTATGATGGACATTGATATTTTAACAATGATTTTTGAATAAAAACAGTTAATACAACATGTTTTATTGTGAATTACTCTCTTCAGATAATCATTGATTACAAAACTTCAGAATAAATATATATTAGTGAACCTGTAAATTATTCTTCTTTAAAGATTTTTTGTTACCCTGCTTATGTGTCTGTCATCAAAGATAAGTTAGATACACGTTACAAAAAGTGTATTTTTCTCGGTTATACCAGAATTATTAAGGGTTATCATTTGTGAGATCTTATTATTTCTAATGTAATTATTACGAGAGATTAGTGTTTGATGAAAGTATTATGATAAAATCTCTCAACAAAGATCCCGATGATATGATGCAAATAGAGATGAAGTATGTAATTCCTTCAGAAAAAGATATTCAGGGTGTACTAAACTCTCAAGAAAATTTTAAAAATCAAATTAAAATCCCTGAGAAGACTATTTCGAAGATCTTTAAAAAATATAAAATCATCTGAAAGGTATGATTTTAAAGATATGGTAGCTTTTGTTTTATTTACTGACAATGTTGATCTTTTTTTCCTATAAAAAAGCATTTTAGAATAAAAATTCTTTTCAATGACAAGTTGTTATGAATAAAGAAATGAATTTTCTTTAAAACAATCATACTTGAGATTTGGTGAAATTACCAAAAAGTAAAAGAATAATTGGTTACAAGTGAATATTTCGAAAAAAAAGAGGATTTCTTTGAAATAGATGATGTTAAATTCAAGAACTGTTTAGTTGTAAAAGGGTATTACAAAAGAATGGTGTTGATTTTAATGAAATTTTCTCTTCTGCGATTAAACACACATCTATTCATTTTTTACTTATTTTAGTTATTTTTCACAATCTTAAATTATAACAACTTGATATCAAAATCGTATTTTTATATGGAGAATTAGAATAGTAGAGTTTTATATAATAGCCTAAAGAGTTCATCCAAGAACACAAGAAAAATTATATCTGCAAGTTGAACAAATTATTATATAATTTAAAACAGTCTCCAATACAATAGTATAAAAAATTTTACAGTTTTATGTTGGGATAAGATTTTATCTATTACAAATATGATTATTATGTATATTTTAAAATGAATGTCAATAATTTATTTATTATATTACTTATTTATGTTGAAGATATATTTATTATTATTCAAAACATATCTCTAATTAATGATTTAAAACTTAGAATGAAAAAGAAATTTAAAATGAAAGATTTAGGTATTGTAAGAAAGATTTTTGATATGGAGATTGATCGAGATTCAAATTATGACAAGTTATGACTCAAACAGAGTAGTATCTCGAGAAGATTATTTCTCGTTTTCGCATGTAGAATTCAAAACTCATTAGTACTCCTTTGACATTCCATTTCAAACTTTCAATTCAATTATATCCTTTTACAGATGAAAAGTATACATATACAGAGAACATCCTATTCTTAAGTATTGTTAGAAATTTAATGTATATTATGGTATGCATAAGACTTGATATTGTGCAAGCAATCAGCGTTATTAGTCATTATATGATAAATTTAGGAAAAGAGTATTGGCAAACTATGAAGTATTATTAAGATATATTAAAGGTACTTTTAATATTGGCTTACGATTCGACAAGAATACAGTCCAAGAGACCAAAATTGTTAGTTACATCGATTCAGACTATGCTGGAGATTTTGATCAACGACCTCTTACTAGTTATTTTTTCATTTTTTGTAGTGATCATATTAATTAGATGTGTATCTTACAATCAACTGCGATCTTATTTACAACAGAGTTCGAATATATGACAATTACAGAAGCAATTAAAAAAACTCTATAACTAAAGGATTGACAAGTGAAGTTGATTTTTTTCAATGTATTCTTCTTATTTTTTCCGACAGTCAGAATGATATACACCTTATAAAAAACTAAATGTACCACGCCAGATCAAAGTACATATATGTCCGATTTCATTTTATTTAGGATATTATTGAAGACGGTAAGATTTATTTATAAAAGATTCATATTTAAAAAAATCTTTCAAATATGTTTACGAAGGTGATTTCGATCAATAAGTTCAAACTCTATTTAGATTTGATCAATATTCAAGCTCATTGATCTTGCTCTGTGAGGCAATGGCGAAGGCAACTGTTGAAAATTCAAATTCAAAGAAAAAAGGATTTGAGTTAAGGTGGAGATTATTGACTTACGTATATTTTGAATCCGAATTTTTTAAAGAGTACTAATTAAATTAGAATTTATATTAAGGAGTAATTTACTGAGCTTAATACTTCTCTGAATTTGTCTCTTATTAGAAGACTTGGAATTAATGAAATTCTTATTTGAGTCAATTTTCTACTTTAATTCAAACTCACTTAAACTATATTTATAAATATTCTATTCATCTAAGTGTTTCAATACAGTGAAATAGAAAAACATAAATCAAAATTCTCAAAACGTTTTGGGATGATTAGATTACTTAGTTTCTTATAAAAGTTGGTGATATTAGAGTCTCGCTTCTATCATTGTAATCCTCTCTTTATTCTTATAAATACAATATTCTTCGGATTGATTTTGCCCGTGGAATAGGTCGTAAATTGAATCACGTAAATTTTTTGTGTGCTATTTTTTCTTTTTTTTTCTGCATCATGAATTATGATGAATATCAATATTTAACGTAATACCATATTGTTCAAGAGGTAGGTTAGTTCAATGAGAATGTTGAGTTCTTGAAAGAGGAATCTTTAATCCCTCATCGATAAAATACATGCGTTAATATTGTATTAAAAAACAAGATTTTTTTTTGAAAAATCAGGAAAAACAAAACCTTAGGGTCTAGTGGGCTAATGGGCTGTAGATGTTGTAAAATAATATCATGTAGGTTGAGAGCATCACATAAATATTGTGAGACCCGACTCTGGCAGTAGGCCAGTGGACTGTGAAATTGAGACATGATATGATTGGAGTATAATCTTTAGTCTCACATCGATGAAGTACTGAAATTGAAATTGAGTTAAATATAATAAATATTGTAAACTCAATAACGAGATATTTTCTGGGGAGCCAAGAAAAATAAAACCACATCACCACTTAAACGGTATAGATTAGCTCAGCGAAAATGCTGAATTAAGAGAGATATTATGAGTAAGGTCAAAAGTAAATGTAATTAGAATATAATCTTTAATTCTACATTGATAAAATACGGGAGTTAAAACTGAGTCAAATATAATACTATTGTAAACCCAAAAAAAAGATTTTTTTAGGTAGTGGAAAAAATAAAACCTAATGTCCGGTAGGCCTGTGAACCGTAAATGCTCTGGGTCGGCAACATCACAAGATTCAAAGTGAATAGAATATCCTCCATGGATGGACCTCCAGCATCGGCAGTGGCAGCAGCTGCTCTTGCCACCGCCTCTTCATCAACCGAAGCACAAACGTGGCGTGTGCCTCTGCCTTAAACGAACATCCCAAGTGAAAAAGGCCTCACTGAAATTCCATTGCAAGAGATGGAACAAAAGAGACAGAACCACCAAAAGATCAATTTTTGAGAGAAACCACTTCATTTTTTAACTGATTTAGGGGCATCTAAACATCACAGAAATAGGCAATCACCAGATATGCAAACCAAAACAACAGAACCACCAAAAAGATCGAATTTATCTAGAATTCCCAAAATTTTCAGTTGATATTAGTACATCTAAACATCAGGGAAGCATAAAAACTCCGGAAAATATAATTTTTCAGAGGCCTAAAGTATGCGGAGATAGAAATGAACCTTCTCAGGAGAAGACCGGGAGAATAATTCCGGAAAAGGTTCGCGGAGAGCTCGGGAAGGGATTCGGCGGCTGAGCGTGCACTCAGAATCCGGGAACACCTGCCGTTGAATGTGGAAAGCAGATTGAGATAGAGAGAGAGAGAGAGAGAGAGAGAGAGAGTTAAAGAAGAGAGAACTGAACCGCCGTCGCTGCAGCCATGGCCGCAATGCGGAGAAGCAGAATCACATTTCAGTTCTCCGCCGAGTATTTGCGACAAATTACCAATTGTTTTGCAAATAGAACCCAGTATTATTTCAAATTTGTAAAACCCCACTTGCAATTGATACGAATATCATGGTTTTCCTTTCGCTAAAATCGCTGTCTTATTATTGCTAGTATTTAATTCGGATTCATGTGTGACGAACATCGTTCCAACACAATTAATAAAAATAATTAATATATTTTTTAAAATATAGCAACAATTTCAAAACTAGTCTTTTACCAAATAATTTTTTTATTTTTTAAGTTTTTAAGTAAGGAATAGATAAAATTTATAAAAAATCACTTATCTTATTATCAACAAAAAATCAATCATTTTATATTTTAAATTTTTAAAATCATATTTATTAAATTATTTTAAAAAATTTTATTTTAATTCAAATTAAATTGTACTTATTTAATTTTGATTTAAACAATCAGCACAAATTATTGGACAGTTGATTTGATAAAATTAAAATTAAATTTTTTAGTTGCATAATATCAGACAATAGATCCTTCATAAAAATTAAAATAAAATAACTGATTTTTATATTAATTTAATAATTATTATGCCCAAAAATTAAATAAGAATAATTTATTTTAATATTAATTTAATAGATAAATTTAAGTTTAAATATTTTTAAATTATTTTAATTGATTTAATTTTTTATTAATGTATAGTATAAGATGAGTGTTTTTTATTAATAGTGATAAAATATATGATTTTTCATAAATTTATCTAGATGATTTTTGTCAAAATTTTTTAAATTTTCTTTTCAAAAACTATTGTAATTATTTATTTTCCATGGAAAACCCGGCTTTATTACATGTGAGATCATATGGATTTCGTGACCATCGTATTCATATTCCCAACAAAATTAATCAAATACAAGTAATAGTTTTAATGCCATTTTCATCTCCATTTACAAAACAAATGCAAATATAACTTTACTAACATTTGACTCGTATCTCTTTTTTTCATTTTCTGCATTGTTTTACTGCAGCCACGTGGACTGATAACGATTTCTCAAAATACGCAGGCCCCGATATGCAATTTAGTAATGGCCTATTTGTTTGATTAGAGACCTTGAAATTTTTTAAATATAAAAATTCAGTGTTTTATAGACCAGACCTGAAAATTCAGGCCATGAAGTAACTTTAAAATTGTAGATTTTCAAATTCAACACAAAATTTAACTATGAAATGCAATTTTTTTAAAAAAATTTAAAAATACATTCCTGAAATCTTATAAATTTGTTAAAGATTATAAAAATTTTCAAATTTTAATTCTTGTACACCGATAAATCCCATCAAGCAAATACCAAATTTTAAAATTCAAAATATTCATTTTTTAAAATTTGTTGACTTTGAAATTGTAAAACAGGCCCAGTAAAACAAATACCCCTTAAGCACAAATTAGTAGTAGTACCTGGATGCTATCAACTCTGTATTCTTCGATCGAAATGAAGACCAAAAGATCCACAGAAAGCGATTTGATCCAAGACTCCCGGGAGTTCACTTATTTAAAACTGCTTACAAAACTTACAAATAAACAAGTTTCCTTGGCATCAAAAACAAAGCATGCAACTCCATCAAAACCCAGACCAGATACAGTCTCAACAAAGAGGAAGCAGAGAAGGCTTGATTCAATCGTCGTCAAGGGCAAGAACACCTGGAAGTTGCTTCCCCTCCAACAGCTCCAGGCTGGCACCACCTCCCGTCGAGATGTGACTCATCTTGTCAGCAAGCCCAACCTTCTCGACCGCCGCAACAGAGTCACCGCCTCCAATGATTGTCGTCGCTCCCTTTCCACTCAGATCTGCCAGCTTCTTCGCAATTGCCTGTTAAATGAATTGATCTACATGTTACATGGCCCCATATATGGCAAAGCACAATGATTAAAACCATAAAGCTCAGTTTGTCAAGTCATTTACGTCAGTGCCAACAGCAAACTTCTCAAACTCAAACACGCCCATTGGTCCATTCCAGATGATAGTCTGGGTGGTTTCCAATGCTTCACCAAATGTCTTGATGGACTCGGGTCCAATATCAAGTCCCATCCAACCATCAGGAATGCCAGATGCTGCTACAACCTGCAAGAGATATGAACTTCTCTTGAGTACCAAAAAAGCAAGTATTGGTTCAAATAATTCACAAACATAGTTTCCACAATGCGTTAAAAAAATAGACTTGAATGGAACAGCATTGATTACTATACATATATTAAATTAATGGCCGTGGTTACCTTTGATGGTGATTTCAGCTTGCCAATAAATTACCAGTATCAATCAAATGTGATGTGTCAGCAAGCAAGCAACAAGATGGGGGTCAACATAGAAGGTTTTCATGTATGGCCACCCAGATGCACCCACATATACAGATAAGGCCAATAAGTGTTTAGGTAGCAGAATGAGAAACAACATAATCGAAGAAACAAGAGTGGTGAAATCACATGAAACCTACACAACAGGTGAGCATCTTCTCACTGAGCGGGCCTAGAAAGTTGCAAAGATAAAATAAAGAATCGCTATAGCAGCATGTTTATGAGAACTTTATGAAATATTCTATACCACACAACAAAGCAAGTCAAAACTATATTTTCGTTTGGGGTTTTAGGTTAAAATCACAACTATGTTTTATTAATGCAAGATCGAGATGTTGCCAACTTGTTATTAATGCAAGATCGAGATGTTGCCAACTTGCAATACTTATTATGACTTCACAACATTTCTTTGTATACTCAGTTATGTGTTGGAATGTGTGTAAGCATACCTTGCTTTCTGCATCGGCAGCAAATTTGTCGGCCACAACCACATCAGTAGGCAACATAAGGGACACTCCCTTATCCTTTGCCTTCTCCAGAAGTGCTGTTGCAAGATCAAGCTTGTCCTCCTCAACAAGAGAAGAGCCAACAGCGTGCCCTTGAGCCTTGTAAAATGTGAAGATCATTCCTCCTCCAAGAAGAAGAAAATCGACCTTCTCCAACAGTGACTCGATCACCCCAATCTTGGTTGAGACCTTGGAGCCACCAACAATGGCTGAGAAAGGCTTCTTCGGATTTGCAACAGCTCCAACAAGATAATCAAGTTCCTAGAAACATAAATGGGAATGAAAAACGCATACAATGTTGAAATTCAGAATGCAAAAAGAATTACAAACTATCAAAACGTCAACAAGTACATATAAACAAATTTTGACATAGGAAAAGATATAGCAAAAAGGCAATCACAAAAGATTGAAAGATAAACAGAAAACCCACATGAAGATGAATGACTTCATTTTGATATCAAATTAAAGAGGCACCACAATTCTGAATAAACAGGACCATTTGGATTGTCATAATAGTATATCTCTGAATATCCGAGATAAGCTTGAAATTTGAATGAGAAAATAGTTTCGGTCACAGGGTCTATTACCAAGAATCAGGTAGATGTACAGACATGTAATTGTCAAATTTTTTGGATATCAAGATCATTTGGAAAGGTAGCTTATACTATCTTTACCAAATAGTTATTCTGGACCCTACATCCTTAAAACCCTATTAAATGCTAAATATCCTTAATGCCGTCAGCATATATAGCCATGAAAGTCCTATGGGTATTCAAACCGCACCAAAAAGGAACAAATTATCAAGCACTGCCAGTCCTACCTTCTGCATCAGGAAGCCAGCAACAGCAGGCTTCAAGTATTTGGCAACACCCTCAGTTGAAGCATGAGCCCTGTGAGCAGTACCAAATGCATCATTCACATAGAGGTCGGCGAGAGACGCCAACTTCTTAGCAAACTCTGGGTCATTCTTCTCTTCCTCCTTGTAAAACCTCACATTCTCAAGCAGCAAAACACCTCCATCTGGTAGTGCAGCCACCAACTTCTCAACTTCTTCACCAACACAGTCATTGGCCATGACAACCTACTCTACTACTCAAGTGTCAAATATATGAAACCAACAAAAGGCATTATAGGGGGCAATATTTGAGAGAATTCGAATGAACACAGCGTACATTAACTCCAAGGAGCTCAGAGATCCGGGGCACTAGAGGTTTCAAGCTGTACTTTGGGGTGACACCTTTGGGACGTCCCTGAAAAGGGCAAACGCATAAAAAAGCATTCAAATTAGTTTTGGAAGATTCCAATCTAAATAGACTTTCACGTGCATGATTTAAAACTATATCAAGCAAAAAAAACACAACATTTATCAACCATTCTCACAGTCTAAATCAATAGAAAAATCAATCGAATAACAAATTAGCGGGTATCAAATAACAATCCTATTTTCGTCTTTTATTTCCTCAAAAAATCCACTGGTTCAGGTAATAAATCAAACCCTAATTCCCCACCATGAATTCCTATGATAATAGATCGCATCAATATGCAGGAGAAAAAAAAAACCCAGATTACACTAAAAAAGCTAAAATATCATATTTTGGGTCATAAAAAAGGCAACCCAAACAATAAAAAGATCATAAATGGAAGTTTCCAATCCAGAAAACCAGCCAAACCAAGCAAAATTCCATTTCACAGGCAGATCAAAACAGAAAACAACCAGATAAAAACAGAGATCAGAGAACAGCTCACCAAGTGGCTGGCGAGGATGACTCTGGCGCCGTGCTCCATGAGGTACTTGACCGTCGGCACGGCGGCCCGGATCCGGGTGTCGTCGGTGATCTTGAGGCTGTCATCGAGCGGTACGTTGAGATCCACCCTCACAAAGACCCTTTTCCCCTTCAGATCCGCCGCCTTCAAGGTCCCCACGCTCCTCTTCATCGCCATTATCGAGCTCTTGGGGAAGAAGAAGAAGAATCGAGATCGGACAAAATCGAGAGAAAATAAAAAAAGCAAAGGAAGCTGAATATATATAGCACCAGTGGACCTTTTGCATGTATACCCTGAAAAGTTAGAAAATTATGCTCGTATGCTGTAAAAGTAAAATATTTCATTTACACCCCTAAAATCTGATAAAATGATTTACTGAAAACAAATTGGTGTAAATCAGAGATTAACTCACTTATTTTAGTAGATGGAAAACAAATTAAAAATCTGAAATATCTTTCCATGCAAATTGCGAACTGACCTTTGCGAATTAAAATCCAATTACATATATTAAAGTCTCAAATATAATAAATTAGTCTTACATTTAATAATCAATTAAAAAATATTAAATATGAATGATATATTGACCTCTTATTATATCGAGCTAAGGCGTCTTAATCGATTTTGACACTCTTAATTTCCTAGTAATTTATTTTTGCATTATACACAAAAATTTAGTAGGTTGTGAAGGAATATGCAAAACTTTAATTTTCCAAGAATTTGACACGAATTTTCATTTTTGAGGGGCATGTACGCAAAAAGGTTATGGAAGGATGGGCACCAATGCGCGCCGAGGAATATTCGCCGTTGGTGCGCACCTATCCGTACGCGCAGCCGCAAGTTTTCGTCAGCTTTCCGATGGGCTGCTGATGGACGGTAGCGATGGAGAGTGGGGGGGATCGGGCGGTTGGGAGATGGGTTTGATTCGTTTGATAATTTTAATGAGCTGGAAGGTCACGAATCAGGGGTTTCTGGTACCTTCTGGAAGATGACACTTGGTTGGCAGAAGTACGAGCGAGTAAGATCCCTTTATGATACTTATCTTATATACATTAGAATCAGAACCGGATTTTAATTTTTAAAAAATTAAAAACCGAAATCGAATCAATTTGGGTTAAAAATTAATTTTTTAATTCGGATTCTAAACCAATTTAAAACCAATATATTATTTTTAAAATTATTAAATAAAAAATCCTGTATTTTATATTATAATTTTATAAGAATTTAATTTTAAATATGTTAACACACAATTTGTTTAAAAATTTTGTATTATTTATTATCATCCTATAAAAATTTAATTATATATATATAATTCGGTATGATTTTAATTTACTAATTTTTCATAAAATATAGAATCAAAATCAAAATTAAATTTTTAATTTTATTAAAATTAAAAACCCAAAATATACCAATTTGCTTTAAAAATCAATTTTTCAATACAATTCTTAACTTGATTAGATATACAGCTTTTTTTATTCTTTTTGCTCACCCGTGGACAAAAGAATGTTTTTTGCATTTATACGCCTGAAAAGCTTGTTATTTGTGCACATACCTGTGAATATTTGCATTTATCACCCTGGAATTTCTGTATCAAAGTGCAAACGATTCTGAAGATATACGAATTAAAAGATAATGAGGTGATATATATATTCCTATTTATTCAAAGATCAAATTTTGCATGGAGACCCATTGAAGGATTCTCTTAGCAAAATGAAGTCCCTTGCAAAGCTTGAGAAAACAAAACATGGGTAGATTGAGATGTGATTATCCACATTTGGAATGGAAATGAAAGCTCAAGTAATTTGTTTGAAGCCAACACATTTGGAATAGAAATGAGCACTCAAGTGATTTGTTTGAAGCCAACAGAGTACTTCGTCAATGCTTTGCATCCTCCTCCTCGCAAAACTTCGAGTATTGCTCAGAGTCCATCAAGGAATCCAATTCTCTGACGTTGTTCATCTGAACTTTTATGATCCATCCCTTTTCATATGGGCTTCCATTCACCTGAGCGGAGAGACATAGCAACTGATTGTTTCAGAATACTGAACCAACACCTTGAAGCCAAGAAATTAAAGAAAGAAACCATGAACATCTTTTGGCAGATGCATTAAACTTTAGATGTTCTTGTTTGATTCTCTTTTCTAAGAAAGCACACGATAAGAAAAAGGTAATAGCTACAGAAGATCAAGGAGATAAATTTCAGAAATCAGCTAGAATCGGAAAACTGAATAGAGAATATTGGTGAAGTTGTGAACATACAACAGAGGCTTTCTGGCCATAGAGATATGCTTTACAACATTAAAAATACAATAATGTTTAAATAATGTGTTTTCAGCATGAAATTTCAATTAATCCATGCTCAAATCCAACTAAAGGCAGATTCCTTCTGCCCTCACAAGAAACTACACCCGAATCTGGCACTCTAACAATGTTTTTGAGAAATGGGTATGTGTCACCATCTTATACCAGGGATTTCCGCCCTGACTAAAATCAATCCAAGTGACCTAACTAAAACCAAATTAAAAGACATCCACAAAAAAGTCCAAACATCATTCTTGTCAAGCGAAAAAAGGAATACCAGTTTTATAGTTGCCTGCTAATGGCAAGTCTAGAAGATATCAGACCATCTAGGAGATATATAGATCCTGACAAATTCCATCAATAAATGCAGTTGATCATACCATTGTATTCTGTATTGGCAGCCAAATCTTACAGTTTAATTACATGAACTGTGCCTCAATTTCTCCAAGGTACTTCAACAAGGCAAGGAAGAAAACAAAACTTACAAGACTTGGTTCAATTTGAAATGATGACCTAATAAAATGTGAGACCTAATTAAGACTTGACATTGGAAAGGCCTCAAGAAATATTAGAAACCAAATGCACACCCTATGTGTCAGTAGAACAAAATAAGCATAAGTTGTGCCAAGCAGGAACAAGTAAGACCTGAAAAATTAGGTTATAATAAAAAAGTGAACTAATAAATAGAAGAGAAGGCTACACATTCTGGTATGTGATAGCTTTCATCTTCTTTTCTGTAAGAAAAGCATCGTCAATACTCACCAAACCAGGAGAACCATTTAACTCGGTGTTGACTTCAACTACTTCTCCTGAAACAGGAGAGTTGATGTCACTGGTTGCCTTGACACTCTCAACTGCACCAAAATGTTTTCCTTGTGCTACTGCATTTCCAACATCTGGTAATTCAACATACACAATATCTCCTAAATGGTCCTGGAAAACCAAACACAGAATTATACCATGATGCATGCTCATTGCACTTCATTCACAGAATTATAGACCATTCATCAAACTAAATAATACCTGGGCATGATCAGTTATTCCAATTGTAGCAGAGGTGCCATCAACTTTTACCCACTCATGTGTTTCAGCATATTTCAGATCCTTGACAACTGCAAAATTAATAAGTAAATAAGCAAAAAAAAAACTTCATTGAAATTTCACAAAAGTACTTACAGGTTAACACCAAAAAGAATTCCTAAAAAAACACTATTATGGGCTGTTGACTACAAAAATCATCAAATATTGATTACTCGGTTTGACCCACAAAGCCACTCTCTAGTACTTACCCACTACTCTATAACCATCGTAACCCTTTCCAATCTTTCATGCCCCTTAGAAAAATCGCCCCAAGTTCCATGGAAAGGAGACTAACTTGAACAATGACATAATGAGAATGAAAAAGAAAAGGCCATATCTACACACAACCATCATTACTCTTAACCTAATATGAGTCTATCCTGGACTAGAGTTTAGAAATTTTAGTGTAATGGTAGAATTTTCTAAAAGGTGGTCGGGGCTCCAAAGATCAATCTTGAAAGCCCACTAGCAATGATTGTGACTTGCAAGTGAAGTGCTTTACACTGAGCAATAATATTCTTTTGTTGCAAAATTTCTTTCAACTGGTTCACTTGCAGCCTTCATTGTTATTTGTGATAGAAGTCCTCCTTGCTGAGGGTGCACCCAACCCACCTGAGTCCTGGAATCTCAAAAGTTCGCAAAGAGGAGCATATGAGGCAATTTCAATTGCTCACAGACAACAAGAAGCCAGACCCTCAACAAATACTATTGATAAAAAAAAAAACTTATTAATCAGGACAGAACCTAGAAAAAAAAATTGATTGTGACCAACAATAGGTTAGAATTTGAGCGAGTGTGACAATTAAAATTTCACAAACAACGAGACCAAACTACAAAACCCAAAAATCTCCTGTCCTCTGATCCGAGAAGACATTGCGATCACAACTGAAACCCAAAGATATCCACCCAAAAATCCAATATTTTTCTCACAAACAAACAGATCTAACATGAAAAACCACAAATCAAGCAAAAAGCTACAATCTTTGCTGGAAAAGCCAAGGGTTTTGAAGAATTCAATAAAGAGAAAGCTTCACCGCAAGAGAAGCCCCTGTGGAAGGCTGAGATCCGCAAGTAGGAGGCCGCCCTGGACGCCCACAGCAACCTAGACACCATGATCAGCGGAAAAGCTCTGATCTTGCACGAAAAAGAACTGGAAGCTCTCTGCAAATTGCAATTGCGCCGCCGCTCTTGGGTTGGTGTGAGCTCTTATGCGGTTGGTGGCACGTTTATATGAACAGGCCTAGTGCTCCTCGAGCACCAAATATGGTGGACCCGGTCCAAATTTATTTTGCGTAATATCCCCAATAAAAACTTAATTTATACCTTTACCTTTAAGAGTACATACTTGTAAGGGTTAGTCATCTAGTTAAAGATTCCAGTTATTTTTATACATATTAAATTTAAATCTTTATCGCAATTGAGTTTCTAAAAAATTTTTCAGTAGTAGTGTAGTTAAAGACGATCAATTGAAAGATATTAACCTTTTAACTGCTTTAAATAATTATTTTTTGAACAATATGAATTTTACCAATCATAGCTTTGTAAGAACAAGAAATAAAAACGATCTCATGACCATCAGTACTAGTGATGCATCTAGACAATTGTTTATCGACCTATAGAGGTCTTTTGTATATGATTATGATATGTATTCCCCTGAGATTTTGCAAATATAGGAGTATGTGGTGCAATTTTAATACATGAGTGAAGTACAAACATTAATAGATCATAACAATGTAATACAAAATTCAGAAATTTTTTTGGTAAAAGAAAATTGCCTCCTTGTGTTCATTGATGCAAAAGTTCAGCAAATTCAGCCAACTGATGCAGAAGTTCTATACATCAAACACACTCTTTGCCTCCTTGTGCATTGATCTAATTATAGTACTAACCTGCTCGACTTCCTCCTCGTTGGAACATGCATTGAGGAGCACCTTGGCAGTGCCACCATCAGGGTAACAAGCAGCATCGACCATCTCCTCAAAGATCTCCAAACACTTTCTGTACTGCTTCTTCCTCGCATATGCTCCAATTCTTGAGGTCCATGTCACCACATCAGCCTTCAAGTTCTTCTCACCAAGTGACTGGAACAGCTCCTCCATTCTGCTCACAAATCCTGCTCTTCCATACACGTTAATCAGGATGTTGTAGGTGCTGATGTCCGGCTCGCACCGCCCGGCCTCCATGGTTTGGAGGATGTTCTCCATCTTCGCAAGTTGGCCCGTTCTTCCATAGGCGTTGAGCATGGAGTTGAGCGCGAAGGTGTCAGGCTTCAGGCCGGAGTCCTGCATCTGGTTCATGATTTCTTCGCATTTGGAGATGTTCCCCGTTTTCGTGTAGGCTGATAGGAGCAGCATGTGGGACTTCATTGTAGGTGCCATTCCGCGGCGCTTTAGCTCTTTGAACACTGCCTCAGCATCTGTCATGAACAGTTACTTGTTTGCTTGTATTTCAGTCATATTCATAGCTAAAAATCATAAACTTGGACAAGTTTGGATTATATCTTGTTATGAAAGCTTGCTGGTTTGCTTGTATTCAATAACACTTGACAGATACCTTAATATAATTCATTTCTGAAACTATCTTGTTATTGAACAAACTTGTTTACTTGTATTTCAAACCAGTTCCAAGAGAATTTGGCGAGTGGTTTCTGTCAGTAGATATTGATAGCCAAATGACATTACCTTAAGCATGTTCGATTCTATCTTGTTCTGAAAGCTAAGCTTGTTTGCTTGTATTTCAAATCACTTGCAGAGAACTTAACTGGTTGTTTTCAAAAGAAATTATTGAGCAACGTGAAATTATATTTCTGCTTTACATCGATTGAAATCACAACTATATTGCCTAAATGCTAAAATAGCATGAAAAAGTATTTGAAATAATTGAATTTTACCTTCATGAAGACCAGCTCTACCATATGCATCTACCAAAATGTTATGCGATGCCCTGTCTGGCTCACATCCCATATGTTGCATTAATGAGAATATTTCCGATGAAGCGTACGGAAAACCTGCACGGCTGTCACATTTTCGAATATCAAACCTCGTTAATCCCTGCAATTTCGTAAAGCAGCGCGTTGTGTAATAAAATGAGTAATTTTGCCTGTAAGCCTCCATGAGTGCGTTGTAGGCATACACATCAGGTTCATGCCCAGCTTCCTGCATTTCCTCAAACACTTGCTCTGCCTTCTCACAGAGCCCCTCTCTCGCAAAGGCATTGATCAGTGCAGTGTAAGTGCAAATGTTTGCCTTGCACTTCTCACTCTTCATCTCATGGAACAATTTGAGAGCCATGTATGACTGACTAGCCTTCACAAACAAAGAAAGATGTCTAATCAAGACATTCACAATGACAACAAAGATATGAAGAATTGTTGTTACCTTTCCATACACATTAATGATCATTGTATACGTTTCAGTCGACGGTTTACACTTATCTTTCTTCATCCTCTGAAAGATTTCCAATGCCTTCTGAGTTTCCCTTCCTTTCAGCGATCCATCAATGTAAGCATTGTAAATAACCACACCTGCTCCGAACTGAAGTCTTATCTTTTTTACAGTTAAAACAAAGATGAACAATCACAAACAAGCAGATAAAAATACCCGGAGACACGCCATTTTTCCGCATCTCAGCAAAGACAGCTTCAGCTTTCTCCAGCAATCCACAAGTACAGTAACCTCTTATAAGCAGAGCATAAGTATCCTCCGTAGCAACGCAATGCGACTGCAAAAGCTGCAAGTAAACCGCCTCCGCTTTCTTGTGCTCAAACTTGCGCCCAAATGCATCAATGAGAAGGTTGTAGCACAGCACATCCGCACGGAATGAGCTCTTGTTGATAATCCATTCGCACAGCTACAAAAAGAACAATTGAGTCGAACACAAGAATTAAAAGACAGCAATTATCACATATCACATGCTTACTGAGATTATTGGATCCCATTGTTTGTTAATCCGGAGCTGGACTGATGCATCAATGAGATCATCCCACAAAGTGTGAGTAGGAGGAAGTGTGTCAAGTAAAGCCCAGACTTTGTTAGCATCTTTTTCTTTCAGCACAAATCTTACAATCTCTTGTGCATCTGGGCTAAGAACAGGGAATATTCCATCGACGAAACCCGAACCGTACTTCCACCCTCGTCCTCTCAAAGAACCACCTACAGGCAACAAAAATCGTCACCAAGACAATGAACGAAAAGAATGAACTTGTTGAAGAATGCACAAGAACTTGCATCTTTTTCTCGAAAGCTTCTTGGGGTCGAAGGTCCTCCATTTTCCGCGCTTGTCGAGGAAAACACTGTCTGGGTTTCGCCTTGTGTCGCGAGTTCTCGATGTGTTCTCGATTGAGAATGATCTGTTTGGTTCGACAAAGCGGCGGTGCAATGCAGCGTCAGTTGTCAGCCTGAGGATTTGAGAAGGAATGGGAGACGAGACTGTTAGTTCTTGCGTGTATTCTTCATGCGTTTGTGTTCATGAGGAAGATGAGGAAGGATTACATGTGTTAATGGCTTGTTGCAGTGATGAAGCTTTGAAGCTGGGGCACGAGTGGCTCAAAGAGTGAAGGAGATCGGGAACTTCTTGAGAAGGATTTTTTTGGATAAAATTCGACATATAAGTCAGGAAAATATCATGGGTGGCCCGACTTAGGAAAATATCAGGAAGTACAAAATTTCCTCTTAATTTTTTGCTGACCATTCATTTTTTTTTCCCCTTAATTGTATATGTATTTAACCGAATTGTTTAAAAAATAAATATCAGATATTTTTTGGAATATTGAGATTACAAAATAATATTTCTCATTTTATAAAAATAATAAAAATAGATAATATTCAAACACATGAAATAACGAGAAATAAATATAACAAGCAAGACAATACCTAATTATTATTAGATGTTAATTATATTATTATTATACTATTCGAAATTATTGTATTTATTATTCTTGAATCGAATAAACCTTCTATTTCTGTCAATTTACTATATTTAATCAAGACGTTTAAAAAATTTAGACGCTTTGGGTGCGCTAATTGATTTTGTTTTGGAAATTATAGAAAACTTATGTTTATTATCAGTTAATTGAATTTTTTAGTTATAAAAGTATTCGTTAATAATTACGAAGTTGCTTAGAAAAGAAATTTTTAAAAAATTATATTGCTAAGTGGATACACAGGAGGTGTTTGGTTCAAAACAATATAGGATTGTCTGAGTAGAAGATAATTTAATTAGAAAGAAACAATAGTCGAATTATTTTTTAATATTTGGTTGCAATTAAGATTAGTGGATACTACTTAAAAGCTAATTTTTTATCAAAATTAATCTTATAATAATTTGAGATTGACAAAACTACTTAGTTTTTTTATAATAATTTATTTTTTAAACAAATTATAATAAATAATTTTTTTTTTAGTGAAAAATAATTAAATTCTTAGTTTGGTTATTTTTTAATATTTGGTTGCTAATCCTAGTTCTAATCTCAAACCAAACACCCTTAGTAATAACTAAGTGGATAGATTATTGCTAGTATTTAGAATTTTGTAAATTTTCGCACACACATGCCCTTTCATTTGTTTTTGAATTTATACAAGGCGGTTTACGGAAAAAGTTTGAGGCTACGGGCTCGTTTGTTTGGATTCCGGGTTTAGGAATCGTGGAATCGTAGGAATTGAGTGATTCCAGGGAATTGAAGGAATTGAGGGAATTAGATAATTACAGTGTTTGAATGAGTATTTACTGTAGGGAATTGGCAATTGGTCAATTCCTTTCCGTTATTTGGTTGACAAATGGAATTGATCAATTCCATAAGTTATTAAATTCTTGTGTTTGGATTAGTTTTTACTGTAAGAAATTGAAAAATATATTAAAACAATTATAAATAATAAATAATTTTAAGAAATAAAAAAAATATTATGTAAATATCTTATTATAATCAATTACAGATTTATTTAATATACTTTCATTTTTATCTTCTAAAATAATTTTTAATAAATATAGAAAATATATACTTATTTTTTTGAAAATAAGTAATATTTAAGTAATTTGAGTAATAAAATAATTTTAATTTTAAAATTATTAAAATAATTTTTAAAATTAATAAGATTTTAGAAAAAGACCCAAAAATGAGGGAACATCAGTTTTATTATATGTTCAAATATCATAATAAATATTACGATGATTTGTATCTACTACAGAAACAACTTAATATATTAGAAAAGACATCTTAGCAGGTTAATAGACAAGTCCGCTTAAAAGATGGTTAAATACATAGTTTGACTTAACAGGTTATTACAAAATATATAAGTACATACTTATATCATCCATAAACTCTTGAAGCCACTCAAGAAGAAGCCGCTGGACGGCCGTTGGACAGAGAAGAAGCCGCTGGACAACCGCTGAAGCCGCTGGACGGAGAAGATGCCGCTGGTCCGAGAAGAAGCCGCTGGATGGCCGCTGAAGCCGCTGGACGGAGAAGAAGCCGTTCGACGGCCGCTGAAACCGCTGAACGGAGAAGAAGCCGCAGGACGGCCGCTGGACGGCGGCTGAAGCCGCTGGACGGAGAAGAAGCCGTTCGACGGCCGCTGAAGCCGCTAGACAGCCGGACGACGGAGAAGATGCTGGTCGAAGGAGAGAAGACGCAGACGAGGGGGGGGATTCGTGCGAATTTAACCCGGAATTAGGTTTTCGTCCCCAAGCGTGCTACAGTAACCAGGGAATTGAAATCCCGAATCTGCGCTTTCCCTCGATTTTGAGAGGAAATTAAAACGGGGAATCGGGGGAATTGGGAAATAACCGATTCCCCCGATTCCGGGTCCTGAGAATCGAAACAAACACCGGAATGGAGGGAATTGGGCTCTCAATTCCCTCCATTCCTCCGATTCCCGGTTCCGAGAATCCAAACAAACAAGCCCGTAGGCTAAAACATTAGAAGCTGTATGCAAAAATCCTAATTATTTCTTATTAACACCAAATCTCCCTTAAAATTGATGGACAACCTTGTTAATCCCAGTTACGAACAAAAAAATCCGGATAAAAAATATAATAACAAAAACAAACAAATTATGGCTCACAAATCTTCTCAATTCAGAGTGTAAAAAAATATTTTTTAAAAAAAACTATTTTGCTTGAATATTTTTGCTTTTTTTTCGTTACCAATTGGTTTCACCTCTTCGTCGCAGCAGCAAAAGGAAAGCGCTGCAAGTTGGCTGCTCTTGTTGCTCTTCCCCAGTAAAACTCCTGCAGCCATACGCCAAGTGGCCAAGCACCCGAGCCCCCTGCCACAGATGGGCCCTTTCCATTGAACGGACCCAATACCAGCCCTAGAGGACCCCCATTTCGCCTCTCCACTCTTCTCCTCCGATGCCCAGTTGAGCTCTTGCCTTCTTGGCCCATCCGTAAATAGTCTCAAGGTGACTCCTTTTTGCGTTGATACAGTGATCTGATTGGATGGGATTGACTTGGGGTTTTCGTAGATAGCATTGCTTTTGATCCTGTTTTTGCTTGCTCAAGGCTCATCTTGCTGAAATCCATTGCAAGGTGATGCCTTGTTTGGGTTGGGATTGTTTTTATGTTGCGGAAAATCTCTTTTTTGGGGGATTGTAACATCGGAAGCCCCAAATTTTTGTGTAAGTTTTGTTGGATCCTTTTGTGATTGATTCTGAAATTCATCTCGCTGAAATTATTTGCAAGTTGATGGCTTTTTGAGTAGAGATTGATGTGTCATGTGGGCAGCTTTTTTTTCTCATTAACAGAAACCCCAGATTCTAGTGTTGGCCGAGGTTTCTGCTGATAAGGTTCATATAGCATTTATTTCTTTATTGTTGTTTGAACTGTTTTTGTTGATTCTGAAATTATTCATTGTTTTGAAATTAATTGCAAGATGATGTCTTTTGAAGTGGGGATAGTTTGTTGCTGATATTTGATATGGATCGCTTTTGTTTCTCATTCCAAGGCTGGATTCTGATTGTAAAACCCTTTTCTCTTCAATGAGAACTCTAAGCCCCAAATTTTGTTCTCAGTTTTGCTTGCTTCTTTTGAAGAAGGCCAAGTCCCATGCTATCTTGCGCCTTTTTTGATGACGACATTAATTTCAGTACCCTTGCATGCACTAAAATGGTTGCACAAGGGAGTTAAATCTGGTTTTGCTTCCTGGTTTTTGTATTATGTCCCTTCTACTGGTTTGTCAAATATTTTAAACACTAGTATCGGTCTCAATTTGCGATATTTGTTTGGACCAATCTGCACACCTTTCCTTATGGTCCAATTTTTTCTTGCTTAGGGATGCACATAATGTGCATGCATGGTTGTAAAGATGAGCTTGTATAGGTCAAGTATTGAAGAATTTTCTATTTTTATTTTTTTTAACAGATTTTATCATCAAACACTTTTTCCTGTTACTTGCACTAGTGTCATTTTCATCTTAAGATAAGTAGTAGAATATTGTTATTACTGCAAGGGACATTTCAAAGTGCTTACACGTGCTTATGAGCTTTTAAGAACATTAGTCATGGTTGTATTACCTTTTCCTTCTTTATGTTGCCCCATACACCTTAACTTTCAGTGCTTCATTATTATCCCATTCCATGTCATTAAAACTGCAGGCAAAATTGGTTATTTATCCTAGTAGCTATTCTGTACTATGGTAACTTGAGAAACAATTATTTGATCAGGATTTTAGTTTCTTGAATTCAAAGCATGGAGATTGCAAGTGCTATTCAGATAGTTGGATGTGTACCTAGTGAGTAATAAGAATGATGAGAAGTTCAAACATTCATCAGAACTGTTCAGGATCAACCCAATCAGAGGAATCGGCCTTGGATATGGAGAGAACTGTATGCAGCTATCCAAACCTGCCTTCTTCAAGTCCTTCCTTGCAACCCTTTGCATCAGCTGGTCAGCACTCTGAAAGCAATGCTGCATATTTTTCATGGCCTACCTCCACTCTATTGCATGGTGCTGCTGAAGGCCGAGCGAATTACTTTGTTAACCTTCAGAAAGGTGTCTTGCCAGGACATCTTGACCGGCTGCCAACTGGGCAACAAGCCACCACATTGCTTGATTTGATGACAATAAGAGCATTTCACAGCAAAATATTGCGTCGGTATAGTCTTGGTACCGCGGTAGGATTCCGGATCCAGAAGGGCAAATTGACTGAAATACCAGCGATTCTAGTATTTGTTGCTCGAAAAGTACACAGGCAATGGCTTAGCCAAATTCAGTGTTTGCCATCTGCCCTTGAGGTAAGAAGCTTGTTGTTCTATAGTATTGATGTTACACAATGCCAGTTACTTTTATAGTCTGTTTGGAGTCCAATCCTACACAATGCCAGTTAACTAGACCTTTGTTGTTGGGTCTTCCTTTGATTTTCTCTTTGTCGTCTCATGATTAGGGTCCAGGAGGTGTATGGTGTGACGTAGACGTTGTGGAGTTTTCCTATTATGGAGCACCAGCGCCAACTCCAAAGGAACAATTGTACAATGAGCTTGTTGATGGCTTGCGCGGAAGTGATCCATGTATAGGTTCAGGTTCTCAGGTACTAGTTAACTAGTCACTTTCCTGATTTTACAGGCTCTAATATTTTATGATTTTGCCATGGACTTCAGAACATTTGCTCTGGTGATGATTGCTTGTCAACTCTAATAGATTTTCTAACAGACGAAAGGAAAAAAGAAGCCAAAATTTAACTCTGTTAATTCTGTTGCTTTTCCTATTATTTGCAACATTTTTTAATCACGTCTTTTTATGATTTGTTTCCTCGCATGTTAGGTAGCAAGCCTGGAGACATATGGAACATTAGGTGCCATCGTGAAGAGCCGTGCAGGGAACAAACAAGTTGGTTTTCTAACAAACAGACATGTAGCAGTTGATTTAGATTATCCTAACCAAAAGATGTTTCATCCTTTACCGCCTAATCTTGGTCCTGGAGTCTATCTTGGTGCTGTTGAGAGAGCGACATCCTTCATTACTGATGATCTTTGGTATGGGATATTTGCAGGAACAAACCCAGGTAACATAGCTCTCTTATCCAATTAGGATAATTTCACATTAAGAATGTCTTTCAACTAGGCATATTCGCTTACTCTCTATAACTGATGCTTGTTAAGGTATCTTTGCCATTTAGTTAAAGATGTCTAATCATCATATCATATTGGCTGGTAAGTCCATTTACCAACCTTTATGCATTTGCTTGCAGAAAATGTCCAATCTCCTTGCTCGTTGTTATTCAAAGGTGTTTATCTATATCAAATGAAACATCCTGTTATCAACCTATTGCATTGCATTAAATTTTAATGGTCTTGGTTTTTGAGTGATCATGTCAGCTAAATGGCTGTCTTTGTTGCTAAACTTGAGACAGTTTTGTCAGATTTTAACTTGATTTAGTAATCCTTGGCTTCAAATTTTGTTATTTCATTTTCTTTGTATTATTTTGAATGATGCTCTAAACCCAAGATCCTCACTAATGTGCCAATTTTATTGGGCAAGCTGAAGGACTGATTATCTTTGTTGGAATTTAACATGACATAATGTTTGTTTTGTTTTCTTTCCTTCAATAAGTTTCCAAAATATTTACTAAACAGTATTGGAATCCCTAAAACAGAGACCTTTGTGAGGGCTGATGGAGCATTCATACCATTTTCTGATGACTTCGATGTGTGCAATGTCACTACTTTGGTGAAGGGGGTGGGTGAGATAGGAGATATAAAGGTCATAGACTTGCAATCTCCAATTAATAGCCTTGTAGGGAAACAAGTAGTGAAGGTTGGACGGAGCTCTGGCTTGACAACAGGAACTGTCATGGCTTATGCTCTTGAATACAATGATGAGAAAGGAATATGCTTCTTCACTGATTTTCTGGTTGTTGGTGAGAATCAGCAAACATTTGATCTGGAAGGCGATAGTGGGAGCCTTATTATTTTAACTGCACAGAATGGTGAAAAGCCACAACCTATTGGAATCATTTGGGGAGGAACTGCAAACCGTGGGAGATTGAAGCTTAAAAGTGGTCAAGATCCTGAAAACTGGACTAGTGGAGTTGATTTGGGTCGGCTTCTCGACCTCCTGGAACTCGATCTAATCACAACAAGCAGAGAACTTGAAGGTTTGCATTTCCCATTAACATTTTTTTCTCTTCTCTCCCAACTTTTGTACGAAAAGTTTAACTTATTTTGCTTATGTTTTGTGAATAAAGAAGCTCTAGAGGAGCAAAGGACTGCTTTAGCAAGAGTTGATTCTACTGTTGCCGAGTCATCTCCAATGGGGACCCTGCTGAAAGAAAAGACTGAAGACATGTATGAACCACTTGGGCTTAACATTGAGCAACTACCACTTGATGGTGCATCTGGCTCTGGAATGAACCATGTTGAGTTTCGTATCAACACAGTAGAGGCCACAAACAATGTGGAAGTGGAAGAGCACCAGTTCATTCCAAGCTTCATTTTGTCCCCTCTCCATCGAAACCAAGAAGATAACCGAGAACTGAAGTCTCTCTCTCCACTGAGAAACTCATCAGATGGAGACTTTCGTGTTTCTTTGCAGTTGGGGGATCAAGAACATCAAGAACCGAAGAGACAGCGGTCAGAGCCGATGTTTAGCATTGGTTCTCCAAAGTGAAGAGAAATCACATCAGTCATCAAGCAGTGTAGGGTTATGGTAACCTTGCTTCACTGTAAATGATAAATAGACCTGGGCAACAATGAAGATTGAGATTGAGCAACTCTAAGATGCCATCAGCTCCTCCATCTCTGTTTGTCAGTACTTTCTCAGAGAAGTGATGATGAGACAAAGGTCAGTTGTGCATATATTGAGTTACATTGTGTACATCTGGAAGAAAAATATGACTGACATACTTTGCTAGTCCTCAAATCTCGACTCTGTCTTGATGTCTTAACTATTATAAAGAAGATTCAGCTCAAGTCCAGAATTACCTTTACATTTTCTAAGTGAATGCCATTTAAGAATTATTTTCTCCTGCTTAGATTGGCATCTCTTTCTTGGTTAAACCCCTAGTCCATCTTATTTCTTGGCTCAGATATATGGTTTTGTTTCTGATAAGCATGATGTTTGTCTACAGTCTTGCTCATTTATGGGAGAAATTATTTAGTTATTTTTTCTGCTTCAACCAATAAAGGAACTTCAACTCTAAATTTCTTTTTGGTGTTCTCAAATGCTACCTACACTTACATGGCAGGCCGTGACCTGTGACTTGAAGCATCACTTACCTGCGGTCTGAGAGCATTGAATAATTTCTACGAAAATGGATGATTCAGAAATTTCTTTATAGTTTCTACCAAGAAGTTGGAGAGGCCTAACGGTGGTGCGCTAATAGTGGTATGGGTGATTGGAGTTCTTAAACTCAAAGTGTTGAGCAAAAGAAACTTCCAAAAAAGCAAAAAAAAACTAAGCATCAGGATATGAAAATTATTACCAAGTAGTGGTCCATGTTGAACCCCGCCACTTCTTGATGGATTTTATTTAAAAATCCTAATGTTTAGGCACTATAACTTGGTTAGAAGCTTTTCACAAACGGGCCAAACAAGTCTGGGTCCAGCCTGGCCCGAATCAGACTTTTACACAAAAATTTCCTTGCCAGATACATTTCATATTCATTTCAGGCATTTCACATATGCACCCTGAAATTGACGTAGTTACGAGTCATACCCTAATTGAAGATATTTAGGTCCAACCCTCTCTGTTGCTGCAAAGCTTCCCTTGTCATTTTCATTGCTTGTTAGGTTTATTATCCTTTGTTAAAATGGGAGTAATCGTTTAGTATGTTCATCAATAAGTAGCAGCTTAGCTTAAGCTAGGTAAATTATTTTAAAAATAGCATAATATAGTTAATGAAAGAAAATTTAAATAAAGTAGAAACCTGATAAATCAACCAAAAATCCAGATTCAGAATACATTTTGGACATAGATATGGTATGCATTTTAATGTGTTTGGATATTTGTACGGATTCTTCTAAGCTTTGGTTCTTTTGAACATGATAATATGTGGGTTCAACCTAAACCTGAGGCCTCAATTCATACCATTCTATAATGTAAAAGTTCTGGGAAGAATCACATTATAGATTATAGAACATCTGCAATCTTGTTGTGCCCCTAAATTTGGACTAAGTTTAAGCTTTGTTTATCTAGAAAGGTTAATTGTAGATTAGGAGGGATGAAAGTAAGGTGAATGTCAGACAAAATGGATCCCAATGTCCATTATAAATGCAATAAGGCACATGGATTTCTCATGACTTGAGGAACTTACCAGTAGGGCCATGAATGTTTTTTTCTGATTAACACATACAGGCTTGTATTTCCTCGTGATATAACCTATTCTTCACTCTGTAAGATTTCTAAGCAGTGAGCTTTGTATGTAATCAAGATTTATATGACCTATGCCAAAAGATAAAAGATTCACTATATTAAGAGTTACTACTTACTAGAAGTTATCAGATTAGTTTTTATTTGACTGAATATTAGTGAATCGACTGACAAAAATGGTGTTGAGAAAGACTTTCTTAGAAGAAATCAATCATTTGATTCAAGTAACAGGCTCTCATTTCTTAGCTGTAAAGATATGTGCTCATGAAAATGGAATGAACAGTCTTGAAGTAGTTCTTTTGTGCTAGATTTGACTCTTGTAACAGGCTTTCATTTCTTAGCTGTAAAGATATGTGCTTATGAAAATGGAATGAACAGTCTTGAAGTAGTTCTTTTGTGCTAGTTTGCACTAATTAAACTAGGAAGCTGTCCCTAGTGTTGAGTATATGCATACTTCGATTTAAAAACATAAAGCACTCCATCCTACCACAAAATGTATCATAATGCACAAAACATCAGGATTAAAAACTGTTGCAAGTGGGAGACAGAGTTGGTTGATACTATCAATGTGCTGGTCTATATTCTGTGCCCCAACTTAGTAGCCAGAAAACATGGTTGATGGCAAATGTTCCCATTATTTTTCTAATTAATATCTTAGCTTTTTACTGAAATGTACTTTTCATTTCTTTGGGAATCAAACAAGTTAAAACATATAGTCTGCTCATTAGATCAAGATGTTTTTGTTAGATTTTATGTGATTCTGCATTTGATCCTACTCGAGTTATTTGCAAAAACTAGGTCATAGTGATCGGTACAAAAGGGTTGATCGTAGTTAGATGGTCGGTAAATAAATAACCCGAAAGTCCTGAAATAAGTTTTCGGCTTGCAATTTTTGCTGACATATGTATGACTGTAGCAAAAAACTTTGAAAATATCTCTGTACCTTGTGGGAATTAAGTGAATGAGATCAAGTTTGATGTAAAGTCACGCTCTTAGAGAATTTTGGAGACAGACAAAGCTAGCAAGAGACGACACAAATGGGCGGACATGAACACATGTAGGAGAAATAATGCTGTGGTCCACCATTGATGGCCCTGTTGCAACAACCATCACATTCTAGTGGAACTTGTTAGCAAGGCCCAGAGGTTATCCTAGCCATCCGATTGACCAAATCGATGGTCAAGATTCCTTTTGTTTCACATCTTCATATTCTCTCTGACAATTAGGTGAAGTAGTACATGCATGTTTGAGACAGAACAAAACCAAGGACATGGATGAGAAAACTGTGACCTCAAACTTTTCCATTCATGTCTAACAACACTAGAAAACTTCCACATAAAACAAAAGGCAGCAGTCACAAAGATCAAACCCCTCCATATTTAGAAGCACAAAAAGAAACAAAATTAAACACTTCAAAGAGACAAAAGATGAGTTTCAGCAAAATCACGAAAAAAAAATCAACATGAACAGAGAATTGGATGCATTGGATAAGACGCGAAGAAATGAATCATTGGCATAGGGTGCAGCATTGGAGATATATACAGAACTCAGAATATCAATAGGAAAAAAGAATGTGTGCATTTCAGGTACCTGCTTAAATCTTCATAGAGACTGCAAAGATTTTTTGTTGGTGAGTGATTGAAGCTGCAACATGACCTGATCTCTTGAAACATCATCCTCTGAATGTATCTAACATCTTCTCCATTATCAAATGGTTTCACAAGTGACCAGATCATGCTGGCAGCTTCAACCTCTCACAGCAACAAACAAGGACTTGAAGAAGAACAAGCAGAGAAACTCTGCTTGTGGGCATTTCTGTAACAAAGATATATGGAGATTGCCATTGTTAAAGGAGAGGAGAGAAAGGAGTCTCTGTAGCGCTAGGAATGCATGGAAGGTGGTGGTTGTGGGGCTCCTTCGCCTCCTCGTGACACTGCCTTTGCCTTCCTCCTCTATTTTCATCTCTAAATAAATGCAACCATCTGTCTCTCTCTCTCTATCTCCTTCCTTTTCGTTCTCTCTCTTTTGCACCATATCAAACAGGATGCGCTTAGTTTTTAATGGCTGGCCTTGGTCCCTTCCTCCAGCTGCTAGTGACTCTGACTTAGCGCTCTCTCTTTCTCTCTTTCATTCAACAGAAGGCAAGCTAAATTTTGAGCTCAAAACCCTAATAAATATAGGTTAACTGAGCCTAAGATGTTCTGAGATAGGTGGATCGGTCGTCATGGGGATCGATGATGTGTCACATGCATAGTTTATCATGCATTTATGTTTACTAAATCGAACTAAGATATATTCTGGATCAAGCTTGGCCACGTTCTTGCTACCAATTCTGAATAGATCCACACAGCTAAGTTACCAAACATAATGTTGATTAAGTCCCAATTGTAGCAAGACTTTGGCACCACTTGCATAGCAAAACAAAACATCATTAAGTTATTGATTTCTTAATGAAGTTCTTATTGCGTGTGGGATTGTCCTTATTGGAGCTTGTCTTTAGGGTTGGCAACTTGGCATGGCTCACGGGGTTATGGACAGAGAGCCATAATAATAAGGATGAGTAGAGGACCACTTTTTTTTTCTTTTTTTTTTTTCTCTCTCTCTCTTTTTTGTCCAATTTGATTAATGATTTGTAGCGGATGGAGGCACATGGTGTATTGTTTTTGGATGCTTTGGATTTCACCAGGGTTTGGTGGTGAGTGCAGATATCATGAGATAGGGTTTCACTGTTGGCTGCAGCCTTATCCTTGATGCTATCTCAGTGCCAATCAATGTTGGCCTCGAGCATACGTCTAGACGTCTATTGATTAATAATATGATACGATCGCATTAGTAATTTGAATGGATCTTTTTAGAATGTTTCGATTGTTTTTCAAGCGGAAGTTTTCATAACTTCCAGTTTGTCATATATTTTTCGTATTCCATCCAAACTGAGTGGCTACTTGAAGTTCTATTGTCTATCACTGCTAAAGCGTTTTGATTATCCTAATGTCAAGCTTCGCGATCATCAAGTACATATTGGCCTGAGTTGAATGGTACACAGATTATTTTCATAATTTTCTTATTTTTTTTATATATATTGTTCACATTTTTAAGAATAAAAGAATTGTATTTTGATATAAAATTGTTTGCTGTTTATGTGATAAATTAAACTATTATTGTAAAGAGAAATGCATCAATTGAAAGAGAAGAAGCACTTTTATATGGAGTTAAAACAGAACAACAGGGAAGACAGTTCATGACAAATCAAAGAAGATGGAGTAATATTATAATAAATAATAACAATTATTCTTTTTTTTTTTTCATATAAATCACAGACAAGGATTAAAAAATGTAGATAATATATATAAATTGTAGCTTTCTTCTGGAGCCATCTCAGGCGCAGCATACTTCCACAACCCAGCAACAGCAAAGGGCAGCGACACTGCAAATGGCAAAAAGTAAACAAATAAATAATAAATATAATAATAAATGAAAACTTGGGAATAAATTGGTGCAAAATTTTGAATAAGAGATGAGCGCAATTGGGTTCTGGCTTACACATGAAATTAAGTATAATCACTAAATCAATACCTAAATTAGAAATAAGATACACTAATTGGTATTAGTGAACTATCAGGGGTGCTGTATGTAATTATCATATAAATAAGGGTATTTTTGGAAAACCAGCTGCCTAAAAATTATTTTATTATTTTTCAAAAACCACGATTATTTTGCAAGAAACCATTCACCGCGGCTCTGTGCTTACCATCCTTTCCAGAACCCTTCACCGCGGCTCTTCGTCTGCGCCGGCCGGTGATCGCCGACGGCGTCGCCCGAGTTTTTGTCCGGGTACCCCGGCGGCGGCGGCGGCGGCGGCGGCGGCGAGTAGGCTTGCCCTTACAGAGGGTAACCAATTAAAATAATTAGAATTATCAAAAATCCAAGTATTTGCAAGTTTGCATGCATAAGTACACGAACATTTTTATATATCGAAATATAACTAAATTAGTTGTAAATTTTCATTAAATATGTGTTAACATACTATTTAATTCAATGTTAAACTCAAAAAAAATGTCATTTAATGTCTCAAAAAAAGACGTCGAGAGATTTAGAACGATATCTATGCAAAGAAACCCAAAAAAGATTTCAGATGCAGTTTACCCTGAGGAGGAGCCTGCTGCTTATTGTAATCACGCACGGTTACCATTATTCACTCGCGAGAGAAAATTTGGCAGCAGAGAAAGAAGATGACGGAGTTGGGGCCTTATTCGCAAGAGAGCATGCGTTCTACTTATCGTGGCCGGGAAACGGTTTCTTCAACGCGAAGGAAACGCGTTTCTCGCCGTGTGCATTTGTCGCTTTCTGGTTGGATATTGGGAACGGACGGGTGGGGTCCCGGAGCCGGTGGGAACCGCGATGTGAGTTCTGGAAGTATCTTGTTGGATTCGGGCTGGACGGCAGCGTTCGAATTCGTCACCTCCGCCCGACAGCTCCATCGACCAGCGTTTCGGTAATTTTAAGAGATAACTTATTATAAGCCCATCAACAATTTTGTACTTTTCTAAAGAATTGTTAGATGCAATTTCTTCACATAAGTTTCTATTTACCAATAATCCTAAATTTCAGTATTTATTTCTTTTTTTTTTTCCAATGCCGTAACCAAGAATTTTCTAATTAAATTTTAAGTTAAATTTTTTTACTCTAAAATTAATTTTCACATAAATCTTCTGAATTTTTTTTAAAAATATAAAAATTCTCATTTTATTAGAAATTCTCATTTTAAAAAATTACATAAAAGCCTTTCCTTTTTTCAAAATTGGCACAAAAGCAATCGAATTTTCAAATTTTGTTTAAAAAAACTCTCACTTTTCTTAAAAAATTATCGAAAAGTCTTCATTTTACTAAAGAAAATTATATAAAATCCTTGTCTTCTTAGCAATTTATAAAAAAAAAGAGCTTCATTTTTTAAAAAATTTACAGAAAAAAAAATCAGAAAAAAATATTTTCATAATATTTCACAAAAAAGTATTCGTCTGCTTAAAAAATTATGAAAAGGTGCTCATTTTCTTAAAAGGTTTAAAAAAATTCGCTTTTCCTAAAAATATGCATAAAACTTTTCATCCTCTTAAAAATTTTATAGAAAAGTTTTTATTTTCTTAACATTTATAAAAAAAACTATTTTTCTTCAAATTTACACAAAAGCCCTTCATTTTAAAAAAAATTTACAAAATGTTTTAAAAATACCCCTATTTCATAAAAATTTAAAGAAAATCTTTTTTTTCTTAAAAATTTGTAAAAAGCCCTCATTTTCTTAAAAGTTTACAGGAAAATCCTTTTTTCTTATTTGTAACATAGATATTTCACTTCTAATATCTTTTTATTTGTAATAAACAAGAATTATTATGTATAACCCTTAATATATTTGTTGAAATAAAGAATTAATCTTGTAGGCAATTTTTTTTGTTATATTTGTATGAAAGGTATAAAACATATAAATATTTTTAAATATCATTTCATAAAATTATTTTTTGTAAATTTTTTTTTAAAATGAGGGCGTTTTTATAAATTTTTAAGACAATGAGCTTTTTCTATAAATTTTTAAGAAAACGAGGTTTTTTGTATTTTTAAAACGAGGGTTTTTCTGCTATTTTTAAGAAAATGGGTGTTTTTATGTAATTTTTAAAAAATGGAGGTTTTCCTGTAAATATTTTTAAATGAGGATTTTTCTACCAAATTTTTGGGGAAACAAGAATTTTTTTTCTAAAAGTTTTTAAGAAAATGGAAATTTGTCTACAAATTTTTTGAAAATGAGAAATTTTCTGTAATTGTTTAAGAAATCAAAGGCTTTGTTGCACTATTTTTAAGAAAAAGGTTCTTTTTGTGAATTTTGAAGAAAACAAGAGTTTTCTACGAATTTTAAAGAAAATTAGAGCTTATTTTTATGCAATTTTTTAAAAAAATTGAGGGCTTTGATACAAATTTTTAGAAATGGAGGGTTTTTCTGTAATTTTTTAGTAAATGAGGAGTTATTTACAAGTTTTTAAAAATCAAGGCCTTTTTTGCAAATTTTGTGAAAAATGAGAGATTTTTTTTTGCAGATTTTTACGAAAATGTGGTCTTTCTTTAAATATTTTGAAAAATGAGTATTTTCTGAGAATTTTTAAAAATTAATTGTTTTAGCTGATTTTGAAGAAATTAAGGGTTTTTACATTTTTTTAAAAATTGGGATTTTCTGAAATTTTTTAAAATATAAAGACTCTTTTTATAAATTTTTGATAAAACAAGGATTTTGTGTAAATTTTTGAAAAATGGAGTGCTTATGCAAAAATTGACTTAAGGTTAAAAGAAAATTTTTTAGCTTAAAATTTAGTTAAAATTTAATTAGTGGTTGTAGGTCAAAAAAAATATAGAATAATAGAATTGTGGATAAATATTGAAATCGCTCGTAAATGTAGCATATCTCAATGATTATAAATAAAAAATTATTCTTTTAACTTAATAAAAAAATTTAATTTGTTTTCAGTTCCTTTGCATCGAAATGTTCCTCCTACCACACACTCCCCCCTGCTTGTCGGCCCTTCAGCAAACACTAAAAAGAAAAAAAAAAAAAAATGGCTGAAAAAGAATTTTTCCTTTATTTTTAAACTATTTAAATTGGACGATGGTCCGCAACCTGCAATCTGCTGATGATATCAACATAAGGTCGATGAGCACCGTGGTCGAGACTTACTTTCATCAAATGTTTGGTCACGAAACGTAGATTTAACTGCATTTTATTCACATTAGAGAATTTTTATGAGAGCTCAGAAGCAACATTACAAAATTGACAGGGGACCATAAGGAATATTTTTCTTTATTTTTTTATTACAATTTTACATTTTGTGTCTATTTAGATATTCTATCATAATTACACATTATGCAATCACTATTCATGTCATGCACTATTCAATAATTATATGCATATATTTATGTGAACAGCCATCAACATTCACATTTCTCAGATTTCCAATTTGAAATCACAATTGAAGAAAGAATATGCGCTCGAGATTATCTCGTGTTATCAACTAAAATAAATCAATCTTCAGAACATCAACAAAACTGTAAAGACAAATCCCATACATTACAAAATTGTTTGTCTACAGGATTGACAGGAATTTGATACAGGAGCAGAATGCGTAGTCAAGTAAGGCCGAAAAGCAAGGTGGACAACCAAAATCAACTATACCTGCTTTCGGGAGCAGGGGTTGTAGGAGTTTGATGGATAACAAAATGATCAACAACTCGAACAGAGGTGACAGGGTCGGGAGCAGAAGCCGCTCGCCACTTGCTAGGGAACTTCCGGTGGTGGCTCAGCTGCAGTGGCCGCTTTGGCTCAGCATCCCATTCAGGATCCAACATCCATTCCTTCGGAACCTGAATCATCAGCACATGATTGGGAAGTTACAGAGGAGTTGAATTCCATTCATATCGAAGCAACAACATCAATTTATACTTGCATTTTGATCTCGGAGTGCCTACTTCATGATAACAAAAGCATTTCTACAATTTTGCCTGATCTCCTTTACTCTTAGCAGCCAAACAAGGCTTACAAGTTCTAAGTGTGTTGGAAAATAGAGTATTTACAACTAACTGCCACCATTTGAACACTAGACATGGAGAAAAGATCATGTAACCCAAATTCCAATCAAGGAACCTTATACATCATTAAGCATGGCATTCATTTTGTCATGTTACCTTAGCACCAGAAGGGTAGATCCATTACCTTATCTACTGCAAGAGTGAAGACTTCAAGGTCACCGTTCTTGGTGATATGAAAGCGGGTAAATGCCTTGTAATTAGCTATTCGTAGGGAAGAGAAGGCTTCGTCAAAGTGTAGGTGGAACCAGTTGATGCAGATATACAAATAGCTGCCAAATATCAGTGACACAACAGGGGTTGATAGGACCCAGAAGTAGAGGAACACAGAAGCATAGTAGATGGTAGCACCCCCGCGTGGAAGAGATTCCATGCCGTTCTTGCATATGTTGCTCCTGGTGACAGCCATAACCTATAGAACATGGCTAGTTAAACAATGTGGCAATCCATAAGAGAATGTGGAGAATTTCCAGAATGAAATGACTATCAATCACCTCAGGGACATCAAAAGCTGACATAAGGTATTTTATGCATGCAGGATAGAGTCCAAATGTCCATTGTTCAATTCGAGCCCGGAGTCCGGTAGGATCTGGAAAGTGTTCGTTCTCCATAGATCGATACCATTCATAAAGAGTATGATAGCCTGAAACAGATTATGAGTCATCACTTGTCAGTCCCAAGGTTATTGGCATGAGCAGAATTAAACCTCCATGGTTTCTAAAAGATTGAATTAAATGGAAAACAGTGCTTCAAAATAAAAAGTATGATTATTAGTTTGCTTGAATTTGTAAGGATAAATGTGTTTGCTTTGGGAGCCCATAGACAACCAAGGATCCTGCACCTGCAATTGAGCTCAGTAATATAAATTCCAGTGCATCCACTATCCAAGTGTATTGAAGGAAGTAGAAAGAATTCATGCAGATGTTGTCCAAGTCAAGTGGCTGACACCCCAGTTGCAATTGGTGTGGTTCAACACGCGTTTTTACAACAATCAAGAAAAGGCAAAATATTTTCATCCGGATCTATACATAAAGGATGAATTGAGAATTTCCAAAAAAAAGGAAAGAGTGGAAGCATTAGGTCTGGTGTTCTCCCTTGGTGCTTTCATATGGCCAACTGAAACTTAATCTTCAGGTCATCAAAAAACTAACTAGAAGCAAATCCAACCAGTTTATTACAATCCATGATGCTGGATCACAAGCCTTTTGTTGCCCAAGAGACATACGAGCTAACCGCAAGTTATGAACCTATTTACCGTTACATTCATGATGCAATGTCTACGTAATTTAATTTTGTTAATCTAAGGAATAAGGTCTGGTTTTCTACTTCGCTGCTTTGCTTGACCTCAATGAACCTTAAAATTAAGGATTTTGAAAAATTAACTAAGAAGCAAAACCAACCAGTTCAGTATTATCCATAATGCTTGAAGACCTTCCCCTTTCGGTGCCCCATTACACATACTGTTGTCTAAATGCAGGTTATTGTCCTATTCCATCACTACACTCATGGTTGCCATTTACAATACTTATTTATCATGATTATTAATGAAATCAGACAGTAGATATGTCAGGAAAGAGAAAAGAAAAAGTTTGGACCTGAAGTTGCTAGTAGATGGTTGCGGATGCATATCTCAATACTCAATTCCAGCAGCAACATTAGAGTTATTGCTGCAGCGATATGGGCACAAACATGAAGAACTCCAATCATGATTCGCTTCTTAGTCGACAATTTTGGCGGCACAAAAAAAATTGATGCCATCGTCAACATAAAAGTTCCTGCCAAAGACACATACGAGCTTTCTAACATATATAAAAAAGCACTCCACATTGTACTGAAGACACCCTTGAAGCGGCCAGACCAAGAATCCTCTTGCAAGATTTGCAAAAGGTCACACTGTAAGGTTAGCAGGAGCAAATCATTGACCAGCAGGAAAAGGTATAGCATAAAGGATGCACATCAACAAATCCTTCATACAATTGATGGTATAGCATAAAATGGAAGACAACGCGAATCAGCTAATTATAATTGACAAACAAATGTAATATATGTCAAGCGAAGCAATACAATCAAGAAATAAATTTATTTTCTCAAACTGGAATGGTATAGAATAACCGGCAAAGAATCCTGTCAGAAAAGCAACTCTAGAACATTACAGTTGGTTCATCAACACAACATAAATAGCTCCAAGTTTCTGGGAGACATATAGAAAGAGTAAATAATCCTAGAGAGGCGGAGAGTTGAACAGAAGTTCCCTGGGACAGGGAGGAAACCAAATACACAAGAAGCAATTGCATTTACCTCCACAATTAGAGTGATATGTGTCAAAGTGTGAAAAGTTGTACCATGAGAGAATGCAAAGCTAAATCCAAGATGACACTCTACTGATTTACATGTTTAGAACATCTTCAAACTTTCATGGAGACCTGAACCTAAACCATATATCATACACACATGGCTAGTCATGCTTTTACATGTTTGAATGTATATTGTGCCTGCATGGACGTATTATCAATGCAAAAAAAAAAAAAAAATTCCCATGACACAGCAGAGGTTGTAGGAGTGGTGAGAAATCAGCAAGAAGAGCATGAAGAGGAAGAGAAATAGGCTGTAAGAGAACAAAACTTTCCTGAATATAAATTCTAAAAGAGTAGTAGAATTTTTATGAATAATAGTTGCTGTTACATGGCTGTCTAGGACAGCTTATATAGGTTCTAAACCTAATCCTATTCAAACTGGGGATAATAAAAAATAAGGCAACTCTAAGTAGAAAAGTATAAAGTTAGAATTTAAGTCAACTAGAAATCCTTTCTTGAACCCTTTTCCAATTAGGAATCCTTCTTGGAGTAGGATTCATATTAGACTTAATAACCTAAAACAATATTTCAATACCTAAAAAGGTTTTTCTATAATAGGTTCTACCAAAATGCCCTGCATTAGTTCCTCCAGGTTGAGGAGAACTCGCCCTTGAGTTCTTTAGCTTCATATGCTTCCATGGCTTGCATATCAATATCTACAATCTCTTCTCTTGTAATCCAAGTCGCTTCAATTGTTATCTTGTTAACCCACTTCACCAAATTTTGAATATGAGAGCCAATAGTTCATCTGACAATGATTTCTACAACTTGTCTGTATTTTTCAATCGATGATTTGCCAATGATTTCTACAACTTGTCTATATTCTTCAATCGATGAAGGTTCAGACCATGTGTTCCCAATGGGGTGTTCAACACCCTTGTAGTCATAAAGGTCTAAGACGTTGAAAACATTGGAGATATTTAATCCTAGTGGAAGCTTGATCATGTATGCATTTGCCCCAATTCTTCGTAGTATATGGCAAGGACCAAGTTTTTTTTTTTTCTGTAGCTTGTTGTATACACCGCTAGGGAATCCTTTTTTTTCTTAAATAGACCATCAATGAATTTCCTACACTGAATTCTTTTGATCTGCAGTGTCTGCCAGCTGCACACTTGTAAGTTAAATTGCTTGCTTCAATTCTTACTTTAACTTCTTTATGTAATAATTTCATCCTCTGCCATAGCTTCAAAATCATCATTATTGTGTTCAAGGTCAAGAAGGAGCACAAGACCAAGAGTATGGGGTTTCTCCCATAAACAATCGTGCTTCTTTGAGTAGAGTGATTGTTAGAATAGTTACACGCAAATTCTATTTGTGGAAGTATAAGGTCCCATTATCTAGGTTTATCACTAGCTAGGCTCTCAAGTAAATTTCCGAGACTTCTATTCACCAGTTTAATTTGTTCATATGTTTGTAGATGGTATGTATTACTAAAATTTAGCATTGTGTTCAACTTCCTCCACAATGTCCATAAAAAATAACTCATAAATTTTAAGTCTTGATATGAGGTAATGCTCTTTGGAATGTCATATAGTCGAATTATATGAGTGAAATATAAATTTGCCACGTATGACGTATTGTATGTTTTCTAACAAAAGACAAAATGAATCATCTTTCAAAATTGATTTACCACAACGAATATGGAGCCCACACATCGTTTTGTCCTAGGAAGGCCAATAATAAAATCCATGTTGATATCTTCCCACTGAGTATTAAGAACTGGTAGTGGTATATAGACCTATATTTTGCACATGCTTTTTGAAGGTGACAAACATTGCAACGCTCAACTACCCTTGCAATACCTTTCTTAACTTGAACCAATAGTACCTTTCTTCTACTAAAACAATTATTTTGTCTTGACCGAAGTGTCCCTTGAGACCACCTACATGAAATTCAAGTAAGATGTATTGTCACAATAAGAAAGATGTTATGCACAAATGATTGCCCTCGAACAAAATCCATAAACCACTAAATGGTCTGGATAGTGGTCACATAAACAGCTAGACCAGATAGTAGAAAAATCTTCATCATTCACATATAACTCCTTCAATTGATCAAAACTAATAATTTTTAGATTTGCAACAGAAAATTCACAAATCACCTTATTTTCAAACAATACAAGAAACGAAAATTAATATAAGATAAAAATAGATAACAAAAAACATACAACAATATACATAATTACTCAAAATTGCATTACATCTACGGTAAAAACAAGAGGTCGACTATCAAAAAGCTTTACAATAGTTTATAAGAAAAGCTTCACTTTTTCATATCCAATTAAATTTTTTTACTAAGTTTTGACAATGTTTTCACATTCAAAGAAAATCTCCAAAAAAACACTACGAAAAACCACCACAAGGAATCACCGAAAAACAGTAGAAAAATTCACATACGAGAGTTGACACTCTTTCTTCCTTTTCTCTTTATTCTTTATATTCCACTCTCTTTGACACACTCTCTTTTTCTTCTCTCTATTCTGTATATTTTTTTCTCTTTATTTCTCTTTAGTTCAACCTTACCACCACACCACATCTAAACCTTATGTATTATTAAAATATTTATAAAACTTTATTGAGTTTGAGTTCGAGTTCTACTCTAATTATAACTTCTAATATTACATAATAAGTATCCAAAATCATACATAAGTCTGAATTTAATTTTGCACATTTTTACTTTGATTCAAACTTCAATCCGAGTTTGAGACATCCAACCTGAATAATATTTACCTTATCTTAAACTCGGGCGTGTCACTGTCACGAATTTTCAGCCATCATCTCTCATCTAGCCTCTTCCTTTAAACTAATAGCTTATTTTATTAATTGCAAGACACGAGCTTGAACTAATATCAAATTCGCTCTTCATGTATACAGTCTTATACTTTTAGAAGTTTTTTAAAAGACTTGTGTCTGTTGTCATAGCAAAAGTAATTCGGAAAAAACGTCTGTCGTCCGTCAAATCACTCTGAGGATTATTCTTCATCTTCGCTACTGTCATCAAAACTTCATTTACAATGGTATTCTCTACCAATCGATAAATATCGCCGCATTTCTTTCTTTTTATCAACATTTTAATATCACGTGTTACTTTTATGACTCCATCTTTTACTGAATAATTACAATTTTTTAAATCTAATACATCAAGTGGAATTAGATTCTTTCACATCTTGAGGACATATCACCCCAGCAAAAGTATGAACCATTCCATCGAACATCTAGATTTAGACCATTCTCACACCAACAATATCACAGGTTGAATTATCGACTAATCAAACAGTATTTTTCTTTTTATTCTTCTCATAAAAAGTAAAACAATCTTTCCTAAAATAAACATGGTAAGAATTACCAAAATCTAAAATTCACTCATCAGAAGTACTGATTGTTGCAGATACTGCAAAAAAAATTTCATCCGCACTATTCTTAAAAGTATTATCTGCTATTACTATTGGCATATTTAAAAACTCTATCTTCCCATAATTCAGACAATACCGCCTAATATAGTCATACTTTTTATATGAATAATATTATATATTCACCTTCGATTTTGATTTAAATTGTTGTTTACTTTCTCCACATTCTCTCAGTCTTTCTTTTTCGAGAAACATCATTCACTAATATCCATATTGATATTAGAGTTTCTTTTCTTTTCATTAAAAAAAAACCTAATTGTCACATTTTCCATCTTAAGAGTTTTTTTACTATAAATAATTATAATCACAATATAATCATACAAAATAGGAAAAAGTACCAGGAAAATTAACGTTTTATTATCCTTTTCAAATTTTATATTAACTTTCAGTAAATCATTAATAATCTTATTAAAAGTATTCAAATGATATAATATAGTTGTACCTTCACTCATAAGTAATCCATACAATTGTTTTTCAAATAGAACTTATTCGTGAAGTTTTTTGACATGTATAACTGCTAAAGTTTTGTTCAAATGTCCACCGTCGTCTTTTTATCAATGACATTATACAAAACCTCATCAATCAGATTTAAAATAATTAAATTTAATATCTTCTAATCTATCTTCTTCCAATCTTTATCGCTTATATTGATCGGATTTTATTTTTACCTTCTAATGTCTTTTGCAGACTTTAATATAAGAATCGCTATTATATTTTTCTATTATAAGACAAAATTTATCTTACCATTAAATTTCTTCATATTAGTTGTTTACTTTTAAATTTTAATACCAATTGTTGAAATTCGTAACGAGAGATTCACAAATCACCTTATTTTTAAATAACACAAAAAATAAAAAGTAATGGAATATAAAAAAATAATAAAAAACGATACAGTGATATACGTGATCCATTCAAAATTAAATTACGTTCATGGGGAGAACGAGAAATCCATTATAAAAAAACTTTATAAGAATATATAATAAAGACTTCACTTTTATTTGCTCAATTAGACTTTTTTTACCAAATTTCAGTAATGTCTGCACCTTTAAAAGAGAATTTCCAAAAGAATATCACGACAAACCACTACGAGACTATCAAAAAAAAAATAGAAAGACTCGCATATGAAAGTTGACACACTATTTTTCTTCTTTCTATTCTTTATATTTTTCTCTATTTATTTCTCTCCAGTTCAACTTCAACACTACACCACATCTAAAGCGTATGTATTATTAGAATATTTATAAATCCTTATTAAATCTGAGTTCTACTCTAATTATAACTTCTAATATTACATAATAAGTATCCAAAATTAGATATAAATCCGAATCTAACTTTTAATTTCTACTTTGACTTAAACTTCAATTCGAGTTAGAGATATCCAAACTCAACATCTTCACACATTGAATTCAATAGCATGTGTCTTCGTGCATTTGCGACCTTCTTTTGAACTCATGACTTATGCTTGATTATTGAATACTTTTGAATAAAGCTTACCCACTCGATGTGTTATCGGTTCAGCTTGCATCAAGCATTAAGAAATTTGAAAGCTTCATGATTTGATAATAGAATGAACACCCTTTGAATCAAATAGTGTCGCTAATGTTACAATATTTGCATAATAGCATAGAGTTTCAAGTCATAGGTTGAGTATTTTTCTGAATTTTTTTGAATTTTACACTATAAAAAGCAATTGGATGTCCTTGACTGAGCATGACACCTATACCCATATGAGAAGCATCACAATCCACTCCAAACAGCCTGTCAAAATTAGATAAAGCTGGAGAAATTTAATGTCTTATCTCTTGAAAACTCTTTTGCTTCTGGAAGCCAACTTAAAGTGTGAAATTTTTGATGGAGCGTCCATAGAAAGAAGTCGATCCATGAAAATTCCTTATGTTATGTATGATCTTTGGCATTGGACATGAACAAATAGCTTCAACTTTGCTATCATCAGCTTGGATACTTGCAACAAAGATTACATAGCCTAGGAAAACAACATTTGATGAGATGAAGGTGCACTTCTTCAAGTTAACAAACAAGCTTTTCCTTTTAAGAACCTTCAAGAATTCATATAGGTGTTGAACATGATTTGCCTCGTTTTTGCTATAGACAAGAATATTATCGAAATATACAACATACCTCCCAATAAAAAGCCTCAAGATTTGAATCATAAGTCTCATAAATATACTTGGCATAACCAACTATTCATAAAGCTTATCTTTTGTTTTGATCACAATCTCCTACTCATCTTCTTCTCAAATTCTTGGTGATGACCACTTCAGAGATTTATCTTTGAAAAGACACATGAACCATAAAAAGTGTCTAAAAGGTCATCCAGGAGCAGAATAGAAAAGCAACACTTGAATGTAATCTTGTTAATTGTCTTGCTATCGACACATAACTGTCATATGTTATTTTTCTTTGGTGCTAACAATGCCAAGATAGCACAAAAACTTTTACTTTCACACACATATTCTTTCTCAATGAGCTCTTCAATTTACTACCTCATCTCATTATGTTCCCTTGGGCTTCTCCAATAATATGACTTGTTTACTGCTCCTAAGACTAAATCTATGCAATGTCGGATGTCCCTTTGAGAAGGCAATCCAGCAAAGAGCTTATTTGGAGTGATGCTTTTGAAGTTTTCTAAGCAAAAAGGCACACTTTCAGGTATGTTCTAATTTTTCTAATTTGAATCTCTTATGATTAATATATAAATTTGCTCACATTCTTTAGACTCTTCTAAGAATTGGTTCATACTGAGCGCAAGACAATTTTGTTCTCTCAAACTCCTTTTCTTCACATCCAAGTTTTCCTTAGTTATTTGGAAGTCCTCTCATATGGAAACTAGGATAATTTTCTTCTCATTTTTAATAACAATAAAGGTGTTCCACTTTACATAATGAATTATATCTCGATCATATAGCCATGATCTTCCAAGTACGAGATGACAAGCATCCATGTCAATCACTTCACACTCCACCCTATCAACATAGTACTTACCAATGAAAAAACTGATAATGCATCCTCAATTTACACTTATCTCACCACTCTTTTTAAGCCAAACAATTTTATAGGAAGAAAGATGCAAAATAGTTGGTAAGTGAAGAGCCTCCACTATTGCTTTGGATGCTATATTCTCACACAAATCACCATCAATAATTACAACATAAATCTTGTCTTTTATAATGCACCTTGTACAAAATATGTTGTTACAGAGCTAATAGGAAGACAACCTTAGGTCATAATATGGAATGTTTTACCATCAAGGAAAGTGGTAACATATCCTCATCATCATAATGAATATAAATTTGATTTTCGTGTTCTTCCATTGGTTCCTCGAGTTAATATGTACCATTGAAATTTTTATCAATCTCATGCTCTTGTTGGACAAATTTAGCAAACTTTCGACTTGAATAATCCACTGATTGATGTGTCAAATCTTCAAACATAAAACGAATTATCCTAAGCTGGCTCTTTTGGTGTTATAAAATGATGTGAAAGCTTGCTTATAAGGATTTTGGGATTGTTGGCCTATTTTCCCTGAATTAACATGAATTTGGAGTGGTTGTCTATTTCCACTGTTCTAAGGCTTGTTTCGGGTCTAGATCTTTGTATTGGCTTCTTTTTGTCCAATTTGAACTCCATATCCTTGTTTGTGTTGATTTAGTCTCAATAAAAAAGTTCAATCTCCCAAAGAATTGAATTGTGCTTATACTTGATTTGCTAGCTTAATTGTCTCAACCATTGTCCACATAGTGCTAAAAAAAACTTGCTTTAGAATTTGCTCGTTTGACTCAACAATAAATCATGTCACCATATGAGTTTGAGTCTCCATTAAATCATTACAAGATGATAGACGATAAATTCGTTTGCATATGCTTGCACATTGTGTTGTGCTTACTTTAAGTCGATATATTTCTGTTAAAGGCTAAAATCATAATCATCAAAGGAATTTTCCTTTGAGAAGCTTCAACATCTTGGGTTAGGATTGAATTTTTCGACTATTTTCCCTTGTTCTTTCCACTTGAAGTTGTTCCTATCAGGCAAATGCATAGCCTTTGAGTTTGATGGCGACTAGGTTCACCTTTTTCGCTTCAAGTACCTCTATGTATTCAAAGAAATGCTCCACAGCTACACCCCAACTAAGGAACTCTTCAATCGATAGTTGTCTATTAAAGTTGAGAAGATCAACTTTGAGTTTGTAATCCCTATTTCTAAATTGTTGGCTTTTCTCTTGTCGTACTTGAGGAAGACAATCAAATTCCTCATCACTAGACTCATAGATACAACGTGTCGATATGAAAGTGAGAGGATCTTGACACCATATATAAGGGTGTTAATTTTGCTTGTAGCACGCGAGTAGCTCGAGCTCGGCTTGTTTTAAGCTCAAACTTGAAAATTTGGTTCGTTTACCAAACAAGCCAACTTGAATTGAACCTAACTCATTTGATTTCAACTCAAAAGCTCATTTTTGTTTAATATGTCAAAATATACTTTTAAAAATATTTTTTATAATATATAACATATAATGCATATTTAATTATTTAATTGTGATGTTGTAGCTAATATAGTTTTTTATATTTAAATATTATTTTATTAGCCTGATTTTTTCAATATTCATATTTTTTAAGTTATAAATTTTTTTAGGTTTAATATTTTTTATTGTGAATTTGTGAATTATAATTTGTGATGTTATCGTTGATATTTTTTATAATTTTTTACAATTTTAAAAATTATTTTAATGTAAATTAATTAAAAATAAATTCAAAAAATAATTTTTGAAAATTAGATTTAATCCGAGCTCAGCTTATTTACACCTCTAACCATACATGCTCATCAATTCTCCAATTTGAAATTTTCAAAGTTCTGGATTCCATGCTTGATTGGTGCAATTCATCGAAATCTTTTCATGGCTACTTAATTTCTTGGATCATTATTAGTTGTAGCATCACTCGAGTCATCACGGACATTGAATTTTTTGGATTCAGCATGGTTTTGAAAAGTTTTGACTCTAATACTACTTAATGTAGCAAAGGTTGTAAAAGTGGTGAGAAATCAGTAGAAAAAGTTAAAAGAGGAAGAGAAATTGGTTAAAATCAACGCAGTTGATTTCAACTTTAAGAGAACAGGAATTTTCTTGAATGTAAACTCTAAAAGAGTAGTAAAATTTTAATGAATAAAAGTGTTACATGGTTGTCTAGAACAATTTCTATATATTCTAGACTAATCCTATTCAAGATAAGGATACTAAAAATAGGGGAATTCTAACTAGAAAAGTATAAAGTCAAAATTTAAGTCAACATTCATAATAGACCTAATAACATAAAATAATGTTTCAAGACTTAATAAAGTTTTTTTCCTATAATAGGTTCTACCAATAAGCCTTGCAATAACCCAGGTCTGCCTTCATTAGATTTTGAACTTTTTTTAGCAGCCACACAATTGTCTCCACAGGTCACTCAAATCCACCATAGGATATCACAGGATAGCATATTGGCCATCAACTTATTTCAAAGAAATTAAGATGGGTTTATTTTAAGAGAAACAGTAACAAATGACTTAAAGCAATAGATCACCTGTGGCAACATAGAGAAAATCAATACGAAGTATATGATACCGCCAATGAAGTCGAACTGCCAATTCTTCTTTCGGAACTTCAAAATATTGCCTAGTGCAATCTGTAATGCAAGTTCATAGCACCACATGAGATAAAGAAAAGAAAATCATGTGAAATAAAATGTCAGACAGAAGAACTAGCAAAAGTGTAAAATCACGGTCAACAAGCCTATCCGAGTTTGAAAATGAAGAACGAGTCTCACCCTGCTGGAATCATCATAGGAGGGATAAGCTGCCTTGTTTTCATAAGGAACACCATAGAACTTGTTGAAATCTTTGAAGACATGTGTAGGATGCAAAAAGGCCCCACCACAACCATTGACGAGTAGATGTTGAACATTCACAGGCTTATCTGATGGAACAAAAGAATGCCGGATGTAATGGTGTAAATCCCCTGCAAGTCGAAGTTTGCATCTTCCCTTCAAGTATTCACATATCAAATGAGAAACATTTTTTCCACTATTGTTATTCCAATACCAGTCAAGAAGCCAGCTTGGTTCATGTGTCATTAAAATGACAGAGTCATTTTCCCCAACCTGCAAAACTTGTGGATAAATATATTTAAGATAAAAACTAATATAGCCAATTTTTGATGTCGAAAAACTCCTGTAAGGAAACAGTGCAAAAATTACCCCTCTTTCATAAGCGTGAGTCATTTTTAGCAATTAAGAAGGGTTGTTGATACAAAAATGAACAAGAACCAACCATTTGTGTCTGAGATTGCATATTTTTCTTTCAATAGTCAGAAAATTTGAGGGGCTATTTGAATACATAACAAAATTTGAACTCCTAAGGATGTCAATCAATTCCACACATTTAAGGACAAAGATGTTTTGATGATGGTGCAGCCCAACCAGCATGGAACACATGCAATAGGTCATACCTTATTTTGACATAGCTCTGCAAAAAATTTGAACTGGTACACATCAATATCCCCGTGCAGGGCTTGGTCAAGACCAAAAATCCACCATCCCTTTGGCAGTTGCAAAGCAAAATAGCTCTTTTTTTGAGGCAAAAACCACCCGCCCAACCAGCTTTTGTGGCATATATACCTCATAAACGTGTGAAGCCCGTCAAACCAATCTAAAATCATAGGAAAAAAGGTATCATTAGCATTGCTAAAAACAATACTTGCACAAAGTTATTGAATGCCCTAAAAAATTTGTCCCAGAAAAGTGATGCATTTAATCAAGAAAAGAATATTGGAACTAACAAAATTCTTGTTAGGTATTTCTTAAAATTTAACTTGATTTGTCTGTTATTGGAAACCCCTTTTCAAGCAAGCTTAGGCAAGAACCTGATCCATAGAACAAATATTTCAAGTCCACACAGCATTGGTCACATACCATACAACATTCTCTGCATGCACGAACATACACCCGCAAACATTTAGATACAAACCTGTCTATATTCAAACACACTTCACAAAGCACCTTTTAAGAGAGACTTTGAAGTTCTTCTGTAAACTACTAACCATGATTGCCAGGAATGACAAAACATTGCGGACCATCATATTGCTTCAACTCAGATATCCCATAGGGGAGCTCTGGCTTGCTCACAGCTATATGCTCAGCCTTATACCAAGAAGGAGGCTGGAGAGCATACTCAAAGGGGCAGAAAAGGCGTCTCTCATATGTAAAAGCAGAAGGGTTAGGATACCTGTATAAAATTGGAATTTATTGCATTAAAATGGCTGACGAGTATTATAGAATGGTAATCCTACCTGCACTTACCATTAAAGAAAGACCAACTGAAGAGAATAATTATTCTTTTATGAACAAAAAATTTGAATAATTAACATAATCAACCATTCAAGATACAAAAATAACAAATTACAAGTATCATACAAATTATCAAAATTCAAAACTAATACAATCTTTAATAACCAATGGTTTCAAACCATGGACCCAAAAACAATGCCACTCTGAACCTTTAGATTCCATACCCATTAAATCCCATGAGCACAAACCTTTGAAAGCCCAAGCCAGTTGTGGCCAAGTATTGGTAGGTCCCTCCATTATAAATCCCTCTAAAATTGAGAAGTGTCCCATCACATAAGAAACATATATCAAAACTACTATTGCTAAAATGAACTTTATGTTCTTATATAGAAAAAACTGTTGGTCAATATGGAGACTCAAGAAACAAAATATAAAGAAAAATAATGCCAACTTACGCAAGATCTCCTCCAATTAAAAGCAGGTCTCCACGTGAAAGATTACGCACAGAGCCACCTGATTGCACTTTAATTGAAGGCTGTGCCAAAAGCCGAGCCACTGTATAGGATGGGTTTCCACCATCACCTGTGTCTGCCATAAAATCAAACCAAAGACCATTTCTTTTGCTAAAATGATCATAGAAAAGCTCGCCATCTTTAGATTCATTTGTAACCTCATTCATCGCTGCCTGCCAGTAAGACAAAAGTGGAAGTACTTCAAAGGTGAACCTTATTCAGGGAACAAGAGTGAGGCACATAAAATATGTAGTGGGAAACTTGGACAGGATGATCAATATACCAACTATCAACATGTTATATGCAAAACAACTGGACCATAAAGAACAACAGCTTCTGTAAATTGCAGACAATATGCCAATACCTGCATCATGCGCATATCAAATCGTCCAACAAATAATGTTACAGACACCAAGAGATCAAACACTGTCTTGAATAAATCAGCAGATGTCCTGAGACATATAGCATCAGGAATTAAGTACTATACTGTAATTCGGACAGATTATATAACAGGAAGTTCTTACACAGGACCTACCCTGAATACCATGGCACCATGTCCAGGAAGTCAGGTTTCATTTGCTTCTTCAGAGCCTCGTATTCTGATATTGATAGAGGGTGAGTGAGAGCCCATCTATCCAACCACGTAATCAGTAATTGATAGAAAGCATAATAATGAATTCAATTTTCATTCAATCAAGAATAATGGAACATCTTTTTAGTAATGCACACTACCAAACTTGGCAACAGAAGCTAGAAAATTAATTTTTCTACAAATGTTTTTTCTTTTTCCCACTAGCATATAGAATTTCTCATTGACCTAATATAAAATTCAAGTAGAGTGCATACCCAGATGACCGCTCTACCACATAGTTTGCAATGTACAGACCAATGAATGTTGCCCATAATGAATATATGGGTGATATTTCATCAGAGGGGCCAGCACATGATCCAACACAAACTAGCTGGAAGAAAGGGAATCATTAGTCATGAAACAAATGTCATCTCATGATAGTTTCACAAAAAAAATAAATGTGTACCTCCCCATATATAACCCACTTAGACAAAAGAGGATAATCACTTGCAGTTCCAACTGGTGCAAACCAAGATGAACAAACTTGATCTTTAAATTCATACATATGGCGGAAATTTGATATCCAATTGCTGTTGTCTTGTTTCTTGAAAAATGAGAATGATGAATGTCTTCTCTCAAGAGATTTTTCTCGCGACATGGCTAGATTACCACAATGACTATAAAATACACAGCATGCAACACTGATGACCTGGAAAAAATGGGCAAAAAGGAATATTCACTGATGGGACATGAAGATTTTACAAATAGAAAAATCACCCTATAGTAATGATGATTTTAGCTCAAGAAACTCACAGCGCAATTTTGGATGATAGTCAGGATTGCCGGCCTCCTTCCTGCCACATGAGCAACAAGCCCAATGTACCAGAGGCCAAGAAATACAATGTGAAATAGCATAAGGAAAAGGACAGATGAAATGTATATAGTAAGAAAAAGAGAAAGGTTCATCCTCAAATCCACTCCCATTGACTGAAAACTGGGAAGGTGATACAAAGCTGCTACAAAGATCCAAGCAATATACCTGCAGCACAAATAATTCACATAGTCAATAGCAGTCTTAAGCTTAATTGTGTAAATTATACTTCTATTAGTCGTTTACACCACCTCTTACTGTGATGATTTACAACCTAAGCATTCAATAATATGGTAAAAGAAAAATTTGTCAAACAAAAACCAAGAGGGGTACTTGCCAGCGACTAAAGTTTGAGTAGCTCGGTTTAATAGTCTTTTCCAGAAATGGAGTTGAAAAGAAATAGAAGAAGCCAATCAAGCAGATATACATGGACCACCACTTGATATTGTTGTCCATCTTTTGTATAAAAGTATGCATGTTATCAGAGGAGATGAAGAATAGACATCCTATAATTACTGCAGTCACAGCATGTCTTGAATGCTGATGTGGATAAGGGTATTTATGAGTCAACATAGTCCCAACCCTGTTCATTTGCAAGGTATCAAACAGATGGCCAATATTCTGCCTGCTCGTGCCCAAAGGTCAACTTTCAGAAAACAGCACCACTTTAAGCTCTTCCTGAAATCTCCCAGGGAGTTATAGATCAAAAATCATAACCAGATAAACTTCACCTGAAGCGGCTGCACGACAAAAGTGAAGCCCATTAGCCATCACAGAACATTCAAGCCAAAACAATTCCAATGGAAAGAGCGGAAGGAGATCACACAACGCAAAATACAGGATCTCCAACTAAAATGACTCCTAGAAACTCAAAGAACACTCGCAAATTCCCCCTCTTTCAAGTTAGACGGTGTGAACACTAACCCTAAGCCCAAATGCGGCACAACCTAACCTCATAGCCCACAAGGCGAGGGCATCCTCATCCCTCAAAAACAAAATGCAAATCAAAAACTTTATTATCAAGATCCGCCTCCTTCGAGAAAAATAAATTCAAAAATAAAAAAAACCAGCTCTCGATCATCTCCGACAATGCAAACTCCAAAAGCCCAAAATTTCCCGCTTAAAACACGAGAGAGATCCAAAATCCCTGCTTTTCTCGGAAAAATGCAGATTAAGAAAAATCGAAACAGTCACATGAGATTATTAACGCAAAAGAGTCAAAACACCATTGCCGATGGAATAGATTGCAGAAAAGGAGAAAGAAAACGAAAGAAATTGGGCGAAAGGGAAATTTCGTACCTGAATTGGGCTAAGAAGGATCAGATAGAGGGCCAGAGGATGGGAAAGATGGGAAATTTGGAACATTCGGTATTGGGAGGGAAGCGAGTGTATACTGGTTTTCCCCAAATTACACAGCCTGGAGAAATAGTGACCGGCGATCGGTTTTGGTCCGGCCGAACCCGGTCGAGTGCCGAATATGTTCATCATTTAATGGGCGGCCCAGTCAGAGAAAAAAAGAATTGTCTGGGATTTAGTGGCCCACGCGGTCCATAATCTACACAATGGATCCAATAAGAGGCCACCAACTATTTTTTTAAAATGGAAAAATTGCCAAAAAATATATTTACATTTTTGGGTTGGTTTAATATTTTTTGCACTTTTGGTCTAAATATTGCTTTATGGGACTAAACTACCGTTCATTTTGATATTTAATTCTGATTTAGTTTGAGTTGTTCATGTTATTTACATAAAGCCCTTCCATAATTGCATAATTTTTAAGTAACCCTTTGACTATAGGAGGAAGGTTTCACCAATAAAAATTTTAAATATAAGTCCTAGTACATTTTTATAATTATAATTTAGCTCTCTAATATATTTTAAATTTTTAAAAGGACCCGATCGCTATATGTTTATCTAGTTAAGTAATTATACAGATGGTATTTTTTTTACTTTTTGATTTTGTTATGACTTTTTGGTATCATTTGATTCAGAATTAGAATCAGAATCAACATCAAGACTAGTGAACCATTTTTGTAAATTAATATTTTTTATCAAAATTAACGTTTCAATAATTTAAAGTCCAAAAAAGTATTTAATTTTTTATAATAATTTGATTTTTATAATAATATAAAATAAGTAATATTAATTTTATAATAAAAAAAATCTGAGATAAATTAATCCTGATCCCAAACTAAAAAGGGCCTTTATGTACAACCTTCTAAAATTTGCTTTATTTATTAATTTTTTTTATAATTTCAATATATATCTATACTCTTTTTTAAAAAAATTTATTACATACTACTCTTGATTATTATTTAATTAAAATTTTAATCAAAAATTTTACTTCTATCTTTTATAATTTTACAATTTAATTTTTTGAAAAATTGTTATTTATTTTTTACATCATTGTTTAAAAAACTTTTTCTTCTCTCTAGACGGAAAACAACACAAGCATGGCCCGACACAGGCACGAGTGCAAGGTCGACACAGGTGCAGCGCGAGTAACAAAATATTACCTGAAAATATAACATGACTTTATTGTGTTAAGCTAACAGCTATATGTATTCTGATAATTATATTGTATAAAGCGATGTTGTACACGGAATGACACACGAGTAACAAAACATTACCTGAAAATATAACATGACTTTGTAACAAAATATTACCTAAACATATAACATGACTTTCCTACTTAGCCAATACAAAGTACAACGTGAAAATATCAGTTTACAAAAAATTAGAGAAACAAGTTACAATAATTCCCAAACTTAAACAAGTTACATAAATCCACACCAACCTTAAACAAGTCACCCACATTCTCACCTCGATCAATCAACTCAAACAAAACTCACAAAACAATGCCACTAGATATAAATGGGCAAAGATAATGCCATACTGACTGCAAAAATAGACCAGTGCATCAAAAGTATAAAGAAATCATTGTGTAGAGTATTTAAAGATGGACTTTTTTGATTAGTTCCTACTTGCGGAACCCATATTCATAGTTGGAGTGTCACTCCTAATTGCATATATCTCCGCTCTCGAACCAACCTTGTGAGAAGTAAACATCCTCAAGTATTTTGCTTTTGTCATTGCCAAAGCATATTTTGTTGTATTTGAATTTGGAAGAGCATAGGTCAAATACAATTCTTAGTCAAAAGGACATGAAAAGTAGTTATTTACATCTAACTTAAAATAAATATAGTATTTTTTAATTTCACACTTAATTTTTTCCGCCTCTAATATTCATATTTCACTATTTTAATTTTAGGGATAAGCTTTCAGAAACTACCATGCTTTAAGATGATATAACACTTAGAAATCCTAAAGCTACAACAAATATACAAGCATGACAATCAATATTAGTAATAAAAACATCAACATGCTAATTCATGATGAAACAAAGTAAATATCACTATTAATTTAGCTATCATTACTTTAAACAACTACAGTGTTACTCTGACTAGTATGCATGTATGTATAAAACATATCAACAACAAAATCTAGCTTCACTATCAATTATAGGAATTTTAAAGAAAAAACAAATTAAGGACCATATATGGCTAAGTTAATAACACAATCAACTCAAATAATAAACTAGAGTTTATGCAAAATACTTAACTATACAAACAAAAAGAGTTTGCTAATAGTTTATAGAGAAAACTTAATAAAATAGTATCATAAATCAATTATCGAACAACAACATGATATTATAGATTAGTCTTAATGAAATAGTATCATAAACCAGTTAACCTGCACATGTCTCCATGAATATTAAACAACAACATGATCTAGTTGACTACCAACACCTAATAGCAACATTGGGGGTCCACAAAAACACCAAAAGCCCTACATTCACTGTTGCAACACTGTAAGATAGTACACATGCTAAAAAAATGTACAATAATGTTATCTTTTTCCACTGTCCATTGTGCAGACTCTCTCCAAAACATCCTTGTTCCTGCATTATAAAAAGAAGATGAAGATTTGGTATATTATAACAATACAAACACCTCAAAAAATTACCAAATTCATTCTGGAAGAACGTAAATAAATACTTGGACATTTTATAAGTTTATATGACATCCTACACAATAAAATCCTATACGACAAAACCCTAGCCGGTAAGATAGTACATCCACAAAAACACCAAAAGCCCTACATTCATTGTTGCAACATTGTAAGATAGTACACATGCTAAAAAAATATACAATAATGTTATCTTTTTCCACTGTCCATTGTGCAGACTCTCTCCAAAACATCCTTGTTCCTGCATTATAAAAAGAAGGTGAAGATTTGGTATATTATAACAATACAAACACCTCAAAAAATTACCAAATTCATTCTGGAAGAACGTAAATAAATACTTAGACATTTTATAAGTTTATATGACATCTTACACAATAAAATTCTATACGACAAAACCCTAGCTGGTAAGATAGTACATCCACAAAAACACCAAAAGCCCTACATTCACTGTTGCAACACTGTAAGATAGTACACATGCTAAAAAAATGTACAATAATGTTATCTTTTTCCACTGTCCATTGTGCAGACTCTCTCCAAAACATCCTTGTTCCTGCATTATAAAAAGAAGGTGAAGATTTGATATATTATAACAATACAAACACCTCAAAAAATTACCAAATTCATTCTGGAAGAGCGTAAATAAACACTTGGACATTTTATAAGTTTATATGACATCCTACACAATAAAATCCTATACGACAAAACCCTAGCCGGTAAGACATAAAATAATCCCAGTTGACAAATCTTTGTCCAAATACAACAAAATCATGAGGTTTTGCAACAAAAAAATAGTTTTACCCCAAAAAAATTGACACATTATGCAGCAAAAAGTGTAATTCTAATGTATGTGATTTGCCATGATAAAAATTTTTAAAAAGGATCAAAGGTTGAGCAAAAGCTAGAAATGCACCTTGATCCACCTCCAAAACAGTCTAATGGTAATCATTGCAATCTGCTGGGGTTCCAACAGTATGCTTTTCACTAATGCCTAGAACTCAAAATAGGATAAGAGAGCCAAGGATATGGTTAGGGTGGGGTCCTATGTAGGAACAAGAGCATTTATGTCCTTTTACAACTGGGGTTAAACTTAAATCAGGATCAAATTGAGTTTTTGCGCAATCAACAAACGGAAGGAGTTATTTGCACTAACTGCAAAAAAAATAAGTAGTTATTAAAGATGAGAAATTATTTGCTTTTTGACGTGTTTTTAGGGAGTTATATACAATTAACTCTAACATAATTAATCACAATCTTCCGTTAAATATATATTAAAAATACAATTTTACATGACATCATCTGAATCTCAAAGTTGAAGATTATCGAGTAGATTCAGAAAAGAATATCTCAATATACGCATGGGTATTGTTTCCACAAACCATGCTTCTGTGCCAATGTTTCATCTACTTCTATCGCATAAAAACAGATAACAATACAGTGAGAGACCACACAAGCAATGGAAAGCAGACGAATATCAACCATTTTTATCAATGGAACCAACATAATCTGGAGCTGCAAAGAACAATAATGGAAGAGTAACCCAGATGGTACCAGAAAGGATGTCAAGCTGCCAGGGTGTGACACAAGAATGTTTGGCAAACATCAATTATTCAAAGCACAAAATAACCAAAGCTGCTTTCAACAAGAATTTATATCCAATGATAATCAAACCATTCCCAATAATAAGCGAAACAACCATAGCAGTTGCTCTTTCTGAGTAGATTGATAGTTATTGGGGCAGCCATGGAGGTTTCAGAGGGAAGACGAGAATTCTTAGCTTGAAGGCCACTTCTGAAGTACTAGCACTCACCATGTATGGAGTTGAGTGGAAGAAAGGTATAATCTTTAAAAAAGTGAATCTTCAACCAATGGTTCTGGTTACACAATATTTCTGCATCACAACAAATGAATGCTTTTGCTTGAATTCAGGACCAAGAGTGCCGACTTCTTTTACTTCTTCTCAGCCAATTCCCCTAGTAAATCACTGGCAATTGAGGTTGAAGCCAACTCTTCTGCAGTAACAGGCTTATGTAACTGCAGCAAAAAACACATATTCACGGTCATGATGACATAAAAACTTGCAGGAAACCTTCAAATGCTTTAATACTTCCTACTGCAAGGAATAATCAGACCATGAACTGCCATATTACAAGAACTAGCTTCAACACCAGTTTATTCACATGGATATTTGTATGCCGTGATTAAGAAGTGATGCAAGTAGAGCAAGCATTTTCAGTGAAAACTCAATAATATAAACATAGCTAGGAGCAAATCTGTATCATAGTTACAGAAGGATAGGTTTTCAAACCCCATATATTCATGATCAAATACAAACACTGAGTTGAAGGACTTAAAACCCTCAAATGCAATAGTAAACCTCAAATGGAATATTAGACAGTGAGTTGCTTATTTACATATGAGAACTAAGGATCCTTCCATGTAAACTTATCAAAGGTCCAGCACAAATGAGTCCTAGTAGCATACCTCAAAAACATGCTTCTCAATTGTCATTGAATAGACCAATGTTCTAAACAATGTCTTATTTTGTACTCCTGCAGCTTAAACTAAAACATGAAAATCTGAGTTCAGGGCAGATGGGACATCCAAAATCAAGGAATTTAGTTCCAAACTTGTAAAGGAACCTCATTTTATGACAATCAAACATGTGTAAGCCAAGAGAATGGATGTATTGATTGAAGAACACTGCAAATAAATAATGGCAATATTTACTTTTTGATTGAGAAAACTCAGCAGACAACAACCATCTGCTATCTAGGATCAATAATAAAATGTTATCAGATGTATCAATTTCAAAAGAAGTATAAACCAATTCATGGCTGACCAATGCTGGGCGTATTCAATGAAATTATGATGGTACGAAATAGAAAGCCTTGCACTAAATCCAAGCACCAATTGAAGAAAAAGAAAAACCACTTTTCTGCAAATTGAACAACGAAATCACATGGCAGAACTCACAGCATTCGCGACAGAGAACCAGTGGAAACATCTTAGCATCGGATCATCCCGCGAGGGCAAATTATCATGATTCCAATACGTCAAATTCCCAAACTCCGCTCGAGATTCCCAGCAACTAACCTCCCCATCCGCAGCTTCCAAGCTCTTTGCTCCCCCCATCTTCTTCTTCCCCAAAACATAACCTAGAAAAATTTGCGCCCTTTCCTCACATTTTTCCATCAAAATCAAAACTTTCAACCAAAAAAGCAACAAACAATTTCGTTACCTCGAAACCCTTCCGGCAGCGGAACAGTGACTCCCTGCAGCTTCCGGCCTCTAAAGAAGGCCTCCTCCACGCTCAATCCATCCACCTGGATGCCTGGATCGCTATTTAGGGTTAAAAGAACAGGATTTTAGGAGAGCTTGAAGAGAAAGGGATGATACCTGAGGGCTTGGGCTTGAAGTAGTGGGAGACGGGGCAGTGGCCGTCGTGCTTGATGGAGCATGGGAGGAGGTGGACGTGGCCGGTGAGGTCGACGGCGGAGGGCCCGCCGATGTGGAGATCGACGGTGCCGGCGAGGCCCGGCAGGTGATCGCCGCTGGGTTCCGCCATTCGTGAGGTGATTTGAAACCCTAGAAACTGGAAGGGCACTTTTTTTTTCTCTCGCTCGATTCGGAATTTTGGATTCGGAGTGGAGTTAAAACTGGAGGTTTCCCGCGTTTTTCATTTTGCACTGGAAAAATAATAAGAAAGTAATATGAAAAAAATAAAATAAAATAATAAAATTATGGCATGAAATAATATAACTGAATTTTCAGAAATGTTAAATTCTTTTTAAAAAATTTTGGTTGATACTTAATCCTTTGTTTAATTTTGCGCAAAAATAAAAATTTTTATCTCAAAAAAACTTTTTGGGCAAAACCGCGTCATTCATCAGATCTTTTTCCAAAGGAGTCGTAGTGTAGGACGCGTCCTCCAGAAGTTCCAATGAAATAAAGTCAAAGCCATCCACCTTGCCTAGAGATGCATCTCACGATCCGATTTGTTAGCTCGGATCCCAAAGCAAAACTAGCGGTTGCGATCATCCCAGTGCGTTCGTCGAGACGGCCAGCGTGCTACAGAGTGAGCGCACAGACGTATAAACGTGCACCAACCGGGTAGACCGCGGAGCATTTGCAAGCTCGAAGCTTTAGGAGAGGTCGATCTCTCTGGGAAAAAGGCGCACCCTTCTGCCCAAATCCGCCGCCTTTCAGTTTAATTCTCAAAGGAATCAGTGAGCTCTTCGTCCCTTTCCATCCAATCCTGTTTCTTCTCCTCGATATGGACTTTTTTTTTCCGATCGGTTGGCCTTTATGGAAGAAGGATTTTAGGGGATGATCTCGTCTGTGTTTTGTCGATTGCAACGGGGAAAACATCGTAAATTCGTAATTTTTCCTCTTAGTACTAAGACACTTGGAATTTTATGCATGTGAAGCAAAGATTTAGTTTTGATGTGTTCTGTGGTTGTTTTTTTGGCTTTCTGGATCGGATTGTGTTTGTTTATATGTTGTCATAATTTTTTTTTATGTATTTTTATGTGTTTTCCAAATCGAAAGGCATGCGGTTGTAGACAGATACGTGTTTACCAGAAGATGCACCATTTTCTAGGGCTTTGTATGTGAACATATGCTATGAATTTTTATATTTACTGTAAGGGGAACACTGAAGGGGTTTATATTCAATTCTACTTGTTTCTTCTTTGCCTTCATTGTGTACTGATTATGCTGGAGAATTTTCCTATTTGCACACTAATATATAAGTTGCTATTTCCCTTTACAGTTCGATTCTTGTAACAAAAAAGTTGATCCTATCTGCTCCAACAGTGTGTTTTTGATGATTTCCATTGTTATGTTCTCTTTGGGATAGCATGGCTGAACAATCGGATTACATCCACCAAAGCTCTAGCTCTAGTCTTAGTAGCAGTTTGCCAGACACTGAAGATGAAATAACCATTGGCAGCATTTTATCTGAGAAAAATCAGAACACTAATAGAAGTCTTGGAAGGCGACTATCTCATCTAGGCTCTATCCCAGTATGTGCCTTATCTATGACTATGCGGTATTTGCCGTTTTTTAGCTCTTAGTATTTGATGTATTTCTGCAGGCTATTGAAAGGATGGCTTCTTGAAGCATCATGCAGCATCTGTTTATTTTCCCTTCCAGATTAATGCTGTTGTTTGTAATTTATGCACTTGTGATGTGTAAATGCACTAATATTGAATACCATAATTGGCAGTGCAAGGAAATGGGCTACCAGTATTGCATATCATTCATGTTGTCTTGTTGCTTGATTAATGACTGTAATTGGTGTTTGTGATCCACTTGCCATTGAGCTTCACCACCAAGCCTTCACTTAATTGATCTTTAGAAAACAGCTGGAATCTAATGATCCAATAAATTCCTCTTTTCAAGAAAATATTCTCCACAATGGGTACGAGTATGATTTTTATTTTCTTGTGTGTGTGTGTGTGGTGATTTTTGTTAATCCATATAAAGCTTCATTTTTTGTGAAATACCAACAGATTACCCTGCTGCAGCCAAGCTTGTAAATACTAATATGTAGTCTTGCCACATTTGTGATTTGACAGCACACTCCTCGGATTAATGGTGAGATTCCTGATGTGAACAATGCAACCTTGGATCATGAAAGACTACTAGAAAGGTTAGGATTCAAAACTCCATATCAAAGGATTGTTCCTGTCATGTGCTTTTTGTTTCTTCTCTTTGTTTGTCTGCATTACAGAGCCAGAGGAGTGGCTATCTTTGTGACATCCAATTGCTTTTGTTTTTCTGTTGATTTGCATATAATCTCAGACCATCAGAAATCAGCTCAGGCTTGCTAATCCTATGCCTAACATGTTTTAACATATTCATTCATTTTATGAAAATCTCTTTCAGTTTGCAATATATTGTCTATCATTAATTTCAGAATTGGCATGATTTAGAGGTTGAGTGTATTGCCCATGAGTCTGAATTACTTAACCTAGAATTGTGTCTTGAACTGATTTTCTGAACTGATTTCCATTTGTTATCATTGAATTTCTTTTAAAGCTGAGTTTATGAAGCAGTACCATTTTATCTTGATGTACAGACTGGTGCATAATGGCATTAAACTGTTGAGAAGATACCTAGTACACAACTTAAAACAGCAGAAGCAGATGTTTTTAAACCGTATGGCCTCCTCTGTTCTGTTTTAGTTGGTGGAAATATTGGAAACAAAATATTTGTTAATAAAACTTTAGCCACTAGGTGAACACAACTTTTTCTCTTAGGCCTGGTTTGGATACCCCAAATTCCATCTGAAGTAGGGGTTTCATAGGAATTTTTGACTCCATATGGAGGTGTTTCAAACCAATTTTTGACAACACCAACTTCCTATGGAATCATGAGATTTCCTATGATTTCATAGGAAAATTAAAAAGAGGTCCAATCTCTTTTTACTTTTCCTATGAACTGGAGCTTGCATGCAAGGTTCTCCCTCTCATTAATGACTTTAGCATACTGACCATAGGATTTTTTTTACAGGAAATGAGGTTGCATGCAACCCCAAGTTCTATGAAAAAAATCCATTGAAGATGCAAACATTGGATTTTTTTTTTTCCCTATGTATCCAAACGGGCCTCTAGAGATGGCAATGAAGATAGAAACTGGAATCCTGTTTGGCTGCCTGGTTTAATTTAGTATGGCATTTGTATACAGCGACATGCCCCACAGCTAACCAACTGTTGTGTTAGGCATAATTCATTGGGTCACCTGACAGCATTGCACCAATATATCTGGTGTTACACTGCACGGGTCTGGTTCTTGCATAGTATTATCGATTCTGGTCAAACATGAAAGCATTGAGGGAATCAATCTCGAATTGTGACAATATATTTTTCTTTGTACATGCTGCTGGTAGACGGGCTAGATAATATGTAAATTCTCAAAAGAACTTGTATTTTCTCAGTCACTGAATACATTTCATTTTATTGTGGCTTTTGTTATCAGATTGACAACATATGGTTTAGCCGAATTGCAAGTTGAAGGAGATGGGAATTGCCAGGTTTGTGCACAATATAAAGTGTTGTAAAATATTGTGAAATTTGGTAGCTTGTCGTGGTTTGTTGCTTAACTAATAACATGAAGTAGACTTACTATTAATTGACCATTGTCAGGCATTATATTCTATTTCTTAGGTTGTATTCTGTTACCTAAACAGTTTCGAGCTTTAGCTGATCAACTTTTCCGTAATCCTGAATATCACAAACATGTGAGGAAGCAAGTTGTGAAACAGGTAGGGGTTTTGATTTTCATTCTTTTCTCCTTATTTTTCTTTTGTGAATTTTTGCATCTTACATTGTAGGATTCTGCCTTTGTTTCATGTTCATGCGTTTAAAAGTTATGAAGGCTTTTTTCTCCTCAACCTTTGAATTGAGAAATACTTTTCAATGCTTGAAGGTGTTATTCAGTTTCTGAAAATGAAGAATAGGTTTTTTTTTTCTCCTTTTCAGCTTAAACATTTCCAGAAAGCTTATGAAGGCTATGTTCCAATGGACTATAAAACTTATCTAAAAACCATGAAAAGGTGCAACTTCTTTGTTCTCTGTCTTTTTTTCATGTGCATAATGTGTTACTTATCACTTGAAGTTTTCATTCCTGTTTAGGAATGGAGAATGGGGAGATCACCTCACCTTGCAGGCAGCTGCAGATCGGGTAACAGTTTATCCCAGTTTGTAGTTAATTTATCATAATATAGGGCTTACCATGGCGATTATTTTCTCTTTTCATTTCTATTCTATGCTATTTTCACATGGTTATGTTTTCTTTAAACATGCTGGTGCCAATGTTTTTCATATTATTTTTGGATATATGTCTATTCAGCAGAATGAACTGGGGACTAGATGAAAATGGGACTGTGGAGTCCATTTCATGAATGGTGAAATGTTGGCCAATCAGACATGAAATAACTTTTCAGTTTGCTTTTTTTTGAGCTTCATGATTATGAAGCTTTGATGCTATAATTAGCGTTTCTCCTTTTTTTGGCCAGATAAAAAATTTTTCTATGTAATCCTGAATAGCAACAGTTCATCTATTGTGGGAAACTACATTCCAGTTGTAATCACCATGGGCGTAAGAGGGTTTATCTCTACTAGTTACCAAAAAAAAGTGGGTTATCCGTACTGAGGATAGATAAAAAAATATATAGAGAGATTCTTGTCCTTTTTAAGTATTAGGCACTTGTGGCACCCTGCGCTAAAGGACCTGACGATATTGAGTTCAAACTTTTATTGTCACTGTGGTTTTCTTTTGTGCTTAATATTGTTTCTCAATTACTTTCTTTAATGATGCATGTAATATCATTTCATTCTTTTATTTGAATAAATTATTTTGTGTTTCTTTTGCTCTTTTCAGTTTCATGCCAAAATCTGTCTGCTTACATCATTTAGAGAAACTTGCCTAATCGAGATTGTTTCAAAGGACCAAAATCCAACCAGAGGTAGAGTCCATGTGTTTGTGTGTGTGTGTATTTTTTTTATTTTTTTTTTATTTTTTTGACACTTGTGCTGTGTAGCCTAGCAAGTCCATCTGACTTCTTGATGCAAATATGCAGCATTTCACTGCATATGAGTAGAGAGTTGCACGAGCTTTCAAAACCTGATGGATTGCATTTAACTTTCCTGTGCTGCAGAGCTTTGGCTGAGCTTCTGGAGTGAAGTACACTATAACTCCTTATATGGAGCTGATGGTAGTAAAGGACATGTTTTTGGTCTCCTTGTTTTGATGCTTGTTGCAAATTTCCATCAAGTAATAATCTCCTCTTGCTTGTGATGCAGATCTTCCGACTCGAGTAATTAAGAAAAGACACTGGCTGTTTTAGTTGGAGGCACTTTAGTCCTGGATGCTGTATGCTTTTTTCCTCTTCTATCCCCTTCGGTTGAGCCAATTGGAAGTGCCTCTGCTTGCTGTATTTTTTGGTGTAAATGTTTCCTGTAATTTATGCTGCCCTCCTCATTCTGTTGTACTGTCATAAATACTTTATATTTATTTTTAACACAGATAAAACATAGAGAGTGTATACTTTTCTCAGGAGTTCTATACTCTTTGGGTGAGTTGTAGGGCTTTGGATGAATGAATTGTGCAATGAATTAGTAGGATTGAAGGAGATGGTTGCCCCTGAATTTCTCTTTTCCTTGTGTTCTTTGGCTAGGAAAGCTACAGTTGTTTGATGTTATATTTTTATGAGCCTGTTAATTTAGTAGTAATAAACTAATAATTGATCCTCAGCCATAGAGCAAGGCAAAATGGCTTCCGGCCTTGCAAGGTCAGCCTTTTCGCATCAGCAAGATTGTCTCTTGTGCCTCTCGATACTGACCATTCCCTTTGTTCTTAAAAAGTTATTTGAGAGAACCCTAAGCTGTTAGGTTTTGATGCAGAACTTTGTTTCGCATTTTTAGATATCTTACATATAATTTCCCAAAGGAAAAATGCATGTAAGAAAAACAATCATTTAACATGAAAATTTCCTAAATATTGATTAATTCAAAACTGTCAACTGCTAACCAGCAGTCATCATATAAAAATGTATACGTGAAGCTGTGTGAAAATGAATGAGAGAATGCCTCATCATAGTATGTTCTAATATACTGATCTGGATTCCACTCTTCACATTGTCATGTTAGTACTTGCTTCACAAATCTTTGTATCAACATGAAATGCTATTAGTTCCATAGCTAATACTCTGAAGACTTGAAGTTGAAGCTGACATATCAGTCATCCAACACTTAGGGGCACCATTTTCACCTAACATATGATATGCATAAGAAGGAAGGCTTCAATTCCATCATCTTTTTTGTTCTTTCAAGAACTATGAGACTTGAAAATGTTGAAAAGCTATTCTCAGCAAATATATCAGCTCTCAAGCACACTTCATAGTCAATGTCAGATTGAATGAGGTAAGAGTGGTTCTTATACAAATCCCAAACTCCCAGTTTCTTCTTCTCAAAAGGAAGCAAACCTCGTCGCCAACTACTCAATATCCTGCCATCTTCTAAAAGGCTATCAGAAACTGCAAGATAAACCATAATTGGTTTTTGTAGGCCATTGATGTTATTCACGCTTTCCATGATCTCTTCTTTATTGCTACATATTTCATTTATATTTTCTGCCCCAATTTATTGCAATGTATCATCCAGTCTTTTTCTGTTCTCATATGAACAGCCATGAATGGCACATAGTGAGTAGAGCTGGTATTTCTTGCCTTCGCTTTAGCAGCCTCATGTTTTATTTCTTCACCGAATGCCAAACAGCTGAAGATCATTGCATGGTCAGTAACTGCCCGATGTTCGTGCCAAAGAAAGGGATTCTTGCCAATAATCTGAATGACTTTGATCTTGTTGACTGAATCCTTCATACATTCATCTAACTGATCCAAATCTCTCTGTTTAGTACACTTCCTGCCACTTCCCTTGTGAAGCTCAAAATATTTTGTGCGGTCCGAAAGTTCAGAGTACCGACCCAACTGGACAAAGCCATTACAAATGGAATTGAACCTCTCGTATTAGACGATCTCGTCAAATGAAATAGGTTGAAGCAAGTCCATCTCTTTGTAAAACAATGAAGCACTGAAACTAGGCATCAGAAGAGTCCGATTCAGTAATCTCGCAGTCAAGCAAGCCCTTTCAAATGCTATCTACTGATTATTTAGTCCCCACACAATCTGAGGAACATCCAAGAACTTCTCTTTCCTGACTGAAGTCAGATAGCTGGAAGCAGAAAGTTTGGTATCCAGCAGTAGAGGATGCTTTTCTGCTGAAACCACTGAAAGCCATGAAAAGATGAACTATCCAAAGTGCGAAGAAGAAGAGCATCACAATGAAGCATTTCCAGACCACGGAAGTCATGTCGCAATGCACGATATGATTTCTGTGACTTGGAAAATCCACTATTTGATTCAGATGCTTTCTCATTCCAAGAGATATATTCCTTCCAGACTTCCATGATCAGAGACACAATCCACAACCTTCAAATCCATTTGTCTTTTTTGGCAAAACTCAAGCGTCAGTGATGACTTCTCTGCACAAGGAAAACGTTCGATGAGAAAATATCAAAACCGTTCTATTTTTCTCAAAAACTTCAATTTCAAACAAAGACTCCATCCATACAAATACAAGATCAAGTGACAGAATGCGGTGGCAAACAAAAGCATGTCCATACGTCACTACGAAAAACAATGTCAGAAACAACCCTTCGAACAAAGACGATTCCCAATATCTGTCAAAAACTCTTCTTTTCTTTCCGAGGACAAAAAGAAACCCTAAAAGAAAGAAAAACAACTAAATAATATTGGATTTTTCAGAGAAGGAAAAAAAACAACCTTAAAATCATTGGAATGAATTAAAACGAAGAAGAGATTGAATGAAGCAGAACTGTATGAGGATGGAGGAGGGAAAGAGAACCCGGCAGGCATGAAAAAACATTGACATGAGGGGACTTGTTGGGGCCACAGACAACAATCATGTCCGGTGAGCTCGTGAGCTCGTCGTCTGGGTGTCGGAACGAGAACGGATATCGAGGATTTTCTCAAAAAAAGATTTTTTTGGAATTTTTGGTATTTGAGGATGGGTTGAGTGAAATCAAAATCTCCAGACAATTAGTTAATATTTTTTAGAAAAACTACTAAAAAATATCTTAAAATTTCTAAAATTCAAAATCAATTTCTCCTGTTTTGAGAATTGGAATCGGTCCTGAAAATTTTCTGAAATTCAAAATCAATTCCTAAAAATGTGATTTTCTGAAATAGAGATGTAATTTTATTATTTTATTCAATAATTAAACATTTTACTCCATATATAAATTAAATAAAATGTTCATATATTTTTTAAAGTATTCATATGTAATAAAATATTTAAATATAATGATAAAATAGCGCCATCAGACCTAATTCTGAATTTCAAAAGCTTTTAAGAATTGATTCCCAATTTTCAAAATAATTCCAAAATATAAGAAACTGATCATATGAATTTCCAAAATTTTCCAGAGTTTTCTAGTAAATTTTTCATTTTTTTAGCAATATTTTATCAATTAACTCATTTTTTAACGTGATCTAGGTTTTCATTGATGATTTATTTGATCGCATGAAATTAATTTGTATGAAAATTAACTTCCTTCTTAAGTTGATCTAGATTTTTGAGAAATGGTACAGTTTTTCCATACTTTTGTGCCAATAAGCTAAAATTTCTCAGCACAAATGCGTGACCAGATTTTCATCCAAATCGTCAATCGTCAAACATGTGCAGTAATATTTCAACCACAACAACGAATTCAAATACAGAACAAAATCTGACTGTCCGGACAGATCAGAATCAGTCGCCTTGGAGACAACTGATGAGGTTAGAAATTATCTCTAAAAGCACATACAACCCACAAAAACAAAATTTTTAATCATACAGAGACAGAAGAATAAAATGTAGAAAAAACAAGCAACTGAAAATGAGATCCATTAATACTATGGAAATAAGTCAAATTTTACATTACTGATCTCTCAACCGCATATGAATGATTAAATGCTGCTTATCACATGCACAATAGTACAAGAGTTAGATACAGAAGTAGTATTTCTTTTTTCAGATTTTAAAAATTATATCAATAATCAAAATTCCAAGACTTTCAAAAGTTATACTTGTGATCAGAAGAGACATACACAAATGAAATGGAAGAGCATATGAATTGAAGGATTAATCACAGCATACACTATCTACTCAAGTAATCAATGAAAGATTAGTGCAGTCCTAACAAAAAGAACTTTTCTTAGTTGGGACAAGTAAACCCCATTTCCGAAGGCACTTGCATCGTTCCCGTGCAAGATTGCAACAACCCTGCAACAAACAAATGGGTGAATGTTAACTTCTGGAGTTAATTGTTTGTGCACAACTACAAAGATCAGCAAGCAAGGAAATAAGAACTCCTTCAGCTTCCGTAGAGACCCAGTAATTTCTTCAGACAAAAGCACTTGAGGAGGAGCCAGCTCAAATCTGCAAACCACAGAAAAAGTCTCAGGAAAACCACATCATAGAAAAAAGTAAAGAAATATCAAGATACTGTCTGGTATCACAAAGAACTGCAACATCATCGAAAAAAGTAAATAAATATCCCGAGTAAGATAATTGTTTGTGCCTGAATGTGAACATCACTGTAGCACTCACCACCGACGTGGAGAATGTGGTTTCAATTGTGCCACCTTAAAATGCATATTTAGCTGCAGGTGTCACAACCCTGATCTGTGAAGGCTTGACTTGCATTCAAGTCTCATAGGAACAATCTATTATAGATGATCAGGCAGCAAACTGAAGCTAATTTTTTTTTTCACAAAAAAATAACACCTGACAAATTCAAAAAATATGCATGCTTTGAAGAGAATGAAAAAAGGTTTTGAATGTTGCAAACAAGCTGAAGCACAAAGAGAACCCTTTTAAACAGAACAATAGCCACCATTCCCAGTGCATAGACGATTACATCCAACTAATAATAGGCCTCCAATTTTGACAGTGGTAAAATTTCATTAGAATCTTGGTGTTTGTCTATCAGTAGAATTTTCACCCAACATGATGTGCATTTTAAGGGAAAATACATTATATCTAGTAAGGGAACAAGTCAAAGAAATATCAGGATGAGCAGAAGATGTTACTTGGTTTTTCCCACGCGAGGTGGACCAGATTTGAGCCTCTCTTGTTTAGCTACAACATGTCTTACATGCCTTCTTTCTTTTTCTTCATCCTCTTTGGATATTTCTTGAATTATATCTGGTATGCTGCGCAAATAACAAAAGAAGCACATCATTAACTAAAAGTGCTAATTTAATCTCATAAATAAAAAGCATGAGTGTTAACAAGTACCAGTCAATTTCCTTTTGTATCATTTCTTTTTTTTGCTTCAACTTCAGCTCTCAACCGCTCTTTATGCCTGGCTCTTTTATTTAACTCCACTCTTGTTACCCACTTTGCTTTAGGGTGTCTGCCTCAACAAGATAAGGTTCAGAAAATTTAAGCTAGTTTCAAGCACATGGAAACATATGAAATAGAAAAGGTAGAAAATTCATGCAGGATTTTCAAAAAGGACATCACAGACAAGATAACCCTCAGAAATAAAATTGTTTGTTCAGCTATTCAACATGCTATGGTTTAAGAAAAGAGGTTTTAGCTCATTCAAAATTTTGACAAGCCTACCAAGTGAAAGAGATGCACAGATCAATATAAACAAAATAGTATCTTAGGATATGCCTGTTAATGGGTTCACTGTTTCAGAAATAGAGCCAGCTGGATTAATAGATTAGTTTAGGTTATTCCTATACTTGTCATCCAATTTTACGCACTTAACCAAGCTAATTCTGTAATCCCATTAACCCTTTTTTTAGCCCATTTTCCAGCACAATCTAAGGCCTCAGATGTCTTGTTAAGAAAGTAGAGTCCTTCCATATATTTATTTAGCAAACCATAGCCTTCCAAGTTCAAGGAAGGAGGCATTTCCCCCTATTAACATGCAACACTTATCTTCCAACACCAATACACATAAAATAAGGAACATAAAAGAGATTTACTAACAAAATCTTGAAACTTTGATTCTAGATAACATGTAAATTCATGAATAAAGATGAACCAGAAAGAATATTTTTACTAAGAAAAGAACTAAACATAAATCACAGAGGGAATGTAAGCAAATACTTCTGACTTCTAACACCCCACCTTTGAGTAATTAACTCATCGTCAATATTATCTACATCTTCATCCATATCATTCTCATTCCCATCATCAACATCAAGAAAAAATTTCTGTAAGTCAAAGCAGTCAGAAGTTCAGAATGAAGGAAAAATGCTTATGTATGACAACAAATGAAAATAGCTGACAAAATGAGTTGATGACTCTTCAATCTTCTAGAAAGATATGAGGTGACGGCTCTTCACTCTTCTAAAGAGATATGACTAAAAAGGAATGCAATAGTCATATTTAAGGATAGATTGAAGGTAATGATGAACTGTATGTTTACAACACCTATTACCATAGCAGAACTTATCATAATTTTGGAAAATGCACTCACTTCCTCTTCATCAATTTCTTGGCTGGGGACACTGAGTGGCACTCGTTCAGGTTTCAATTTCCTTTTATAGATTTTTTGCATCTCAACTGCAACAGCTTGAGCCAAGGAATCCTACTTGGTAACAATGTAAATCACTCCAAACAGTAATCATAAAGTTGACAATTGAAGATAAAACCAAGAAGTTACCTGATGAGCTTCAAAAGAAGGATTGAATAAACATTCTGGTGGTTCAACTTCAACAGCTGGAATTTAAGATTGAGTCTTCTGCAAGAAGGTATCAAAACAGAGTATGAAAATAATATGAATTCCACAACGCCAAGAATGATCGCATACAGTAAACAATGCTGAACATGGCATATTAAACATTTCAAAAGATACAGCAGACGGCAATTTGATATCCTTTCCAATCTACTTGGAAAGCAAATCGCCTAAAAGGTGTCAAAAATTTCATGAAATTCACTAAGCTAAGTAGCAAACACAATGAGGCCCTTAGTCTGAGTTTCTGCAGTTAGTGAGAGAGAATTAACCTAGCGCCACACTTAAAAGACATGCATCAAATAAGACTTAATCATTAAACATACCAAAAAACCCTAATTGCTTCTTCCTAAGTAATGAAAAGCAGCAAGACTCTCGTAAAATTGCACGTGGGAGAAAAAAAAGCTTTTCAACAAGTTAAGATCCCATTCAGGAAGAGCCAACAGATTTTGAAAGATAATAGATTATAACCAAGTCTTTATTTAATGTCTAGCTAGTAAAACATCGGAGGAATTAGCAATATACCTTTTTCACCTTGACATTTATTTCACTTGCAATTTTCACAAAAAAGAATCAGCTAAACATCACATTCAGATTTTCAAACACAAACTGAACCAACACTCAAGCAAAGCAGAACCTTTCTCACTCCATATATCAAGGTCTGCATCAGCCGGCTCCTCCTCAGCCTGGACAAAACAAACAATACTCAAATCAAACAAAACTTTTGATATCCATCAACCCAGTCATTCCCAGGTCAAGAGAGACATACCTTGGGAATATCAAGCTTTTTCATTTTCTGCTTCGAAGCCTTAAAATTTTTCTTCGATTTCTTCAGAGTCGACGAAGGAACGGGCTGCACGAACTCATTTCCCTTCAGAGCCCTCTCGACATTGAGCACCTTCTCCCTCTTCTTCTCGATCTTTCGCTTGGCGGGGATCTCTGCACGCTACAAACGAATCTAAGCATAAAGATCGCTCTTTTTGGCAGAAACAGAGAAAGAAAGGCGGATTTTGGGTACCGTTGGTGGATTAGTCGAAGAAGAAGAGGGGTTCGGAGGGGGTGGCGGCGATGGCGCCGGAGGCACCGGAGAAGGCGTCCTTGGTGGACTTCTCGAAGTAGTCGTCGATGTCGGCGGTACTGATGTTGGCCCTCCACGCCTTCTTCCCCTTCCGTGACCCCTTCGCCGCCTTTCCCATCGTCTCTCGATCTCTCTCACTTCTCCTTCACCGCCGCTTGGGTTGCTGCGGGAAAAATGGGGCTCTGGCTCGACAGCAGCAAAAATCAGAGGCCGGCTTTGGGGCTTTGGTTAATGATTTTCTTGCATATTACTCCCTGTGTTTTCTATTATTTCATCCTAGCCCTGCACAATGGTATAATTGTATTTCTACCCTGTATCTTATCATATATTGCAAGAACCTCCTCCAGTTTATGATAATTATTTAATTTTGATAGCTAAATTAACTTTAAAGTTCATCTTTCTCAATAGCTTATTTCTTTTTCAATAAAAGATATTGGAAGTCAATTCATGCTAAAATTTTTTAGTTTTTATTATCTAGTTTTTTAATAGTAATATCTAAGTTACCTTTTGAAAAATACTAAGTCACCGATATTTTTCATAAAATTATAATATCATCCATTATATTCTTATTTAGAAAATTTTCTTATCTAATTTTTTAGTAATTTTAATTGAAAGAGTTGTTAAATAGAAAATACCTTTTTTTCAAAATAAAAGAGTGAAGAACAAGCACCTAAATAAAAAGAATGAGTGTTCAATGCAGAGAGATAGAACCAAATGAATCAAAATATTGGCTTTAGTTCCATTCATCATCTAATCTGGTTTGGTTTGATTTTAAAATTTAGAGTTTTTAATAATGAACTATCTACCTTACTACCAATTTATGAGAGACAATCTATATATCACTGTTAACAAAAAACCACATCAATTAATTTTTTTTTAAAAAAATTAATTTAATTTAAATAAATAAATATATTAAAAAATTTATTCGATTTTATATTGGACAATCAGTTTATAAATATCGGACAATTGATTTGATAAAACTAAATTTTAAATTTATAGTTCCATAAAATCAGACTCGATTTCTCATAAAATTAAAATAAAATAAGTTATTTTCTATATCAATTTGATATTTATTTAAACTAAAATTAAATAAAAATAATTTGGACTTTTATATTAATTTTAATTAAAATAAATATTTTTTAAATTTTTTTAATCGATATAATTTTTTATAAATTTATAATATAAGTCAAGTGATTTATTATTTAATAATAATAAGGTAGGTGATTTTTGGTAAATTTTAAAAGTTCAATTTTTTTTATTTTAGTTTGGTTTCAAAATTTTTTATTCAATCTAACCAAACTGACTGAATTATATATAGCCTTCTCTCTTTTCTATACCCTTGAACATAATACTTTAATTTTCAAGTTGTTTGATTTGTTAATTAGAAAGTTATACAATGCAATGATTTTTTTGCTTATTTTCAAGCTATTGTTATCTATTTCAGTTAGTTTTTCAAAGAAAAATTCGGTGGAAAATTTTTTTTGATTTGATTAAAAAATAATTTCAATTCTACAAACTGACAGCTCGCTGACTCCTACAAATGATAAACATTCTAGGCGATAGCCTACAAAAACTAAAAACTCAGGGAGTTACTTGCATAAAATCTTTTGTTTCCCTAATTCCCATTGATTAAATGACTTATATCTTCTTTCCACTACAATAGTATTGCAGAAATTCCTCAAAGTGATAACAGAAATGGGAAAACGTTTGTCAAAGAACAATCTGTATTTGACTCGAGGAAAAACAGTACACAAACTGGACAAATCATTCCAGAAAATAGTAATTTACATCTCAAGCAGTGTCTCGATGACAGGTTTAGATAATATTCACAAGGAAAGAACATCGCACAGTGGAGATCAAGAACATAAGCCATTTAATCTGAAACTTCAAGCTAAGAACAGCATGTAGAAGCCCTGGTTGATGCTTGATCAGCAGGTCTATCCATGAGAATCATGCCAGAAGGATTCTGCACTGGCTGAGCCTGAAGAAACCTCCTTGCTGCAAGGCAGCTAAAAGTTCAGTTGACATATTTTCGGATTTTTACACATTTCCATTTGCACAGAAATAATTTGCACATATTTCACCACTTAATTGATACTCGCATGCCCTAGGTTATGCAAATATGCCTGTCTATATTTTTCTAGCTTTCCAAATTAGAAACTCTATGAATCGCAAAAGTTCAGTATACAATTTGCAAGCATACTCTAAATTTCCCTAAAAAAACCATACTCTAAATAGTGTATAGGTTGTTTTGGAAGAGTATATGCAATATGGAGGAATAAAACCTAATTCACAGAAAGAATTATAAATCAAAATCAACAGTTGTGGTATAATTTGGATCATATAGGAGTTTCAATATGTATAGATGCAATACAATGGTTTTGTGGCAATATAGATGAAAATACTGAGTTTTGTTGGAGTATAATTGCAATATTTTGTGTTTTTGCACAACGTATATCCAAATATTCATTTTGTAGGGTTTCAAATGCATTTTTGTTATTTTGACGTGTTACTCTACCAAAATATCTCAAAGAATCCATCATATTAAAGCTAAAAACTAGAATATGGGAAATAAAAATCCTTTCATACAAAGAAAAAGATTGTGAAACAACACAATCGAAATGACCATGCAGCCTTAAACAAATGTTATTGTAAGTGACATGAAAAAAAACTTCTGTTCCTCAAGCTTTTGATAATTAACCAACACTGCATAAGAACTGGCTTGCACTTACCGATTTCATAGAACATTTCATTCACATTTGCTGCTGTCTTTGCAGATGTTTCCATGAAGAATAAGCCATTCTCCTGTGCATAAGCTTTGGCTTCCTGAAGCAATAACCATGACAGTGTAAAAGGATCAAATCCAGAGCAAGAATCCAAGTAGATACAAATATAAGTAACTCATAAATGAAATCAAACACATTTAGATAATGAAAATGTAATTGCTAGAGAAAAGTACATCTCAATCATTACTTAAAACATACTTAAAAAGATAAATAAAAATACCTACAACCATCAAGTGTTAGATTTGAGTTATATAAAAAACCACTTGGAGTAAGCACTTTGTCATAGAAAACCTACTGATTAAATAAAGATTCAAATAAATTTCAAATCCAGCAGTTCAAGCAAGACATCAATAATTTAATAAAGATTCAAATAAATTTCACATCAAGTGGTTCAAGCAAGATGTCACTAATTAAATAAACTTCCAAATAAATTTCGCATCTGGTAGTTCAAGCAAGACATAAATGGATAAGCCAAGTCAGGAATAGGATTACAAGTACAGAAGAAAAAATCAGATGAAATACAGCCAAATACTTGCCTCCACAGACACCTTTTTAGCCTCCAGCATATCAACTTTGTTCCCCGCAAGAGCCATAATTGTGTTTGGATTTCCTATAGAAGGGGCATAACACAGTTGTTTAATGAATAGCCGTAAGGCAATGAGCAAAATAGACATCATAAGATAAATTGGCTAGTTTGTTGATTCCAGATGCCCCAAATACAATCCCAAGGTTGCAAAATTTTACAATATAGTTTGCCTCATAGAATCTTGCTTTTTTGCTTTTTTAAAAATCTTTGCTAGAAGGTGAATAGCAACCATCAAGTAAAATTTTTTCAATTGAAATAGATAGATGATCAGGATTTCCAACAAACCACAATAACAAGAAAACACATTCTTATGCAGTAAAGGCAAAAAACTAATGCACCTGTAGTATAAGATAACTACAAGTGTAATTAACCTCATAAAAACCAGCAAGTTCAAATACAATGCACACTTTACAGCATAACAAAAAAATGAGAGTGAAAAGAGAAATAGTCCGAATGAGATTCATTTTTACCTTGGGCTTGAAGTTCTTGAACCCATTTCTTTGCCCGGGTGAAAGACTCCTACAAAAAAGATGATAGAATCTTCAGAAACTTAAGGTTTTTATTCACAATAAAAAATCCAGATCACACAATGAGCTGTAGAACATAAATAAAAATCAGGACCATTTGATTCACATAAGTGATTATAATACTAGCATATTCTTCTGGTGCAGCATAACTAACAGATCTAGGAGTGAGTAAAAAACCGAAAAACTGGTATACCGAACCATATTAGTTAAGAACCGTACAGGAAAACCGGTTCTCAAGTCAGACCGGTACAGTTCCCGTTCTTAAATTTAACAAAACTGAAAAACCGGTTCTAGTTTCGGTCTACATTATCTGAAAAACCGATGAACCAGAACTGTACCGGTTTTACCCATATATATATATATATATCTTATTAAAACCCTAACCCTAATTTCTGCGCCGCCTCGCCCTCACGGTCGCCTCCGCACTCGCAGAGACGGGCCAACGCCGCCTCACCCTCACGGTCGCCCTCGTGCTCGCAGCGACGCGCCGACGCCGCCTCACCCTCGCCCCCGCGCTAATAGCGACGCTGCCTCGCCCTCACCCTCGCCCCCGAGCTTGCAGCGACGCCGCCTCGCCCTCGCCCCCGAGCTCGCAGCAACGCCGCCTCGCCCTCGCCCCCGAGCTCACAGCGACGCCGCCTCGCCTTCGCGCTCGCCCCCACGCTCGCAGCGACGCCAGCTCACCCTCGCCCTCGCCCTCGCCCCCGAGCTCGTAGCTACACCGCCTCGCCCTCGCGCTCGCCCCCGCGCTCGCAACAATGCCGCCTCGCCCTCGGGCTCGCCCCCGCGCTCGCATCGACGCCGCCTCGCTCTCGCCCTCGCCCTCGCCAGTCAATGCTAGGCCCGTCACTTGCTCCGATCTCATCGCCACTTGCTTCGATTTCTCCTCCGTTCATCGCCAGAGCAGCAACGCCGAAACAGTGATGTACTCCGATATACCGGTTTTAGAACCAGTTTAGAACCGGAACCAAAAAACCGGTTCTTTACCTAAACCGGTACGATTCCGGTTCTCAATTTTTTGAGGACCGAAATCCGGTTCCGATTCTAAAATGAGCAAAACCGGTACGGTAAACCGGTTTTGCTCACCCCTAAACAAATCCAAGTGCTCCCAGTTAAACTAAGTTTCTCACATAAGTCTTAATCAAGTTTAAGAAAATGGCAAACCTATGCAATGACATCTTACCACTGGTCTATCATCCTATCATTCATTTTTTTCGTCTGTTATTTTTTTTCTCAAACAACTACCCATTGTTTGAGTGAAAATTATTTTCACAAATTTAGAATATTACATTCCCTAGGTTTCATATGACTTATCATCCTATCCTCAAACTCCCAAAAACAAAAAAGGCAGATCATTTTCATGTAGGTGTAATAGCAAAAAGAGAGCCTAGCATGAATCACCATTTAGAAAGCATAAACCATAACTCGTTAAACTAACCAGATTGGTCACATCATACACAACTATGGCTGCTGCTGCTCCTCTGTAATACATAGGTGCTAAGCTGTGATACCTCTCCTGCCCTGCTGTATCCCATATTTCAAACTTCACTGTTTCATCATTAACTGCCAAAGTCTGTGAGAAGAAGGCAGCACCAATGGTAGATTCCTGAAGGCCCAGAACAACATAAATAAGGGCAAACAATACTAATTGATAAATTCCATGGGTGTAGGGAAAAAAAAAACTAACCTGAAATTCAACAAACTGCCCTTTTACAAACCGCAAAACAAGACTAGACTTTCCAGTTCCAACATCTCCTAGTAAGACCTGATTATTCAATGTTGCCACCAAAACTCATTGAGTATAAAAAAGAAGCAATAATCCTATACATTGTCAAATAGATCTCAAATGAAGCATTGAAGTAAGTAATACAAAAACACGTCAAAAGTCCAAGTTAAGCATTGCAGATGCAAACAGTAAAATACAAAAAAGTTCACCAACACACAATCTACCTATTTATGACCTGGACATCATGAATAATGTACAGGCTCTACTGAAGTCCAAAGAAAACACCTTATTAAGATTGGTTCATCTATTTATTATGCTCTTTAAGAAGGATTAGTTAAATCCCTTAACTATTGAAGTCAAAAGGAATGCAGACAAAACCCCTAGCTGCACCTCCCGATGCTTGACCCCTAGCAGCAGGATTAATTAAAGACTAAATTAAAACCCCTTACTAGAATCTTAGTTCAAAAAACCCCTTTCCTGCAATCAACCCCAGTTACGTCCTAAGTCTTTGAATGCCCCTATGTTGTGTGATTATCATTGACCACACCCATGGCGAGACCAATCCATCCAAGCTGATTGCATAAGACAGGCAACAGTGAAGAGGTTCCTACAATGTCCATTGGAAGCGAAAGGAATAAAAAAACTTGCAAAATTGAGTTCCCAAAAGTTCAAGCAAAAAAAGATGAAAGTTTGGATTTTACGCAAACAATATGCACGCCAAAGCCTTCGTTTCATGGCTTTATCTGTTGTTCCATCAGTCATACAAGTACCTAATTCATCCAAATTATTGACGATAATAATCCTTCCGCTAGAGATCGATTATCGTCTACAGAATATCCAATCCCATCGTGAATTTCCAAATAATTCTCTTTGATGATTTAAGACCCTAAATTCAAAGCATCCAACAACTTCAATGGTCGACCACGTGAAAAACGAAATCAAATTCAACTCTGATTCACTAAAAAACCACCAACACAATATCAAATTAATCCAAAAATGACAACAAAAGGGGAGCAGCTAATTAGATCGTCGGAAAGCCAAGAAATCAAAACAATTTCAAAGTTTTTTGAAGAAAACAAACCAATTTGGCGTTTTTACTCCTGTTCGCCGGCGTCGTCATTGCCCCGAAGAATTAGAGCCGAGAAGAAGGCGAGGAGAAAGACGAAGAGAGAGGAATCGAATTGCTTTTTTTACTCTCGATCGAAGGCGAGAAGACTTCGGAGCAATCGTTTTGTTTATAAATGGGAATTTTGTTCTGGTGCTACCTGGAAGCTGTTTTGCTTATCCTGAACGGACGTGATTCGGGTCGGATCTTTGTGTAGATCCAATAATGCAGTTTTCAAACCCAATCAGGTCGGTTCCATTTGTCCCGTTCCAGAATATTCCAGAAGGCTATTTGATAACACCGCGTTTGATTTTCGTTTTTTGAAAATTTACCAATAACCCGCCCTACTCTCCCGCCCCCCGTCTCCCCCGGTCAAATATCAACTTCACTGAAGCTGACTTTAAAAATTGTAAGAATATCGACCAATAAATAATTATTTTATAAATAATTTTAAAAATTATTTTTTGTTAATAATAATAATGGAGATAATTTTTCGTATATTCATAATAAATAAAAATAAAATATTAATTCTACTAATATTAACTTTTATATTTACTATATATTATTGTTATTTGTTTATTTAAAAAAGGTTAGTGGGCTTTTTTGCTTTTTACTGTCAAACTCGATCAAGTTTGTTTAATTTGACTTACCTACAATTAATTAAAGATATGTTTGTTTCATAAAACTTATAAATTCTGAAAATTTTAATATTATGAAATTTCAAAAATCTGGATTTGAAAATTTTTATAGTTTGTTTATTTTATAAGACATATAAATTCATAAATTCAAAATTTAAAATTTTTCTGTTTATTTTATTAAATTTGTAAATTTTAAAATAATAAATTTTGGATTTTGTTTGATTATAAAATTAAGTATGGACATCGTATGCCAAATTTTAAAATTCATAATTTTGAAATCTAATCAATTTTAGAAAATTAATAAATTTTACAATTATTGAAATTTGAAAGTTTTAAAATTTTAAAATTTTATATAACAAATACTGAATTTTATAATATTCAAAATTTGAAAGTTCTAAAGCTTTAAAATTCTACAAAATAAATAAATCCTAAATGTGTGTAAAATCCAAGGTTTGCTGTTTCGGTATTGGTTTCGGTTTCGGGACCCAATGAAACCGATACGTTTCGGCCGTTTCGGTTTCGGCCAAAAGATTTTTTAAAATTATTAATTGGGTGTTGACAAGAGTTTGACTATACTTTGACTTCAAATTAAAAATATGATAAAATATTTAAAAAATTGGAAAAATTAAAAAAATTAAGAATGAATTTATACTTACTTTTACCATAATATTAAATATTATTTTAGTTAATTAATATTAATTTTGATAGTTAGTAACTGATATAGTCTATTTTTAATATATATTAGTATATTAAAAAAACGTATAAAAAATAATACGAATATGATCAAAAGTTAAAAATTAACATAAACACATTTAACTTTTCATTAAAATGTACTTCACATATACATAATTTATAAATTTTAAGATAATACAACTAATCATCATAATTATCATCAGTTGAATTTAGAATATCTGGGTGTGGAATTACAAATTCAGTACCTGAATGATCTGGACGAGCATTTGTAGGCATATGAGTCAGAATAATTAGTTCTGCGCGATCTCATGACAGCGGTTCTGAAGTATAATCATACATCGAATGTCCAAAATGAAAATTATATTTTGACTAAAATTTAACTTTATTTTAATTATTTTTTAACTTCAAATTAAAAAATTATAATATGTTTTAAAATGTTTAAAAATAATGAATAATTACGTGAATAATATTATGTACGTGAACAGTATCTGACAGAAATCAATAAGGACGTCGAAATCAAATTGATGATAGCGCTGGCCCCAGTGTAAGACCGGCCTCATCTTTCGGGAGTGCGGGTCAGGTCGGTGAGAGCAAGAAATAGGTGAGGGAGCGGCGGTAGACTAGCAAGTGCACATGACCCTTGGGGTCGGATACGAAGCCGGTGCCAGTTCCTCGCCCGCGCGCACGCGCGAGCCCGGCGAGCTCCCGCCCGCGCGCGCGAGCCCGGCGAGCTCCCGCTCCTGCGCGCTCGATAGCACATGCTCCCACTTGGGTTCGTTGGCGAAGATGAACAGTAATAAACAGTAAACCCTAACTGATCCGATATATGCAATTTCGTCGCCGTTTCGGCCGAAACTGCAAATCTTGCTAAAATCCAACTCTGGCGGCAGAAGAAGTCAGAACATTGGGGACAAAAAATCTTCTGCAGAGAATTTACCATTTAATAACAGAATATTATACTGTGCATTCTTGAAAATTATTATTACTCTATATTGTCATACTTATAGGAACACTATGAACATATAGTGAAATACAATAACAATAATATCCATCTCAGATGTGGCTTACAAACTCAAGTGGAAATCTAATTTATGCGCAAACAAACATACAACAACGTTTAAATATTTTTCGTCATGAGCGTTCCCCAAATGCTCCTCTTTGAGAAGTGGTGTACCGCTTAATCCGAACAGATCCATCATACTAAAGAACTTGAGACTATTATCAGTGGAACTTATATCCTTAAGATTGTTTCCATCCACGTTGTCGAGCTCTCATCTCCCACATTGCAGTCAGTTTCTTTTGCTCCACCAATGCAGCCTCTGCTCTCTCCCTGGCTTCTTCGCATGTATCCATTCCCGAACTGCACTTGTCGGCTTCCTTTTGGTACTGTGAGGCCAGCTTTTTGGCCTCGAGTAACATCATCTCTGCATGCCGCTGAGCTTCAATTGCCTCTGATTCTCTTAGCTTCAGCTCCTCAGAGAGGAGGTCAGTGAAACTCTTCTCCATTTCTTCGCTGACCTCAGGGTCACGCTTTGCACAATCTAAAAGGGATAGGATTGTGGCATTAAGAACAATCATGTTAATGCTGACAAGATGCAAATAAGGGCAGCCACATTGGTTTTCACATGCTTGCAGTATTTTCCATCAAAAAACTTTTTAAGTGAAAAAGAAGATCTTTTTTGTGGTCCTTAATTTGATGCATTATCGCTGACAATGTAGTTTTACTTCATAGATTCCATCATTTGACATCCAGCTAATAACATGCCAGAAATAGTGGTGAAACACAAATAAACAAGTCCTAAAATATACAATTAAATAGATGTTCCATGTGATTTCTGGGATGAAGTTGCACTACGATTGAAAAGACTCGATATTGAGTAGAAAAGAGACAATCTCAATGATGCAAAATGAAGTGTCATATTCAAACAAGCCCAAAACCAAGAGTGTGACCTTTTCCTGATTAGGGAGATCATTAGTTCACAATATTTACATCATGTATCAATTGCAAACCATTTTCTGCAGTTAATGCAAACTAAGGTTGTATAAACCAAACAAAAAGCACAGAAGAGTGAAAAAAAGGAAAGTCTATAATAAGCTTTAGAAAACTATTTGCATATATGCCAAATGTTAGCATGACCAGATTGTCATTCTTACTGCAAGAACTGTACCAAATTCTCTCATTTTGAAGGGTTTTTAGATCATGCATTCCAACTGAAGAAATTAAAGAAGTTGTGAGAGAATATTGATAAGAAAGAGTTAGTCTTCTTTTTGACATGAAGGAAAAAAGAAAGCCAAAAAAGTATGAAGGACTCAAAAGGGTTGATGGAAATATATAACACTCCGTTGCAAAAGACAAGTGAAAGCATGGTCTAGAGTATATCTCATCATACACATGATTGCCAGCATCTAAGGATTTTGTGTGATGCATTACTAAATGCAGATGGGCACATGTCTGCACAAGAAGCAGAGAAATAGAAGTTACTATAAAAAGTATTGACGGTTAGACACATCACCTGAGGTAGTAAGGAAGGCATGTAAACAAAAGAATGCCATTGTCTCTGATATTAATGAGAAGGGTATTGACAAAAAACACGAAATAAAGTTCAAAAAGAAAACTTGGGCTCCCAAGCGTTGTACACATAGAACCATGCTTTACCATCAAAAATGATCAAAGTTTGCTTTTCACTATGCTCCTCATATCCAGGCAGGTACTATTCTATGCATAAATAGCTAAAACGGAAAGCAACATTGTCTGCAAATATTATTTGAAGATCTATATGCGCAGATTTACAGCAACAAAGTTCCTACTGGAAAATTTTAATGGAAAGCTTTACTGTGATGGCTAGATGTATTATGATTCTAAAAGAAACATGTTTGATCTTATAAACAAGTTGGAATATGACTAATAGACTGATCACTGTTGACCACAGGAAATGATAAGTTACTTGTAAACCATTTTAGTCACTACAGGCTTCAATGTAAATACCAAATGTCACAGAGATATTATTTGTGCATGTACATTTAATACAACATATAGTTCCAAGCATTGAACTTGTAAACACACAAAACATAATTAATCAGCGCACAGGTCTTCTCATTTTCCGTATGATTGAAGTCCCATAATTATCATACTTGCACTAGTGTCAGATTACAATGACAAATTCTCCAAGATCTTACTGAAATGGAAAATTATAATCACACAGTGATATTGAAGTATCAATCATTTAGACCCATTTTGATTAGTTAATATTCTGCTAGAAACTCAGTAGCTCAACCAACAAATCAAAACTCAATCAAGTAAACACCATTCAAATGATCTAATCTAGCATAACAGTAGACACTTGCATAAATTCTAACCCTAACTGCTGCAAGGCTTAAACTTCACCAAAAATCTGAAACGTAATTGACAGATAAACCCACGACCCCAGACTATTTAGTAGAAATTCGATCATACATATCAATCAAAACCTCAAAATCCAGCTCAAAATGAGAAATCGAAGAGAAGACGAACCTGTGAATGATACATTGCCCAATTCTGCACACAAAGAAATAAACCAACAAAATCAGCACAAAAAACCGAAAAAATTTCACAATCCGTGCTCGGATCTAGTGAACTGAAAAACAGTAGATCCGGAAACGGAGAGATCAGGAGAGGGGATACCTTCCGGGAGGGCGAGAACGGCGTGCGAGGAGCAGTCGCAGGAGCAGACGGGGCAGGAGGCGGCGGAGGCGAGGGCCTCGGCTAGGTGCCAGTAGAGCGGGGGGCCCAGGATGTAGGCGGCGATGCCGAGGGCCATGGCGGCGAGGAGGACCTTGACGAGGCTAGGGTTTAGGGCTCCCGCGGACGACAAGCCCCCCGCCATCTGTGCTTCTTTCTCCGGGGCTCTGGTCTTCGACGCTGTGGGCTGGGGAGCGAAGCAGAAACGTTCGCAGCGCAACTGCTATTTGTTTATTCTTTTATTCCTGATTTCGGTGATTTGTTGAATCCTTTTTTTAATCAGAAAAAGGGCCGGGCCGGGATAATTTGCAAAGAAACGCCGAATGTTTTGAGAACCAAGACAACAGATTCAGAATTTGGTGCTTTTTGCAAATAAGAATCTGCAATTTTGAAAAAGATTTGGTGCTTTATGCAAGAAACCCTAGAATTCAATTTTGCAGTTTAAACCCACCTCGAGGGACGAGGTTCTCCTTCTTCGAGTGCCGGCCAGCTTTCTCTGAGACGTCGTCGTCTCATCAATGGCGGCATCCGCAGACGGCAGTTGGGCCGGGAAGAAGCCGCCGAAGCGCCTCGGTGGCATGGCCGAAGCCCTCTCCATCGCCTCCGACCTTGGCTTCTCCATTCCTTCTCTCCAGGTACGTGGATCCCCAATTCCACTCCTTCTCTCTGGATCTGTCTTCGTTTTGTTTCTTTCTTCATCCCAAATCCATGCTAGGATTCTGATTTTTGCAAGGATTTGAGAACCATGATTTGGGCGAGTTATTCGTATAGGATGAGGGTTTCGATCCGGCGTATCGATTGACATTTCTGTGATCAATCGGATGATTTCTGTGTGTCTTATCTCTGAGGTTGCCTTAGCCGACGTGTTTCATTTGAATTTGACGATTTCAGTTTCGGATTGTCGTTTGATCTTTGGTAGGAAGATCAACAGAGCATATCCAATATCTCGTCTTCTGGAGACAACAGGGATAAGTTGATTCGGGTTTTGAGAGAGCTTACCACTGTGCAACGGAACATTGCCAATCTTCAATTGGAGCTTCAAGGGCGAAAGGTATAATTATTTTAGTTTTATCATGAGTAAGGTCCTGTATGATTAGCTTATTTGTGGCCTTCAATTCGTTGGTTTTACATTCTAGTATTTTAGCAGTATAGTTTTTCTTATCTTGTGTCCAGTTTCTTTGCATTTCATGCCAATGAGTGAAAGTTTGCTCTTATTGCTGGCCTAGTAACTTTATCATGGTTAGTATGTTCTTCAGGAAAAAAATTTTGCGTTCTCGATGCCCATGATGCTTATAAGTCGACAGTAGCAAAATTTCTACCTAGTAAGCTCATTTCTAGAGAATAGGCACATCCTTTTCGAGCTATTGGTTAAATTTTGTTTTGTAACTTACAGGATGACAAGAATGTCGCACATCTAACCCATGTAAGTGAGATGGAAAAGAAGTGTGAGTCACTAGCAAGAATGACTGCTATTTTAAAAGATGTCATTCAGAACAAGGTAATACATTTTTTTCATTATCACAGTTATCTTTCAGTAATTCTCAACAGATATATCAGTATATTTTTTAACTTGTGGGAAAGTGACAGATGAATTTTGAGACTTTATACTATGATTACATTATGATCTATTGCAAGGGATGATTATGTTAATGAGCAGGCTAACTCTTTGAAGAATTAGGCTCTGATATTGTCAAAAGAGTCTTAGTTTGGATGACATTGAAAACATAATAACTCATGTAGAAGACATATACCAATATCCCTGATAAAATGCTAAGGTGGTGATTTGTGAATATTTTGATTTTTTTCATATGTGCAACCATGATGTGCATTGTGTGCCAACTATGTTAAACATCTCCAATTGTACTATATGTTCCAATGTTTCAGGATCGGATTATTGCTCGTCTGCAGCAACCTTATTCTCTAGACTGCATTCCAGTTGAAGCTGAATATCAGGTTAGAAGCTGAATATCAGGTTAGAATCTGATTTATCCATTTAGATTGCTTCATATGTATCAAGAAACCTATCTCAGCTGAGGTGCATAGCTGATGAAAATCTTAAAAAGGTATGCCCTTATGCATGGTGAGCTTGAGGAAAGAGAAGAGGGGGTATATCTACAAGGTTTGCTGCTAAGAAATACACTATGGATATTTGGCATTTATTCAGTATTACTTCTCTGTCAAGAAATATTGGAAGGCAATTAGCAAGGTTTAACAAATCCTGAGTAGCAAGTGTCAAACTGGCATTTTTGTTTACGACTGTTTTTTCATCTTCTTATTTAACAATGCAAGATTTATTTCTGCTTTGTCTTACCATTAGCATAAATTAGTCAATGTTGTGTCATATGCTTGTTTGATTTTCTTTTTTCTGATTGCGTTCATTGTATCTATCATTGTTTTCATCTGTGATGAAGGATAAATGGTAACTCCACAGGTTGATTTATTTACTATTTGATGTGTGCCCCAATGTATAACCTTTTGACCTCTTAAGTCTGTAATCCTTTTCTTTTCTTTTTTAAACTTGCAAGTTCCAATAATGTATTTTTTTATCCTTTTTTTATTTGTTTGTTTGTGAGGAGCTCAGTTAATTTTTCTTTCTTCTTTTTTTCTTGGTCTATGGCTGTATTACTGGTGATATTGCTTCTATATCCAATCTCTTTAACTGGCTTTATATTGAATATGTTCATGGGTATTTTATTCCCTCACTTGCAGTTTTGTATCATTTAATCAGGTTAAGCATACTTGGTTTCTGGATTTTTGATAGTTTATTGTCCATGTATTTTTAGCTTCATTTCTTTTAGTTTCTTGAAATTTTTTGTGAATGTGTGACCAGATTTTTAATTACAAAAACCAGGAATTTTTGCTGGGTTCAACATGGCATAACAGAGCATGGTGGTTGTTAGCCTTTAGTTTTTTCTTGCAGATATTTGTTGTCTTGATCTAATTGAACAATTCTTTGTACTTGCGCTTTTGCACATAATTTATGTTCATTTCTGAATCTTTTCCTTTGGTTCATTCAGAAGCAGTTCTCAGAGTTACTATTGAAGGCTGCAAGTGATTATGGGGCCTTGACAGCATCAGTTTCTGATTTCCAATGGAGCCAGAATTTCAGGGAACCACCATCAGTATGGGGGGTACGTTGATCAGAACATTTCTTAATACTGTATAAACATTAATGAGAGCAAAATGGGTCTATCATATCTGTCATGTTCTTACTGCCTAGTCACTTGTGATGATTATTGCAACTATTGGCTGATTTGTGATACATTTCTGGATGTACACAAAACTTGCTTTCTAAACCTGATGATCAAGTGTATGTATAGTTACCTTAGTTACACCTGATGGCCCTTTAACCATATAAGGTCCTTTGCACATGGTTACATGGATAGATGATCTCATGCTTTGGTATTTTTAAACACAAATCTTAGCACATATCAGTTGATATTCCAAATTTTTTTATCCACATGCTGATCCCTTATTAAATTATCAGTACGCTTAACTTTGAGTGCAAGTCCTTAGCTGTAGGAGTGTTCACATTCCTCTAGATGTAAAACTAACGACATCAGTGTTCATGGCATGGGAATTTGATCTATGTAGCCTGATAAATGGCAGTATGGTTTGCTATGTGATTGTTATTTGTCCTTATCAATATAGAGAAAGATATAGTTGTATCAAAATACTTTCCGCATTTAAGTAGTTTATAAACACCAAGGGTTAACATCGCCATGCTGTTCTATGAAGGAAATGTTGCGACCCATTCCCTCTGCTCTAGCATCTTGCACTCGCTTCTTTGAAGCAATGTCTGCCATGAGGGACTCATTCGCAACTCTTCAGCAGCTGCGAATAGGCCACTCCTCGCCCATGACTCCAAGCAACTTGTCAACTGGGGATTCCAAATTCTTGACACCACCCCAATGGAGAGACGGGCCCAGCTCCGATGACTCCATGGTTGGTAGCTGGCGGAAGCCTGAGGCTGATGGACATGAGGCCACAGATGCCAAGTCAGATGATGGCATCAACCGCAGGAGGTTATCCTGGCCGGCATCATTAAAGAATGGTTTGTAATTGAAAATCTCAGCCATGAATGTAGTAGTTATATCGTACTCGAGCCATGTTGTGTTAAATGTCAAATGCAGGTTTTCTCATGCTTGTATAATTGTTTGTAAAGGGGTGAAATCTTCATCTTCTTTTGAATTGCTTGCCGATTATTTGAACAGAATACGCAGCATTGTGCAATATTGATGTGCCCCTCGACCATCCTCTGTTTTCAGCTACTGCTTTTCTGAATAATTAAAGCCATCTTATAGTCTGTTTATTTTTTGTTCTTATTATTTATGGATAAATCATAATTTCTGTGAGTATGATTTGGGGCTTGAATGCGTTCTGCTGTGGAACAAGCGCTGTCTGATCACTGGTACTTGCCATTGACTGCAATTTGCGCCATCAATGCTACATCTAGTATTTGTCCGAGCATTTGATTCGTAGATAATCCTATTTATATCCATTGACAATAACTCACCTGTTGTTTATCCCCCAATTTATTATGAAATAAAGCAATTTTATGAGTTATTTTTACACCAGTCAAATAGCTTCGATAAATTAAACAGAGCAACATTTCATTGGACATATTATTGCCTCTCTGTTTTTTATTTCAAGAAAAAAAAAAAGAAATAAATTTTTATGTCGGACCCTGGCTCAGGGTTTGACGTGTGAAACTTTAGGCGATTGAATTCTGGCACGTCCACCGACACGGGCCCGCAAAAGGAAGGCCAAAATTTCTACGTTCCCACATGCATGCAGCGCTCTACGTAGCCATCGTGGACTGTTTCCTTTTGACCTATAATCACGATTTTGCCTTCTTCTTTAGAAGAAGAAAGCATTCTTTTTACATTGAATTACATTTCTTTTTCTCTCTCTCTTTAAAGACTGTTGTTGGGATCTCGCCTTTTCTGACCATAAATTTGAAAATTTATCCTTGTCTTGTTCGACAAGAACTAGTTTTCTTCGAGTTGAATGAACACCATTCAAAGAATCAAATCAAATTGAGGACTCCATCCAAAATCAGGATCGCAATTCAAAACTCACGGTAAGAACCAAGTCTCACACTGAGTTAGGCATATTAAGAAGAAAATTAGTCACTAATCATCAGAAATTAGGGTTTCATTTTATTTGAAAGACAAATTTCTTTTCAAGGGGCATAATTTATTTACTTCTTAACAAAAAAAATGGTGATAAAAATCACCAAACACGGCATATTATTGTCATAGTTGCTTCCAAGGAGAACATGTCACAAACTAGTTTAAAAAGTAGCAAAAGTTGTTTGTAATCAGCGAAGTCCTCAATTTCAACATTAATTTTCTAAGATTATAGAGAGTTCATTTCAATTGATCTCTCACGTGAACTCTTAATTTGATTCTCTTTCGAATTTTCCCGTTTTTTCTCTCAGTTCTTTTCCTCTTGAGGAGACTTTTGGGTGCACATACAGCTTTATTTCTTGTCAGGGCATTCACTCGAATGCAAGTTGCACACAAACTTCTAGTCCATCTCTTGACAAAACGGATGAACAAATGGAATATATAATCTAGTTTCTTACTAGGAGTCGTATAAAGAGTACTGGTTGAGGTCATAAACCTCCGTATAATATTTTGTATTTGTACATTTTTCAGATATTACCTCAAGTCTAGCATCCCTATGATGATATAGATAACCCAACTATGGCTGGTAAGGTGATAAATTCCACACTTTCCCCACATCAGGGTTACCCACACAGAAGGGGAATCCAATTCCAAGTCAAATTTGATTGCGGACCGCATTGATGTAGCCCATTTGGCAACTTGTAATTTGCTTACTTCAGCTCACTGAATGGCATACATAAGCTGCACTCGTGACTTGTCAAAGTCCATTGACACATTTTGGTCTATGGAATAGGTTTGGGTTGGATTGCATTCTCCAGCATCCACATTCACTGGTGTGACCTCAAATGGTTCAACTTCAATCCATATACTCCAACATCAAAAAATTCAATTTGATATTACCAAGTTCTGTCAATATCCAAGCCATAAACTTATGGGGAGTGTTTGATATGAGATGAAGCTTAATGTTATTAAATTTTAATATGATTAGTGACTTTAGTTTTGAGTTAGTAATACATATTGGTATGAGTTAATCATACTACCTAGTCATACTCGCTAATAAACGTTGATTGTAACACAGAAACGGATCTCCGATCTCCACAGAAGCCACGTGTTTTTTTTTTTTCCATGGCTGCAGCTCAAGCTCCGATTTCTTCTGTAGATCGATTTCAGAATGACTGAAAGCGATGCAAAAGAGTCACATGTGGCAATACAACGCCAAAAGGTCGTGTACTGTGCACGTGGCTAGTTTTGGATTGGCCACGAATTGCAAACTCCCGACTACGTCTCCCATTTTTCCTTCTCTGAAGAAGTGTGGTGGAGAAGGGCACGTCATCCGTAAAGAGAGAGCTGTAGGTCCAGAGGTCGGCACCGCCATCACCGGGCAGGAAAAAGGGAACTAATGGAGCTTTCGTTGGAAGTCGGGAAGTCACATTCCTTGACTTGCTGCCTTTAGGTAATCTTGTCCATCATGCCTTGTGGCCCTGTTTTCTGCAATATATATTGATTTTAATAAATTATAATCATTGATTTCAATTTAGCATGTTATTGGAAGCGGAGAATCAACAGACAAAATAAAAAAAATATCAAGAATTAAGTATTGGATCCTGATTTATCCATAAAACAAATATTTGGTAGAATATTTACATTGTGTCCATGGCACGGACTCGCAGTGTTTGTGGATTGAGAAACAGAAGCACTTGTCGTCGTCAACCACAAGGAACACGCAGAAGCTCGTCGCTTTTGACTTCAACGTTTAATTCTCAAAGAATATTGTAACCTCCCTTTCTGTCTTCTTTTCTTTGATTTGATGTCATCCTTCTTTTATCTTTATTTTTTTTTCTCAATCAAATATGCAGATTCACATCCACAAAAGGAAGCATTAAAAAAAATAAAAAATCTCCAAACAGTTTTGGTTTTGTATGATTATTAAGAGTTAATTATTTGTCATCTGTCAATTACTGACGTAATAGCTGATGCTTAATCACACAAGATTCTTCATACTAAAATTTTATATTTTCATCGTTGACCAACTAATCAATAGTAAACTCACCATAAAACCCTAATTGTTGTATTCATCTCAAATAAATACAATAAAAAGCTTTATCGGATTCTTCTTCAAGAAGTCAATTCCAGACCGAGATGCCAACTTTTCTTGCTTCATCTCAAGAAGGTGGCATAGAATTTTAGAGCAGCCCTACTTCCTTCCTTTCCCAAAGGTGTATGAAACTAGGGTTTTGTCCAACCTTTTGGAGGCCAGTGAGCCTGTTTTGACTGGACTTGGTCAGAAAAGCCAAAGTCTAAGGTTTCATAAATAGTGTACCGGTTTGATTGTTGGAAGGCACCCTACTATTTCTTTCATCAGCTCTCAACGTTGCACTATCAGAAGAAACTTGAAAACTTGAGAGAGAACATGATGAGGGAGTCAGGGAGGAGAAGGGTGAGGCAGTATAACAGATCGAACGCGCCCCGCTTGCGGTGGACGGAGGAGCTCCACCGCCGCTTTGTAGACGCCATCTCCTGCCTCGGCGGAGAAAACAGTAAGCTCTCTCTCTCTCTTTCTCTCTCTCTCTCACACACACACAAAGAATCTATAGAACTTTTCTTCCAAACTATAACGATGATGAAATCCAATAATGATAAGGTTTTGAGGTGCTGTAGAAAATGCACCATAGTAAAGCTTGCAGAGTATCACTAGGATTTTTCCACTGATGGAGATTTTCTTAGAATTTGATTGGATTTTTGACAGCATACTGAACATTGACTAGAAGAAAAGTCTACTGATTGATCAGCAGTACTTTCTAAAAGATATCAGCAACAATTTATAGATGCTTGAGTCGTATCCTCTTTTTTTCTGGTTTTTCTCAGTTTGTTTCTAGCAGAAATGAAGTAAACTATGCTATTAGAATGACAAAGTGTCTATAAAAATTTCATCAGTAGATTTTTTTTCTCTTTTTTTTCTTTTGGTTCTCATTACGTTAATCTTCGATAAATAGAAGCGACGCCAAAGCGAATTCTACAACTGATGGGTGTGAAGGGACTCAGAATTTCTCATGTCAAAAGCCATCTTCAGGTAAAATATTTCTCATATTTTGTTCATGTGAAGAAGCCAATCAGATGCATTGTAACTCAATCTCAGGACTACCTGATTAAACCCTAATTGATTGCCTTCATTTAACCTGCAGATGTACAGAAGCATGATCAACAGCTCAAACAACACAATCTCTCTTTCAGTTGAAGGCATCAACGACTCGGAATCCATCTCTGAAGACTGCAAAATTTTTTCGAATTACAATCTGCATTGCTCATTGATCCAAGTGTAAGCGCCCACGGTTCTTGATCTTATACTAGAATTAACAACGCGCGATGTAGGTATTCAATATTTGCTCGTGATAAATTGGTGAAGATAAGGACTTTGTTCATCTGAATTTAGAGCTAATGTTGCAGCTTTCAGTGCATTAGATTGCCACCAACATAAACTACTTCACTGTATTCATCTTTTATCTTTATTTTTCTTATCATCCTTTGTTTAATAACTATTAGTAAACAAAGCTCCCTTTTTATTCCATTTTTTGTTCAATTTTTTAAAATTACCATGATAGGAGTCTGTCAGTTTTCTCTCGACTTAGTAGTACAGTACATATGGCACCATTTTTAACTTGGTTTCTATTACTTCTGAAACTTCTCATTTGTTATGCAGATCTTCGATCGAAGAGATATTGGGAGCATGGGCATCGAGTAACGGCAAGAGAGAGCACAAGGAGTACAAAGAATGTGCTCGGTTCATTGATAAAAAGCTCCACGGCGGAATTGCCGATGAACAATGCGAGCTAAGGCTGACATCCTTGCATGGAGCAAGCAACTGTGAATCGAGCGCCGAGTCCGAAACAACTGAAGAGATCCATCCGGAGACGGAAAAGGGCGCTAATGGCATCAGCTGTAGAAATCCAATAAACCTGGAACTCACAATCTCATTGCCAAATTTTGCTTGAGTAATTACACACTGCCGAATCTTGCATAAAGTTCTTGTAGGAGCACGGACTTTGAGAAGATCTTTGTACTGGGATGGCAAAGAAATTAATTAAATCTGATTTGAACCCATTCGTTCATTACCTGATTACTTGGGATGAATCTCAAATTTGCCAAAGTAAATTCACCCAAAAAAACATTATTCTATGTCTACAAAAATAGCTATATATAAATCCTATTTCATCCATCCAAATATTTCCATTCATTAGATTTTAAGACAAGCCTTTTTTTTTATTTAAGTTGAATAATATATCATATATATATATATACACTTCAAACCCACCTTTGTCTAAAAAATTTTGAAGTCCATAGGAGAAAGGTTGATTGAAATTCCTTGTTAGAATGAACACCTCATTAGCAATCAAATATATATACCACCAATATGTATATCCTTTTACCAAAAAATGAATTAAATTTCTTTTAATTTAATCCACATACTATTATCTAAAATCATATCAACCAATAACTATATGGTCCTTCGTAGACTTTAGTTCCTTTATATTGCTAATAATGAATTATTTTGGAGACATAAGCTAGACGTTGTTTGGCTTGCAAAAAACTATACTGCTAGCATTGAAAACTCCTATAGTATTAAATGAAACATTTGAGTTATCAAGAAATTTATTGAATATAACCGATCTTCTTCTAGGTTTGATATCTCTCTTGTTATTAGTATTTGAAATATATCTATATATAATGTTTAATTTTATTCATATTTATACATTAAACACCGAGAACCACTAGTGGTTTTACAATTGAAATAAAATAAATTTTTTTTTTAGAAAATCCACCTTTTTTTTTTATGTGAATCCTAATTTTGGGTGGGGTTGACTCAGTCTGTGGAGTTAAACCAAAAGCAATGGTTCGTTGTCCACCCACTGGTATTGTTGACCATACTGAGGAGCTTGAAAAAGCACAAGAAGCTCGAAACGTCAAAGGGCATACGAGAGGCATCCAAGTTCGCCATCTACAGCGCCGCACCCTTTGGCCCAAGTCTTTTTAGATCTCAACAAAAGCTTGAATTTTCAAAATTTATGCAAATTTAGATATATTTTATCAAATGTCTTCATCATTTCTAGTCATCATCGTTTCTAGTCAAACATGTGCCAGAATCAATTATTTTACAATGACCAGAACCAAAAGTGCTAATCATTAATCTCATAGATATTAATTTAGATGTAATGAAAAATTGAACGGCCTCACAACCCTACTACAAGAGTTGCCTTTACCTGTACAACCTATGCTTCTGCTGCTATTATACCCTTGAACTCCCGATGGCGCCTCAGCACACTTTTATGTCTAATTTGCCATACAAAACTGAAGTTGCAGGAATATTGCAACTTAGTTGCAGGTTTTAGGTAGTACCATAATAATAGAAGTTGCATCAGAGGAAATCTCAGACAGGAATTGTACAAGGCCCTTGGTCGCCAGCTTGGTGATCCAGTTGATGGTTGCTTGCAACAAACTGTAGAGAGTGCAAATCCGGTGCTGGAAAAGATGGTACAGCATTCTAGGAAAACAATCACAGATCAGCAAGCTAATATCAAATATTAAGTGGAATATTGAACTGCAAAAAGGTACAAAAAATGTAAAATTCAATAGTCAGAAAGTGTTGAAAACATATTGGTGAAGTAGCCAGCACCAGAAAAATATGCAAGTGTGCCTTGACAGTGGTACCAAAATGCATAGTTGCACATCAAAACCAGATATAGATTAATGAGTTGCTGGTTATACTCAAATATGTCAAATAACAACAATCATAGTGTTCCTGCAAACATATTTTGAAAAAAGTACCTGACTCAAGTGACTGCCACCATTGAAGGGTGGTTGATGTAGAGGGGCAGCTGAAGAATCCTGCAGCCACATATGAATTCATTTAACTGATCTGACAACAGATAGACATGGAACATGTACTCAATCTGAATATTCACCTGATTAAATTGAGTCATGGCATGAAATCCTAGGGTTGTGCCTCGACCAAACTGCTGATGGCCAGCAACATATGATGCCTGTGTAAATAATAATGAAAGTTAATCTAGTAATCACAAAAGACAAAAAATGAGACTCAATTTTTAGTGGTGAAAGCCATACACCTGCATAAAATGGCTTGATCCAAGAAACTGATTTGTCGGAATCCTTGTTTGAGAGGGAATGCTATTTGGTGGTTCACTATCTGTTGTTGCAGTTTCCAACACATCAGATTGCCCTTAAGTTTGTGATTGAGACAACCAAAATCAGTCATAAGCATAAAGAAAACCTCTTGTAATATATGTGTTACAGAAAGCTACAATAATTTGCACTAACCATTTCGTCCTTTTTGCCTTTTATTTTCCTCAATTTCAACCCGAGATCTTCTGCATACTACCCCATCCTTTCTTTTCCTCCCACTTATCTTCTGGATTTCATTGGAGTTATAATGTTGCAAATTCAGTGTCAACAGCCTTTCGTGATGGAACCGTAATGCCAGAAAGTTACAAAAGTTTCTCTAGAAGTGTCAATTGTAGTATCCTCTCCACCTGCTCAAGATGCTGATCTGATTGGCCAACCATTAATGCAAATGCTTCTGGATTCTCAGAAGCTCTTGCTGCAATTCTGTACAATATGTGGCACAAAGAAGAATAGCGCTGTGGTACAGATGACCTGAGGCCACCATTAATATTTCTTAAGTCAAGTACTTTAAGCACATGGCAATACTGTATCCCAATGTATTCAAATTTGCAACAACTAAAAGTGACTGCCCCAGTTGATGCATCAAACCGGACAATGTGCCCTTTGGTTTTCTCCTTGACTCTAACCTCATACTGAGATAGAACTCCAATTTCACCACAACTGAAAATTATACAATTCATGAACAGGTCAAACTCTCTTCTGAACATATCAAATGATGTGGGTGTGTAGGCGCTAGCAGCTTGTCATAATAGCCCTAAAGGAGGTATTCTTGGAGCAATCTGACTTGCATGATAACCAGCTTCTATTTCTGCACACCGCCATTCATCTATGATCTTTTCAAATTCCTTTAAGCAAGAAAGATCTCTTTCCAGGCTAAGATTCTCTTTTAGCTCATTGTTTAAGCTTTCATCTTGCAGTGTGCTTTCCATATCACCACAAAATGTTTGTCGGCTGTATGCTGGAGCCCATTTCTCCCTTTCTTCAAACAGCATAGCTAGCCATTCATTGTCTTTAAGATTGTAGTTTTCTAACATTGTAGTCCATGCTGAGACAAACTCCTCTTCCTCAAATTCATTGCGACATTGGCTGAAATTGTTTGCAAAATTTCCTGAACTACCAATGACATGATTTAGGTGCTTCAGAGCATCATGGTATAAATGCCACCCGCAAAGTTGTTGTGCTGTGCCTGGCCATACAGCAGTTTAGTGCATCAGCCACTGTTGCACACTGCCCTATTAATATTGTTTTGGCAGATTTCCTGACATTGTTGTCTTAAAGCTTTCGAACGATCATTTCAAAGATTCAAGGCTCTCATCATACAGCAATGCTGCACCAAAGATTATAATTTGTTCATGGTGATTCACACCAAGGAATAGTGCAAATGGCCTACCATAGTCATTTGTTTTATATGATGTATCAAAACATACAACATCACCAAAATAGTGATAGTCCATGATGGATTTTGCATCTGCCCAGAAAACATTGGCCATTAGATCATCTTCATCAACCTGGATCGCATAATAGAAGGATGGGTTATCACCTTTCATCCTCTGTAAGTATGCTAACAAAGCTCCTGCATCTCCCTTCTGCATTTACTTAATACGCTTTTACCGGACATAATTCTTATAATCAGAAGGAATTAAACTAACATTTTGACCCTTGGCTGGTAGCTTTTGTGATTTCAGTAACTCAAAATCTAAAGGTGCAGCAAGATGATGGTTGTGATCTGGCACAAACTCTATCACACGATATTTATTGCTGGATGTAATTTTGATAGCCATTCGTGCAGGACAACCAGTTCGTGTTTCAGACCTAGATTTCTTTCCCTCATTTTCAACACTCTTTGGACGAAATCCCTACCTTGAGAACATAAAAACACTCTAGATCTAGTGATGTTCTTGGAAGATTTATCCCACCACCCTTTACGGACTCTGAATCCTACATTTCCAGCATAATTGATGTAATACACATATGCTTTGTCTTCATTTTCGAAAACCATATCCACAATTGGTACCCCTCCAGCTTCGGAAATATCATCTGCAGGAACATCTTCCTCATTATCTGTTGCTTCCTCCTGTCTGTTTGAAGTCTGGAACAATTCAGCAAGTTAAGATAGAGGCAAATAAATAAAGACCATAAGTATATTGAAAGTGACTATATTCAAATTAACAGGAGTAAAACCAAAATTAAGAAGAAATAGCAAAAGACCCAGGATATTCTAAACCAGTCAAGCGTCACTAAAATATCAGCAATGCATACCATGTTCTCTAAAACGACCTTCTTGCTTCCAGTTACTTAAATAAACTACCCTACAAATGTTTAGTCCAAGGCTAGCTATGTCTGTCATATTTTGGTCATTATATGGATCCATGGGACGATAGAAGATACAAGTGAAATGACATAAATAAAATAAAATAAAGTTGTTGAACTACTTCAAAGCTATTGCTATGATTTTTAAGAGAACTGGCAAAGGTTTTGTTATCGCTAGGAATTTAGACATGTTCAGTTTAGAGTTTTTCAGAAAGTGATAGCATATCCAAGCTAAACAATGATAGCAAGATGGCCAACCAGTTTATGCACTAGTTCCACAATATCCAACTGAAAAAAGGCACAGCACTTAATGTGCTGTTTGATAGAGAAGCTGTATGATACATCTATTGAACACAGTGGTCTGGATAGTGTCATAATTAAACTCACAAATAAGCTAATAGAAAGAGTGAGCACTAGAGAAAAAGTTCCCATCTATTTTCCTTACAGTTTACAAAGCACTTCATGATATTAGTTGGTGATGTTAAGCATCAATTGATACCTATATTTCCATTTCTTCTTTACCGAGAAGCTTTCCACCAACACCTTGCTGCCTCCTTTCTGCAAGAGCTTGCCTGGATGGAATCTGAAATAATCAATATTAACAGTTATACCCTTAATAGCCATGCATACTGCAACAATCAGCATACATGAATTTACATCAATGCACAACATTCTGCATGGTTCCCTTAATAGCCATGCATACTGCAACAATCAGCATACATGACTTTACACCAATGCACAACATTCTGCATGGTTCACGACACTATATTTACCTAAATAACCGATCTATTTTTCCACAACATGCATAGACCACGCTCAACTTTCCAGATATTCCAGTCAGGAGGACAATTGTTTATGGTGTATTACCTTAATGGATCTATCTACAGCCTGCCAACCATGACGCTTCTTCATATACTTTGAAATGATGTCCCTTCTCTCATGCGTGTAGCGCGAAACTCTAATACCAAGTTCCCTCAACAACCGCGATTGAACCAGGATTACCGACAAGAGGTACTTCACCGCAATCCTTGTACCTATGGTTGAGATCCTCACTCTCTGATGTCTTCTTCTCTGAGCTCTTTTCCTCCAAATCCCGTTCTTTCGCTGCTGATCCCTCTTCTCTTTCCAGAGCTTGCTCATCACTCTCCACCAAAGCTCCTGCTTTTGGACTCTCATCCGGAACAACTACGCCCTCGCCATCTTTGGATGGCTTCGGAGCAATTTTCCTGTAAGGCATGCAGACCTTCCTCTGTTTTCTCTCAAGCTCCTCCGTGTCCAAAGGCTGTCGCTTTGAAGGCGGGTAGCTCCCTTTTGAGCAATAGAATCTCTGCATCACCAAAGTCCTGTTATCCCTCGACCTCCGCCCTGCGCCAGTCTTGCATTTGAACCCCATCTTGTCACTATAAGTCTGGTAGACCGCCTTCGCCATCGAGATTGACTCGAACTCCATTCCCACTGCAGGAATAACACTCGCAAGCGTACCAGCAGGATCCGGCGGTGGACAAATCTCATGCGTATGCTCCACCACAAACCTCGCCACCACCCACCGTATAGCAACCGTTCTCACGACGTCCATGACAGCCCCGCACCCCTCCACCGGTGGGTCTCCCGCGGAACCCGCGGCAACACTGGCAGCAGCAGCCGTCGCAGCGTTGATATGGCTCATGTGGATGTAGCTCCGCATGATATAGGCGACCCAAAGCGCGTACTCGTTGCAGAACGCAGGAGGCGGCGGCGGCGGAGGCGAATGTGGGGCCGGTGCAGTTGCTGGAGCTGGCTCCGGCTCGGGTTCGTCGAGCTTCTCGTCATCGTCCGGAGGTTCCTCCTGCTCGGGCTTCTCCTGCTCGTTCGGCTTCCCGTCGCCTTTCTTGGAATCGATTTCGGCGATCTGCACCATTTCCGACGGGAGCGAGGATTTGGGAGAAGATAAAAGGATGAGGGAGAGCCCCAGAGGGAGGAATCAGGAGAGAGGGTTAGGGTTTCTGCCCGACAGCGGGAGGGGAAGCCATGGATTTACGGATTTTCGGATTTTCGAAGGAGGAAGGAGAGATCGCGCCGGGAAATTTTCAAATGAAAGTAAGGAGCTTGGGGAAGGGCTCCAGCGCTGGAGGCTGCGAGCCATGGAGCAGCGGGGTGGGGATCGGGCGAGGGGGTGGGGCATCTGCTTCGCGGAACAGGAACGGCAGATGAGCCTGCCAACGGATGACCGACACGTATGTGCTAATGCATAGGGCCCACTGGACGTTTGGTTTCGGGTCAATAAAGCAAACATTAAGAATCACGGTTCTGGTCAGAGGTTCAGAACCGAGATGTTTTGGTTTTGGTTCCGCACCAGAATCCAAGGACTGTTTGGTTTTTTATCGAAGGGAGGATTTGTATTTTTTTAAAATTATTTTTTTATAAAATTAATATTACATATTTTATATTATTATTAAATTAAATAGTATAAATAAATAAATAAATTTTTAACTTTTAAATTAGGGATAATTACGGATAATTTCCGTAATTAGTCTTAATTACGCTTAATCCCTGTAATTTCCGTAATTATCCCACCCCTCAAATTCGAAAATATTTATCCACACCCTTGTTATTTAATCAAAATTTTGTCAAAAAATTTCGATTTTACCTTCGGTTATTTTACACATACACCACTAAAAACTTATTTTTTTATATTTAACCCCCGAAATTCGGATTTTTGCAAATAACACTCCGAAATAACTCAGATTTACAAAAAATTCCTCGAAATTCGAATTTTTGCAAATAAACCCCCGGAAATTATTCCGATTTACAGAGAAAACCCCGAAATTCGGATTTTTGCAAATAACACCCCGAAATAACTCAGATTTACAAAAAAGTCATCGGTATTCGAATTTTTGCAAATAAACCCCCGGAAATTATTTCGATTTACAGAAAAGTCTCCGAAATTCGGATTTTTGTAAATAACACCCCGTCGCGCGGGCGGGAGCGGAGGAGGAGGCCGGCGATGGGAGCGGAGGAGGAGGCTGGGGCGCCGGCGAGCCGAAACCCGAGCAAGGACGGCCACAACCAAGGCCGTTCCGCCCCCGCGTGCCGGCGCGCTGGCCTCGGCCTCCGTCCGCGGCACGCGGGGGCGGAACGGCCTCGGCCTTGGCCGTCCGCACCCTTGGCCGTCCGCGCACGCGTGCGAAGGCCGTCCGCGGCCGCGTGCCGGCGGGCCGTCCGTGGCCGCGTCGGGCCTCAGCCTACGTCCTCGGCGCGCTGGCGCGGACGCCGGCCGGCGATGGTCCGGCGAGGGGTGTATTTGTAAAAATTAGTTTAAAAAAAGAAAGAGACTTATTTTATAAAAAAAATTTTAAGGGTTTATTTTTTAATGTATAAATATTAAATTTGTAATTATAAATATAAAAAACACTAATGTCTTTTTTGTAAAATTTTATTTAAAATATGATTAAAAATATAGACTTATTTATAAATAAAAATATTGAAGGGTTCTATTTGTAAATGTACAACATGAAACTTGTAATTTTAAATTTTAAGCTTTGAAACCTTCGATGACTTATTTGTAAAATTTATTTATAAAATAAATAAAATTTGGACGTATTTATAAAGAAAAATATTAAAGGTGGTCTATTTTTAAATGTAAAAATAGTAAAGTTGCAATTTGAAAATTGAAAATTTTAAACTTTCACTGTATTTTCCGTGAAACTTAATATTAAAAATAATTAAAATATTGATTTATTAAAAAAAATTCAAGGGATCTATTTGTAGATGTACAATATGAAACTTGTAATTTTAAATTTTAAGTTTTGAAACCTTCGATGATTTATTTGTAAAATTTACTTATAAAATAAATAAAATTTGGACGTATTTATAAAGAAAAATATTGAAGGTGGTCTATTTTTAAATGTAAAAAAATAGTAAACTTGTAATTTGAAATTTGAAAATTTTAAACTTTCACTGTATTTTCCGTGAAATTTAATATTAAAAATGATTAAAATATTGATTTATTTTTAAAAAATCAAGAGATCTATTTGTTAATGTATAATATGAAACTTGTAATTTTAAATTTTAAGTTTTGAAACCTTCGATGATTTATTTGTAAAATTTATTTATAAAATAAATAAAATTTGGACTTATTTATAAAGAAAGCCACTTCCTAATTAATGACAATCATTTATGAGATTTTATAACATATAGTCTGCCAGAACAATAATAGAAGCTTGTAGCTTGTTAGAATAATATAGCCTAATTAGTAATCAGATAGCAATAGTAGCTAGAAAAGTTCAAGACACAAGACAATATAACAAGTTCTGCTGTTGTCCAACAAAAGCAAACCTTCAATTATTCAACCGAAAAAAAGGAAACATTCGATTATTTCTTATAAATCAGAATTTGAAGAACATTAATGAAACAATTGTCTAAAATAATACTCCTCATTTCTCATTCAACAAAAGAGAGGTGGATAATAAAAGATATGACAGTTCCTCCTGAGTCGCTAATCCAAAACCTTGCCATCTAACTCTCCCCAGTCTATCTAGCAGAAATATGTACCTGCAAATAAAATGCACCAATAGTTATGATAACCAAGCAACATGACATCATCATCATTTTCGAGAAGACTGTTTACCCAATAAAAATTGATCCTAGAGATTTGACGAACTTCTTGCAAAACAATACAGTGACATTTATTAATGTATTGTTTCAAAATCACATAAAATAAGAAAAATAATTATCAAGTTTTTAAAAAAAAAACTCACATGGTAAATGCATACTAAAATTTGAAGTCATTACGGTAGACCTTCCTCTTCCTCTTCCCCTGCCACGTTCTCCAACATATTGGTTTCCCACTGACTGTTGAGTACTGCTAGATCCATAAACATCAATTTGTTGTTGCAGTCCAAGAGGCTTTTTACACGCTCTCTTGTTGTGTCCCAGCTGACCACATCTACTGCAATCATATATTGCTCTACTTGATATTTCTATTGGATCCTTAATCCTTTTCTTTTTAAGCCTACCAGGTTGTCTCCTTGAACATGGAGGAAGTACTTGCAGAGCATTTGGCACAGACACCCAAAGTTGCTTACTTAGCAATAGAGTGACAGGAACATCATATACTCTTTTGTATGTCTCCAGAGTATAATAGTCATCAACAAAATCAATAGGATCAAGTCGAATATCAAGGAGAGCAACAATACCATGAACGCAAGACACTCCAGTCAGCTGCCATTGCCTACAGTCACAAATCCTCTGCCTTATATCCATAATCCATCGGCCTGCAGGATCACTGACCTCTGAAATATCATCAGAAGATCTCCAAATACGGTATCCGCCCCGTGCCTGTGAAACTTTCCTAATAAAAGCTTCTATTCTTGGTACTAGCTTTCCAGGCCAGTGGGATCCTTCATTTTTTCTTGTGCCAAATTTCACCATTATCTTCTTCCTGATGAAATCAAGTAATTCAAGAAAAGGAAGCTCCCTGCCATCCTGAATAAAACAGTTAAATGACTCAGAAATATTGTTAGTCACATAATGACATTTCACTGAATGATCAAAATGACTTTTACTTTATGCAAAATCATTTATTTCTTTCATGTACTGCCAAGCTGGTATGGATAGCTGTTTAATCCTTTACATGTATTTCATGAATTCAGTAGGCAAAAATGTATTTGAAGCATTAAAAACCAAATTTTCTAACCTTTTCCCAGGGTACGATCTTTTCAAGTTTGCAATCACATGTCTGATACAAGCTCTATGCTCAGCATATGGGAAAATATTCTTCACAGCATCAGAAAGACCCTTCTGCCTATCTGAAATAATAGCCAAGCTATTCAAATTTCCAATAACCCGTTGCAAGTTATGTAGAAACCATAACCAAGATTGGTATGTTTCTGCTTCTGTAACTGCCCATGCAACTGGAATTATGTTATTCTCCCCATCAATTTCACAAGCTGAAAGCAATGTGCCTTTATATTTTCCTTTCAAGAAGCATCCATCAACTCCCAGTATAGGTCTGCATCCAGTAAGAAAAGCTCTCCTACAAGCATGTAGTGACATAAAACATCTCTGAAAAGACATATCTGGACACTGAGCAATGTGCACAATATTACCAGGATGCCTCATCTCCAACTCTGCCTTCAGCGAATGAAACAAATTAAAAGATTCTTCTTCATTGTCATGAATAATCCTGTAAGCATAGTCTTTTCCCTCCATGCCTGCATATAAGTCAGTCTGAGACTGTATTTCTCATTCATCATATTCTGTATTTGCTTGACTGTGATTTGCTTGTCAACACACATCCAATGCAAAACTTGGTTGCCTACCCATTTAACATTTGCCATTTTATTTTCAGAAGTATTGATAGCAATACAAGTATGAACTGATTCCATTTTTCTTATCTGAAAATCTGAACCATCAGATCTCTTTGAAGCATGAAACCTCCATCGGCAATTCGCAGTAGCACATCTGACTGTTACTTTGTTATGCTCATTCTTCACAAACAAAGGCTGAAATCTGTGCACAATACAGTACTGTGTAAGAGCCAATCTGAATGCATGTACATCTTCAAATATATCTCCTATGTTCAAAACATTTTCATTCAAATTATCTTTAAGTAAAGACAGTAAATCATCTTCCGCTCTGTCTTCTACTCCTTCTTCTTCGCCTTGTCTTATATTTTCTTGATCCTACTCAGCAACTAACTCATCATTATCATTCTCCTCCTCCTCATCTTCATCATTGTCAAAAGAATACATCAAACTATGAAAACTAGAATTAGAAGGACAATCATCTAAATCTGAATCAATATATTCATCTCTCTGCACACTGTGATATACAAAAGATTCTCCTGTCAAAGGAGTCAGCCTTGGTGCAGACACCGCTGATAAAGGATCATCTATATCCTCCACTGATATATAGATATTGCTATATTTCAAGTTTTGAATTACTGTCCACATTGTTTCCAGCTGAATTTCACTGCTGATTGACATATAAATTGGAGGACTGCTGTTTGGATATAAATACTTGATCACAAGTAACTCATTTGTCCTTACTTCGACCAATTTACAAGTTTCAGTCCATAATTCTGCAAATGTGTATTTTCTTGTATCAACCAGTAAAGATTTCTGTCTACTAAATACATATTTTCTTCTTTGAGTATGTTCAACTTCCTTCCAATATCCTCCATAACGGAGCACTAATCGTACCAGATTTTCTGAATCAGCCATCTGTAAATACACAATATCAAAAATTAGATATAAAAAATAAATAAAAAAATTGTAACAGGTGGCATGGTGGAAAGAGGGGTGGGGGTTGGAGTGGTGGGCAGACGGACGGGTGCAGGCGGGGGGTAGGAGGGGGGGTGGGGGGGGTGGCAGTGAGGCAAAGGGGGAGGGGCTGGGGTGTCGAAGCCCGTCGGGGGGCAGGGGCGGGGGTGTCGGAGCCCGTCTGGGGGCAGGGGCGGGGACAGGGGCGGGGGTGTCGGAGCCCGTCTGGGAGCAGGGGCAGGGATGGGAGTGGTGGATGGGTCCGAGGCCGTCGAGCGGGGAGGAGGTGGAGGTGGGGCAGCAATGACGCGAGGGAACGGCGGAGGAAGGTGGAGGCGGGGCAGCAATGAAGAACAAGATGGTGGCTTACCGAGGACGAAGGAGGGCGGCAGCGACGGGACGGCGGTGTTCTCGCCCGCGGGGCTGCAACGGCGCAAGGGTAGACGGCGACGGCGACGTCGTGGGGGGAGCGGCGCAGAGCAGCGACGGCGTGGGTGGCGCAGGGCAGCGAGCGGACGGCGACGGCGAGCCGGCGGGGCGGCGACGGCGAGCCGGCGGGGCAGCGACGGACGGCAGCAGCTGCGCAAGGACCGACGGCGGCAGCGGCAGAGCAGAGCGGCGGCGGCGGCGGCGCAGATGCGTTTAGGGCTACAGGAAGAAGATGGTTTTATAAGAAAGTTCTGGACTTTTTTGTAATTCGGAATAATTTCGGGGTGTTATTTGCAAAACTCCAAATTTCGGGGGCTTTTTTGTAAATTCGAATAATTTCAGGGTGTTATTTGCAAAAATCTGCGCCCGCGCACCGGGGAAGGAGGCGGAGGCCGGGGCGCCGGCGAGCCGGCGGCGGGAGCGGAGGCGGAGGCCGTTCTGCCCCCGCGTGCCGGGGACGGAGGCCGAGGCCGGCGCGCCGGCATGCTGGCGCGGACGGCCAATGCCAAGGCCGTCCGTCCCCGGCACGCGGGCTCACCGGCCTTGGCCTCCGTCCCCGGCACTCGGGGTCGGAACGGCCTCGGCCTCGGCCTCCGCTCCCGCCGCCGGCACCCGCCCGCTCGGCCTCCGCCTCCGCTCCCGCCACCGGCCTCCGCCTCCACTCCTGCGGCCGGCCTCCTCCTTCGCTCCTGCCCGCGCGACGGGGTGTTATTTGCAAAAATCCGAATTTCGGGGACTTTTCTGTAAATCGGAATAATTTCGGGGGTTTATTTACAAAAATTCGAATTTCGAGGACGTTTTTGTAACTCTGAGTTATTTCGGGGTGTTATTTGCAAAAATCCGAATTTCGGGGACTTCTCTGTAAATCGGAATAATTTCCAGTGGTTTAATTGAAAAAATTAGAATTTCGAGGACTTTTTGTAAATCTGAATTATTTCGGGTGTTATTTGCAAAAATCCGAATTCCGGGGAGTTAAATATAAAAAAATAAGTTTTTAGGGGTGTATGTGTAAAATAACTGGGGGTAAAATCGAAATTTTTTGGTAAAATTTTGATTAAATAACAATAAGAGGTATGAGTAAATATTTTCGAATTTAAAGGGGGTGAGAGTAATTACGAAAATTAGGAGGATTAAGTATAATTAAGGCTAATTACGAGAGGATTATCTGTAATTATCCCTTTAAATTACTATAACGTTAATTTAATAAAAAATATAATTTATAAAAATAATTTATTAATTTTAATTTTAATCTCGGACCACAAGCAGAAAACGCCGATCAATCCAAATAACTATGAAAGGATTGTGTTTGCCACTCACAAATCAAATAGGCCTTTATATATTAGACAAACTGACACAGTTTGAGAGAGTAAAAACCAATAACGAATATTCCAAGCCATTGGCAGGCAACAATTATTTGAATTATGTTACAAACAATGAAATAAAAAGAAAATAAACATTCAATGAGTTCACTAAAAAACCAGTGTCAATGACTTGTACTGAGAGCGGTCTACCCTAATTTGCATTTGATTTCATCAGTACAGCAGGTAGGCTGGAGAAAGATGTTGGAGATCTTCAAGTCATACATACAATTTATACATTTGAAGGGGTGGTTCCAAACTTTTTACATGCCTTCTGTTGGGACAGTAAAGAACAAACAAATCTCATTAAGTTTAGACAAATATTAAGTTGAAAAACGCCGAATCATCCGTCAAATAAGTTTGAGAAAGTTCGAGACAGATATTGATGGCTCTTCTCTCTTTCAAATCATTTCCTTCTTTCTTCTTCTTTTTCTGGGAGCAACAAAGTCCTACAGCATCAAGCTTAATCCATTGACACACTCATATTAAGAACCTGAAAATGTTCACAAACAAATAAAAATTTGAACTAAAATCTAACTACTTGCAAATTTTGAACAAAAAGTAAAAGATAATGTCACAATGAACAGCTTACTCCATACTGCACATACACACTTATGGCAGATTTTTGAAAAAACCCCGAAACAATACATAAAGATCCTTGTTTTCTGTACCAAATATTTGTTCTGCCTTCTCTAAAGTTTCCTGCATGAGAAGAAAAATAATGAAACAAGAACACAGTATACATGAAAGATATGTGTTGCACCGAGTAGTTACTTCTCGTGATTGTCTATGGGCATTGAGCTCCTTGATGTTGGCCAAAAAGGTTCCAAACTGTTCATATGAGAGTCGGCTCCTGAAATTCAGAAAGTAACAGAAGGTTATATAATTAGTTTACATATCAACTCCAGAGAACATCTGAGAACATTGCTAACCTAGCTTGACGGAAGAACTCCTTCCCATCTATGCAGGAAGATCCTGGAGAATACAAAGTCACAGAAGTAAGTCCACAACAATACATAGAGCAATACATTCGCTCATGAAACGATGATGGATTTATATAGGAACTCAACCAGTACTAGGAACCTGAGGTAAATTGCCTTTGTCTTGGAGGACTGGGGGCAAATGACTTCTGACTTGAGGCATACCATGATGAAAATGTAGTACTTCCTTCCGAGAGAGATTTTGATGGTGATGTGGTACTGGATAGTATATCGGGCGATGGTTCAGCTGTAGACAGACTTTTAGGGGAAGCAACAGCTGATGAAACTTTTGGTGTGGTAACTGGGGTGAATCGTGGAGTAATAGATGGAGTGATAGAGAATGTAACTCCAGAAGACACAGATTCTGATACCATATATGGACGATCACAATACATCAGCAATAATTTTAGCCACAGACAATCTGATTTATCATGTTGGTATGAAATTCTGCACCTACCATCTGGAATTGATTCCCCATATTCTGAAGATCCAATATCTGATGTCATGGTGCAGCAGCTAAGTGACCACTCATCTTAAGTTTTGAGAAATATAACAAAATCAAATGCCAGAACAAAGCAAAGAGAAACTTTAACATAGCGAAGAAAAGAACCACATGTAGAGCTTGAGGTAAGAAAATAGAAAAAGCAAGCCATTTCATCTAAAGATGAGGTGTACCATTCCACGAAGAGGTTCTAGAAACTGTTTGATCACAGGTCCTTATATTGATGGTCTCTGCATACTATCAGGTCAAAAAAGTTAAAATCAACATGGATGGAATTGAAAGCATTCCTTCGCATACACAAACCAACATGATTTAAGCTCCAGTTAAGATACCATGACAAAATGAAGCAACTGGCGTGAAAAACTTCAAATCATAAGACTTACAGACGAATTATCATCATTTAATGACTGCACAAGATGCCTCTTGAATGTCTCCAACTATATCAAGAATAAAGCCAAGTAAATAAAGATTTTCAACATTCCTAATGCACAACCAGAAAATTGAGGCCAGAAAAATAAATTCCACAAATGCAAGGGTCAGTGATAAGAACCTGTAATGCCTTCACACAGAACCCACAACCAAAAATACAGATATCAATGCCGAGTGCAACCAAAAACTGTACTGACCTCAGTCGCTCCAATATATTGCACTCTCAGCTAGACAATCAATTGTTCATAAATAGTAGTTTTGAGGCATCTTAGGAATTCAAGTTAAAAAACAGCCATGGTGGGATAAATAGCGGTAAATTAATCTGTGTTGCAAAACCACTAGAATTGACAACTGCACTACGTAAAAACAAAATAGCGGCATCCAATAAGCAATTAATAGTACGTCTGATATACACTCTCAGCATACAGTACCCAATTCCAAATCAATCTAGTAACTCATAATTCTGCTTTTTATTCACCAAATTGCATCACTAATAAGCTATCCAAACACATTTGCGGGCACAAGTACACTAATTTTCTCAACTTGATCAAATTATTCCCAAAGAATTAACAGCATAAAGATTGAAAAGCTATTGATTGCTTAAAGAGAACAAAAATAGCACCTTTGAGAGATCACGGGAGAGCTTCTTCGACGCGAAAACCAGCGACTCCCGTTCCTTGGATAGCTTAACCTTCCCAACACAAATAAACCAATAAAAAAATCGCAATCCAAGAAACAAAATCGAATCAAATCCACACAAATTACTCACATTCTCTTCGAGAACGGATCGGAGCTGGGAGTCGGAGTCCTGGAGGAGGCGCTGGAGGCGGGCGACGCGTGCCTTGAGGTCAGCGACGACGAGGTCCCGACCGGTGATCTCGCGGCGAAGGGCGTGAGCCTCGGCCTCGAGGCGGGACACCGGAGAGCAGATGGCCATGGAGGTGATCTTGCGGGCGAGGTCGAGCTGGTCGTAGGGGTCCGTGGGGATCACGGCCAGGATCTCGTCGGGGAGGTGGAAACCCGGCCCGTCCTGCGCCATCGGCCGCAAACCCTAACCCTAACCCCAACCCTAACTCTGCTTCGAGATCGGGAGGAGGAGGAAGCCGCGAAGAAAGGGGAGGGAGGAGGAAGATGCTGCGTGCGCGATACTACCACCCCGCGATTCGGGAGCCGACGTGACGTTGTGATCACTTATCAGCGGCAAGTCTATCTTTGAGATCTGGTATCTCGATCTTAAGGAAAATTTACGGTCGGGATCGTACCGTGTGTTGTTGAAAAAGGTGAGACTTGAACCAGGATGTTTTTTGGGCTTTTTTTGAAAGGGAATTTTATACATAACCCCTTTAAGTAGCCATAATCTCTCACTGACCTTCATTTTGTAAATATTTACGAACAACCCCTTCTCTTCTGTTAGCTTTGCATTTTGTTATAAGAAAACTATCTTCATTCATTTCATACACTATAGGAAACTTCCATAGCCAATGAAATCAACTTGTCAAAATTAATTCGCATTCAAATATTAAGAAATGTTTAGAAAATTCAAAATTAACAACGATAAAGTTTTAGGCACGTGTGTTAATTTTATTTCAAATTCAAAATTACCTCAAAAGCATTTACAATATGCCAATATCATTCTCATTAATAAATTTATTTAGGTCATTTGTTATATATCATAAAAATTATTTTAAAATAAAATGTAGTCATGTAAATAATTAAATATATTATGTTTAATATAAACTTTCTGCATATTTGATTATTTTTGTGAATTTCACAAAAAAAACAATCAAAGCTTGTGTTTTTTATGTAACTCTTTCATTTTCATATTTATATTCAGCTCTATGAAGATATAATTAAGTACAAAAATATTTAATGAGAATCATAAAATCAAATTATATTATAAAAATTGAAATGCTTGTTTATTGGATCAATCCAAATAAAAGTTAAACCAAACATCTCAAGAATTCTCAAACGAAAAATAACTTTGTGATCTAGGATAATCAATTCGAATATTTCTCGTTCCTCTAGAGTTTAATTTAAAATAAATATTTATAATTATTTTAGTTTATTTTTAATTATAACAGTGTCGAGTACTACACAAAAATTTCATATTTGCATAAAAAATCCCTACAAAATTTCACTAGCGTTTGATTATCCTTTAGAATTATCTAGTTCTTATACTTGAAAATCAATTTAGTCAATAAAAATATAGAAGAGAAAATAGATAACCCAAAAGGGCTCTGAAAAGAATATCTGAAATTTAGGGATTTTTATGCAAATAGAAACGGTATACGGGTAATCTGCAAAAACATCACCTCGCCTCTCCTGTGCTGGATGTTCCTTCCCCTCGCAGCGCTGTCGTCTTACTCGCCACGAATCCCGCCGCCAAATCCCAAACCCAAACCCCTCGATTTCCCCGAAGTACATCGATTTCTTCCTCAATTCCATCTCCAGATCCCAAACTCCATCAAAATCCTCCCTTTTCCATTCGATCCCTTCAATCCGACCCCTCAATGGCGTCCCCAGCGGCGACGCTGGTCAAGATCGAGAGGGCGCACCAGATGTACCGCCAAGGGCAGCACGAGGAAGCCCTAGCGCTCTACACGGAGTCCCTCGCCGTCGCGAGGTCCAAGCCCCAGAAGATCGCACTGCACAGCAACCGCGCCGCCTGCTTCCTCAAGCTCCACGACTTCCACAAGGTCCTTCTCTGTAAGCCCTAACCCCTAATTGGAGTTTGGAGGGTTTGGGTTTTGTCTGAAAGATTGGGTTTTTAGGCGGCAGAGGAATGCACTGCGGTGCTCGAGTTGGATCGCGAGCACACAGGGGCGCTTATGCTGCGGGCGCAGACGTTGGTGACGCTGAAGGATTACCAGTCGGCGCTGTTTGATGTCAATAGGTTGATGGAGCTGAATCCGGATTCGGATGTTTATCGGAACCTGCAGGCTCGGCTGAGAACTCAGTTGGTAATCATTTTTTTCATTGAATTTTTTTCCTAATTATAAAGATTTGATCTGAAATAGGTTTTCTTCAGGACATTAAGCTAGATTTTTTATCTTGCTTATTTAGAACATAGAGTCAATTCGAACTGAATTCGAACCTAATCTCAAGTTCATGTTCCAATTGAACTGAACTAATCCGGGAATATAGTTCCATTTTGTTTGGTTTGAAATTTTTTCTCTTTTTGGAATGCATAGATCGTTCTCATCATTGCGATGCTAATCACGAAGATGTTGATGATTTGGTAAGCAGCGTTGTTTGTTTTGTTCAAGTTTTAAAGCCTCCTATGGAACTTCAAGGCCATTTGCTTCCCCATTATGAACCTTCGCAATGGAAGCCGAAATTTGATATAGGAGTAGTTTCTTCTGTCTTGAGGCAATAGGTTTGGTAATAATGAAAAGTGAATGAAAAAAATCAAATAGAACGATGGAACCTACTGTCCATGTCTGATTTAAGTATCCTTATGTTATTTGTTGATTTACGTTCTCTTTACTTGCTGTTGTCATGAACACTAACACCTGAACAATTTGTTTGAGAAGGAAAAAGATGGAAAAGTTGAGCCCCATAGGAATTACATATTCAACATTGATTTTGATTTAACCTCCGCTGCATTTTGGCTCTTACTCACCGTCTGTTTCATTGGAAAATAAAAAATCTCTATTGTTCAATCTGTATTTTTCACTTGCTCGGGTAGGATCCTACTCAAACCTTATCTTTATTTAGTTTGAGAACTTCTCAAAGCCTTGACGTTGAAGTGGAGCAAATACTTTGCTTGATAGACATCGGTGCCTTGAAACTTCTTGTTGTTGAGGTCAGACAGCAAGCAGAGGGGCTTTTCTCTTTCTCATTGCATCTATGCAATTTTGTTTTGGAACTGAATTTATCATCAGACAGTGGCAGATGTTCAAACTTCTAGTCAGTGCAATAACCAAATGAAAACTTGAGTGGTTTTATTTGTGCAAAGCACAAAGTAGAAATCAAGAGCAGACACGAAGTGGTAGTTGCTACAATGTTGAATAATAAATTTAGTGAAGCCAAACGATCTTTCTGAAATATGTATGTCATTTATGGCTTGAATGGAATCAAAGGGGCTTAGTTAAGTAGATTTTCTGATTTTTATGCTTTTTCTTCTGATTCTCAAGTCATTGGCACCTATCCCTGAATCTGAAGAAGAAGAAGCTGAAGACGCAGATCATATTGTCTTAGAGAGAATGGAGAGAAAATCAGAGGCCCATTTGAATGGTGCTGAACATTGCATCTCCGCGACTCAGACACCCAACTCCCCTACCGATGAACACCCCAAAGTTAAAGGATGGGAGGCAATCCCAAAACCAAAAGGGCATTCTGGTCTCGACTATTCACGATGGGACAGGGTGGAAGATGATTCAAGCGAAGAGGATGAAGACAATGAAGCAGAAGAGGAGCAACCTCAGTACCGATTCCGTGTTCGAACAGTTGGTGTACGGCCGGTGAAGTGAGCTGCTATACGTGTGCATGCATCAGAATTAGAGAACTTTGAAACAAACCAATGAACATTACAGTAGGAAAATCATTACATAATGAACATTAGTGTCTTCTGAAGAGTGGCCTCTCATGATTTCCACATCAAATCCTCGCTACAAGGCATCAAAACTTCTCTGGCAGCCCGGCACATGTTGAAGCTATGTACTGGATCGGTTATCAAGCAAATCCAAACATTAAGTTCCAGGTATTTTTCCCTACTCATTTTAACTTTTAAGTTTTGTTACAAATGTGAAGTTCAGGGAAAATTACATCTAACCAGTGATAACTAGAACTACTTGGTCTTTTTGAATGTAGGATCTATCACTTTATATGCTTAGTCTCCATTTAGCAATCCAAACAAGGAAGCAAGCCGATGTTGATTTCTCAAAGTTGGCTGGAGCTGGGCGGCTCAGGCTCAGCTATCCCTCTTTGGATAAGGCTTCAGCCTTCTACTATAATTTTATTCATCAAGCAACCATTGAGCTGAGATTGTAAATTATGTCGGTTGCAAAATGAGTTGGTGTTGTTCTTTTCTTTGATGAACTGCAGAGGAGAAAAGCTGAGAGCAACCTGATGCCAAGTGTAATGGGTTGAGGATCAATCATAACACACAATAGTAGATCCGAAACCAATACAGTAAATACAATACAAAGATAGTATATGCATAACAGTAGATTTGGACATTTATGAACGCTGCGATCCATGGTAGGCAATCTATGAATGAGACTATTACAATCCAAATGGAACCTTACCTTAAATTCTTGAGAAAAGATTCGGAAACTGATGGTTTCATTCTGAACAGGAAAACCTAAAATTGTGCTGGCGAGGGTGTGGGCAGCGAGCGCGACCGCCTGTGCGCGGGCGCAGGCCGACACGGCGGGTGCTGGCACGCAGGCCAGCGAGGGTGCGGGCACGGCCGGTGAGAGGTTTATTTGTAAAATTTAGTTTTAAAATAAATAAAATTTGGATTTATTTATAAAAAAATATTTAAGGGGCCTAATTTTAAATGTATAAATATTAAACTTGTAATTTTAAATTTTAAGTTTTAAAACCTACAATGTCTTTTTTGTAAAATTTTATTTAAAACATAATAAAAAATTAGGCTTATTTATAAATAAAAATATTCAAGAGGTCTATTTGTAAGTGTACAATATGAAAGTTGTAATTTTAAATTTTAAGTTTTCAAATATGACTTATTTGTAAAATTTAGTTTTAAAATAAATAAAATTTAAACTTATTTATAAATAAAAATATTCGAAGGATTTATTTTTAAATGTCCAAATGTTAAACTTGTAATTTTAAATTTTAAGTTTGAAAACCTTCAATGATTTATTCGTAAAATTTAGTTTTAAAATAAATAAAATTTAGACTTATTTATAAATAAAAATATTCAAGGGTTTTTTTAAATGTACAAATATTAAACTTGTAATTTTAAATTTTAAGTTTTAAAACCTTCAATGTCTTTTTTGTAAAATTTAATTTTAAAAATGATTAAAATTTAGACTTATTTATAAATAAAAATATTCAAAGGGTCTATTTGTAAGTGTACAAATATGAAACTTGTAATTTCAAATTTTAAGTTTTAAAATCTTCAATGTCTTCTTTGTAAAATTTTATTTAAAAAATAATAAAATTTGGACTTATTTACAAATAAATATGTTTTAGGGGTCTATTTATAAATTTATAAATATTAAACTTGTAATTTGAAATTTTAAGCTTTAAAACCTTCAATATCTTTTTTGCAAAATTTTATTTTAAAGACGATAAAATTTTGAACTTATTTACAAATAAAAATATTCACGGGATCTATTTGTAAATGTACAAATACTAAATTTGTAATACAAAATTTTAATTTTTAAAATTTCAATATTGTGAAATTTTATTAAAAATTGATAAAAGTTGGATTTATTTATAAATAAAAATATTTGAAGGGTCTATTTGTAAATATAGAAAATATTGAACTTGCATTTGAAAATTTTAAGTTTTAATATTTTCAATTCTTTTTTGTTAATTTTTTTAAACTTATAAATTTTCGACTTATTTATCAATAAAAAAATTCAAGGGACTTATTTGTAAATTTACAAATATAAGACTTGTAATTAAATTTCTTATGTAGGATTTATTTATAAAATATTTAAAATATTGAAGGTCCTTTTTATAATTTTTCATATAAAAAATATTAACATTTGGACTTTTTTATAAATAAAAAATTCAAGGGGCTTATTTGTAAATATACAAATATTAGGGTTTATTTATATAATATTTAAAATATTTCAGCTCCTTTATAAATATTTTTTTGAAAAATATTAACATTTGGATTTTTTTTAAAAAAAAATATTTCAATGGCTTATTTGTAACATGCTTTGAGACGAAGACTAAGAGTGAGAAAATAAGTTTGTAGGAATTTAATTGTAAAAATAACAGAGGGTGTAGATAAATATTTTGAAAAAGGCGGTGGTGTGGGTAATTCTAAAAAATTACAAAGGGGGAATACGTAATTAAGGCTAATTACAGGGGTTTCATAATTAACTTAAAATAAATAAATAAATAATAAAATATATATATATATATATATTATATATATATATATATATATCTATATATATATATATATTCTAAAATAACTCTTTGTAATAATTGTGATATTTGTGACTCATTTTAATTTAGAGCTTTACTAATAAGATGTTGAATCACTTTTTTAAACAGTAATTTCAATAAGCAAATCTGTATTGTGCAATTTATTGTCTTCATCATTACGTGAAACTGCTACTGTACATTATCGGCATCAATGACAAATCCATATTCTTGTTTTCTATGTCAATGGCATGTTACATACTAGTAGTGATCTTAAGTTATTTTATAGAATCAAGTAAATGTTATCTACATTTGCAGAAAAGCCATCTAAAATCCAAATTTTGAAAAATTCACTACATGCAAATAACATCCTTTAAATAAAATAATTACAAAATAATTACAAATATTAAATTTACATGGTGTTATTTGTAATTATTATTTTACCAACATGATGTTATTTCTAATTAATTATTCTACAAGTGTTGTTTATAATTATTTGTCTTAAAATATCATTTATAATTATTTATCTTATGGGATGTATTTTTTCCAAATTATAACCATATAAAAATATGAATTAATTTTAAAATAGTGAGTTATTTATATTTATTCATTTTATAAATTTTCTAATGCAAGTTATAATAGATTTACAATGTAAACAAATTTTAAAACAGAGCGTTATTTAAAATTATTTTTTTAAATGATTTAATGTTATATTTAAGAATATTAATTTTAGTGTTATTTATAAATATTTATTTTATAACTATTATCTTTCTAGAATATATAATGTAAATCAAAAAAGAATGAGCGCTCACATGAAAGTATTTAAATAAATAATTTTTAGAATTTTAGAGGATTATTTTATAAATTTGACTTCTTCTATTTAACCAAAGAGTTAACTTAATGTTTTTTTCAAAATCCATCGGGAGTGATATGTAATAAAATCTATCTAAAAATCTAAAAAGGATAGTGAATCCGTAGAAAATTGCTTATAAATAAAGTATTTTAATAATCCCAAAAAACCATTTTTACTTTTTACTTTTTTATCAAAAAAAATGACCAAGACGTGTCACAACCTTTGCTCCCTACAAGGTTGGGTTTAGATAAGATTTAACTTCCAAAAATATTAAAAGTGGTATAAGCAATAAAAATGAGAAGTGGAAAGAATGATCACAATATGAGTTTGGTTATTTAATAAATTTTACTTTAAAAGCAGAAGAAATAATAATTTTGCAAGTTTCGCAACTTTAGTTATTTGGGTAGTGATGTCCAAAGTAAAATATGTTATTGACTTTTGTAGTTTTGATAATGATCAAATCTCATATTTGATATTTTTTTTAGCATGTGTATTTCATAGTCAAATTGAGTTCTAAATAAAGATCTAAGTCCATTTCAAAACCTCAAGTGTAGATGAATATGAAGAAAATATTAAAGATAAAACGTGATGGTGGATCAACAAATGGAACTTAAAAAATTGAATATGACTTAAAAAAGACTCAAGATGTCAAAAGTCGGCTCACTAAATTTAGAATTTTTATTTGTTATTTGAGTCGGAGATATACTTTTTGAATACTTAATTTAGAGTTTTGATTAACACTTAAACTCATCTTGGAATACTTTTACTGACTTATTATTTATTCAAATTTAATTTGAGAAGATGTCTAACATGAAATTGAAGTTACAGTAAAATAGTAATTTTTCTGTTAATTTCGGATGTCTGAACTCCAGGATTTGGACAACTAAATCTATTAGAAATAACTCTAAAAATACTAACAGATTTGGACGCCCGAACCTCGGGATTAAACGCCCAAAGTTAATAAGCCATAACTCCTATTTTTTATGTTTAGAGTTTGGATATCCAATGTCTTATTTGGATATCTGATACTGTAACGATATTGTAGTAACACTATAGTTTCAAGCATCTGAATCTTATGAGTGGGTGTTCGAACCTGTGACAGTTTTTATAATAGCTAGTTGATTTTTGACCGTTGGGAGGTTCAGACATCTGACTATACAGTATCGAACATCCAAACACAACAGAGCTTAGCATGTACTGGCCAGCTCTCTCATCAACGAACATATAAAGGCTTGGAGCTTATTTAGTTTATAACTTTTATATCTTTAATTATTTCTAAGAGAAAGAAATAAGGTTTCCCAAGCTTCTAGCTTCCAATTTTTGCTCTAAATTTTGATCTTCAATTTTTATATCTTCTTACTCTTACACTCATCTTTAGAGGCTATTGTAGAGAGGTAATTTGTACTTTATTTTTATCCTTTTCACTTCTAAATCACTCCAAGAGTACTTAGAGTGTTTAAAAGATCAAATCTTTGCTGTAGGAGTCTCTTGTCGATTAGAGTAATAGTGGTTTGGGTGTGCCTTAATTTGTAGAAAGTGACACTTCAGTTTGGAGTTTAGTTTAAAGACTTGGTTTCATCTCAAGAAGCGATGACTCTAGTGGAGAGTCTAAATCTTTGAGACTAAGGCAAGGGTCGTGGAGTAGGTATGGTTGATTACTAAATCACGTAAAAATTATGGTGCATTCTTCTCCTTATCCATTTACTTTATTATATTTGTGATTTAATTAGTTTACTTGTGGACTTGTGGTTTTATCTTTACGTTGTTTATAGATTTTGATTGTAAAAAACTATCATTATTCGTATTAAACCTAATTTATCCCCGCTTAACTTGTCATATTTGCTAACACATGTGATTTCGGTTGTTTGGATAAGGTAATAGGTAGAAGTGAAAAAAGATGATGATAGGAAGGAAAAGGAGATGAAAAATAAAAAAATTCAAGGAAAAAGACAGTAGTAGAAGCAAATAGGCCATCCTTTCAAGCTCAAGAGAAAAAAACGAAAAAGAAGAAAAGGAAGGGGACTTATATATGGGATAGCTTGAATGACAACTCCAAGAATCAAGACATTAACCTTTGCTTTATGGCAAAAGATTATAAAAGTAACAAGGATGAGGTAAATGATTTTTCTTTCAATGAATTAGAAAAAGCATTTGAACATTTATATGCTAAACATGAGAAATTACTTTATAAGTATTCTTCTTTGAAAACTAAATTGATTTTACTTGAAAAGGAGTTTGATGTTTTGAAATTATCTACTAGCTATTGTGATCACAAAAAGAATTTAGAATGCCTTGAAATGGAAAATAAGGCTTTAAAATCATCTAGAATTACTTCTGATTGTAAAACTAGTATTGATAAACTTCAAAAAGAAAAATTATAATTTGAAAAATACCTTGGAGAATTTCTTAAATAGAAATAATATCTTGAATAAGATTTTAAAAAATCAAAGAAATATTTTGAATAAATCTGGACTTCGTTTTATTTCATCTTCAAAATCCAAGAGAACAAAATTTACCTTTTTAAAAATTTCAAATGTAAAATTTTCAAAATTGAAATATCATTATTGTAGTCTTCATGGACATGTTCTCTATGTTTTCTGATTAAGAGAAATTCTTCTTTGAAATAAATTTGGGTACCAAAGAGCATGATTCCTAAACATGCAAAATTCAAACAAGTTTAGATTTCAAAATCCTCCACTGCTTAAACTATCTTTATTAAGCTAGGGATGGTTCTTGATTTTCAAAACGTTTTATCTTTTAATCATCCTCTAACTTAGTTAGCTTAAGTAGGATTTTTATTTTGATATGATTTTTCTTTATTCAACCTTTTTTTTTTGCAATCTTTTATAACTTCTATTTATGATGATATACTATTTTACTAATTCTCTTTGCATAGATCGAAATATTTGCTTTATAGGTTGTGAAGAGAGACTTAGATTGAATGAGATTCTTATAAGTACTAAAGGGTATTTTAATCACATGAGATAATTCAATCTCTTCCAATTTCTTTTAATTTTCCTTCAATATAACAATCTTCACATGTATTTCTCATTTTATATGCTTTGATTGAGTATCATGCTACAAGTATCATTCAAAAGGAGTGTGTTTATTTATGTTCTATGGTTTGACTTTGTGTTTTGATAATATCACTGTGAATGATTGATGGGTTATGACTTGTTTATATATTTTGGTGTCTTTTGTATATTCATGGATGGTTTAATACTTATGGATCTTCTTTGGGTTTATATGGATGTTAATTTTTTTTTGTCGCTCTATATTATTGTGGATGATTCTATTATTATTGTGGATACATACATTGTTATCCTGCTCTCTCCCTATGTTTGATCCTTTTTATTGATGCCAAAAGAGGAAGAGTAACATAGTAAGAGGGAATATGCTATAGTAGTATTTTATAGTAAAGAGAGAGAATCTTAGTAAAGGGGAAGTAATTGGTATCATTGTTATTATTGTTATGTGATGCTAAAGTTACATCATAATTCCATGGTCTACATGACTTTATTTGTATATTATAAGTCATGGTATGCATAACTTTAGTTGTTATTAATTCAATTTTTTTTAATCAACTAGATTATACATTTTATACTCCTGAGAATTTATTATCATCAAAAAGGAAGAGATTATTATTTCTTATAGTTTTGATGATGACCAAATTATATATTTGATGATTTCTTGAACATGTATAACTCGTAGTTAAATCGAGTTTTAAATTAAAATTAAGCTTATTCTGAAACCTCAAGTGTAGATAGACATGAAGAAAATATTGAATATAAGGTGTAATAGTGGATCAATGGACGAAACTTGAAAAATTGAAGATGGCTTAAAAAAAGCTTAAGATATCAAAGTCAACTCACTAGGTTTAGAATTTTTATTTGTTGTTCGAGTCAAAGATATACTTTTTGAATATTTAGTTTAGAACTTTGTCTAACACTTAAACACATCTTGAAATGTCTAGCACTTTGTCTAACACTTAAACACACTTTGAATTTTCATTTGTTGTTTAGTTGATAACTTTATATCTCTGATTATTTCTAAGAGAAAGAAACAAGATTTTTCAAGTCTCTAGTCTCCAATTTGATCTAGACTTTGATATTCAACTTTCATATTTTCTTATTTTTGTACTCATCTTGAGTGGTTATTATAGAGAAGTAATTTGTAATTTATTTTTATCATTTTCACTTGTAAATCATTCCAAGAGTATTTGGAGTGTTTGAGAGATTAAATATTTGATATAAGAGTTGACTCTTGGCGGTTGGAGTAAGAGTTACATAGGCGTGATTTCACTTGAAGGAAGCAACATTCCGATTTAGAGTTGGTGTAAAGGCTTGACTCGTCTCAAGAAACGACGATTCTAGTGGAGAATCTAAGTCCTTAAGATCAAGGCAATGGTCATAAAATAGGCATGGTTGGTTGTCGAACTATATAAAAAATATGGTGTATTTTTCTCCTTGCCTATTTGCTTTTTTACATTCGTGAGTTAATTTCTTATTTGTGAACTTGTGGTTTTATCTTTGGATTATGAATTGGTTTTTATTGTAAAAAGTTATCATTATTCTTATTAAACTTAATTCACCCCATTTTAAATTGTCATATTTACTAATACATTTGATTTCGGTCATTTGAATAAGGTAATACTTAATAGCGGAAAAATAGTTTGTATATTAGCTAGAAATATAATATTTATTAATAAATAAAACTAATTCAACATTTATTTTTAAAACTAATTATAATTAATATAGAATTCAATTATAATATTTTAATTATTAGGGTAATAAAAGTAATATTTAAGCAACAAATTATAATTAGGATAATAATTAATTAAGATAATAAAAAATTGAAAAAAAATAATATTTAACTAAATAAATATAATTAATATATTTAGGATATTAATTATTGAAATGATTTGATATTTTTTACACATAGACCTCTACAAAATTAAAAATTCTAATGGTTACTTTTAAAATCTCCAACGATTTTTTAAAAAAACTTTTAATGACTATTTTTAAAGTCTCCAATGGCTATTTTTTTAAAAACTCTTAAAATATGTTTTCTAAAGAGTTCAACAGCTTTTTTGAACATTATAAAAGGGATGTATATAATACAAAACAAAGCAAAGAACAATAAATCAAATTGCAAATCCAAGTTTTCAAAGTCATGTTCCAACGGAAACCAATCCGTTGAGTTGCCAACACAACCAACCTTGTATAGTTTGAATTTCAAGTAAGCACAAGAGCCAAAAAAAAAGATTTTATCGATGTCCTTTATAGGAGGTACATAATTCATTCATGGATTAAATTATATTGTATACTATATTCACTCATTTATACGTAATACTTCACATTTTTTCAGTATAAGATTGTCGTAATTGTGGTTATTTTCAATGGTTAAATAGCTATTATCACTCGACCGTTGATCTAAAGTACTAAATAAAATAATTTAAGGTTGAAATAAAAGGCATGTTAATGAAACAAAATAAAGTGTTATTTCAAATAAAACTGATGTTTGTGATATATCTAGTACTATTAGTGATAAAGTTATTTATATTACATGTTATGTATTAAATAAGTAATGAAATGAAGTAATATTATTGTAAATGTCCGTAAAATTTTGACATAAATTTGTCTAAAAAATGCAAAAAAAATTTGAACTAAATCTTCAAGAAGAAAGTCTACTGTATGAGTCTTAGGATCAACTGTCAAATATTTTTTCTTATTAAAATACTACTTAGCAAGAAAATATAAGCCCATAATTAAACATTTACCTCCACTAATAACATCAAAAAAATCCAAGCTCAAGGGTTAAAATAGAGTAATACCGTCTACCACTAGCAAGATCACTCAAAATCTATGCCCAACCCTTGACTGTCATCATTTGCAACTTACAATTATTTCGAACATAATAATTGAAAAACATTATCAAATTAATGGTTTACACCAGCAATATGTACACTAAAATCCTCAATCTTATATGATCTGAAACCTTTATACTTGAAACTTAATCTATTCACCATTTGTACATAAACAAGACAATCCAATATGAAGAGGTAATCCAATAAGTTTGAAATTTGAGCTCCAGTTACGAGCATAAACTCTGAACCATACAAATAAAACCTGAAACTTGACCAATACAAGCATATATGCCCTTGAAATTTCAAACCCTAGAACCAGAATTTGTCATACCATAAACATATAAGTTTACAAAATCCATACATTATGATTATATTATGGACAATACAAACCAATCAAACCAAAAAATCAATGGTTAATAACAAATGAAGCCAAATATTTTGGGCAAATAAAATTATTCTTATAGATAATCAAATAAAATCATACACTATAATCATCTATCTAATTTCACCAAATACAAAGAAAGAAATAACATAAATATAAATATTAAAAAATAAAAGTGTTACAAAATATGTCTCAAACTCAAACAAAAATACAAAGGTATCAACAAATGAGAGCGTGAATATCACCACGATAGTATGGGGCACAGTCAAGCTTCTTCTTCATGGGTATGAGCAACAATATGAAAATCCTACTCCGACAAGCTTAGAAATGCCTTCATTGTATGGTTGCACATAATGTGCCATCCAAATATAATGAAAATTAGAATTTATCATTGCTCTCAATTTTAGACCCACAAACATTCAATAGCACGATTGCACATTATGTGTCATCTTAGTACAATCAATTGACATTTATTATATCTTGATTTATTTCAAATATGACTCTCAGTTTATGTGACAATATACAAAATCCGATCATATCACTATAGTTAATCTAGAAACACAAAATTTTGTTCAGGTCATGCTCCCATAGTATATTGAGTTATTATTGACAATTATATTCATCAAACTGTATCAAGTAAAATTGCAATCAGAACATTGAGAACATGCAATCAGCAAATTGCATTCACAAAACCATCAAAATAGCAAGTCATGAAGCCATCATACAATAGTCATTGCAATCTGCAAATTACAATAAAAAAACCCTTAAATCACCAAGCCATCAAGTAACCAAATAATCAAAAAGTAAATTACCAAGTACCAAATTACAATCCCAAATCACAAAATCACTAAGGGGCTATTTGGATTAATTCCAAACAACCCGGAATGACTGAATTGAGAAAATTGGAGGCCCAATTTCCTCAATTTCAATGTTTGGATGATTAATAATATTTAAAAATTATTGAAATTTTGGATAAAATTAAATGGAATTCATAATTCCGATTGAAATTGTGTGGAACCGATCACCATGTGGGAATAATAATTTCTAACCAAAATTAAGAATTTCTCACCCAAATTTTCACCTAATTTTTTATATCTAAAATTATATAAAAATATTTTTATCTACTCATTATTTTTTTTTGACATTCTTGTAAAGTTTTAATACCTATAAATTAACTATTTCTAATTTAAAATATATTTTATTGATTGAATATTTTTTAAAAAATTATTCTACTTTTTCTTAACTTATCAAATATTATAAATATGCAACCCTAACATTATTTATATTTTGAACCACAAAAAAAAAATTTTCTCTACTCATTAATTTTTTTACATATTTTTCTAAATATTAATACCCATAGATTATCAATTTCTAATTTAAAATATATTTTATTGATTGAATAAATATTTTAAAAAATATTTTTTTAACTTAAATATATTTTTAATATTTATATATATTTTTAACCACCAAAATATGTTTTAGTAAGTTATTTATTAAATATTTATATTTTTAAAAAATAAATATAAATAAAATTTAAAAAATAATTTTACTTATTTAAAAATAATTGATTTTTATCTTCAATTTAAATACAGAAATTCACGAAATTTATGGTATTAATAAGTCCTTAACTTTATCTTAAAATATATTCAAATATTAAAATTACCAATTTGACTAATTTTTTTAATTTTTCAAAGCTAATGGAATTGATAATTTTTCCAATTTCAAATCAGAATTTATCCAAACCACGCTAAGCCACCAAGCAGAGGATTAAGATTTATTACATAAATCAGACCGTTGAGAGGACGACGGTAGCGAGTGCAAGATTGGCGAGGACAACAATGCCTCAGGCGAGTGCGTGAGCATCGACGGTCAAGAGAACTCTGAGATTAGACAAGCCGAGGGGGCAAAAACAGCTTAGATGTCGAGGCTAAGAACGAGGATCGTATCCCGGTTTAGGTCAGCACAGGAACAGATCGGGCCGCTGCGACAGATGCGAGGGCAGCGATAGTTGGGACAAGTCTCGAATTCGAGCTCAGTTGAAGTGACGAGATTCGGCGAAAGAGACGAGAGAGGGGAGCCAAATCGAAACCAAAAAACCAAAAACCATATAAAATCGGCGTAAGAGCAGATCGGCGCACTGCGGAGCCAGAGACGACAGGCACAGAAAGGATGAGGACGGGGACTTCAACCTGAGCAAGGCCAGCCGCTCGATTACGGGATCCGGCGGCTGAACCACCTGGTGGGGAACGTGCTGGACCTCGGCCCGGCGGTGGCGTACGCGGCGGGGTTTACCGGGTTCCACGAGTTTGTTGAGTTCACCGCCGATGACGTGGGTACGCCAGACAGCGGGCTGAACTCGTTCGCGCTGGCGGACAACGAGAAGCGGGTGCTGATCCCGATGAACGAGCCGGTGGCCGGGACGAAGCGGCGGAGGACGGCGGCAGGGGGGTTCCGACTTCATGTCACCCCCGCCGCCGACGTGCTACCGGAACCTGGGGGAGGGCCGGGGATGTGCTCACCGTGGAGCAGATTAAGGAGTGCGAGGAGCTGGGGATTCTGGTCGACAGGGACGATCAGCGCGTGCTGCTGCATATCTTCACCGAGCCTGTGGGGATCGGGAAGCTCGCCAGCTTCTAATCGTCTTTCGGCTTTTTTTGTCTTTGTTTTGGTCGGTCCGCTGGATTGGTAAGTACGACGTTATGTTGCTGATCTCGAGGCAACATTTGCAGCTTTTGCTGGCATGGGAACAGCTTGATAGCCATTAACTTGATTTTTGGAAATTTTTTTTGTTTATTTTCTTTTGCCAGAAACTGTTTTTTCTGCAATATTTTTTTAAAATACATTAAAAACCATTTTCGTAATTATGCCATTTATTTTCCGTGTGGAAAAACTAAAATATACTATTTTTAAGAAATATATGCAAATAAGATTTTTTTTTTGATATAAACAACAATTTTCTTAATTTTCAAATTTGTAATTTTCTGATTGTTAGAATCAGTTCATTTGGTGATTTGTGTATCAAGAAATCAAAGCCAAAATCCAGAAAAAATGAACTTTAATAATAGATAATTCTCAAATATTAGAAAAATAGGTTTTTTTTTGGCTTTTTGAGCTATCCCTATGAAATATGTTATTTTACACATGGCTCCTCAATATTTAATTGTTGCATTATTTATTAAGATCTTGAATTTGGACCGAAACATTTGGATTAATTCGAAACATGTTGATCTCAAATTTAATATTAATTTATCGATTGTAAAATTGAAACTTAAAATGTTAGATCTCGTTTGGTAACAGGTGAAGGTAGAGTTAGTTCTAGTTTTATTTTTTTAAAAAAAAAATTAATATTAATTATTTTACATTATTGTTAAATTAAATTATTATAAAAATTAGTTACTTTTTCGAATTTTAAATTATTATAAAATTAATTTTTATTTTTTTAAAAAATACTATTTTAAAAAAAAATTTTACCCAATGGCATATATTTGAGGAAAGTTCAATTGATTTGCTTTGAGTTTCTTCCATTTGTTAGTATCGATCCTTTCGAGTGACGCTTTTGTTTCTACGGACAACGGGGAAGCGAACCGAGGAGGGAGTCTTAGATTAGGACATGTTTGGTAGGATTTTACGGAACTGAACTGAAGTCTAAAAAAAATTTAATATAAATAGTAAAAAATTATTATCTTTCGTCGGCTCACATTTTTGGAATAATTTTATAGGCCTATTATGTTTGGTAAAAAAATTTCGTAAAAAGAATTTTGAGACCATTATTCTCAAATTTCCGCAAAAAAAGTTCTTAATCCGAAGTCCTAATCTACTTAATGTTTCGTTTCGTAACAGTTGGAGGTAACTCCGGATTAGCACATTACCAAACAAAGCTCTTTTAACTTTAGAGTTTTTAACAACAATTACTTGTAGCGTAGATTTACAGAAAATCACATGTTTTATCATTATTAATAAAAAATTACTCGCTTTATATTATAAATTTATAAAAAATTATCTCGATAAAAATATAAAAAAAAATTATTTTTATTTAATTTTTATCAATTAAATTAATATAAAATATAAAATTATTTTTAGTCAATTTTATTTTGAATAATTAGTTTCTAATTATTGAACAACTGATCTCACAAAATTAGATTTAAAATTTTTAATTTGATAAAATTAGACAATCATTATTTTATAAAAATTAAAATAAACTAATTTATTTTTATATTAATTTAATACTTATTTAGATTAAAATTAAATGAGAATAATTTAAATTTTTATATTAATTTTAATTAGTGAAATCGAATTAAGATAAAATATTTTTTGAATATTTAAATTAAAATAATTTTCTACAAATTTATAGTACAAAAAGAGTAATTGTTTACTAATAATTATAAAGGAGGTGATTTTTTACTGAAAGTTCTAAATATTATAACCACAAGGCCAAATTGGAATCTGCAGTTTTTATTGGGCCCTTCTGGAAAATAATTGGATGAGATTGATTTTATGGATTGGGCCCGGGAGGACGTCGGCAAGTTGGAGTTGGTGCGTAGCTTTCGTTCTACGAGGGGTTAAGTGTAATAATGTTACTTTGTAGGGGCATACATGTTTCGTAATCTGAGGCTCGAGCCTACTGTTTTTTCCATAACACAACCACATTTTGTAATAAAAGTCACAGAACAGTGGAATCAAGACGTCCTAATTAGTTCCGTCTTAGTGCGCTAATTGTTGCTAATCAATGAAAATGACAAATTGTCCAAAAATACCAGCTGCGGCAAATCAAAAAATTTCATTCGTAAATTCTAAACAAAAAAAAAAAAAGCCCATGCATGCTAAAAAATAAAATAAAAAAAACATTAATTCCACCACCTGAATGCACCATCAAACAAATTTACAGCCGGGTCCGCATTACAGGTTCAGGGGCATTTCCGTCAATCACCAAAAAATAAAACATAAATTCCCACAAACGTGCTTATCATTATTGGAGGAGAATACGGTCGTCTTCTACCTCGTCGCCGGTCGCCGCTGGCGAGGGAGATGGCGAAGACAGTATTGAAAATCCTGAAATACCCCCGAGTTTGGTTCGTCAAAAGGCAAGGGCATTTCAGTCAATCAACAAAAAGTGAGATTCCGTTAATGCCCTCCAGTTGGGTTACTGTCTACTGCCTCGTCCTCGTGGCCGTCGCCGTCGTCGTCAGCGAAAGCGTGACGAGGTGAAATTCCAAGAATGCCCAAACGATTAGGGTCAAGAGAGAAGGATGAGACCGTCTTCTATCTCATATCCGTCGCCCGGGGGAAGCGAGTGGACGATCTCGTCGGCGGCGGAGTCCGGATCGGCGAGGGAGCGGAGGAGACGGCGGAAAAGTGGGACCGGGACCGGGATACGAAGCACTCCACTCTGGGCGTAGCCGTACTCGAGGGCGGATCGCCGGAGGAGCTCGGAGAAGGCCGGGCGGCCGAGGAGCTCTGTACGCACCTCGAAGCGCTCCATCTCGTCGCCGACATTCACTGGTACATGCCCCTCAGCCACCACCGCCGCTGCGGCTCGCTTCCTGACCGCCGGCGGGTGGGATCCGGAGGAGTCGGCGACACGCGAGAGCCGTCGGATCAGCCGCTTCATCGGATCGGACGGCGGGCAGATTCGGGGTGGAGGCAGAAGCAGTGCGAGGGACGAGTGGCGAAGGCCAGGGCATCTATATAGCGGCGAAAATAATTTTAAATTATAAAAAATTGAGGAGAGTTTTGATTTTAAAAAAAAAAAATTCCGAATTTTTTATAATTGGGTAAATTGGTGGGAAGAAAGGTACAGATGCCGGTACCTGGCGGGTACAAGAATATGCGGACAACGGATCCTGATCTGCTGTCTGGAGCAGAACAGCACACGGGTTTTCTGCAAAATGTTGTTTGGTTGAAAGTTGAAACCAAACCAAACGTTGGATTTCGATTTTGGCCGAATTCGATGTATTTCAAATTAATAAATATAATTTTAAGTTCGATGATATGAATAAGTTTTTAATATTTATACTCAAGACCCAGTTTTGAATCCTTGGTCTTACAATTAATTTTTTTGATATTATATATATTTTTTTTAACAAAACAATATATTTTTAACATTTAAAAAACGAACATAAATAATTTTCATATTTTTAAATAATTTTAAATCTAAAATTAAAAAATAATTTGACTAAAATCAAATTAAGATTGATTTTGGTCAAAAACTGTTGAAACATACCGATTTTGGTGATGTCAAAATAAATATCTAAAACTTAAAATCTTGACCTAAACAAATCATCGAATCTGATTTTATTTTTTTAGGTTAATTTATTTTTTATAAAGTTGCAATTAAAAAGTAGTTTTGAAGGTATATATATTAATGTAATTAAGAGGTCGTTTTAAAGAAAATTTGTTACGAAGCAGCAAAATGCTCGGTTAGCTTACGGTTTTGCTAATCATCGAAAATAAAATTCGTGATCATGAATAATGGTACGAGAAAATGTTGGTTTTTTCCGTGTACCTCCATCAAATCTTCTCGAACTACATATACCTCCTTGTAATGGTTGAAAAATTACATATTCTTCCCTACATTCTTCATTTATTTGCATGTATCTTCTGCTCTGATAATGAGAATATTTATTTTTTATTGTCAAACCTATTCTTTTCTTATCAAAATCATGATATTATCTCCGTCTTTTTTCCGAATTAATAACTCTTATAAATTTAGAATTTATCGAAAACATATTAAAAAAGCTTAGAAACAAGGAGAATTATTGAATATTCTTAATATCTTTCTCTTCACCTCAATATCTTCCTCCTCATTAGTGTTTTCGTTATTGCTTTAGCATTTTGTTTCTTCGGACACTTGCAGGCTTCTTTAATTTGTAGATTTACATTACAATTTCTATTGTAATCGCACACTACAAAACTTTAAATTATGTGGACGAGAAAAAGAAAAAAAAACGTAAGATTTGGAGAAATGTGATAGAATCTGTTTAGTCTAATTAGATTAAAATTAAACACGAATGACAAATACGGCTTTTTATATACTTGATAAACACTAATTCAAAGCGGTTAGTAAAATTATTTAGAGATACCTTCTTAAAGAATTTTATGTAAGAAATCTAAATGTGCATGGGGGCGTATGTAATTTTAAAAATGATAAGAAGCTATTTGCAAAAAAAAACCCTAAAATGATCATTATTTTTTTCCAATAAACACATGACAAAAGCGGGTTTGTCCTCCTTTATGGAAAATACGATAAATTCTAGAAATTTATGAGCCTGCATCCGTGGTACTGTTCGGTACTGTTCGGTACGTCCGCCAACGCGTCTGTCGACGGCCGTGCTACTATTTTGAAGCGCGTGGGTCCCACCGTGTATTTATCGGTGGGAGCCATTCGCCACGGATTCCCGCCAAGCAAGCGGATTACGGATAACGAAATGGTCGCACGATATTCAAGCGCCATGACTTTTCTTCCGTCCTACAAAACGATTTTGCTTGGCAAGCTTGATGCGGCAAAAAATTTAAGGCGTCGCAGAATCTATTAAGCATCCTTTGGTTTCGAATTAAAATTAAGGTTAAAATTTAAAAAAAAATTAAAGTATAAAAAAATAATTTAATTAAAATTTTAATATTTAATTACTAATCTAACTAATAAATAATTTAAATTTTTTCTGTACTATCTTATCCTCAAAGATTTCTTCGCTTAGAAGGTCGAAATAGGCTAAAATGGCATCGACCCTCTGCTCGGAGGGAACAGAGCCATTGTAATGACAGCAAAACTTGGGAGGGCATGCCCAAGATCCCTTCTTTACCTCGGAGCAGGGTCAGAAGAAGATGGCGGTGTTGAGCCCCTGGGCAACAACGGTCTCCTAGAGCGGATCACCGAGCCACCACTTGGGCTCGTGGCTGGCCATGGTGAAGGCGTCGCCGGAGACTGAGTCGACGAAGTTGTTGTCGATGATGCCGTGGTAGGGCGAGTAGAGGCCTGTGACGATGGAGCAATGGTTGGGGAAGGTGACGGTGGGGAACACGGGGATGAGGCCCGCTTCCGCCTCGGTGCCGTTGGGGATGAGGCAACGAATGTTTGGCGTCGGGGACTTGAACTGATAGCCGAATCGGAATTCGTCCGAGGAGACGAGGATGACGACTGGGCGGGGGAGCTTTCGAAGTGTTTTGGGTGAGGTCTTGAAACCAGTGGAGTAGTGTGAGGAGGAGGAGGAGAGAAAGGCGAAGGTGATGGCTGTCGTGGCGGCGGCGCAGGAGGCGATGAGGAGAAGTCGGAGACGGCGGAAAAGATGAGAGAAGGTACTGTCGAGGAGGGCATTTTAGTTATTTCTTAATTAAAATTTAATTTAATTATATAATGTTAATTTCATCAAATTTTGATATTTAAATGATAAATCGATTAATCTAAGATGATCCTATTTTTGGTCCGAAAATAAAATAAAGGAGGCCTTAATACATATTTGTGTTGTGATTCCGAAACAAGAACCAACGACATCCAAAAATATATATTTTTCTAATAAAATAAGATCTCATTTAATAAAGAAATACGTACAGCCAAGACTTGGAGTCATCAAAATGGATATATTTAAATCGTTTTTATTATTTTAAATAAAATATTATGAGTTAGATCAAGATCGAAATTTAATATCCTTAATAGGGCAACGAAATTGAGATAGCAGACGAGAAGGTCACTGTTTTGTGGCTCGCCTTTAGTACAAAATCTTTCAATTCTCGAGAGCTGTTGCTGCCCCGTCCCATACGCAAAGCGACAGCTGAGCTCTAAACATTTCAAGCAAACACTAAGTAATCCTCCTCCTGTTAAGTGATTATTACGGTAAACTGATGTCATCGAGTTTCCGACACCAAATCTTTATTTTCACTAAGAAATGACGCCTCTTCTGCTGGGTTGATACTCCTTGCTTGCTTTATAGTCTGTGACCGGCATCCGAAGCCGAGCTTGAGCGGAGCTCTGTTGGACCCACACGGCCTTATGTTCTCCAGCGGGCAACTTAGCCCATATTATAAGTTTATAAATTCCACTACGATTGTAATCTCAGCTTCTCCGCGACTTTCGTCTCCGTTATATATGTAACACGGTCGAATATGTAGTCTTCGGTGATGATGCCCTCCATATCATCACTACCAATTTTGGCACCAGTCTGGTAACAAATCTCACCATTCAAGCTTCACATTCCAATAATTCGACATATTACAAGATTCCATCGGATGTCATCTGAATGTAGAGCGTCAAGAGTACGAGCTTCAAGGCCTAATCAAACTACGCTCCAACATCAATGGCGCAAATGAGCACTAATATCTCCAGTGAAGAAGCGCATTTGGCGACAAGAGGAAAATGTCTTCACTGGAGCGACTGCGGAACAGAGATCATGGATATTGCCGGAAGAGTCACCGTTGAGGCAATATAGGTCCACCTCCACCGTGTTGACGCGCGATTAGGACACCCAAATGGAGACAACTTTTATGGAGATAAGAGAATGAAAGAAGATGAGAAAATCGAGGTAAGCATCGCCTAGAATGGATGGAAGAGGTTGTGGAATCCTGAAAGGAGTGATCGGTGAGATCTAAACTAGTGCATGGAAAAGAAGCGACCGTTCCGACTGTTATCCTCTGATCTTAACTCGTAAGTATCACTGTATGTCGAACGATCGACTTGACCACACTGAAACAACACTAGACAATAGACGAAAGCTAAGTTACTCATTTGATATTTGTTTTGGAAAATCTTGATTTTATAAAAGACAAAAATTAGCTCCTTATTTTTTATAATATCTTTAATAAATGAAAAGAAGATGTCTTTCGTTAATAAGGGCGGAATCAGCCTCGTGAGTAGATTCCGACGAGAAGGGGACAAGGCCGTGCATGCCAACCGTGCACCGCCACCACACATTGAATATTCCGTGTAGAAGAGCTCCATACCGACGCACGGTACTCCTGGAAAGCGAGAGGAAGGAGAGCTACGCAATCGGTGCGACTCCACACTGTAGGCAATAATTGCGTGTGTGGAGAATGCACACGATTGCAGTATGTGATAAGAGTTCGATTTGGGTCTTTCATGGATAGAAACCATCTGGTCGCGCACTGTGTTCATCGGGCGCCACGTGGTGAATTTCATATCTCGAGACTAAATTTTGTAGACCATCCGCATCCAATAGCTTGGAGTAGTGATCGAAAAAGAAAAGAGTAGTTTGGTTGATGAGTCTCGTATGTATTTGGCAACTCTTTTCGTATATTTATATTTATAGATGGAGTAATTAGTTAGCCGATTGGATAATAAATCGTATTTGTACTTTTTGATAAATCAAAAAAGTTATTTTAAAAATATCAAATGGATCTTGCCGAATATAAACTATATGTTTTTAAGAGTGTTAGTTACAATCTACAGCTCATGTATTTAAAGGTCGTATCGCATCGTGTCTGGTATACGATTTATACATACACGAGATGATTATTATAATAATTATATCGTGTTTGGTATAATTTTTTTACAAATTTTGTCAATCTGGTTAGCGTGTCATGCCTCTAAATGGTTTGAAAAATTCGACGACAACTATGTGTTCTCGACGCCACAGAATATTTGTACTCGAATGTTTGTAAAGAGTTTTATCAGAATTTAAAAAAACAAATAAATGAAGTCATGTTTTCAAATTGGAATTTTGTTATGTGCCGTCAGATGACTGCAATGCATGGCCAAACTAAGTTCCATCTTAATCTGACCCAATCCAGACTAATCATCGATGGAATCGCGGAGTCACGCATGACATTGGATTCAAAAATTGGCAAGCGGTGGAGCCGTACAGCGCCGGATCACGGACGTACCTGACGACATCGGTCGGGAACACCGGCCGTTCTGATTGGACCAAATTTAGGTACTGGACCGCACCTGAAAACAGATCTGCATGATAAGATATTTTTTTGGCGGTTGCACCCGAAAACCTAACATTTTTTAGATTTTCTGTTTTCCGGTTTGGTTCGCGATAAACTCTCATGGGCAGTTTGATTCTCGAATAACTATAATTAAATCACGGTAATCCATTATTTGAATAATTATTTTTTCATAAAATTTAATAAGTATTGAAATTGCTAAAAAAATTGCATTAATATTGATGATAATGCCCTTAATAGTAAAAAAACTAATTATATTTTATAAATAAAAAAATAATTTGGATATTTTCGTAAAATAATGAAGAGAATTACATCGATCATTCCTTAAATCAAATGTGATCTAATGTTGGAATTTACAGTGAAAAATTTACCAATTATCTTATTCTCAAATAACACAAGAAACAAATAGTAATGCAAGATAAAAAAATAACAAAAAAAGACTCAGTAATATGTGTGATTTACTAAAAATCGGGTTACATCCATGGAAGGAGAGAGAGATCCACTATCAAAAGGGTTTACAAGAGTCTATTAAAAAGATTGTACCCTTTCTTACTTAACTAAATTCTTTCACTAAATTTCGGCAACGCCTCCACTTTCAGAGAGAACATCTAAGAAAAAACCACGAGAAACCATCTTGAGAAACCACCAAGACGCACTAGAAAAATCCACACACTAGAGTCAACACTCTCCTTTTCTCTGTTCTTTCTATTCTCTTTATTCCACTCTCTTTATTTCTCTTTAATTCAGCCTCAACACTACACCACATCTAAACTCTATATATTAATAGAATATTTATAAGTCTTTATTGAGTTTAAGTTTCACTCTAATTATAACTTCTAATATTACATAATAAGTATTCAAAATCAATCATAAGTCTGAATTCAACTTTGAATTCCTACTTTAACTCTGAATTCAACTTTGAATTCCTATTTTAACTCAAACTTTAATATTAGTTCGAAACACCCAAAACTCAATAATCTCCATCTTGACTTGAAATCGGGCATGCCACCATCACAAAACTTCAATCCATCATCTCTCATCTAGCCCCTCCCTTTGGCCTACTAGTTTATTCAACTAATTGCAAGATACAAGCTCGAGCCAACCTCGAATTTACTATTCATACCTACAATCTTATACTTTTGGAAGTCTTTCAGATAACATGTGTCTGCTGCTATAGTAAAAATAATTCGAGAAGAACGTCTATCTCCCGTTAAATTATTTCAATTATCGTGCTTCCTCTTCATCACTATAATCATCAGAACTCCACATATAATGGTGTTCCCTATTAATCGATAAATATTGTTACACTTCTCTCCTTTCATCATGATTCTATTACCGTGTGTTCATTTATGACCCCGTTTCTCGCTGAATAATTATAGTCTTTTGAGTCCAGTACACCAAGTGAAATTAGAATTTTTTTTACATCTCGGGGACATGTCTCACTTCAATAAGAGTACGAATCGCTCCATCAAACATCTAGATTTGGACTGTTCTTACACTGGCGATCTCAAAAATCAAATTATCATCCAACCAAATAGTACATTCTTTCTTATTCTCTTCATAAAAAGTAAAGCAATCCTTTTTGGAGCGAATAAGGTAAGAACTACCAGAATCTAAAATTTACACATCAGAAGTGCCGATTTTTATGGATACTGTAAGAACGCTCCATCTACACTATTTTCAGAAGTATTATATGTTATTGTTGTCGTCATATTGAAAGACTCTATCTTCCAATAATTCGGAGAATACCGCTTGATGTGGTCATACTTTTTACACGAATAACATTGTACCTTCGTCTTCAATTTTGATTCGAACAGTTATTTTTCTTCTCCATATTCTCTTGATCTTCCTCTTTCGTGAACCACCAATCCTTCACCACTCTCCATATCGATGTTTAAGTCTTTTCTCTTCTCATTAGAAAGAAGACTAGCTATCACCTCTTTCATGTTGAGAGATTCTTTACCATAAAGAATTATGGTCACAATATAATCGTACGAAGTAGAAATAGACATCAGGAGAATCAACGCTTTATTGTCTTCTTCAAACTTTACATCAACTTTCAGCAAATCATTGATAATCTTATTGAAGATATTCAAATAATATAATATAATTGTACCTTCGCTTATACACAGTCCGTACAATTGTTGTTCCAAATAAAACTTGTTTTTGAGGCTTCTTGATATGTACAATTTCTTAAGTTTTGTCCATATATCCACCGTCGTCTCTTCATCAATGATATTGTACAAAATCTCATTAGTCAAATTTGGAATAATTAAATTCAATGCCTTCTAATATATTTCCTTCCAGTCTCCATCGCTTATCTTGGCCGGCCTCTTTTCTTTACTTTCTAACATCTTTTATAGACCTTGACAAATAATAATCGCATTCATCTTCTTCTATCATAATACAAAATTTATCTTGTCGTCAAACTTTTTCACCTCGAGTAAAAACTTTACCATCTTAGTTGTTGCTTTACTTTATTCTCAAACAATACAAGAAACAGAAGTAATGCAAGATAAAAAAAAATAACAATAAAATACTCAGCAATATACGTAGTTCATCCAAAATTGGGCTATGTCCACAGGAGAAGCGAAAGATCTACTATTGAAAGACTTTACAATAGTCTATAAAAAAGATTATACTCTTTATTATCCAACTAAATTATTTCACCAAGTCTCGGCATCGTCTCCACCTTCAGAGAAAATCTCTAAGAGAACATCACGAGAAACTATCACGAGATACCACTAAGAAACACTAAAAAAATTCATACACGAAAGTCGACACACTCTCTCTTTCTTTTCTCTCTATTCTCTCTATTTTTCTCAAGTTTCGCTTCAATACTACACCACAGCTAAATCCTATGTATTACTAAAATATTTATAGGTACTTATTGAGTCTAAGTTTTACTTTAATTATAACTCCTAATATTATATAATAAATATGAATCCAACTTTGAATTCTTATTTTAACTCAATTCTAATCTGAATTCGAGACACCCAAAACTCAACCTAATATCACAGTTTATTAAAGAAATGAATTATGCAGTGATAAGCCAACAAATTACCGAATTCTGACTTATTTATACCATATAAGTCAATTTTATGGCTAATTTCAAACAACTACTTATTCAAATATTTTATTAAAATATTTTTTATTTTAGCTTAGGAATTACATAAAATTTAGAAAAAATGGAGTCAAAATGGTAGGGTAGCTCATTTATCATCTTAATCATTGACCATAATCATCCCAGTCCCAATTGGGTTACTAAATTAAGTCAAATAGTCAAGTTATGGCATGAGTGATAGGCTTAGGTTTGTTTGACCATACTTTGCAATGGAAAGGATTCGGACAGAAGGAAACTGTTCTACAATTATTCATCGTGCTGTGCAAGCATAGCATGATGAACCGGTCTGGATCCATATGATAGGTTCTCTTCCGCTCTTTTTTTTAGACTATTTAGTTAATTGAAAGCAGATAAAAGTATAAAAATATTATTTTCTTTCTCTTTCGACTCGCTTACAAAATTAATTAGAAGTGATATGTTTATAATATTTATTTAAACAGAAATATATTTTGAAAATATAATTTAATTTATTTTTATTTTTGAATTGAAAGTAGTGTAATCACTAGACGTGTTTTTAGAAATCACTTCAAAATTAAAAAAATTATAAAAATAAAGTTAAATTTATTTTTTATTTATGAATTAAAAGTGATCAGAAATAGATAAATTTTTAAAAAATTAAATTATCGAAAATGAATAGAAGTGATATTATTTTTAACTATTTCTCTTGTTTTCTATTAACTAGATAAGTTTTAAGTGGGGCTAATTACCTACACCCCTAATTTTCAGTAATTATGAAAAACCCCCGTAATTTTCATAATTACCTACGCCACTCTCCTTTTCAAAATATTTACCTAGACCCCCTGATTGTTATTTAATTAAAATTTTCTTCAAAAATTTTGATTTTACTCTCCATTATTTTTACAATTAAACCCCTAAAAAGTTATTATTTATTATTTAACTTTCGGATATTTGTAAAATAACACCTTTAAATTAGTCAGATTTACAAAAAAGTCTTTCTCTAAAATATTTATAAACGAGCGACAAGCGAGGACGCTGGGCGGAGGGCGCCGGCGCGCGAGCATGGACACCGGAGGGTGCCAGCGCTCGATCGTGGACACCCGAGGATGGCACGCGGGCGCGGATGCTGGAGATTGTACATTTACAAATAGATTCATTGAACATTTTTATATATAAATAAGTCTAAATTTTTTTATCATGTTTTAAATAAAATTTTACAAAAAAGGCATTAAAATTTCAAATTTAATATTTATACATTTAAAAATAGACCCCTTAAATATTTTTATTTATAAATAAGTCCAAATTTTATTTATTTTAAAACTAAATTTTACGAATAGACCCCCTCACCGGCCGTGCCCGCACCCTCACCAGCCGGCATCCACGCCCACACGCTGACCTCGAGCGTCCGCACATGTGCTCTCGCCGCTCGTTTATAAATATTTAGACTTTTTTATAAATAAAAATATTTCAAAAGTTTATTTGTAAATTATTTGGGAGAAAGACTTTTTTGTAAATTTGACTAATTTCAGCGTGTTATTTACAAATATCCAAAAATTAAATAATAAATAATAAGTTTTTAGAGGTTTAATTGTAAAAATAACAAAGGATAAAATCGGAATTTTTATAAAAAATTTAGATTAAATAACAAGTAGGTAAATATTTTGAAAAAGGGGTGATATAGGTAATTATGAAAATTACGGAAGATTTTTCGTAATTACTGAAAATTACGCGGGCATAGGTACTCGGCCCTTTTTAAGTGGAAGTCCATAATATTGGGCCTTGCCGATGTAATATCAATGGGCTTGGTTAGCCGCCCAGGAATTCACAGCTAGAACATATGGGCCTTGATTAGGCCTGTTCCATTTGTTCCTTCGCCTAGGCTTTCCATTCGAGACTTGAAATCAAGACAAAAAGTAGTTATATAAAGAGTTTTTAATAATCCTATCTATTTTATTTTATTATAATTTTATAAAAAATTACTTATCTTATCATAATTAATAAAAATTACTCGCTTTATATTATAAATTTATAAAAAATCATATCGATTAAAATATTTAAAAATATTTTATTTTTATCAATTTATCAATTAAAAGTAATATAAAAATTAAATTATTCTCATTTAATTTTAGTTTAAATAATTATTAAATTAATATTTAAAATTTATTTTATTTTAGTTTTTATGAAATATTATTTGTCTAATTTTATGAAATTAAAATTTTAAAATTCAATGTTGTTAGATCGGTTGTTTAAAATAAAACCAAATAAAAATAATTTGGCCCTTTATATTAATTTAATTGATAAAATTTAAATAAAATAATATAGTTTTAAAGTATTTTAATCCAGATAATTTTTGTTAATAATAAAAAAAATAATTTTTGCCGAATTTATAATAAGATAAGTAATTAATTGCTAAAATTTCTGATATAAATTCTATGTCATGACCAAGACGCTAAGCAAGTAGAGTTCAGATTGGAGTCATGAGGTATCCATGCTTATATCCACGTAAGTTTAGAAGAATTCATATCAGTTATATATACATATTAAATAGATAATATTCATACTCACATTCATATATAATTCATATCGAATAGCGATTCGAATTTCTCTATTTTACTTCTAAATGTACTTTTATCAATTTATTTTTATCAAACTTTTGTTAAATTATATTAATTAGCTATAAATTCAAATTACAAGCCATATTTTTAAATTTACATTTTATCCCATTTAAACTATTAGTGTATATGTTATTTATCTAAATGACTGTAATATTAATTTTAAAATAAAAAAATATTACGTTAAATTTTCAAATACAATATTTAATAAAAGTATTCAAAAAAAGAGATACATAATTTTTTATTCTAAAAGTATATATGAAGATAAAAATAAATTAACTTATAATTTAGAATATATGCCTCCAAAAAATAATTGGCATATATAAGTTATGTAAGCGATACAAGTTTCATATTATCGAATAAAAATGTCTAAATTCATAGCTTATCCAATAAACTAATGGGTTAAAAAATAGGGTCAATTGCATATAATTCCTTCATATCTTATTAAATTATATATTTCTCCTTTAAATTTAGAAATTTATATATAATTTCTTGAAATTTTCTCAAATTGCATTTTTCTCCTTGAAACTTGAAAAATTACGTATTACCCCTCGAAAATTTTTTAAATTACATAACTTTTTTCCAAACTTAAAAATTAAATATTTTTTTCATTACTTGATATGTTGTAAAAAATTTATCGGGTATATATGTATTATTAGAATCAAGAATATTTGGGAAATATATATATCTTGACGTCATTTGAACTGTAGTAAACAAATAAAGATACTTCTGACTTGATCGGAGAAAACTTTGATAGTTGTGTTATTATTATAAAAAACTCTCTTGTTCGGTTAAAAGATTTATGTCAGATTAAATTTTAATCCAAGATATAAAATAATTATTTTTTTCTTGGTTTAGTTTAAGCTCATTTCATTCCAATCTCGAATTAAATTTAAAATTGAGATGTAAAATAATAATTTTATCATGACTTTGTTTAAATTTATTTCATCCCAATATTAACTAAAACTAATGCTCAATTTAGATCATATCTGAGTCTTGATATAAATTAGATTTGTAGCTGATTTTTACTTATATTCTCCGTTACGTCAATATACACTCAACTGGAAGTATTTTTATTTTTCAATCTAAATGATGTCAAATGATATTTTTTTAAAATATTATTAATTTTAATGTTAAATTTACGTTCAAAATATTTTTTTTAAATATTTCGAGCAACCCAATGAAAAAAATTATAATTTTGTAAGTTTTGAAGAGAAATATGCAATTTAAAATTTTTTTAAGGAGTTATATATATATTTTTTGAGTTTCAAGGTTAAAAATATATAATTTGATACAATTTCAAAACATCATATATAATTTTTTAAATTTAAAAGAGAAATATATAATTTAGTAATATTTTAAAGAGTTATATACAATTGATTCTAAAAAATAATACTCAAATCCAACCCAATAAGATATGTGATTAAATTTTAATACTCATATCCTTTTCACTGAGTCCGATCATCAGATCAAATTATATGGTTAGCGATTTTCACTTACAACCCTAAGTATTACACATTTAAGTATTAAGATAATAGTTATATATATTATAGTAGCCTTGACCTTAGCTCCAATTCTTCCAAACGGGTTTGGGATAAAAAGGCTAGGGCTCAATTATTTTTCAAAACCAATATTAAGAAAATTACCAAAATACCCCCCAAATTATAATTGAAAAATAATAAGGATAAAATTCGAAATAAAATTTTGGAAAAAAATATTATAAAAAGGCTAGTCACCAAACACTGAAAGTTAGTCTAGCTAATTAACCGGACTAATTTCACTATTTTGGGTTAAAAAATTTAGTTAAAATACTTGAGATCAAGTCAAACCAAATGGCCGCTGTGCGAAATTGATTTTTGTAGATTTGACCTTCCACGCAGGAGTTATAAACTTTTGTATTAAAATTTTTAGCGAATAACCACTTGTTTTTATTAGGGATTCATGAAAAATTATCTAATTTATCACTAAAAATCATTCATCTTATATTATAAATTTATCACAAAAATTTTAAATTATTTTTATTTGATTTTAGTTTAGATAAATATCGAATTGATTGAAAAATAATTTATCTTGTTTTAGTTTTCATGAAAGATCGGTTGTCTAATTTTATGAAATTAAAATTTTAAAATCTAATTTTGCTAAACTAATTATTAAATAATTATGAACCAATTTTCTTTATATTAATATAATTGAATATTTTTTATAGATTTATAATATAAGGGGAGTGATTTTTCCTAATTATGATAAAATAAGTGATTTCCTACAAATTTGTAATAAGGGCAAATAATTTTTTGTTAAATATTCTTTGTATTATTATATTTTTATTTGTGTATTTTAATGGACAACATTTTGGTCAACTGTAATGCGCGGGTTCATCCCTCTCGTTCCTTTGGTGCAAGTGAATTATATATACGATCAATTATTTATTCATTTAATTTGATACGTTGCGACATGCGCAATACGTATTCTTATCCGTCGGCGGTCTACATTCAAGAATACGAACTCTACGGTAGTTAACATGGAATTTGAGATTCATTTCAAAAACAACCAAATTAGGAGTCAAAGTCAAACTTTGCCGCTCACTAGAGCACTTCAAGGCAGAGGTGTAATCAAGCGGGCTCCGCTAGAAATTGCCGGCCGCGAAAAATCTGAGGGCCAAGAGTGGAGTGTCTCAATTTTAAATTTAATTTTATATTTTAAAATCTCTTTGATTTTAGAAAATATAAAATAACCAGACTAAATTTTTAATATAATTAATAAAAAATAGTTCAATTATTTTTTATATTTATTTACTACTCAACTAATAAAAGATTTATAATTTTTTTAAAAATTATTCTTATTTTATATATTTGGTTGCTAGTCTAAACGGTGTTCTTAGAGGGAAAAGGCGCGAAGGCGAAGAAACCCTGGTCGAGCTCTTCGGTCAGAGCTAGCTCGGCTCATTAGGACGCGAACCCAATGGGTCCAAACAGATTTGCCTTTCATTCGAGTCTGAGGAGATCGTTTGATTTAGAACAACATTTGAAGTAAGAACTCAGATTTCTCATGCGGAAGACCGCGATCGAGACGGTAGCCCTTCGTGATGATCAAACGCGGTTGATTTGTCAGTTGAAAGCTGTCACAGTTGATTTTCGAACGGATGTCTGCGTTAAAATATTTAAATTGCCCTACGAAACGTGAATTTATTGCCATGCATAGCTGACCTTGACCCCATCAATACAAAGAAAATTTCCTCGCCGACTCTCGCGCCCTCCTGCTCTCCATATATACCCCACACACACACGCATGCAGCAACATCCAAGCCCAAAATTTTCAAAAGGAAGACGAAGGAGGATAATGACGCACTGGAAGAGGAGGGAGGCGAAGTCGCCGTCGATGTACGAGCGCTTGTTGAGCCACGACGACGCCGAAGGCCGGGTTCACAAGGGGTACGTTCCGGTCCTCGTCGGGGCTAACGAGGACTGCGCCGAGCGGTCGCTGGTGCGCGTTGAGTTGCTGAGCGATCCGAGAGTGGCGGCGTTGCTTGAGCTGGCAGCCGAAGAGTTTGGGTACAGGCAGAGCGGGGTGCTTAGGATACCTTGCGAGGCGGGGTATTTCCGGCGGGTCGTCAGAATGATCTCCGGCGACGGATGTTGTTGATGTAATCCTCTTCTTTGTTTGGGTATTCTTGCTTTGTTTTTCTAACTCAAAAGAGTCTTCGCCGTCCGTACAAGGAATACGGTATTTCATCAGAGCTTTTTTTGATTGCTTTCTTTGCATTTGATAGGTCATTTTTTTCTCGTCATGGCCGCTGACACGAAGTCCTCTAAACACCAAAAGAGATCCACGTAGAAATAATAAAACTCGAATAAATTAACTTTTACATACGAAAAGTGGATATAATCATCAAATTAATACTTAAAATGTTAAATAAGATGATTTTTATATCACCAATCCTAACCATTCTTGACAAACGAAAAATATAATTTTTAAGAATAAAAGAAACCCACGAGGGAATTAAAATCTAAATATTAGGCCCATATCTGCCATGGCAAGTAAGCAGGCCAAACTGAAATTCCTACATATACAAATTGGGCTTAGGCTGGGCCTGTGGGCCAGGACCATCATTCATAGGAATATTTCACTTCCGACCATAAAACTTGTTTATTTTTTTGATAAATAAGCCAATAAGAGAATTTAACTAATAAATATGATGATCGTATTTTTTAATAAAATTAATTACATATAATTTCTTTCAAATTATCAAAATTATATATAACTCTTCGTCTTTTTTTATAATTACATATAATTTCTTATAATTTACTATATTATTTAAAAAAACTCGTTCGTCTAGCGACCACCTATAAAAGACTCGAGGAAACAACAAATTTGATAGATTCAAAGCATTTGCAGAACATTCAAAAGGCTTGAGAAAATATCGTTGCAGGCAAAATCCGATAGAGATCCAAAATATTTTCAAGTCCTTTAGAGTTATAGAATCCTCAAAAGGCCTTTAAAATCTCTTTTTTCAGTTAGCTAAATTGTGTAAACTTACAATAATTTTTCTCTGTCTATCTATGCATATAAAAAAATCACAACCAAATTTTTTTTTCAACCATTCATAACTACTCATTTTCTTCTACATGCAATAAAAGCACATTGTTTTTACCTACATCAATAATTCATCAAGGAAAATAAAGAATAAAAATATTTTTTTTTCATCTCAAGATACTTCGCTTTCTACTAAAAAAAAATAAAAAATACAGCAAAAAAAAAAAATATCAGGACGAGGTCTCCATGGGATCAGGACAAACCAAACAAGGAGGGATGAGATATCTGATGTGATGGGGATAAGATCACGAAGATTTGGAAAAGACAAATTGGGAAATAGCTATAATCTATTGAACTGGAAAGGTGAAAAGTCATTTAATATCAAAACGAAATATTTCTAATATATTTGTCTTTGTTAGAGTTAAATTTGACTACAAGAGTCTTTTGTAAGTGTGAGATTGATTTCGACGATCCGAAATAGCAAAGACTCTGAAAAATAATCTCGAATCACAAATTAAAATTTATTTTAATTTAAAGTGTGCTATTCGGTATTATGAGAACATTAAATTCCAATAGATCCGTATTGTTAATTATCTCAACAATTATCAAGAATCTTTTAAAATAAAAAACTTAGTTAATAAAATAAAGACACAAAAAAAGAATTAAGTATTACTTGATTAATTTTAAGAAATGATACATGACTTAAATAAGGATATGCTCTCACTTTATAATGAATTTCAATATAAAAGAAAAGAAGAACGAAAAAAAGAAAGAGTGGAGAAGAAACTTTGATGTGTACTGCTGCTCCACTCCTCTTGGGCTAGACCATGTGAGATCTAACTCATATTGACTTAGTCTTTGACAGGTATTGAAGGTATCATTGAGAGAAAGTGTTCCTAATAAATTTGAACATTGATGATAATTTCATTATTTGAACTATTTCCATTGACCAATAAGACGTCAATGACAACTTCATTTGGATTAGAATATTTTTCTTAGCCAATAAGGTATTAGCGATAATTCTATTGACCTTAAGGTGTTTCCAGAGTCAATAAAACGTAGAGGATAATGTTTTTGATTTTATAGTGTTTCTATTAGCCGATAAGGCGTGAACGATAATTCCATTTGGTTTTGAGTAACGTCACCAACAACTTATAAGATTGGGTATAATTTGAAGATACATTGCTAATTACTTCTAATGTTGGTTAGCTTGAAGGGTGCGTTGTCAACTGCTTATAAAATTGACTAGCTCAAAAAAACATGTCGTCAACTGCTTGTGAGGTTGGCTAGATTCTAGAGGTACATCGTAAATTGCTTCTAGTGTTGACTAGTTTGAAACATGATCGACAATTTAAGTGTATTGCTAATTAACTTTATTAATTTGGTAGTATCACCGATGGTTTAGGGGGTCGGGTATAGTTTTGAAGTGTGGTTAACAACTTTGAATATATTGACGATTAACTTCTTTGGCTTGATAGCATGATCAATGACTTATGGTGTTGGATATAGTTTTGAACTGTGGCTGATAACTTAGAGTATATTGACAATTAATTTTTTTGATTTGATAGTATCATCGACGGTTTGTGGGTTGGATATACCTTGGAAGATGCATTGTCAACGGTTTCTGGAGTTGACTCACTTCGAAATATGATTAATGACTTTGAGCATGTTGATACTTAATTTTTTTTTTTTTGTTTGATAGCATCACTAATGGGTAATAGAGTTGGATATTACTTTGAAATGTTGCTAAATACTTTTATAAATGTCAATTACTTCTATTTGGACTAATTTAGATTCAGATTAAGGTGATGACATTACCCTTTCTTCATAACCTTTGAGCATTACCAAAGTTTTAGTATTCTTAGTAGAACTTGACTTGACCCTATTTAGTTTTATCAAAACTAATATGGTTCAAGTCTAAGTTCGATTTTATTTATCTTGAGTCGAGTTTGACCTTATGTTGGACTTGATAATTTTAGGCGAATAGGTTGCTTGGTCGTAGATATGCAAATCCAAGGGTTAGCGTAGACGTGAGCTTGAAAGTTAACTTAGGAGTGTAAGTCTGAAGGCTGACTGAATACGAATCAAAAAATTGGCTTGGATGTGACCCCAAAAGCTCATTTGGATATGAGCCTAAAGGTTGACTTAGATGTGAGCTCAAAGGTTAGTTTAGATATGAGCTCGAATGTTGATTAAATACGAGCCCGAAGACTAGCTAAGTATGAGTTTGAAGGTTGGCTTGGATGTGAGCCAGAAGACTGACTAGGTGTGAGTCTGAAGGTTGGTTAAGTGTGAGCCTTAAGGTTGACTTGGATGGGAGTCATAAGGTTGGCCAAGTGCGAGCCTGAAAGTTGACTTGGATGCGAGTCCGAAGACTAACTCGGATGGAAGGTGAAAGACTAGCTTAAATGCGAATTCGAAGGCTGGTTTGAATGTAAACCTGAAAGTTGATTTAGTGTGAGTCTGAAGGCTAGTTATATGTGAGCTCGAAGGCTATCTAAGATGCAAATATGAAAATTGACTGAGTGTGAGCCCAAAGCCTGGTTGAGTATGAGCTCGAAAGCTAATTGATATGAGCCAAAAGGATAACTTGAATGTAAGTTCGAAAGCTGGCTAAGTGTGAGTTTGGAGACTAGCTTGAATGTGAGACCGAATATTGGCTTGGATGTGATAAAGATTCACCGTCTTCATTACTATTTACAAGGGCCGCGGGTGATTGTAGCGAGGTCACGAAGTTCGTCATCCTCATCGTTGTCTTCGAGGGGCCACAAATAGCCGTAACAGGGTCACGAAGTTCGCCGTCTTCATGATCATTTTCGAGAGACTACGGCTAACCACAGTGAGGTCATGAGTTTTGTCTTTTTCACCCTTATCTTCAAGCAGACCGTGGGGGACCACAATAACATTGGAAGATTCACCGAGACTCCAAGAATTGCCAATGATCATGATGCAAAAATCGAGGCAATTTTTTATTAATTTATTTTATTATTATTCTTTTTTTTAGGGCTAATTACGTACACCCCTCCGAAATTTCCTTTAATTACAAAACTCCCCCGAAATTTTCGTAATTACCTACACCCCCTTTCTTTTCAAAATATTTACCTACACCCCCCGATTGTTATTTAATCAAATTTTTTTTCAAAAATTTCACTTTCACCTTCCGTAATTTTACAATTAAACTCCTAAAAAACTTATTATTTATTTTATATATAATTTTTGAATATTTGCATACAACACCCTGAAATTAGTCATATTTATAAGAAATCTCTAATATCTACAATTAAACCTTATCTTCTCTCTCGCTACTGCGCTACCTAGTCCCGTGCCGTTACTCTGCCTGTCCCTAGCACCGTCACTCCCCCGTGCTGCTGCTCTGCCGGTGCCCCTCGCCGTCGTTCCCCCACGATAGATCTGCACCCCGTCGCGAGCAAATCGGCCTTTTCCTGCCTCGCCAACAAGCAGATCCTTGTCTGCCTCTCCTATCGCGAGTAGATCCACACCCCCCACCCCGCGAGCAGATTGGCCTCTGTTTGTCCCGCCGGCGAGCATATCCCGGGGGGGGGGGGGGGTGGGGGGGGGGGGGTTGGCCCCCCCCCCCCCCCCAAAAAAACACACACACACACACAAAACCCCCAACTCCTTTCTGTCAGTGCAGGCGTGGGCGCATGCCGGCAAGAGTGTGCGAGTACGCGGGTGTGGACGGCAGAGGCAGGTACGAGCACGGGCCATAGGCTAGCGAGGTGGCGAGAGCGCGAGTGCGAACGTTGGAGGCTAGCGAGCGTGCGAGCGTGCGCGCGCGAACGCCCGAGGCCGACGAGGGGTTTATTTGTAAAATTTAGTTTTAAAATAAATAAAATTTGGACTTATTTATAAATAAAGATATTTAACATGTCTATTTTTAAATATACAAATATTAAACTTTTAATTTTAAATTTTAAGTTTTAAAACCTCTAATGTTGTTTTTGTAAATTTTTATTTAAAATATGATAAAAAATTTATACTTATTTATAAATAAAAATATTCAAAGAGTCTATTTGTAAATGTACAACATGAAACTTGTAATTTTAAATTTTAAGTTTTTAAATCTTCAATAACTTATTCTTACGATTTAGTTTTAAAATAAATAAAATTTGGACTTATTTATAAATAAAAATATTCAAGAGGTCTATTTCTAAATGTATAAATATTAAACTTGTAATTTTAAATTTTAAGTTTTAAAACCTTCAATATCTTGTTTGTAAAATTTTATTTAAAATATTATAAAAAATTTAGACTTATTTATAAATAAAAATATTCAAGGGGTCTATTTATAAATGTACAACATGAAACTTGTAATTTTAAATTTTAAGTTTTAAACCTTCAATGTTTGTTTGTAAATTTTATTTAAAACATTGATAAAAAAATTTAGGAATTATTTATAAAAAAACAATATTTCAAGGTGTTCTTTGTAAATGTATAATATGAAACTTTTTAATTTTAAATTTTCCGTTTTTCCAAACCTTCAATGACTTATATCCATAAAATTAGTTTTGAAATAACATACAAATTAGACTATTTATAAATAAAACTATTCAATGAGGTCGCTTTTTTAAATGTACAAAATTAACTACTTGTAAATTTGAAAATTTTAAGTTTTAAACTTTCAATTGTCTTTTTTGTAAAATTTAATTAAAAAATGATAAAACTTAGATTTTATTTATAAAGAAAATATTCAAGGGGTTTATCTTTTAAATGTACACAGCTGAAACTTTGTAAGTTCAAATGTTAAGGGGAAAGCGGGATAGGTCTGCGGTTAGAAAAGGGGATTTAAAAAATAAGAAAGTTTGGACGGAGGATAAATGAAAGAGATTAGGGCTCTATTTATAAATATAGAAATATTAAACTTGTAATTTGAAATTTTAAGTTTTAAAACCTTCAATGTCTTTTTTGTAAAATTTTATTTTAAAGGTGATAACATTTTGAACTTATTTATAAAAAAAAATTCATGGTGTCTATTTCTAAATATATAAATACTAAATTTATAACCCAAAATTTTAATTTTTAAAACTTCAATATTGTGAAATTTTATTAAAAAATTAAAAAAATTGGGCTTATTTATAAATAAAAAAATTTGAGAGATCTATCTATAAATATACAAAATATTGAATTTGTATTTTAAAATTTTAAGTTTTAATACATTCAACTCTTATTTGCAAAATTTTAGTTTAAAACTTATAAAATTTGGACTTATTTATAAATAAAAAAATTGAAGCGACTTATTTGTAAATTCACAAATGTGAAATTTGTAACTAAATTTCTTATATAAGATTTATTTGTAAAATATTTAAAATATTTACATCCTTTTTATAAATTTTTATTTAAAAATATTAACATTGGGACTTTTTATTAATAAAAAAATACAAGGGGCTTATTTGTAACTATACAAATATTTGTATTTATTTATAAAATATTTAAAATATTTCAGCTCCTTTATAAAAATTTTTTTGAAAAATATTAACATTTGGACTTTTTTATAAATAAAAATGTTCAAAGGGTTTGTTTGTAAATATTTTGGGAGAGAGTGGAGAGTGAGAAAATAAGTTTTGTAGGGGGTTTAATTATAAAATTATTGAGGTTAAAAGCGAAATTTTTGAAAAAAAATTTGATTAAATAGTAATCAGGGGGTGTATGTAAATACTTTAAAAATGAGGGTGGTGTAGGTAATTACGAAAATTTCGGGGGATTTTTCGTAATTAAAAGAGATTTCAGGGGTGTACGTAATTAGCCCTAAAGTTTATATGCTAAAATTGTGTAATTGATTGGAATTTATTTTTCAAAGAGAAAAACCATATTTTATATTATTTTTGAATAATAAATTTTTTGGGGGTATTTATAAAATTTTTCAAAAAATTGAATGAATGTATAATTTTATAAATTTTAGGAATTTTTCGTAAAAAAAATATTTTGAAATTTTCAAGATTTTTTTAATAAAAGTCGAATTTATTTATAAATAAAAATTACGGAGGGTAAAAGTGAAATTTTTGGAAAAAAACTTGATTAAATAACAATTAGGGGGTGTAGGTAAATATTTTGAAGAGGAGTGGGTGTAGGTAATTATGAAAATTTCAGTGGGTTTTTCGTAATTAAGGGAAATTTCGGGGGTATATGTAATTAGCCCTAAATTTTATACACTAAAATTGTGTAATTGATTGGAATTTATTTTTCAACGAGAAAAGTCATATTTTATATTATTTTTGAATAATAAATTTTTTGGGAGTATTTATAAAATTTTTCGAAAAATTGAATCAAAGTATAATTTATAAATTTTAGATATTTTTCGTACAAAATTTTTTTGAAATTCTGAAAAATTTTTTAGTAAAATTTAAACTTATTTATAAATAAAATTTTTTTGAGGGGTTTATTCGTAAATTTTCCAAAAATGAAATTCAAAAATATAATTTTGTAAGTTTTAAGGATTTTTATATAAAAACAATATTTGTAAAATTTTGAAAATTTTTAGGAATTTTTAATAAAATTTGGTTTATTTACAAATAAAAAATTATAAGGGATTTATTTATAAATTTTTAGAAAAATTGGATCAAAAATATAATTTTATAAATTTTAGGGTCTTTTTACAATAGGATATATTGATAAAATTTTAAAATTTTTATGGTCCTTTTTTCATAAAAATTGGGTTTATTTGTAAATAAAAATTTTTGAGAAATTTATTTGCAAGTCCCAATTTGGTGCAAATTTTATTTTAGACTTTGATCCTAATTTGGGCTCAGGTCCAATGTTTAAATTTGACTTAACTGAAATCCAACTTTAATTTAAAATAAAATTTCAAAGTCTACTTAAATAGTAAGATAATAAAAAACTATAGGGGTGTGTTTGGTTCGAGATCAAAATTAGAATCGTCATGTCCTGATCAGTCTATTATCCAAACATCAAAAAAATAGTCAAACTATTGTTACGTTAATTTAAAAGATAAATTACCATACTACTCTTACATTTATTCATTCAAACTTCAATAAATAATATACTAAGAGCATAAAGGTATAAAAAAATTGTAAATCATTCAATATCCAGACTAGTATTCAAATACTAAAAATTAGACCAGACTATATTTTTATATTTGTCTTAATATTAAACATGAGCTTGACCTTGATCCTGAATCAACTGGTGCCTAAGAAATTATATGTAATTATAAAAAAGATATTTGAAAAGAGTTATATACAATTAACCCTTTATAATAAGAAAAAACTTTCAGATATATCTTAGAAAATATTTCAATTGAGCAAAACCTCCTTTCAATTTTTGAGATTTCAATAAAGTCCCGGTGTACTAACTATTAGTATGATAAAATTCAAAAATAGCATATTGTATCAATATTGTAGAGTAATATAATAATATAAAAAAATGTTATAATAATACTATAAGAGGATGTAAATATTGTACTAGTAGTATATACTTAGAAATTAACTATTATGATAAAAAATATATGTTCTCTTCAATTATATATGATTAGTTTTGATCGTTATAATTATTTTCTAATGATAAATACTTGATTTTATTCATTTTATCTTATTTTTGTTTAAATTAATTTAATTTTAATCAAAATAAATATAATATTATTAAATTTTTTAAAAATATTATTACAGTAATTATTATAGGACATGCTATAGGTATTTGTTATAATATTTTAGCGGTGCTACAATATTATTGGTAATAAGCAAATATCAAAATAAAATATCTATCGCATGGGGGCTGAATGAAAAATTTAAAAATCGAAAGGAAATTGTTCTCAATTAAAAAGTTTCCAAATACATACAAAAAATTTTCCTGATAATAATGCCTTCCAATCCATTCTAGCTCAAAATTTTAATTAATTGCATGTGATTAAAATGGGGATGATTCGAAGGAGAGAAAGAAAAGGCAAACACACTCGAGTATGATGATGAACCTCGAAGGGATCATCAAGTACAATGAAGGCATGAGACATCAAATAATTTGAGTGAAATAGAAGCCTGATGATGTTGGCCATTGGCATTATTGCAACCCATGCAACAGGTGAGAAACAGACATGCCAACCTTCAACATTCCTTCTGAAATCGTACATATTCTTCATTAAATTTCTCCCTTTCGTTAGTTGTAGAAAACAATAAAAGTTTAGCTTTCAGATGGAGCATTTTTGTGCCCGGTCCATAAAAAGTTCGGTGATGAGTCTCACTCTAATTCGAAGGAGATTTCTTTTTTTTAAAAAAAAAACCCCGATATTTTCGAAGATATTATCGAAATTTATCATCAGTCCTTCCTTTCGATTTTGGTCCAACGAAATTTAAAATGAACATTTTAAGAAATTATTATTTGTCAAAAAAAATATGTGCCCATCGCGATTAGTCTGACTAATATCTTACCTTTTTATTTTGCAAATAGACCCTTCATATTTTTATTTGATTTTGTGCAAGAGATGAGGAAGGAATTTGTTTGCAATTGGATACAGTGGATACAGTTCAAACTCCTCTGAATTTGGAGCTGGCCCAAACCCAAATCTGTTCCTTAATAAAAATTCAGCTCAAAATTAATCAACCTTTTGTAAATGTGCAATTGACAGCAAAGACAGCTCAAAATTTGAGGATTTAAAGTCAAATCATGATTTTTTTTTTCTTAAAACTTCAAATAAAAAGTATATTTTGAAAAATAAAAGTTTTTTAAAATAAATAATACTCAATATTTTTGCAAATATTTAAACAATTTTGATTTTTAATTTAAGAAATATAGTTTTTCTATAAAAAAATTTCATGGCTCCGCGCTCTCTCAGCCATTTTTATTGAATTAAATGAATGCAAATGATGGATGTTACTTCATTTTCGTGCATTTTTATCAACTTTTGCCGAGACAAATCGGCTCTAAAATGAAAAACAATTGAAAATTATGCTTTTTTTTCTTCTAATTTTAATTTAATTTCTCCACAATTTTCTGTTTTAATTAGTTTGCAAGGCTAATTTTTTTTTGCCTTGGTTCAAACTTGGAGCGAAGCCAATCCTGTTCCAAAAAAATACACGACCATGTGCTATCCACAACTTGCCACGTACCCATGTCCATTATTTAATCTCCGCTCGAGCACATCAGTAACACGTCATATCCACCGCACAAACGACCACTGACCAGACAAAAATCAATCCCGAGGCACATGTCTGACCGGGTACTCGTCTCCGTTCCCACAATCTCGACTACACTCACCGCCAGTAACCTCACCCGTTTCACTCACCGTTCCGTTGTCCAATCACCGCTCTCAATTCAAAATTCAACAATCAAATTCGCTAGAGGTGACCTCACAACAGTGCTCGTACTCCCATTCCCCGCTACAAAATCTCTCAAACCCCTCGCTGCCCGCAGCCTTCCACGGTTCTCTCCGCTCCTCCAACCAAACCCCAACCTCCCACAGGAGAAGACGACAATGAGGGAGATCCTCCACATCCAGGGTGGCCAGTGCGGCAACCAGATCGGGGCCAAGTTCTGGGAGGTGATCTGCGACGAGCACGGCATCGACCACACCGGCAAGTACAGCGGCGGCTCCGAGCTCCAGCTCGAGCGCATCAACGTCTACTACAACGAAGCCAGCGGCGGCCGCTATGTCCCCCGAGCCGTGCTTATGGACCTCGAGCCGGGGACCATGGATTCCGTCAGATCTGGCCCCTTCGGCCAGATCTTCCGGCCGGACAACTTCGTCTTCGGCCAGTCCGGCGCCGGCAACAACTGGGCCAAGGGGCACTACACCGAGGGCGCCGAGCTCATTGACGCCGTGCTCGATGTCGTTCGCAAGGAGGCCGAGAACTGTGATTGCTTGCAAGGTATCTGTTCTTGGTTCATATAGTTGGATTTTCTGATTTTCCGGATTTTTGATGATTTTCTTGATGTAGATCTGTTGGATCTGATGGATCCGAAGAGATAGTGTTTGACTTGTATGGTCATCTGCTATTCTAGTTTTAGATCTATTATATTTGCTTAGATCTGGTTATAGAAGTTCGATATTGTGATGCACATGCGTTTTCTTTATATATATATATTTGCAATTTTTTGCTGAAACTTCAAATGTATGATGTCTGCTTCTCATCGATACAACCTGTTAAATGCTTGTTGGTGTGTTAGGACAGAATTTTGAGGGTGTGTGTGAAGCAATCACGAGTAGATTTTGTCAGAACGCATTGCATCAAATGTTTAGGAATTGTCAGGGGCACTATTTATCTGTGATTTTTACACAAGCTTGTATCTTCAAGTAGCAGATTCGTGCGTCTAGGATTGTAATTCTGATTTGTGATCTTTTGCTATAATGAAAAAAAAAATCAATATTTCAGAATGCTGATGTTAGTTTTGCTTCACAGGATTTCAAGTATGCCATTCTTTGGGAGGAGGCACTGGGTCAGGGATGGGCACCCTCCTCATATCCAAGATTAGAGAGGAGTACCCTGACCGGATGATGCTGACATTCTCTGTCTTCCCATCGCCGAAGGTTTCTGACACTGTTGTAGAGCCATACAACGCCACCCTTTCTGTGCACCAGCTCGTGGAGAATGCTGATGAGTGCATGGTTTTGGACAATGAGGCTCTGTATGACATCTGCTTCCGAACTCTGAAGCTTGCAACACCAACCTGTAAGGATAATACATATTATTGCACTACATTAGTCTGTTTATTAGTGTCTTCATTTTTTCAAAAATATCATGATATAGTCCTGGTAGTTTAAGATTGTTCTTATCAAACAATCAATCAGTCAATATGTTTCAAATTTAGAAAAGTTGCATCTTGCCTCGATTGCAAATGATCCTGGGATCAGTTTTTCACTTGTCATAGGATCCAATTATTTTATTTTTCAGATGAGTATGCTTATTTGAGTCTAATGCTATGTGCTCTATTTCTTGTTGTCTCAGTTGGTGACCTAAATCATCTCATCTCTGCAACCATGAGTGGCATCACCTGCTGCCTCCGTTTTCCTGGCCAGCTAAACTCCGACCTCCGCAAACTTGCCGTGAACCTCATCCCATTCCCCCGTCTCCACTTCTTCATGGTCGGCTTTGCCCCCCTGACCTCAAGGGGATCCCAACAATACCGGGCTCTTACTGTGCCTGAGCTGACCCAGCAGATGTGGGATGCAAAGAACATGATGTGTGCCGCAGACCCCAGGCATGGCCGCTACCTCACGGCCTCAGCCATGTTCCGTGGCAAGATGAGCACCAAGGAGGTGGATGAGCAGATGATCAATGTTCAGAACAAGAACTCTTCCTACTTTGTGGAGTGGATCCCCAACAATGTGAAGTCGAGTGTGTGCGACATCCCTCCCAAGGGGATCAAGATGGCGTCCACCTTCATTGGGAACTCGACCTCGATCCAGGAGATGTTCCGTAGGGTTAGTGAACAGTTCACTGCCATGTTCAGGAGGAAGGCTTTCTTGCACTGGTACACTGGGGAGGGTATGGACGAGATGGAATTCACTGAGGCTGAAAGCAACATGAATGATCTTGTAGCTGAGTACCAGCAGTACCAGGATGCAACAGCAGAAGAAGAGGAATACGAGGAGGAGGAGGAGGAGGAGGAAGAAGAAGAGGTGGCAAATTGAAGTATTCTGACTGCTTTTCTTGTGCTGTGGGCGGTTGTGAGAATTGATTGGTACCCTATCATCGTATTTTCTAGTGTTTTCTATTGTTGGGAGGAGCTTGTTGGTGCTTATAAGATCCTCATATGTTGTATGATTTACTGTGGACATTTGATGTTTGTTTTTAGAGTTTGATTGTGTTATTGCCATCATTCTCGAGTATGCTGCCCAGGAAATGAATTCTTGTTTCTGAATCCTGTGATTGATTGGTCTGTAAGATCTGTGCGGAAAAAAGGTTGCCTGCGGATCTATCTGACCAAGTTTGGCGTCAACGAAGTGTTGTTGAAATTGCAAGCTGCAATGAGATGTGGTTTGATTACTGAGAAGAAATGTTGTTTGATTATTGAGATTTCAGGTCGCACAGAGTAAGCTTGCAGAACTCATCATTATGTGATGAAATGGTTTGATAAAATTGACAAGGTCGTTGATAGTGGTGAGTATTCCTGACTGTCATGCACCTGCAATGGTAGAAGTCAATAATCTGGTGGAAGAGAAGCATGGAATTCATATGAGAAAAATGAAAAATGACACCAAAATATTTGCAATGTATTGTGTTCCCGTAGTCCGTATAACTGATTTCATTTTCCTTTTCGCAATGACATTCTCACATAGTCCACATTCCATTCTCTGTTGCTTAGTCCACTGCTTGAACATAGCTGGTCCCTGCTTCCTTTCTCCTGCCCAAACTTCTCATTCTTCTTCTGAGCTCTTCCACGTCATCCCATCTTCTTGCTAGCGCATAAAAGTTAGAAATCAAAGTATATGCTTCATAGCTTTGAGCAGTTGACCTGAACAACTCCTCTGTGATCTTTTCTCCAAGGAAAATGTCACCATGACTAATGCAAGCTTGAAGCAAAGACTTATATAGTACAATTCTATCTCGCTCTGATACTTCAGTAATCAGCTCCTTCGCTTCAGACAACATCCCAGCTCTGCTCAGAAGGTCAATCATACAGCCCAAGTGTTCAATCTTAGGTTCAATATTGTAATTCTTGACCATCTTTTTGAACCACAGTTGACCCTCATTGACAAGCCCTGAGTTGCTACAAGCCTTCAAGAGGGAAACAAACGTAGCCTCATTCGGCTCCACTCCTTCATGCTGCATCATCAAGAAGAGTTTCAAAGCCTCGCTACCATTACCATGCGCGGCAAAGCCAGAAATTACTGCAGTCCAAGCGAAAACATCTTTGTGAGGCATCTTCAAGAACAAGAGCACAGCCTCCTCTAAGCACCCACACTTTGCATACATGTCAACCAATGCAGTCTGCAGAAACGAGTCTTTCTTTATCTGCTTTTCATTGATAAACTGATGCACAGAGTGACCAAATTTCAGGTCTGCTAGGCTAGCACATGCTGAGATTACACTAACCATGGTGTTCTCATCAGGCATAAGCGTCTCCATCTCCATTTGTTTAAAAAGCTCCACAGCTTCCTTTGGGCGCTTGGCCTTTATATACCCATTGATGATTGAATTCCACAGCACAAGATCTCTTGCATGCATCCTGTCAAAGATTTCTCTTGCAGAGTCCAATGAACCTGACGCAATACACATATTGATCAGTATAGTGTGTGAAGCGATGTCCCTTACACCCATTGCCCCCATCTCTTCAAACAATCGAACTGCAGAATCCCTGTCCCCCATTTTCGCATATATATCCATAATTGCATTTCCTATTTTACAGTTGCAAACCAAACCAATTTTCAAACCATAAGCATGAAGAACCATTCTTCCATGGCTGTCCAACTCCTCTTGCTTGCATCTAGACAGCAGAACCACCAAAGATATCTCATCAGCAACAACAGTACTACGCAGCATTTCTCTAAACAAAGCTTCGATCCAATGGGTCTCTGGAGTCGAAACACAAGCAGTCAGAATGGAATTCCAACTTGCCAGATCCCTGAGATGCATTTCATCGAACATTTGCCGTGCATGACTAATCTGCGACGCAACACCATATAAATGAATCAAAGAGTTCTGTATATACACATCATGAGCCGATCCAACCTTGGTGACATGAGCGTGAATTTCTCGGCCCTTTGTGAAGCAACGCAAGCGGCTGCAGGCGCTTAAGAGGGCAGGGAAGGTATGCTTGTCGGGGAAAAGCAGCGAGCTTGCGGTGGAGAAGAAGTGGTTGTAGATGAAGATCGATTGAATGGGGCTCGAGCTCTTAGCATAGGCTCTGATGATGCTGTTCAAAATTACGGCGGCGCCGCTGCCTCCGCCAGCGGTGTGGAGGAGGCCGGCGGTGGTGGATTGGGCGAATATTTGGTTGAGCAGTGTCGTCCTGGAAGTGGAGTGTTTCAGCAGGGCAAGGATGTGTGAGCGGCGGTTCATTTGTTTCTGGGTTTTCTTTTTTTTTTTTTCTTGCAAAAGGACTTTGCATATGACTCCCCATAAAGTATAAATTACCATAAGTCCAAGAAAAACCCTGATATTTGAATAATTACATATTAATTTCATTAGAAAAAAAGATGCTGGAGATGCAATTCAATGCTAAGCAGATCACAAGAATGACATTTACAATTCAATGCTGAAACACCTCCAATAAAATTTCTGATACTCTGAAGTATCCGCCTTGCACAAAGAGTTGCTAAATTGCCTTCTGTGGCTAGAATATCCATATTTTTGCGTTGGCATTTGATACACAAGTCAGCCCAGTCTTCCATGAAAGTCACAGAGTTGATCGTTGCAGAGGCCAAAAGATATGGAACCTTTTCTTAGATGAAAGTCACTTTGTTTTTCTTAGTTTTTTTACCTTCTTTTTCAGGGTAAGTAATTTACGCTCCCTTGATCTTAGATTCCAACATATTCTAACATTTGCGCTGCATATTGATGTTAATCCTTCTTGCAACTACTGCCAAAGGATCATGGCCATAGCCAGTTGTATAACAGATTGTTTCAAGCAAGAATAAAATTCATTAAGGAATTAATACACAATAGATGATCCCTTTGTTTTTTTCTTTTTTTTTTTTGTTTTTTGTTTTTTTACATGTAAGTAATTTATGCTCTTTTGATGTTAGCTTCCAAAATATTGAAGAGACCTACATTTATGCTGTATATTGATGTTAGATTTTACTTCACAAGTTCTGGTGCCAGAGGATATCTGGCCCAGGGTAAAGCCAATGAAATTAAAAACTAGTCAGTACCAGTGACTATCATGTTTTTTCAAACTGACATATTTGCTCCTAAGAAATAAATGACAAAAGGACAAGATGTTTGTTTACCTGTGTGATCATCATCAGTGAACTTTTCAAAGGTAAAATCCATTAGATCAATTACTGATCATCTGAATCTCTAGGAATGAGGATAAGTATATTAGCAGCCATTCACCTTATCAGGACTTCATTCTGAGATCTAACAGACTCAATGTAACAGACTTCAGAACAATCATTATCCAACACTAGGAACATGCATTCAAGAACTGTCTTCCATGTGCCCATTTGTGGAATAAATCCATGACAGATCATTTGTTGCAAAACCTCACCAGCCTCATTTAACATTTTCTCACCACAAAGACCCTCAATTGTCATCTTGTATGACAAGTAACTAGGAGCCTTATGTTCAGATATCATCATGCCCATAAAGTACTTGGCCTCTACAAATTTTTTCAACTCAAGTAATCCATACAGAAGAGCTTGATAAGTACCTGAATTCGGATAGCATCCCTTCAGCTTCATTTTCTTCAAGAATTCCAACCCTTCAGTGACTTTCCCTCGTTTACAAAGACCAGATATCAGAATATTAAACATTATTGTGTCGGGATAGCAGCCCTCTATCTCCATTTTCTCACATAGCTCAAATGCTTCATTTACCCTGCCATGCTTACATAGACTATGCATTAGTGTTGAATAAGTAGTTGCATTAGGTCTACAACCTTGCTTAGGCATTTCATGCAGCAGGGCAAAAGCAGCATTCAGTTTGTTCCACTGACACAATCCCTTAATGAGAATGTTAAAGCAACATGTGTCAATGGTAACTCCCAATTTGGGGGCACTCATATATAATTCGTGAATGACCTCATACTGTCTGGTGCACACAAGCATGTTAAGAACATAATTAAAAGTTCTAATGGTTGGCCAACAGTGAAACTCTGGCATTCTGATAAGTGTCTCTATTGCTCGTTCAGCATGATTTGCAATATTCCCATAAATTTTTATCACCATATAGAAGAACTCATCTGATAGTCTGCAATTCTCGGATTTTGCATTCTCCAATAGTTCATCAATAGCATCAAACTTATGAGCATGAGCAAGTTTGCCAATCAGCAAACTATACAAGGCCTCTCTAGGCTTGTAGTCCACCCGACTAGAAATCTTCTTGAATGAATCCATAATCAAATCAGGATTTCTCAAGTTGTTAAATATCTTTAGGACTTCATTTGGGGCAAGCCAATCCTTGTGGTCGAGTCTTCTCAACCAGAAACTATCATCCTCCTTTGTACGGGTCAATCTAGACAAAGAAGATAGTGAATGATATGAGATCCTGAAAGAACTCATATTGACATATAGAAAACCGGACATTGCTATAGCTCTCAATTTCCTACTGTATCCCATTAAGGGCTGATTATTCCTGCATCTAAAGAACATCCCACATGTCTAAAGTCAATTCCTGTACCAAAAAAGAAAACAACAATCAAACAGGAACCGTGACACAAGGCATCAATGGTAAAGCTTGTGACAAAAAGCAAAGTAGTTAATCAGTTTATTGAAATCAAACAGCAAGAATAGGAGCACAAAATGACAACACCAGAAAACTATGACTATTGACGATAAGAACAGTAAACATCATAAATCACAAAGCAAACTGTCACCTGATCCATAAGGAAAACATCTCGCATGCATCAAGTTTACCATGAAATACTGAAGTAGCATGCCACCAAACCTGGTTAGCTAATCTGATATAACCACAGGTAACCCACCCCTATTCCAAAAAACAGTCTATAACGAAATAGAAACTTCCCAATAAACAAACCCACTTCTTTCACAAAAAAAAAAAAAAAGGGAAAGAAAGATAAAGAACATCAACTTCCAATAAGAAAAAAAAGGGGAGGGGGTCTGGGGGCTCAAACCTAAATGTAAATCACAGAAAGATGTGAACTTTTCCTACCCATTTGACCACCCACCATCAAAGATCTGAGGTTTTTTTTAAGTACACCTAACCGTTTGAAAATTGATGCAAAATGAATTCCAAACTCTCAGATGAGGAAAATGAGATATTATCCCCTTCCCACCAAAGATGCATCGGCTTGCTTTTAGCGTTATGATTTCTGTTATATTTAGTGGCAGAACAAGATTGACATCATGGAATCATTTGGCAGGTTGAAAGATAAAAATTTTGTAAATATCGGGAAAATTCAAGAAATTTCAACAAAAGCGGTTGATTAATAAAAGGAAATCAGAAACTTAAGCCAATTGATGAAAGTATGTAAGCATCATACACAAGCTTTCTCAACAAAGAGCAATTTATAAAGATGGTAAAAGCAAACACAAAAGTGTAAATTTATGCCAAATAATGGAAATTTATGAGTGTATTGCTCCACCATTCACCAAATTCAGCCAAAGAATAGGTAGCTGGCACCAAACTAACATATTTAGCACAACTGCTTAAGCTGTAGATTGGAACCAAAAAAAGTAAAAAAGTAAATTTCTTCTCATTTCCGCAACAAAAATGGAACTTTCTTTTGATTTTTGTGTTCACAGAGAGAAACAACTCCGATGAAAGCAGAGGAAGAGAAAAAATGATAAGATAAGAACAACAATAGGCCTGATTCAAGAAGAAAGGAGGGAGACAGACCTGGTGAGCCGGAGAATGCGAAGCCTCGAGAGAGAGGAGAGCAGATAATGGGGAAAAACTCGCCAAAACAACTGGGATTCCCCCGAGCGGTGAGAGCTGGAAACGGTCGCCGGAGAGGAAGAAAAGGAGGGGGCGGAGAGTGTTTGCGGCGAGGGAGAGGGGTGGAAGAAGTAGAGATTATTTTTTGTGTTGAACGCCCTAAAGCTATACGTATTTACACAGGCTTTCATTGAAGTTTACACATAACTCCCTATAGTTAAGAGTTGGTTTTTGGCATTTAACTACTTGACATCTTGCGAATTTGAAAGTTTATTGACATGAAATTATGGATAAGTTGAGGGGGACCCTGCAAAGTTTCTTGTGAAAACGACCCGAGCCCAAACCCAACTCGGCCGTCCGGTCCGGCCTATTTCTCTCGCTCGCCGAGAGCTCACCCTCTTCAGATGAAGAATATGCTCCAAGGCTGCTGCTTCTTCTCCGCCGAGCTCCGCCTCCAATCTCCATAGATGGCCTCCTCCCTCCTCACCCGTGCCTTCTGCGGCCTCCGATCGATTCGCCCCTCCGCCTTCCATCACGAAGCCTCGCGACCCTTTTCCCTCCTCAGGGCAAGATTTTTCTCCTTTTTTTGAAATTTTTTTTGCCAGAATCCGCTTTTTCTTCGATGCGAGTGGATTTTAGATTATGTTTTGATAAGTTTGATGCGTTTTTTATTGGAAATTTCGTGTTTTGATGCAGAGAAGGGAAAGCTATAACCGGGTTGCGTATCTGCCGTCATTGGTTTCTCCGACGTGTTCTTTTGTTCGGCGTGCGGCGACGGCGTCGTCTAGCGCCACGGTTTCCAATTCGTCGACTCAAGTTATGGCGCCGACGGAGCCTGTTGTTTCGGCCGATTGGCTGCACGCTAATCTTAGACAGCCTGATGTCAAGGTGCGTGCCGCCTGGTTTTTGTTATCAGTTGAATTTATTGTTGTTCATTCAATTTCTGAAGGATTTTAGCTTCTCATTGAAACCTGAGTGTGCTTTTATGATTGCAAATGGGAAGAAGATGATGAATGTTGTTTTTTTATGGTAAAAAAACAACATTCATCATCTTCTTCCCATTTGCAATCATAAAATGATGAATTTTTTACTGAGTTCTAATCTAGAGAAGGAAGATGGCGTTATTTTACTAAAGATTTATTAAGGCTTATTCTTCTCTCTCCTTGTTCAAGGAAAATCAGTTAATTAATGGTAACCAATTTTTTCCAACTTGTTATCTTTCTTGGCATGTTAGATATTCAAGGATATCTGAGCATGTGGAGGAGACCTAAGACTAGTTAATGGTCATATTTTTCATATTATTCTGCTTTTTTCTTGTCAAGGTATTGGATGCTTCCTGGTACATGCCACATGAACAACGGAATCCATTCCAAGAATATCAGGTTCATGAAACACTTTGTATCACTTTTTTTAGCCATTTTTCTGGCTTAATGCCAATTTCATGCATAATTTGTGTCAACCACGCTCTGTTGAGATACTCTAATTCTTGTTATCCCCCACAAACACTGGTTTTGGTTTGATTCAAATTGTTTTAGTTCTAAGGTCCCGTCATATCTTTTTTCAGGTGGCACATATTCCTGGTGCCATATTTTTTGATGTTGATGGGATCTCAGACCGAACATCCAATGTGAGATTTGCTTCCAACTCTTTCTTTTCTCTGCATTACCTTTTCTTTTTCTTTGTTATTTATGTCATAAACAAATTTTTGACACATGCAACTGGATCAGTTGCCACATATGTTGCCATCAGAAGAAGCATTTGCTGCTGCTGTTTCTGCTCTAGGAATTGAGAACAAAGATGGACTGGTTGTTTATGATGGAAAAGGGATATTTAGTGCAGCTCGTGTTTGGTGGTATGTTATTCCTCTCATCTTATGATTAATAGATTTATAGAACTCTGGGTTATGGATTGGGGGCTGTAATTTTGTTGAGCCCTCACTTCCTTTCTTGGACATTGTCTAGAATTAGGCTTCGCGAAAACTAAGGATTTGGATCAGATTTTGGTGAATGTGATTAGGGAAAGATGAAAGGCCTTGGACCTGTAAGTATATGAAGCATCATATTTATGCTATGGAATACTTTTAGCAAATTTAAAGTGTGTTGATTGATAATTGTTTCATGTGAGATATGTTAAAGGCTAAATTTTAGAGTATTGAGAAAACCAAGGGCGTCTGACTAACTGAAAGAACAAAAGAACAGAGCCGTATGCATGAAATTAGATCATAGGGCCTAGCAACACCAAAACTAATTTCTTTTGTGATGGTATTAAATTAGAAGAACATTTTTCCTTAAAACAATCAGTTTCTTCATTCTTAGATGTAGGATTGCCACACAATTTAATCATCCTTGAAAATATGAACTCAAAAGATACTTGGTGAATTTACCACTTATTATCATCAACTCATTGCTACCAGATTCTTCATCTATTTGTGAACTTGGTAAATAGAGAAGAATTATCCTAGTTTCAAAACAAGATTCTAGAATTGAATATAGGCTTTCCTTATTTTCTGTCACTCTCTAAAACATAGCTTAATGTTGACATTATTGCATTTCTATGGTTGTATGATAAATTTGATTTTTTGTTAAAAATGCATGCTTTCTAGTGCCTTTATTTCATTTCTTAAGATGATTATGCTTTGGTGTTCTGGTGCCACTTTAAGTTGGTTGTTCTTTGTATTTATGTATGAAGTCTCAATTTCAAGTTTTTTTTTTATCTAGGGGTTTAATTGCTCAAACCTGCATTCTTCTTATGATGCAATAGTCAATTGAGTATTCTAAATGCTGAGCAGGATGTTTAGAGTCTTTGGACATGATAAGATTTGGGTATTAGATGGTGGTTTGCCACAATGGCGCGCATCAGGATATGATGTGGAATCTAGTGCATCTGGAAATGCTGTTTTGAAAGCTAGTGCTGCTAGTGAAGCAATTGAAAAAACATATCAGGGACAAGTGGTGAGTTTCTCTGATTAATGTTTGTAACTTTTAACATATTATTTGATTTGCTTTTATTCTTTGACTTGCGAGGTGAGCCTCTCATTAGTTCAATAAAGGATGGGTTATTAAAGAAACTTGCATCAGCCAATGCAGTTCTTTTTTCTTGATCAGTTTGATAACTTTTTTCTTATTGTATATATGTTTTGGACTTATTTATCATTCTTTCTATTTATGTGATTCTTCATGAAGTTTGCTCAAAAAATTATTTTTAATGGTTTCCAATCAATTAGGGTAAATCAGTAATTCATACTCTTATGAAATAAGTTCCTTCTTTATCATAGCCTATAGATCAATAAAACCTCTTAATCTTCTACTTAAATTTTGCATTTGGTTGTCTTATTCGAGTATGTTAGTTTCATGTTAGCATTTTTCACGCTGAACACAATGCAAAAGTGGAGAACAATAAGCACTCACTGCACAAGCTTTTAATTGCCAAATCTAATTGTTTCCATGGTTTTATGCTGAAATGTTTGGATCAATATACACTGTTTAGTGATATTCCAAAATTGCAGGTTAGCCCCATCACTTTCGAAGCAAAGTTCCAGCCTCATCTAGTCTGGACACTTGAACAGGTTAGATTTATAATTTTGCATTTTTTTTGTCTTCAACTTCGAAAGAACAGAATTCCCATTTTTTTGTTTTCAGGATTTGCTGCAAGTCATCATCTATCATTAAATGACAGAACATGTTTCGCACACAGCATGCAGATGTATGCCATCCATCCATTGGAAAAACCATACATCTGGTTAAATCTAAAGTTGTATGTTGATTCTGATGAGTCTAGTTATTTGTGCTCTATGGTATCCCATGCATACTCACAGGAGAGGTTGAATTACAATTGCAACTGGAGTACATTTAGTGCACAGCTCCTTCCTTAGGAATAAGATCATAAAATTCCAGTGGGTTGTGCTGGCACATGGGCTTTTCTCTGAGCCACCATCAAGTGCCTTTTGCCTTAAGGATCTAGTTAATTCTGTTGCTGTTCATGTTGCTTGATATGCAAATTGGACTAGTGAAAGATTAACCATAGACTAGTAGAAATTGAGATGATTTTGCTTTACAGTTTGAAGTTGTTCAAGATTTCAAAATTATTTTGCCCCAGAAAGATATTAATTTTCCTATCCTTTGAACCTTGGAGGATTGTGATATTGTTCTGAGGATGGTCCTAATTTTACAGACTTCAACAATTTTGTGTACCGTAGAAGTTCTTGTATAAAAATAAAACAACTTTTCATGTTTCAGATCAAACAGAACATTGAAGTCCAAACACATCAACAAATTGATGCAAGGTCAAAGTCTAGGTAATTTCGTAATGCCATTTGTGTCTTAATTAGAATATATTACCCAGCTTTTGAAAGTTTTGTTATTGAATTATTCTTGTGAATTGTCTTCCTCCTATCCATAACTATGTTCTTAATATATTTTTATTACACTGTTTACTGTTATTTGCTTGCTATAGCATCATGGCACTCTCTTCTTTTCACTTCAACTTCCAAAGATTCTGGCTGTTTTTTCCTATAATTATGGTAGATTGATTGATGTAGGTTTATAACTTATTAGACATAAATTGCAGATCCTGCCACTCACTCTTCTGATCTATGTAAATCACCATCGGAAGATGTCATAAATCATTCTGTTTGGAAATAGTTTAACTATCCCTGGTTACTGTTTGCAAAAAATTATGTGAAATTGGCTACATTCTTCGTGGTCTGCTGTAATGTATGATAGTTTGACTGTGGTAGGTTTATGAACTTATCAGAAATAAATTGCAGATGCTCCCACTTACTCTTATCAATGTAAATCATCATTGAAATCTGTCACAAACCACTATGTTTAGGTCATAGTTCAACGATCATTGATTACTGTTTGCAAAAAACTATGTTAAATTGACTTCATTATTGGATATGAAAATTGACATATATACAAGCACAGGAAAGAAGAAGCTAGAAAACCATTTCAGAAGTTATGGATGTCAAAATTGATCCTTGTTGAATGCCATATTAGGATTAACTTTAAAAGGATGTCAAAGAATGAATTAAGCTCATAATGATGAAGAGACTGAGGATAGTACTGCTCACCTTAAGCAAGTAATTCAAGCACAAGATAAAGTATGCTGGGTGGGGTTGCTTCCTTCTGCATTTATATCATGTAGGTGTGCTACTGGTTTTCTGGATGAAAACAATGATCTCCTTTTAAAACTGAATGAGCTCTATCTATGCATCATACCTTTAATGTGATTCATATTTGCGGACAGACCTCATTTTTTTCTAGATTCTTTCATATGGTTTTCCTGCTAAACAGATTCATATTTTCTGATATACTTTTTACCTTAAAATGATTGTGATTCTTGGACCTTCTTTCAAATCTTTATATTGTGTTCTTTAACTGTGTCACTTTCCTTGTGATTGGGCTGATTCTTGGTAAAACCTTATGCCTGCCTCTGAAAAAGAGGTTGTGTCACGTTTTCCAGCAATTTGACCCTTTTTTTGTAATGCAATTCAGTTTTCTTCAACTTTATCAAATTTTGCAGACGTGTAGCAGAGGCTGTTTCTGTCCTCTTGTTTTGGCCTTTTTTAATGCCTTTTTATTTGCCATTGGTCCTACAAAAAATTGAAGCAAAATTATGGTTTAGATGGTGTCATGCTTTGACAGGTTTGATGGTGTTGCTCCCGAGCCACGGAAGGGAATAAGAAGTGGTCATGTACCTGGCAGTAAATGCATTCCTTTTAGCCAGGTAGAGATATGCAAAATTCCTTCATCTGTGACACAGTAGCAAACAAGCTTGCCAATTAGCAAGTAGAGTACAGAATACCAAAAATCATTAAGTAGCTGATTTGCACATTATGCTTAACCTTCTGCAGATGCTTGATGAATCACAAATGCTTTTGCCATCAGATGAGCTTGTTAAACGGTTTGAGCAAGAAGGTGAGAATAACCTGTGCACAAATCTAATACAGTCCTCTGCTCATCTTGTTCCTTGCATTTATAACAACTCTTTTAAAAAAATTAACAGAAGTGGGATCATGATTCTTTATGCTTTATTAACTTCCATCTTTGGTGCTTTTTTTATTGATCAGATGTGGAAGAAAAACCTGCATATAGAAATGGCAAAAGAAAAAACAAAATAATCAGTTGAAACAGCTTTTGACTTGATGTTTCCCTTGTTAATGGCCTTACACTTTAACTTGGGATTAAATTCTTTGGATTTATAGAAGTGAACTGCTTGTGTTTCTAACTGAAACTATAGAATGCTAAACTTCCTATCTTATCTTAGCTTCATTTTTCACTAATTTGGTTTAAAAGAGAATCAGAATCCTAATTATATGTTTATGCTGATGGCTGAGCATTTTGTGCAGGCATCTCTTTGGATCGCCCAGTTGTTACCTCTTGTGGTACTGGCGTGACTGCTTGCATCCTTGCGCTAGTAAGAAACTTCTTCATGAAAATTGCAAGTTTTCATTGTTCACAATTCGTCAAAATAGTTCTTAATTTCTTATGCTGATTCAGGGTCTCCATCGGATTGGGAAGACCGATGTTCCAGTGTACGATGGATCTTGGACTGAATGGGGATCTCAAGCCCGAACGCCTGTTGCTACTGTTTAAATCTTTGATGTGTGATTATGAGCTTTTATTTTCTCATGTGAGGAAGATATAGGAAGGACTATTTTGCTGAGATCCAAGTTTATTTCTCTCATCTTTGTATCAAATTTATGGGATTTAAAACCGGGTTGTATTGGGACATTAACATGTGCAGTAAATAATAAAGCCACATGGAAATTTCAGGGATTTTTTGCATAAAACGCCAATAATTTTTCGAAATGATTGAAAACACACGCTTTTCTCTCTCTTTTTTCTGCAAACATTAATTTAGCTTTTTTATTGATTTTTAAAAAGAATAACCTCTTAAAATTTTCACTTATAATTTTTCCTTCTGATAAAAGACCTGTAATAATGAAAATGAATAACTGTACCAAAGAAAGAGAAAATATATGGTACATTGTGCCTTTTTGCTTGCCACCATCCAATTCAAATGTCAATTCACAATACAAATGAAATTCAGGTTAAAATTCAAAACCAAGAAAAAAAATGGCAAATAATATTTTCATTGCTTAAGACAATTCCTTTTGGCTTGCTTCCATGATCCATCTCAACTCAAATGGTTGTTCATAAAAAATGAAAGGCTAATTAAAATCCAGCAGATTAAACACTAATGAGGCTATAGCAAATTAATAAGTATATTAACTTAGGTTTTATATAGTTTTATTCACCCCAAAATCCTGGCAAATACAAGTGTATCAAAGTCTATAATCAATACATCAGAAGCCATTCCGGTTTCAGCTTTCAAGGCCCCCTTTATTTGTCCTGGCTCATTTTCTGATAATAATGCATAGCTTTGTGCATCTCTAGCCAGTTGGCTCTCTTCAAAAACAAGATGCCCCCGATATAAAGTATTGTAGTTCGAAATCAGTACCTGAGAATAAGACCATGCAATGGTCAGGCCCATAGCTCGACTGCCAAGAGACTAGCAGCTAAATGCTTCAGATGTTGAAGAACTTCACTCCAGTGGCAGACATTTCATATCCAGCGCCACTTTGAACTAGATCAAGATCATATTCACCTTCACTTTATCTTACTTCAGGATGATCAAAAATGAAGGCACTGATGCCATCCACACCATCCAAAGAACTTCACTCAAGTAGGATGCATTTTATGTCCATTAACACTTTGCACTGAATCAGGATCATGTTCGCCTTCACTGTCTCTTATTCTCAGATGATCAACCCGAAAGACTGGACACCATCCAAAGATCTTCACTCAAGTAGCACGCATGTCATCTCTGTTGTCACTTAAGCACTGAAATCAAGATCATATCCACCTTCACTGTGTTTTATGCGGGGATGATCCACTATGAAGTAGCACACGTTTCATGTCCATTTTCACTTGGCATTAAATCAAGATTATGGTCTCCTTAACTGTTCTTATTCCGGGATGATTTTTCAGGAAGCTTTGTTATCCAAGTATGAAAGCACGGACTCCATCCTTCACTGTTCATTATCCTGGGATGATCAACAATGGAAGCATGGATGCCATCCGATGAACTTCATTTAAGTAGCACACATTTCATGTCCATTTTCACTTAGCAGTTAATCAAGATTTTGTTCACCTTCCCTGTTTCTTATCTCGGGATGATCAACCATGAAAGCATGAACTCCATCCTTTTGATGTATCCAGCGATAACCACGATCCTTGGTGATCCTCCTCTCATTCATCAACACTCTCACAGCAGACACATCATTCCATTGGCCCAAAACAGCTTATATATTTGACAGAAGCACATAAGGTGCTGAATTTTGTGGGTCAAGACGGAAAAGGTGCTCTGCTGCTTTTGTCCCCAAAGCTTGCATTCCCACAAAATGCACAAGCACCTAGCAGAACCTCCCATATTATGGGATCATCTTTGTGTGGCATGGTATCTACAAGCACTTCAGCCTCCAGTAGGCAACCAGCACGGCCAAGACAATCAACAACACAAGTGTAGTGATCTGCCAATGACTTTACGCCATGTTCCTTCTCCATCAAATTCAAGTACTTTATCCCCTGATCAGTGAGCCCTGAATGACCACAAGCAGTGAGAACAGCAATGAAAGTTAAACCATCTGGTTTCTCTTCAAGTTCCAGCATGTGCTCAAAAAGCTCCACAGCTCTGAGCATACCCATGTATCATCTCGTTCCATGAAAATTGTTTTTTGTTCGCATGCTATCGAAAAAGCAATGAGCTTCGCAAACACTACCCCATCGGGCATACATGTCAATCAGAGCACTCCCCACAAAGACACGGTTATTGAACCCATCTTTTGTGATATGACCATGTATTTGTCTACCTTGAGGCAAGGAAGAAAGTCTTGCACACGAGTTGATCATGCTTGCATAGGAGGATACTGTGGGTGGCATGCCATTGTATACCGCTCGCTTGAAGAAAGTAAAGGCCTCTTGGTTCAGCAAGTTTTGAGCAAAGCTGGTAATCATTGAATTCCAACTGACAACATCCCTTCTAGCATCCTGTCAAAGACACGCCTAGCAATATCAATAAGCCCAGTCTTTGAGTACATATCAACTAGTCCACTAGCAACAAATGCATCATTGTGAAGCATGGTTCTTATTTATGCAGAATGGACTTAGTCTTCCACAATCAAGAAGCCCCATTCCCGAACATGAGCTGAGAACAACATTCATAAACTGCATTTTTCTGAAGTATTCTATTGCTCTTCCATAGATTTCCTCCTGGCAATACACAGATAGTATAGCATTCCACGAGGCCACAGTTGGGTTTGATATCATATGGAACATATGATTAGCTGCTTCAAAATCACCAAACTTGAAGCATGCTCCAAGCATACTGATGTAAGTAACCTGGTCAGGTTCAAAGCTTAAATTCTTGCATTTCCTTCAACAGATTGATAGCTTTAGTGCTGTCACCCATCTGCCCATATCCACATATCAAAGCATTCCAGGAAACGGCATTAATTGTTGGCAGTGTGTTAAAAATCATTTCAGCCTTTTCCATGTACCCATGTTTTGCATACATGTCCATCAAAGAATTGCCGGTATGAGGATCAGATTCAAACCCATATTTGAATAGGAGTGCTTATATAGATTGGCCATGTAACTATTCCCGGACTACATTATCCCCTTTCTCTCCAGCTCTAGCACAAGCATTCAAAAACACCTGAAACTGAAAGAGGATCCATATGAATTCCATTCCTATGCGTCCCTCCCAACAATTGCAAAGCTTCACACACAGATCCACTTTGTGCCAATCCGCCCATCATAACAGTGGAAGATACTCCATTTGGCTGAGACATTCCACCAAAAACTCTTAAGCGCATCGTCAGTACTCCCAACACTTTGTGTGCATGCTAAGCAACGCATTCTCAACGAACAAATTATGATGAAGCCCAATCCTCAACACCAGCCCATGACACCTCCTGTCATCACCCAACTCCAACAAACTCCCACACGCACTCAAAACGGTAGCAAGCGTGAAATTCATCGGCAACATCCCCTCCCCAACCATCATATAATACAACTCCAAAGCGCTCTTCGCAAGCGCACAAATCAGAGAGCTATAATAAACGACATTTCTCTCAGGCATTTCCTCAAATAACCGGCGTGCAAACACCACGTTGCCAGCTTTCACGCAAGCAGAGATGACAGCATTTCAAGCGTAGACATTTCATGGCGGCATTGCATCAAACATCTTGACGGCATCGTCCAGAAGGTTGCACCTGGAGTAGAGCCTTAGGAGGCGGTTGGAGAGGAAGGTGTCCGGCGAGAGGCCGGAGGCGAGGATGTGAGCGTGGATAGAAGCAGCTGTGGCATGGACTGGAGGAGATTGGCCAAGTGGACGGCCCTGGGATGCGCCATTGCCACATTGAACGGCGGAACTGAAGCTGAATAAGCAGAAAAACTGCAGAAAGGAGAGAACATTGAAGACTAAAACCTTCGGGAAATCATGGAAAATAACAAAAAGAACGAAGCTAAATTGGAGGATTATCGAAACAGAAAGAAGATGAGATTACATCGGAGGAAAAAAACCAAAAAAATTTGGACCATTTCTCGATTTGTGCGTGTCATCCTTGCGCAGGGGCCATGCTAATCTTCTCTGTATCGTTCCAATTTTATCGGATGTCTCTGACGAGACGACAAGCCGTTGCCCGACTTACTATAAGACTGAATTAGTCCAATTTCATTAGTCTATGTGGGACTAATTGATGAAGTGACTCATTCCTCGCCCCGACTCAAAACAGGGGTAACCCGATCGGGTTCCGGTCGGGTCCGGATCAGAATATAGTCAAATTTATTTGTTCGAAACCGATTATGCTTTAGATTGAAATATAGTTACATAAATTCCATACCAAAATATTAGCCAAATTATATCTATTTTCCAGGATAAAAAATCATTAATAATTTCAAAGGTTATTGGCATATTTCAGTGAAAACTTGGCTAATTATGTATGACTAGACCTTTTATTAGCATATAACACCCTAATTTTTTTACTTGTTTGCAATATACTTCTTGATTTGGGTAAATAACTAATAGGAGGTTTAAATAATATTTTTATCCTTTTCAATCCATAACGGCTATTAGCAAAATTAGTGAGATATTTACTCTTCAAAAAATAGGTTTAGAGAGTGAAAATCTCCCTAATGGTGAGATTAAACATGTGAATTTCTGATTAAGAGATTAAAGACAATATATATTTAGTTCATGTTTGTTTCGAGGAATTCTAAAGTATTGAGACTTTTAAATCCTAAAAATTATAAAGTTTGGTATTTGTTATACAAAATTTTCAAATATTTTGAAGCTTCCAAATTATAATAAATTTAAAATTTACTAAATTTTCATAATTAATTGAATTTCATAATTTCAAATTTTAGAATACAATTATGTGTTGAATTTTAAAAATATGGATAAAATAATTACGTTATCTCTAAATTTGATACACACCTCGTGCAACTGTATGACTAAACGACCATAACACTCCCTACATTTTCTTCTTCTTCACTGATCTCCACCACTATGCCCTCACTTTCCTCCTTCGCCCTGTTTACTTCCAGTTCTCTAGTTAACAACTCTCGAATCACTTTAGAAGACTTGGATATTTATATTTTGGTCTAGGATTTGGAATTGATTTGGTCATTTTTATTTGTCATTACCAATAAACCACAAAGTGCTTTAATTTCTATTAGTCTAAAATTTATATCATCACAAGTCTAACAAAACATAAAATAAACTTCGAAAATTTAAATTTATAAGTTCTACCAAACAAATACACTAAGTTTCATAATTTTTAAATTTCTAAAAATTTGAAGTCCTATAAAACAAACAGAACTTCCATAGTCCCTTGTCGATGACCACAGCCTCTTTCACTGATAAATAAGAGTGAAAATGTAATTTCATATCCTGACATATATCTTGAATTTGAGTTAATTTAAAATTTTAGATATAAATATACCAGGAAAAATTTTCTGCACTAGCGACTAAGTAAGAAGTCCTGGAGTCATGGACATATATACAAACACGAAGTCTGAGTTATAGTAAATTAAACAAATTTACAATTTACATGGACATACTCCATTTTTCATTTTGTCAACATTTTTTTTATATTTTAAATAGGGAAATTTGCATGCATGAGCCCAAAATTTATTGTTCTCCAGTATTTTCTTCATTTGGTAACATATAAAGGTAAAAACATATACAAAAATAGTCAAAATTTTACAAGAAAAACTTGATTACTAACAAATTGGATCAAAAAACAATGGCTAAGACCATTCTATAGACTTATGGTAACAATAAAACACCTTTACAGTAGACTGGCAACCAGACATGTGCGCGGACGAGAATCGTGAGACAATTGTTTGCAACTTCCAAGGTATTTGAGGATGAGAACAACTTTGAAAATGCAACATTAGCCCTTATTGTTGGATGGTGAACTCCAGTCATAGCTCTGTGGATGACAAGGAAGAATCCAAGGGAACCAGTGAGATCCCAACAAGGTAAGGAGCAATATTGATGCAGAAAGGCTGAAGTAAGAGCTCCAATGGATGATCAAACTTGCTTGCTCTTCCATACTTGACTTCCCTCAGTCTACATATTGATGGATCTTCTGTCAATGAACAAGATAGTTATAGGTTGAAGATGTGATTCGACCAATCAAACAAAACGCACCAACAACCAATAGTCACCAGTGTTGGGTCTATTTAAAGATTTTCTGACATATAAAACAGATAGCAACATTTCTTATGTTTGAGTATGATACAACATACAACATTAAAGAACTTCATATATACTCAACAACATCACTAAAGATATGACAATCAATAAATTGTCGAGAATATAAAAGCAAAGGTATATATAACCAAAGAAACATTACACTCACTAATGTCAGGATTTAGTGGCCAAATGTTTTTTAGTAAGGTATATTATACAAAGAAGTAGGCCGGAAATTTAACCTCCAACATCCTTGGGCGAGTGTTCACTATTATAATGTTCAAAATACCTGAAATAATGTTCAATCAAAATTTCATCGTATCCAAGATATTTGATAGGTATCAGAAATGTAACAAAAATATTGTAACTTTTCTTTCGAATGCATAATTAAGAAAATTGTAATGGTAACACTCACTGCCAAGCAAAGAAAACATTTAAATTATTACCTACGTCATTGTTCTAGAACTGTTAATATCCATATTTAGAAGTATAGCCATGGAGTTAACTGCAAATAGGTTATGGATAAAGAATTTCACTATATTTTAAGGACAAAATCAATAGTAAATATTTAACAAAAATACACTAAATAAACCTATAAACTGAGAATGCCTACTTTGAATAATTTGAATGACATTCCTTGTAATTCATGGAAGTGGGGGAGAATAAAGCAAGCAATTTTAAGTTACCTGTGTTTTCAAAAATATAAGCCATTAACCATGAATTGCAATTGAAACTTACCATTTCAGATCACAGTGAGAAGATTTGTGACACAGTCTCAAAGAAGTGAAGCACGACAACACACAAGTTAGGCTTGACTCCAGTCCGCATATCACAGATGACCTTGAAAGAGAGAAGAGTAAGAAAAAATTAACTACGCGAAAGCTAGAAATAATTTAAAGAATATGAACAACACAATGCAATAAAGATTATATATAACACACAGAATCAGAAATTATTAACATCCATTAGGGTCTATTGCCAGCTACATAAATCTTTCCAAAGTCGAATAACAAATGCAAACCCAACCTAAAATGACTGTCAAAGACTAAGCAATACCAACATTCAACAACACAACCTTTTAACTCTACTTTGAATCACTTTGTTCATATTTCTATTAAAACTCGGGGCCTATCAATTGCATGACAACAAAACAACTTGCTACAAAAATTCCACCATTGTTTAATATTCTAAAAAGAGGCCTCTTGATTAAAAGAAAGAAGGTTAAAAACCCAATAACATCTATTAGTACCCAAACTAAATTCTATAAATTGGATCCCGAATCAGTGTTAAGACAACTATTGACTACTATCAATCAATGATTTCTACAATATATGCCTAATACCAAACTATACTCTCAGATATGTTGTCTTATGGTAAGTGGCAAAGGGGCAGACATGGATTTTAAGTGTCCAAGCATCCAACACAAATTATTAAAAGATCTAGGTATCGGGATGAATCCTATGATTACTGCTATACTCTTACTATTGTCTAATTCTATCATTTGTAAGGAAATCATCTATATAGCGGATGAGAATTTGATTATTAGCCAAATTCACCCCTATAATGTGTTGGTCCATGACTTATATAACATTGAATTCCTGGATGACAAATTATGTGTTAGATTAAACGTTTATCATTTGTTGCCATATTAGCTCATGGTGTACATCAATTTAAATTGAACTTTTTACATGCAAACCCCTCATAATTGACATAGTAACACATCACTTTGGAATTTTAATAATTAGATATAGTTGCCAATATTTTAACTTGCTCATAAAATATCATTAAGGATATATTTGTTTCATAAAACTTAAAGAATTTAAAATTTTTAATATTCTAAAATTTCAAGATACTGGATTTTTAAAATTTTAATAGTATGTTTATTTTCTTGGACATATAAATTCATAATTTCAAAATTTTATATTTATTTTATTGGATTTGTAAATTTCAGAATTATAAAGTTTGTGTTTATTTAATTATAAAATTCAGTGCGTGACATCACATGTTAAATTCTGAAGTCCAAAATTTTGAAATTTAACTAATTTTAAAAAACTAGTAAATCCTACAATTACCAATTTTGAAATTCTGAAATTTTTAAAGTTTTGTATAATAAACACCGGATTTTATACTTCTCAGAATTTAAAAGTTCAAGAACCTTAAGATCCCACGAAACAAATAAGCTTTAAAAAAACTATTGCAAGAATTTGATGTGTTTGAGATCTTCTCACCCTGTCAATTTCTCAAATTTATTGATGAACGTTTTTATTATTTTGTTGATTATGATAAAGCTAATTTATCTATGAAGCTAGTATATTTATACTTAAACAGTTGATTTGTTGTCATAACTTTGAAATAGAGCACATATTTGGTTGCGTCCCATGCGACTAGAACCCATCGCAGTCCAATTAGATTGTGACACGTGTCTTTTTTATTAATAAATTTTCCGTTCTATCTTGATTTTATTTGTTAGCAAACCAAAAAACATGGACAGAGGTTTATATAAATCCCTAAAAACTTAAAGAGTCTTCTTCTCTTTCATGCAAGTTGTCAAGATTGGAAAAACTTCAACAAGGATGCTTTCCTTTGTTTGAGCTCTTTGTTGAATCATGTATTTTTTGGTTGCTCAACAAATAGAATTGAGAGGGCATGGGATTTTATTAATAAAAAGGACTTGTGTTGCTCTCCAATTGGAGAATGATGGTTCTGGTTGCATAGGATTCGGTAGAATTTGCACCTATTAAGTATAGTAAGTTGTTGAAGTGAATGATATTTTTGAAAGAATATACTTACATCTGATATCTTTTCTTTCTAAGTCTGTTTTTGCTTTGCATAAAATGGGTTTATCTTCATGTTTTACGGCATTTCAACTAAATGAGAAAAATTCTCACTAAGGATTATTTGTGAACTACTATAAAGACCGATCAATCCGCGTTTCCTAGCTTTTCTGTTACACTTTAAAAGGAAATCAATTACATATGTAGCCACTCCTTTTGATGAGGCTCTACTGACCCATAACTTGTTCTATGAGAAGCTTAATCAGAGAACAACCACAATCGGATAGACAAAGTAGATAGTTCAGTTCCTATGTTAAAAGGAGAATGAAAATGAGACAACCCACATTAATCATGCTAGGAAACTCTTCAAGCAATAAGTAAAATATGAAATAAATTTACAACCGTCAACAAACATTTATGCATGTTGCTATCCCAGGCTATGCTAGATACATCAAGACGAATAACTTATACCTCTATTCATATTTTGATATAACATTGATGCTGGAGTATCCTAGTTCAAACTAAGAAGAAATACCTCCTTAGTTTCCAAAGCAACAAATTTATGATTAGGCTATGAAAATCCTCTAACAAAGACATCAAGACATCCATTAATTATCTCAAATAGTCATTTTTTAAAGGATTACAACAGAATATACAAACTAATACACAATAATACTTGATTCTATATATCAAAAGAAGCAATCATCACAAAAATTTACCTAAAAAAGAAATGAGTATCATTTTCACAAGCTACAAGCCAATAGTTAAATGAAAGAATGATTTAATTCATCATTCATCTCTATTTTCTTTACAAATAAACATGGCATGTTAAAAATAGTGAGCTTGTCAAATTCTATCAAGAGTATTTACAAGGAAAGGCTTACCTTTTTGCTTGACCAAAAGCATTGGTTGGGTCAGGCCTACATGTAGCATGAACAATGGGACCTGATCTTTCTAAGCCTCGGTAAGGACCATATGGTGCATTTAAGTAAATCGCCTCCTTGTACATCCACTCATTTGTCTCATTATTGTAGAAGCTCTCAAAAGGTTCTCTGCATAATGGACAAATAGTTTGATTTCGATTTGCAAGAACAACTATCGTCTTGTCATCCTTCCTATCGAAACATGCTAGATTGGGCCATCGCTTTGCACTTTCAAAAGGACCCTGTTAAAAGGCAACTTAGGTCAATAGATAATCGAGTTTACCTAATGTACCTCCTTATGAAAGCAAAGATTCTAAATAACATATACTATGGTAGCTATGGCACAAAAAAAAAAAAAAAAAAACTTGAATATGGTTGGCTGATCCACAAGGCATCTTCCAAAAGATAGTTATTTCTGTAAGAACTTGGCCAATTTCTCAAGACATTAAAAGCAATATAATAAAGAGAACATATAAAAAAAATATCATTATAATACTAAAACTTAATAGCTAAGACATGGTCAACTGATTTTTTTTTTTTTTGAAACAAAGCAAGGGCAAAGTATTTCATTAATAATGATAATGATGAGTACAAGCAAAATCAGCACATATAATACTCCAGAAAGTAAAATCAAGAAAATGAAGCCCAAGGCCCTCTAAATAACAAATTTGCTCAGAATCATATATCTGTTTTGAGAGCCAATCAGCTACTTGGTTGGCCTCCCTATAGATATGTTTCATGATGTAGGTGTCCAACAAGCAATTTCAAATATGATCAATATATGGCTTAATTTTCCATGGTGGTGGCCAATCCAAATTGATAATATGGACAAGGAGTTCTGATAAGACATGGTCAACTTTGTTTTGGCAAGATCAATTTGCTTATTAAACAAACTTGAAGCAACAAACATTTCGAAGTGTAACAATACGACTAAGTTCTAAACACATTATATTATAACAACAAAAGACCAAACTAGTACCTGAGCTGTGATTCTTTGATTCTGGGCAATCAAGCTATGCTCAAAGAATGTCGCCACATATGAATTAGGAATTACGGAAGTGGCACTCTGTGTAACTGATGCCAACCGTGATGAAGTAGGTGGTGGTCCTGGAGGTAAAGGTGGCCATATCCCAGTATTTTTCGATAAAATGACATTCATTGGGTTGTCTATTTGAAGAGGAGGCACTTGTATAAAGGGATTTGGCAGAACCAGTTTACCAACAACAGCCTGCCCTTGCATTGGCAAAGATTGCAGATCATTTATTTGCAAGCCCCAAGATTCTTGAGGATGGTGATAATACTGAACATGTGATGATGGTCCATCTTGACCTCCTACATCATCCACAAACTTGCTTGTGGATCTTCTTTCGTGCTAAAAAAAAACATGAGCAAAAAAATATAAGCTGATCCATTAGAAAGAAAGCACAAATTGGCAATAAGAAACACAACAATTTAGCAGCTGCATCACACTATTACTGGCGCTCCTAAAATTGCAAAAATCAACATGAACACATAAAGGCAACGAAAGCCTTGTATGACAAAAAATAACAATTAGAAGAACTATGAACCTTTGTCAGATAAAACACTGAAATGTACCATTTTCGGATGTGCCATGGCCATAGAGCTTGCTATTTTCTTCTGCTCTTTTGCGAAAGAATATAGTTGACCCTTAATATTGCGAAGGACATATGGGGGGAAGTATCCTGACCAGGTCCCAAAGAGGCGATACATGTCATCACGCAATTTAGGGTCGGCTATGGTGTATGTGTCGCAAAAAACCTTGCAAGAGAAAAACAAAAGGTAAGAAAGAGCCAGAAGATCAAAATTGTATGCACAATAGTACTTGGAAGATTTCACAATAGATAAAAAGAATGGCAGAGAACCTAAAATATAAGATTTTAAGGAGGCCAAATTATAATTGGAAAGAAGATAAGACATGATATAAAGAACAAGGACAAGATAGAATATTGCTTAAAAATGAAAGATGCAAAAATTCAGCCCAGAGATGGCATATAGCCATCATATCTAACAAGGCATCAAGAACTAAAACATTCAACTTCACTTTAATCAATAACTAAACATACATTTCCATTGTAAACTCTACAAATGATAAAATAACATAGGATCGAGTACACACAAATACCGGCAACAAATTAATGAGTTAATTACCTCAGGCAAGGAATCTGCAAAATGCTCTGCATATCCTCGACCATTATTCTTCACAATGCAGTTCAAGAGGTATAAAGCTGGCAACTTTTGATCATTTGGAGCCTGAAAAGGTAAAGCCAATTACTCTAAACTAGATCGTGCCATGAGAAATGCATCAAACAACATAAAGTCTGTATTGATTAACAAACTCAAAATCAGAAAAAAAAAAAATTTCACATTAATCAAGTCGCATTTGAGAATCTAAGCTCATATCTTCCCCAAACGAACTCAATTAAAAGAAAACACCAAATAAAGAGATGATAGGACAAGACATCATCCCACCTCGCGGATCCGGGCGAGGATCGCGTTAGCAATGGCCTTCCCATGCTGGTCGTGGTGATCGCCGGCGATGATGCTGAGATCGGTGATGGCATGTTTGGAGTTGCGGACGAGCCCAGAAAGCTCGCTCTTGTAGATCTCCACGACCTGCTCGGCGGTGAGGGGGCCGCCGCCGGAGGCTCGTTGCCTCTCCTCCTTCTGGCGGAGGGAGGCGCGGAAACGCTGGAGGATGATGTGAGGGTTGCGATCTGCCATTGCAGCTAGGATTTGGAAGTCGGAGCAGAGAAGGAGGAGGAGGACGAGGTTTGGGGGTGTGGATCTGTGGGCCGGTGGTTCTGAAAAAGGAGGAGGAGGAGGAGCGGGGCGGCATCTTTCCAACTCGGGGCGACGAGTGGCGGCCGGGGATTAATGTCGACACTAATGACACAATTATGCCATGCAGGTTCTTTGGATTTATTTGGGTGCGGTGTTACACAGACCGGCGAATGTGACCCAAGAATGTGACTCTTCCGCATGGCCCATGGGCTCTGCACGGGCCGGCTAGCCCACGTTGGAAGCAAATCCGAGTTCGCACGGCCTGGGCTTCCCTGTACGAATCTTGAGGCATCTATAATGGTTGTGATCATCAAATACTGCAATTTGAATAGCAAGTGCAGCCTTCCACTGCAATGGCATTCTTGTGATTCCTGTCAAAATACACTGCAAAAACTTGTCAAACTTAAAATTTTTCATAACAAAAACATGAATCATATAATAAAAAGACAGATTATATAACAAGAAAATGAATTAGATAACATAAGATTAAATCATGTTATAAATATCTAGATCGATTGATAAAAATATTATCCTGTCACTTGTGATGTTTATATAATTCTGTTGATTTTTGGTGGCTTTTCATGGAGATTTTTTGTTCTTCTTTGCACCTCAGAAATATTAATTCGAATTTTCTACAGGGTTTAGTGAGAAAGAAGCATAACTCATCGTGCTTTTTATCATCAATCAAATCCTCTATTTTTCATGAATTAACATCAAAATATTTTATCGAAAATTCTAATTATATATTGATATATCTATTATATATAAATAAATTAATATAAATTTGAGCGAAGGTATGGAACCGAATGAATCTGTTCTAGTTTATTATAAGAGCCCAATTTACCACTGATTTTGATCAATAAGACTTCTCAATATTATATCCGCTGGGTCATTTTTTGATCAATATATAAATAAAAAAATTATGAAGCAAACTATTGGGAATTCTTTTGATGGCAATCATTTCGACATTTAAATTAGTCACATTTGAAAAATAAAAAAATAAACTTAAGAAATAAATAGTAGTTTTTTTTCTTAACAAATACTCTAATATTTATAGTGGAAAAAGGTGGTTCAAAATACCCGAAATTTTTTGATCTCGATTGTAATACTCACCAGATTTCTCATACTTGTTTGCTATGAATCTCATATCCTTCAATATTATATCTTTGTAGAGATAAAATATCTGTAATCACTCAAATTATTTGGATAGGTTATTAATATTTCAAAATTACCGAACTTTCAAACTCATTTTAAAGTAATTTTTTATTGAATCATCTAACTATAATCATAGGGTATACTAAATTTAAAATACCCGGTGATGAATTCAAAATATAGTCTAGTCGCCCTTATTAATAGCTTGATTCATGAATTGAGTTTTAATTTTTTAACTCGATTAATTTAATTTGGTATATTATCACATCTTAAACTCGGTTCATTTACAAACAAGTTCAATTTTGAGTTCCAACTTGAATAGCTCACGAGTCTTCAATCAAGTCGAGACTCCCATACACTACGTGACTTGCTGTCTTGTATTCGGGACCAAACATGGAATCCAAAATCTAATCATCTTGACACCAATCACAGGAGAATCCGAGTTGGACAGCAAACCAGATACTGAAACGTCGTCGCATTTGGTGTGTTTACGCGCCACTCCACCGTATTGGATTGGGCCGGGCGACGGGCGGGCCCCGCATACTGTTGTCCGATAGCCCAGTACAGGTCATCAACTTGATGTTCTGTCAAATTTTGCAATTATGTCCAAAACGTATTCCAAATTGAAGACAATTCCAAAAACTATGAGCGCAAAGGATTGAATCCTAGCCGTCCATCATGGCGATGATTAGATTTGGAAGTATGACAGTTCTCTCGTTCAAACTCTAAAAAATTAAGGGTGTTTTGCAGAAAAAAAACTACGTACGATGTTTTTTTTTTTGTTTTTTTTTTTTCTGTTTTTTTAATTTTTTTAGCCAGACAGGCCGACCAAAAGACCAGGCAAAGCTCTGTAAAATGATAAAGCGGAGGCGTCAACTCTCAACAATTTCCCAGTCAAAAAATGATTAGAGTAATTTTTAAAAATTTTAAAATTCAGGATCAGCGGCTCATATTTTTAAAACTAGAAATTAATAAATAAAAATTTCTGAAATTTAAAATCAATAAGTATGTAATTTTTTAAATAACATCATAAATAATATACATAAATTAAAAAACACACATTCAACATATAAACATAATATATTTTAATACTAGATATTATAATATATATGTTACAATGTTTGTATCAAAGTAATAACGATAAATATGTAGTACATTTGCATGTAAGGATAGAAGCAAAAATAAAAGTTTAAACAATTAATAAATGCCCATATATCAAGTTATATGTAAATACTCAAATAAAAATTTAAAATTCACAATACTACAATCCAAAAATCACATAGAAGACATCATTCGACATGTAATGAACTTTTTACAAAAAGTATAGAGGCATTTATTAATATATTATTTTAAAATCACATAAATTAAGACAAAAAAATTGATAATATTTTCTAAAAAAAATTCACATGATAAATACATATTAAAATCTGGAGTTCTCCCGCTAAACCTTTCTTTTCCTCTTTTCCTTTCCTTGTCACATCCTCTTGCATATGGGTTTTCTATTGATCCTTGGTTTCCCACTTATTCTTGATTGCTACTATATTCAGAAGCTTCAATTGATTTTTGTGATCTAAGAAACTATTTACACACCCTCTTATTATATCTCTCTCACCTTACCACATCTACTACAAATATATATATATATATATATATATATATTATTTTACTTAATGTTTCCATTGGATCTTGAATTATTTTTTCTTAGGTCGATCATATAGTCTCATTGAACGTAGAAGAAACACTTGTATAACATTTGACACAGACACTTAAAAGTGTTCGCTTAGAAGTGGAGTGATAATAATATTATATATTTTTCTATATGTATTCAAAGTATAGTAGTCGTCAATAAAATTAATTGGATCAAGATGAACTTCAAGAAGAGTAATAATACCATGAATACAATATACTCCTGTCAGCTATCACTGTTTATAATCACAAATCTTCTGTCTTATATCGATAATCCATCACCCTGAAAGATCATTGACCTTTGAAATATTATTAGAAGACATCCAAATGTGATATCCACTATATTCTTGTGAATTTTTTCTCATAAAAGCTTTTATTTTAGGTACTAGTTTTCCAAACCAATAGGATCCTTTATTTCTCCTTATAGCAAATTTTACCATTATCCTTTATCTAATAGAATCAAGTAGTTTAAGTAATAAAAGTTTCCTATTATCCCGAATGACACTGTTAAATGACTTAAAAATATTATTGGGGGAGTCGAAAGAGTATTAAATCGGAATAATATAGTAGGTCAGACACCAAAACATCCCAAAAGCTTAATCTCATGGGATATGAGGCTTTTTCACTATATATTTTAGACTCTATCTATCTAATATATGATGTGGAATTAATTCATCACACACGATATTATAATAATATCTTCCTTCATGTGTGATTTAATCATATCAATTTTAACACTCTTAATCAAAAATTCTTTTACTCGACCAATTCTACCGTATAACCTATATTAATAGGTTTTGTCTCATTTTTTTTATTTTTTTAAAAAGAGACTAATATGCGACTCAATTCAGTTGCATTATCACGGTACTCTTTTATTTAACCAATTCCACCATATGACCCATACTAACGGGTTTTGTCTCAATTTTTGATTTTTTTTTAAAGAGAGACTAACATACGACTCAATTTAGTCGCATCATCATGGTAATTTTAGTCTTAAAAGTTTACATAGTTTTGAACCTAAAGCTCTAATACTATTTATTGGAAAAGTTAAAAGAGTGTCGAATCGAAATAATATAGTGGACCAAACACCAAACCATCCTAAAAATTTAAACTCATGGGATATGAGTTTTTTTTCACTATATATATTGGACTCTATCTATCCAATATTCGATATGGGACTAATTCATCACACTTAACATTACAACAATTAGTCATATAATGACACTTCACTGAGGATCAAATTGACTTCTACTTCATTCATAGTTATTTATTTTTTTATGTACTGTCAAGCTGGTATAGATAGTTGTTTAATCCTCTCTATATACTTGATGAATTAAATAGGCAAAAATGTATTTAAAGCCTTAAAAATCAGATTTTTCTAATTTCTTTTAGGGTAGAATCTCTTGAAGTTTACAATCACATGTCTTATACAAACTTTATGTTCAACGTGTGAGAAGATATTTTTCACAATATCAAAAAAATCCTTCTTTTTATTCGAAATAATAGCCAAGTTGCCCGAGTTTCCTAATACCTATTTTGAGTTATACAAAAATTATAAATTGATATGTTTCTGCTTTTGTAACTGTATATATAATTAAAATTAGGTTGTTCTCCCCATCAACTCCACAAATTGAGAGAAATCTATCTTTATACTTGTCTTTCAAGAAGCATCCATCAACTCCCAATATAAACCTGCATCTAATAAGAAAAGCTCTGCTACAAACATATAGTAATAAAAAACATCTTTGGAAAGATATATATGGACCATGGATAAAGTGCATTATATGGGTTCCTCCTCTCCAACTTTATCTCGAGTGAATGAAACAAATTAAAAGAATATTCTTCATTGACATGATAATACTATAAGCATGATATTTTCCTCTCCATGCCTGCATGTAACTCAATTGAAGATTGTATTTATTATTCATCAAATTTTGTATTTTTTTTACTATGATTTGCTTATCAACATTCATCTAATGCAAAACTTGTTTACTTACTCATTAAAAACTTGCTATTTTATTTTTAGATGTATTAACAACAATACATGTATGAATTGGTTCTAATTTTTTTACCTGAAAACTTGAACCACCAAATATCTTTGAAGTATGAAACCTCCATAGACAATTTTCAAAAGGATACATGACTATTACTCTATTTCATTCATTTTTCATAAATAAAGATTGAAACATATGCACAATGCAATACTGCCTAAGGGTCATTCTGAATGCATATACATCCTCAAACATATCTCTTTTTTCATAACATTATCATTCAAATTATTTTCAAATAAAGATAGTAAATCATCTTCTATTTTATCTTCTACTTCTTCTTTTTCGTCTTATCTCATCTTTTTTTTCTCTTGCTCTGCCTCTAACTCACCAACATCATTCTCCTTCTCCTTATCTTCATCATTATCAGAAGAAAATTTTCAGACTATAAAAATTAAAATCAGAAAGATAAGCATCTAAATCTGAATCAATGTACTCATCTCCTTGCATAATGCGATACTCAAAAGACCTTTTTTGGCTATACTGTCATGTGCCAAATGTAGGAATTAGAGGAGTTAACCTTATTGCAAGCACCACTGATGGGAGATCTTTATGTCCTCGACTGATATATAGATGTTACTATATTTCAAGTCTTTTATCACTGTTTACATTGCTATGAGCTGAATTTTACTATTGATTGACATATAAATTGGAGGGTTGTTGTTTGGAAGCAAATACTTAGTCACAAGTAATTCATATCCTTACGTTGACTAGTTTATAGGTTTCAATCTATAACTGTGAAAATGAGTATTTATTTGTATCAATCAATAAAGACTTTTATCTATTAAATACATATTTCATCCTTTGAGTATGTCTAACTTCCTTCCAATATCTTTCATAATGAAATACTAATCTTACCAGATTCTCTAAATTGAATATCTGTGAAATATATAACAACATAAGTAGAATACAAGTAAACAAATAATATCAAAAACTAGTTTAAATTGTAATAGCAACACACTATCATTTTTATCCTTCCATTCTAAGCACTGAATATAAGAAATGCAAGATCTTTCAATTATATATTTAACCGTTCTATAATTAGGAAATGTTGCAAGCTCGTCCAAACTTTACATCAAGAAATGTTTGAATTAATTACAGAGGAAACACAATAAGCTCCAATCCCCAACAAAGAATAAACCATTTACAAGTGAAGAGCATTAGTCCAAAGCTATTACTCACTCCAAATCAAAATCGGATTTTTTAGTTTTCACAAACACTGAAGATGTGTGAACCATCATCCACCGATTTTCGAACAGACAGCACTAGAAACAACACAAGCAAATTGGCATAAAATCCAATTTTCTCTTCAAAAATAGGAACAAAACAAAGCAAAAAATAAATCCAACTCTCGCAACTGTGATAGATAGAATCATACCTTGGGATCCAGTTCAACACGAGACCACGGGGAAGCCATGACGGGAAGCACAACTAGAAGATCAAATCTCGGCTAAAGCGATAACAACAAAGCAAATTCTTTCAATGGTGAGCCAGTGCGAGGGTGGGTCGGCGCATGTGGTTGCATGGGAGCAAGGGGCCACGGGAGTAGGTCGGCATGAGGGTTCAGTAGCACGGGGGTACAATGGTGCGTGGCTGGGCGGCATAGCCCGGAGCGAGCACAAGTATCGACCGCAGACATGGGCTAGCGTAGGTGGCTATAAAAGAGTGAGGGGCCGTAAGTGTAGGGCGGCATGAAGGTGCAATGATGTGGGGGTGTGGCAATGTAGGGGCACGATGACACAGGGGGGCAACAATGTGGGGCTGAGTAGCACAACCATGGGTGCAAGGTTTTGATTGGGACTAGAGTAAATGGGGATATAGCATGGTTCGCGGTTTCGGCCGGTACCGAACCGAAACCCAATTTTTCGTTTCGGTTAGGGTTTATTGTTTATAGTTACTGTTCATCTTCACCGAGCGCGGGCGGGAACGCGTGCTGACGAGCGCGCGGGAGCGGGAGCTCGCTGAGCTCGAGTCGAGTCCGGGCGGGGCCGGGGCGGGCGGGCGGGAGTCCTGGGCTCGAGCCCGGGCAGGCGGGAGCTCGCCGGGCTCGAGGCGGGCGGGAGCTCGCCGGGCTCGAGCGCGGCGAGCTGCGGGCGGGGCGGGAGCTCGCCGGGCTCAAGCTCGGGCGGGCTCGTGCCCGCCCCCGGGGGGGGGGGGGGGGGGGGGTGGGGGGGGGGAGTGGGCGGGGGGCGGGGAGAGGAACTCGCGCTGGTTTCGTATCCGAACCCAAGGGCCATGCGCACTCGCTGGTTTGTCGGCACTCTATCGCCTATCTCGCGTCCTCACCGACCTGACCGGTACTTTCGCAAGATGAAGCCGGCCTTACACTGAGGCCAACACTATCGCCAATTTGATTTCGGCGTCAGTATCGATTTCTGTCAGATACTATTCACGTACATAATATTTTTTTACGTAATTATTCATTATTTTTTAAATTTTTAAACATATAATAATTTTTTAATTTGAAGTTAAAAAATAATTAAAATAAAGTTAAATTTTAGTCAAAATATGATCTTCATTTTAGATATTCGATATATGATTGTACTTCAGAACCGCTGCCACGAGATCGCGCAGAACTAGTTGTTCTGCCTCATATGTCTACAAATGCTCGTCCGGATTATCCAGGTACTGAATTTGTAGTTCCACACCCAGATGTTCCAAACTCAACTGATGATGATTATGATGATTAGTTGTATTATCTTAAAATTTATAAAATTATGTATGTGTGAAGTACATTTTAATGAAAAGTTAAATGTGCTTATGCTAATTTTAACTTTTAATCATATTCATGTTATTTCTTATATATTTTTTTAATATACTAATATATATTAAAAGTAGACAATATCAGTGACTAACTATCAAAATTAATATTAATTAACTAAAATAATATTTAATATTATGGTAATATTAAGTATAAATTCATTCCTAATTTTTCAAATTTTTCCAAATTTTTTTTAATATTTTATCATATTTTTAATTTGAAGTCAAAGTACAGTCAAAATATAGTCAAACTCTGGTCAACACCCAATTAATAATTTTAAAAAATCTTTCGGCCGAAACCGAAACGGCTGAAACTGAAACCGAAACGGCCGAAACGTATCGGTTTCGCTGGGTCCCGAAACCGAAACCGAAACCGAAACGGTAAACCTTGAGATATAGTTGTTAAAGATTAACTTATAATAATTCTTTTAAAAAAATTATATATAAAATAAATAATAAATTTTTAAAGGATTTAATTATAAAATTACGACTAGTAAAAATAAAATTTTTGAAAAAATTTTGGTTAAAGAATAATTTTAAAAATTATACATAATGATTTTTTAAAAAATGCAAATAAATATTAAAATCGGGAGAATTTTTTTATAAATAAAATAAATTTTAAAGCATTGTAAATAAAAAAAATATATAATAAAGGAGAACGGTCAGACAGTCAAGCCCACGTCATCTTATTCTTCACAAGCGGTAAAAAAATAAAACTAAAAATAAACAAATTGCAAAAGAAATAAACAAGCGAGCCGTTGCATTGCATTGCAATATTTTTAACATAAATCCAAAAAAGAAAAAAAAATATAAATAAAAAAGTATTTTCGTGGGGCCCGCGGATTCTCTGACAACGCCAACTCGTCTGGCGTCCAGCTCAGCACTTGACCGTTGCTGGGCCCCACCCACCCACCCCACGCTCCTCCCCTTGATATAACCTGTCGCCCCGCACTTCGGCTTCCTCCTCGTTCCCGAAAGCCAAACCATAATCCCTCGCCCAAAGATCGGAGCTTTCCCCTCCATTTCTCGCTTTTCTCCAGCAATATGACCGCTGAGACGATGCTGGAGGTGGCCCCGGTGGCTGAGGAGCAGCCGGTCAAGGTCCTGGCTGTCGCTGATGAGCAACCCGAGAAGCCGGCGCCCGTGCCCGAGGATGAGAATACCAAGGTCGTCGCAGTTGTCTCCGAGGAGAATACGGAGGAGGAGGAGCTTGATGTCTCTGTGGTTGAGAAAAATGGCTCCTTCAGGGAGGAGAACCACCATGCCTACCTGAAGGAGCACGAGAAGAAAGCTCTGGCTGAGCTCCGTGCCAAGGTGGAGGAAGCCATTCTTGAGGATAAGATTTTCAAGAAGGATGAAGAGAAGCAAGAGGAGCCGAAGAAGGAAGAGAAAGATGGGGAAGAAGAGGCGGAGCCAAAGGTCGAACAGGCCGTCTGTAAGGAGGTTTCTTTGTGGGGAGTGGCACTCTTGCCGAGTAAGGGCTGCGAGAGCACGGATGTCGTGCTCTTGAAGTTCCTCCGGGCCCGAGAGTTCAAGGTGAAGGAGTCGTTCGAGATGCTCGTGAACGCGCTGCGATGGAGGAGGGACTCGAAGATAGATTCCGTGCTTGATGAGAAGGATTTAGGTGCTGATTTGGGCACCGCATGCTATATGGACGGCCTGGATCGGGAGGGGCACCCGGTTTGCTACAATGTTTACGGGGTGTTTGATGAAAGTTCCTTGTACCAAAAGACATTTGGAACGGAGGAGAAGCGTTCAGAGTTTCTGCAGTGGAGGGTGCAGTTGATGGAGAAGGGCATAAAAAAGCTGGATTTCAAGCCGGGCGGTGTCTCATCGTTGCTTCAGATCACTGATCTGAAGAACTCTCCCGGGCCCTCGAAGAAGGAACTGAGGACTACTATGAAGCAGGCTGTTCAGCTACTTCAGGACAACTATCCAGAATTCGTTGCTAGAAATGTTAGTATGGTCTTACATTCATCATTAGTTCAATCTATTCAGTTTATTTTTGTTGTTTCAGTTAGATCTGTTTTATTTGACAGCATTTTGTTTATTTTGGATCATCTAAATTGTCCGTAGTTCACTAAATTTATAGGGATGTTCAAGAGTTAGATTCAGATGCAAAATTCTAGGAATTGTGTGTATGTGTATGTGTGTGTGACTTAGCGTTTGTACAACTCATGGAACTTTCAAATAGCACAATTCTTGTTTGAAACGTAAGGCATTTAAAAGAAGGTATTCCATGACAAAGCATTTCTTTGATTGATTTGCAGATTATTATCAATGTGCCCTTCTGGTATTATGCATTCCATTCTATCTTGTCCCCTTTCTTGACTCAAAGGACACATAGCAAATTCGTCTTCGCACGCCCATCTAAGGTCACGGAGACCCTCCTCAAGTAAGATATCTCTTGTTTAATACTCACTGCTCTTCATGTCTCCAATGTTTTCAATAATCTAGTCAGTGATTGATGCTTTTACTTTAGATACATTCCTGCTGAAAGTATCCCTCTAAGCTATGGCGGTTTCAAACGTGAGAAGGATGCTGATTTTTCTGTTGAAGATGGAGTTAAAGAGCTTATAATCAAAGCTAGCTCAACTGAAACCATCGAAATGCTTGCACCAGAGGTATTTATGTAATTTGAGTTTTCACTTCTTAATTCTGCTACCTTAGCTTAAGATCGTTTGTGAGAATATGAGATATAAGCAAATTGAACTTGCATTTGCCTCAATTGTATTTAATGCTTGCATATGTTTACAAGACATTTACAAATTTCTGTGTTCAGCATGCATTGACAGAAAAAGTCCCACTTTAGCCTTAGTTCGCTGTGTTGTTCAGAGAAAGCGTTGTTGAGATACTTTTCCGAAAATTTGGATTCCTAATGTGTTTGATTCAATGCAGGCTGGAACTACTCTTGTCTGGGATTTGACCGTTCTGGGTTGGGAGGTGTACTACGAAGAGGAGTTTGTTCCTGCGGACGAAGGATCATACACCATCATTGTCCAGAAGAAGAAGAAGATGGGACCTCAGGAGGAGCCCGTTCGCAACTCATTCCACACGAACGGGCCTGGAAAGGTTGTTCTTACCATTGAGAACTCTTCTTTCAAGAAGAAGAAGGTCTTGTACCGAAACAAGACTAAGAGCTGTTGTAGAGATTAACCTCCTTAATCAGAGAGTTTCTTCCTTAAATTCATTTTTCTGATTTTGGTTGTTCAATTATTTTTCTCCTATGATGTTGCGGTATTGGCTTGCCTTTTTGTATTATTTATTTATGATGTTGATTACAACATCTACACTAGCAGAGTTGTATTATGATTAATTGGAATAAAGATCTATTTTTCATGTCGATTATTCAGATATCAAGGAGTTCTTTTCTGTTTATGGTAATTTACAGTGACCCAAAAGCAAAATCATTTACGAAAAGCCCTAGAAACATGATGAGAAGAACTATGTGAGGATAGCCAACTGCAAAATAACCTTTAATAAAAAAAATGAAAATAATGTGGGCATAAAGGAAATTCAATTTAAATTTAAATTTAAACCAAAGTTTTGAGTTTTGATTTTGAATTCGATTTTAACGCTAAAAAAAATCAATTCGTTTCAGTCGATTGGGCCAAAACTATTCTCTTTTCGATTTTGTCCAAAATATTTTTTTAGTTATATCAATTACGTGTTGACTAGAAATTGACAATATTTTAACTATACTTTGACTTCAAATTAAAAATATGATAAAATTTTTAAAATAATTTAAAATTATAAAAGAATTTATAATTAATTTTAATATAAGATTAAATATTATTTTAATTAATTTTCATACTTAATCACTTATATAGTCTATTATATATATATATAACAGAAAATACACAAGAAATAATATGAATATAATTAAAAGTTAAAATTTTAACTTATTATTAAAAAATATATAACACATATATAATTTATTAATTATAAAGTAATATAATTAATTTATATACATATATTTTTTAAAAAATTATTAAATAAAAAAATTTTGATTAAAAAAATATTTTAAATATAAAAAAATAAAATTACGAGGGAGATTTGAATTTTTGTTTTCTTGAAAGAAGTTTAAAATTTTAATCACTTGAACTAAATAAAAATTTTGATATAAAGTTAATATAAATAAATAAATATTATATCTAAATATAAAGAGTAGCAAAACTGAAACAAAAAAAATGTAAAATGTTTTAGCACGAACGATGTTTAAAACCATGATATAAACTATAATTTTTCGAAATTTGAAACTCGCCGGGGATCGAACGCAGGTCGCCCGCGTGACAGGCAGGAATACTGGCCACTATACTACAACGGCCTTAGGTAGATGCTTTTCATTAGGATATTAATTCAACAATTTAAAAAATATTTACTGCATTAGAACAATTGTATCAAATTCGACCATGCGATCAATAATAGGTTTGAGCTGTTTCAGGGCCGGCGTCGTCCCGATGCAGCGAAGGAAACCAAACTGAAATGAACTGTCTACAACTTCGGCGGGGATTAATCTATAAGATATTAAATGCAATAACCACATGTAGATCTCAAACTTCATCTTCTTCTTGACAAAGCTATAACTAGGGGTTGTACATTATCTACAGTAAACTTAATAAATCAATTAAATCGAAATCGAATAATTAGTTCAATCGGAGCTATTGGCTTTTCAATTCGCTTCAATTTTTAAAATAAAAAATTGATTTTGGTTTGATTAAAATTTCGAGTTTTCAAAAAATTATTAAAATCGAACAGATATATATAATATGTGTTTGGTTTTAACTTATAATTAAATATATTTAATTTTGATTACAAAATTATACATATGTGTTTGAATTTAGTTATTAATTTTATTTTCGGTTTGATTTGATTTGGTAATTAAATAGATGAAATGTACAATCTAATAGCACGGGCATGTAAAAAAAATAAACCAAGCTAATAGGAAAATGTAAGGTCCAGTTTGGTTTCGAATTAAGATTAGAATCAATTAATTTTAAATTTTTTTTTTATAAAATTAATATTATTTATTTTATATCGTTATTAAATTAAATTATTATAAAAAATTAAATAATTTTTCGAATTTTAAATTATTAAAATATTAATTTTAATAAAAAAATAATTTATTAATGATTTTGATTCTAAATCTAACCTTAATTTCGAACCAAATGTGTACCTAATCGGACAAGAGACAAACGAATAAAATATCATTTTGACGTCTTCTCGAATTTTTCGAGTAAAATTAGCTTGATTCGACTGGCTAATTTTAAGATTAAAAATAGTATTATAAAACTAATCAGCACGACTAAGTTAGCCTAAATCAAACGGGCCGAAGGGCCTGACTAGGCTAGTATCCCCGCGGGGCCTGTCCGGGATTGCGGTCCCCGGCCGGTCCACAGGTCCAGCGCCAGATTCCACGTGGTGCCACCCGATAAGGACCCGTGCACTGCCCGAGGCATCACATCAACGTCAAATCAAATCGCCGACATTAAATACCGCTCCCCACGCGGAGTCTCCCTTCCTCTTCTCCTCCATCTGTTCTCATTTTTATTTTTTTAAATTTATTTTCCGACGCCGAATTTCCAAATCAGGCAAACCAAATCATGCGTCTTTCTGCGGTTCTGATTAATTTATTGTGATGATATCTATTTTTGTTTTTTTTTTAATATTTAAGGGGAGGCAAGCTTCCTCTGGCGGGTCCCCGATCGTCTCTGCCGCCAATTCATCGGGATAAAATCGGTCGATTTAATTAGTAATTTCTAGAATTACCGATAGCCCCTTTGGACTGTGATTAGCAAGTTAATCACAATCTATCCAAAGATTTCTCTCGAGCCACTAGGCTTGAAATACCATTTTCTTTCCATTATTTGTCGAGAAGGATTCGACAAACACATCGATAGGAACCCTAAACAGCAGTTTTATTATTACCATTAAGAAGTAATTTAAAATATTGATTCGATTAAGAAGGTTGCTCAGCTGGGCGTAGTACGATCAATATAAAAAAAATTAGGGTTTGCATCCGAGTTATACACGTACACAAGCTGTATGATGAGCAGGTAGCACCGACGACCAGAACCTTTGTAGTTTATTCTGCCAAAAAATTTATTTTAATTTAAATGAATTGAGTAAAAACATTCTGTGAAAAATAGTCTTTATTGGTGGCAGCAAGAGATTGGACACCAGTGAAGCACCGCTCGCTTCGATGGTACCCACAATTTTCACATATAATAATTATGAATTTGAAGTTATAAAAATCATGAATTTATTATGAATTATAAATTGATTTTTTCAATATAAGTAACTTTTTTGTTCTATTGAACTTACTTTTTTTAACTGAAAATAAAGTTAAATAATTTTTAAATGTAACTTTTCCGAAGTATATTTGCGTTCTTTTTTATATTTTAGAATTAGACTTTTTAAGAGTTTTGTCATTAAATGCATGCGTACAAAACTAGAACAGATTGAATCTCAACATGAGTATTAATCACAAATTCATCCGAACATTATTCAACAATATTAGATATTATAAAACCTATCCCGATTCTTGACTAGTTATTCACATTGAATCTGTTTTGCGATCATCTCCACCTACACAGAACACATGAATTACCAATAATAATCTAGAAAATATTCATCATGCTAATAGCAAGACATATGCAGGAAACCATGCTACTTGGCAACCAAATTAAAATGAGCAGCATTACTCGAAAAGACTTTGCACAAAATCACAATCTCAAAAACTCGTAATAAAGCCAAAAATCAGAAGATGAAGCACAAATCCATCTTAACTGAAGAAAACATGCAAGAAATTAGTCGCCACAATCTCATAAACAAAGATATACGCATCATACAATGAACAGAAATCACGCCAAGTCCTGCATGTTCACTACTGCTACAACAACAGCTACCTCTTCCTCTAATGAAGTACAGACATAGGCATCATCATCATCCCCTCACCGTCGAGCTCGCCGCCGGCGGGCACCATCATCATCAGCTGTTCCATTTGCCGGTGAAACGCCTCCTCAACCGGCACTGGAGGAGTTGGCTGTGGCGGTTGCTGTTGCGGGGGCGGCGGAGAGGTTGTTGGTCGCTTGCGCCTCTTCTTTTCATAGGCAATGCCGCGGGCCTTGGCCTGGGAGTCCCGGACCTGGCGTAGGTAGAGGCGGACGGCTCGGGCGCCGAAGGGGTTGGCCTCCGGGTGGCCCCCGTTTTCCTCGTAGGCGGCGCGGAGGCGGCCGACGAGGGCGTCGAGGCTGCCCCAGGCCTGTCGGAGTGGGCAGGGACAGGGGGCGGGCGGGTGGGGAAGGCCGAAGAAGGGGCAGCCATTGTTGTGGACTTTGGTCTTGCCGAACTGGTCTAGGTAGCGGAGGAACTCGAGGACGTGGGCACCGCTGCAGCGGGAGAGAGACAACGGCGGCCGGTGGTTCTTCAAGTATTGCCCAAACGAGTTCCAGTCCCGCCGCTTCTGCGACTCATAGCGGCTCGGCCGACCGCCGGTGCTGCTTGCGTTGTCGGAGCTGGCGGCCACGGCGACGAAGGAAGACATTTGATTGAAAGGCGAAGAGTGGAAATAAGTTTTTGCTTGTATAAATTAGTTTTTTTTTTTTTCAGTTTCTTTAGTGCAGTAGTTGTTGATATGAACTAGAAAGAGAAGAAATGGCTTCGTTTTCAGGTAGAGAACATGAGAACCAAGCAAAAATAGATATGAAGAAGCGAAAAAATACTCTAGATTTCACTCGAAACTGAGACCGAAGAAGAAGAAGAATCGGAAAGAGTGAAGTTCACTGAAAGCCAAGAGCAAAAGGATGAAGCTTGCAATTCTGGTCTTTCAAGTACACAGAAGGGTTAGAACACGTACAAGAGGGAGATCATAGCAAAAGGAAAAGAAAAAGAAGCTAGATATATAGAGATATATATATATATATATATAAACATTCGAAGAAAGAAAAATGAAAATGGGGGTTAAAAGGGTATGCAGCATAAAGGTCAGAGAAAGTACTCGGAGGAGAGAGAAAAAAGAGAGGAGATCGAATGAATGTTGAAGAGGAGGTAGAAGAGTAAATGGTGGGAGGAGGAGGGGGCGGTGGTGGGAGGCAGAACGTAGAGAAATGGGGCCTCGTGTGGGGAGCAGAGATGGAGACTGAAAAAGAAGAAGACTGCAGGTAAGCGAGAGAGAGAGAGGAGATTCATCTCGTCACACGTCGCTTTCGAAATCTACCCTGCCCCGTCCCCGTGGCCGCAAAACTCGGCGCTCCCTATTTCCTCGCCACGTGCCACCGCTTTCCGTATTCCGCGGCTGCCGCAGAAATCAGCTGGATGACATAGACTATAGCTCACGAAATCCGTCCAATAAAAAATTAATGATCTATATTAGCATCATCTGCTTGGTCACAAGTTAGATCAGTCACGATTTTTTTTGTTAAACACTAAATAAAACGCGATTAAGGAGATGTGAAGAACTTATCTCGTTGCAATATGGGTAAATAAAAATTGTGCCTGATTATGGGGTAGATTTTATGGACTGTATTGCGTAATTAATATAATTCGAATGAAAATTTTGTACTAATTCGAATTAGTTGAAACTAGAGAATGCATGAGTTAAATTGTCTGAATTAATATATTGAGATATTTCCTATTTCTTTCGAGTTTTCTTTATAATAACATGATTGAATTTATTTTATTTTCTATTTATTGTTAATGATGTTGGCTTATATTATTTGAAATAATCAAATTATATACAAATAAATTTTTTTGAGTTAAAATAAGTTGAAACTTTTTAATGTCTCAAATTTAAGAACTATGATACTATGGATTGAAAAGTGACAATAAAAAATCACAGGTGTTTATGTATAAACATTAAGCAGGATGGACAAGAGATCTAATACAACGAGTTACAGCTAATATAATAATAATAATAATAATAATAATAATAATAATAATAATAATAATAATAATAATAATAATAGACAAGAGGATCAAAACAAAGATAAAAAGTTTGGAATGTGTTGTATCGTGCCACGCTGTCAAGCCAAGAGCCTCAATTTCCTTAACCTGTCTGCCTGAAAAATCAGCCAAAAAAAACCAAATTTGGGTGGTGGGTCAGCTAAATCTCAGCTGCATTGATTTGCAACTTTTTCTTCATGATCTTTCCACGATTGCAGGGCATGGAGCTCCTTCCACGAAAAAGAGTAGCAGTGTGGCCTATCTCCCCCGTCAAATCATATCAGTCCTATGCAGCAGAGGGCAACATAAGGATAAATTCCTCTTTTGGGAGTACCTATTATTTTCCCTCAAATTAATTTTTTGGTTTTGCTGTATTCTCAAATTAAACAAGCAAATGAATGAAAAATAAAATATAAAAGATTCCAAGAAATTGAAGAGAACAATGGAGCGGACAGAAAACATGCCAGATTCCAAGTCAAGCACACCATACTTAACATTATCAACACACAGAAGTTGCTCCATGAAGGACACAGGCACGCAAAAACTCTTTTGTCTTCCTACTGTTACAGAGACAATCTTCCAACTAGTAATCCACATGACATTTTCCTAGCAGTACCATTAGATTTCGTTCAATTTCACTTGATGCTTACTGAGAAGGTAAGCCTCTGTTGATCATCTCCCTTCCTTTTCCCGTTGCCCTTTCAGTCCTTGTGTCTTACATAGGCAAGGTCTCGAAGCTCTTCGAAGGCATGCATTGTATCTTCATCGAATCCACCAGCAAACTGCAGCTCAAAAGCTAACAAAATTAGAGGAAAGCAAATAACCCATTGTGTTAGCCCCTATATGGTGTTGCTTACTGAAGCAAGTATCACTAGGTCCAGAATCTCCAAATAAGGAATAAAAAGTACTCCGAGTTTGCTATGAACAAACTGGAATATGCTCATGAAAACTCAAGTAAAAGAACTAGATATACCATATTTCAGTATTTTGATGTATTCTACACCCTTATCGGAAGGATTAACCATTCAAATATAATCCATTTAGTCAAGCAAGATGCATGCACTAGCCACTCGGTTTGATGTTGTTAAAAAAATACATAAATAGTGTTAATGCAGCCAATAAGAGTAGCTTTTAGTGTGTCAAACGAAATACTTGTAAAATTTTCATAAAGAGGGTTCTTCTGCGTGTACCATTGCCACAGTTAAATAAAGCCCAGGACTTTAAAGCATTCTCGAGTATAAATATTTCAAGGAAACAACTTGGAATAACTCAAAAAAACACAAGGTAGCAACCACAAGGGCCTCCAAGTTTGTAAGAAATAAATGGTACATACCACATACGCAACAGTATGAAAATCACCTCTTAACAAGAATGAATTAGTTTCATTAGTTACTAATGTTCAGATTGCTATTTACCTGGTGGATTCTAAAAGCAAATCTCACACCCTGAAGTAGCATATACTCCACTGCAGGATCCTTATCAGATGCTCCCCTCACTTGAAGCTCCATCGCAACTCTTTTCATGTATTGTTTTGCCAACTTGACAGAACCAAATTTTATCTGTAGTCAAATACAGATATTGATTTTAATTACTGATTTATATCTGTATTTTTATTCGAATTCGAATCACTAAAATGGTTACAAATATGATTATACTAATATCTGAACCATATCCAACCCACTTTCAGCCCTAGTCCTTTTAAAGAAATGAGCGCCTTTCAATGAGAAACATCTGAACTCAGTTCTAAAGTTGTGTTCATGAGAATTCAAAAAGGTGCATACCTTACTTATAATGCCACTGTCAAGCATCCAATCTGTTGGGATTTTGAACTCCTTGCAGTAACAGATCACCACATCTCTTGTACGATGAAGGCTATATATGCTCCTTTCCATTCTAGATCAGAACATAATTAAATTTTGTACATTCAGAGAAGAATTGCAATAAATAAAAAAAATGTAATATAACAAGGAAGCTCCCCAACCAAATAAGACAGGTTGATGGATTCACTATAAGATGAGGACTTACTTTTCAGACAATTGCACCATTTTCTTCAGTGCAATATCACAAGGAAGGCGTGGATCATCCTCATAGTTGCAGACCTCAGACTCCAATCTCTTCAAATCACGATAGCCAAATGCCGCTTCTCGCAGAGTGTCAGCTTTCTTCTCTGGCCAATCAAAGTGCTTCAAAACAGCTCTCTCATCCACCTTCAACATGATAAAAGGCAGGCAAAGTCCTCATGAAGATTGCTGCAAACTAACAAATTTTGGTAAAAGAATTTCTAAAAAGTATACTTACAAGAAAACAGAGTTCATCATCAAGCCACTTGACAAAGGCAACTACATCTTCAATGTCACGATAGGCTGCATCATTCACCTCCTTTATCAGAGACCTCACAAATTCGCCTTGCGTCTCAACGTCTGCTTTTATCTAAAGCAAATGAAAAAAAGCTTAATTTATCACAAGTCATTAAACTGGCAGGAGAAAGTCAAACTCAAAGGTTTGAAAGGGATTCCATACTGCCAGTAAATGGGAAGAGCGATTCTCAATTTCACCAATCATGCTACTTCTAACATTTCCCACATTAGGAAGATCACAAATTCCACCTCCAGATGACTCCTTCCGAGAATCTCTCTTCATGAGTGAATGGTACAGTTCAGCAACCTGTGGCGCTCTCTGCATCACCCCAGAGCTTCTTGTTGAAAACTTTGGTGGAGGTGGTGGTGGAGGAGGAGGTCGAGGGATAGGGGCAGGTCCATTTGCCTTAACAATATCAAAAGCAGCCGAAGAAGGCCTTGGGGGAGGATTAGGAATCCTCAACGCCCGCTTTTCAATATCCAAAACTGCAATTTTGCAAGATTGAGGTTTGCTCACTGAGAACCTTGGGCTATACCCAGCACCTAATTCATATTTTTGTGCTAGTATCTGATGTGTATCTTTGATCACACAATACTTTCCATCTGAAGAGGTTTCATTATCCATTCTTTTCGAGCAAAAGAAACCATCAGATTGCCTTCTTTTATCGAGAGTCAAGTCTTCTAGATACCCCTTTGGTCCACTTATCGAATGTCGACGTCTGGGGGTACCTTCTTGTTGAGTTTCAGTCCACTTTTTACCTAAGAAAACCTGATATTCGAAGTTCCTGCAATCAATGCCATCCTGTGGCAACTTAAATGTTATTTTCAAGGGACCGGCTTTCTTAGCATTCTGAGTTTCAATAGGATGTAGTTTCGGGGGAGAACAAGGCAAATTATGTGGATCATCAATATGGTCAAGACTTCCACATTTACTGTTCAAGTTGCCATCAAAATCTATATCTTTCCTTGAGAGCTTATCTGAGTTGCAAAGTTCCTGCCGAAGGCATGAGTTCACCCAGCGAAGGTATGCGAGCTCCTCAACCTCAGTTAATCTACTCATTTGTAGACCCTCGACTTGCTTGGAGAGATTTTCATTTGTGTGCCTCAATACCGATGCCTCTGCTTCAACCTTTGTCAGTGTGTCAGTCTGCAATAAGTTTGCACAAAGAAAATGAAGTTAGTTGACAAAAGAATAAATTTTAAGTATTAGATGTGCATCATCCATACCTCGGCCACCTTTGCAAGGGCTGCAAGTTGTGACTCAGTAGATGATAATCTAATGGCTAAATTTCTCTTTTGGAATTGAAGCTCCTTGTTTCGGTGGCGTAATTCAAGCACCTCCATCTCAAGGTCACCATGAGAAGATGTCTTCTCTGTACAGATATCATTTGTTTGGTTCTCCCACTGTTCTAACATTGTAGTTGAAGAGGCCAGTTGTTCAGAAAGGCTTGTTTTCTCAGCTTCCAGTGAAGCAACTTTGCAGTTGAGGTTTTCAATCACACTCTTCTTCCTTTTGAGTTCATCTTGGAGCTCCAAAAGTCTTGACTCTTCTTTGTATTCCTTGAGCTCTTGCCACAGTACCAACTCTCTTTCCTTGGACTCTCTAAGCAACCTCCTCAAGTGATCGAGCTCAAGAAAAAGATCGTGAGAAGAGGGGGGCATTATCGGATGAAAATCAATCACATGGGGGTGAACTTGAGCAGCATTCACCAAACAAGGAAAGTCGCCAATGAGAGAGCGCTTAACCCGTGATTGGTGTGGGACAAATTGATTATTCTGGGTACTGATGTCCAAGCAAGGAGGCCGATTCTTGTCAGGGACTGAAGGTTGCTGCTTGCTTTTCTTGTCCATGGAGAAACCTTTCACAATTTGAGATCCCCATGAAGAGTTGGGCTTGGACTTTAAAGGATTCAAACTAATTCTGCCATTTCCACGAGGATTTTGGTTATTTGCAGAGCATTTGCAGTGCTTCGGCCGGTTATCACTCGAAATATCTTCTCTCATTGCGAATCTAGTATTGAAACCCAACTAAACAAAAAGTTCAACATCACGCATCAAAACAAAAAAGTGACCGAATACATCATCAAATAAATAAATCAACCACCATGATTTCTTGAAATGCATAGCGAGAGTTCAACCCCGTTGGAGAGACATACCACTTTTGCATCAGAATGAGCACTTTAAAATGCGGAAGACCGGTGCTATACTAAGAAGATATGTTGTTCTAGAACTCCAAGAAACGAGCCCATTTTTTCTGCAACCTGGAAAACAAGAACAAGATGTCAGTCACCCTCAACAGAAAGAAAGATAAGCATTGAAATCTAAAACATCCCCGACCAATTTTAAAATGAAGCTTCTTAAATTGGAAAAAAAAAAAAAAAAAACCAACCGTAGCTACTCGAATTCAAATGAGAAAAGGAATGAATTTTTCAAAATGTGAGCTTTTTGCTTTCCCAACTCCTATGAAACCTGGTCTCTACCTACTGGACTCCTTTGCGCTTCGTATTGGTGATGACAGTGTTCACAAAAAAGCAATTTTTTGTTTGCCAAAAGCCTAAACCGCAATAATCCCATCAAGAACCATGATTCAAGCAAATCAAAACTTCTGGACAAGCTGAAAACCTCGACTTTTCTTCCAACACAAACAAATTAGAGAAGGAAGCTCCTTTCAAACCCTAATCAAGGCGTAGCGCCAAAAAAAAACACATAACAATGGAATTTTTCAGCATCAAAAGACGGAGCAATTTGAAATTATACCAGATCAAACGGAAATGAGACCGAATCATTGTCCCGTCAAAGCCTCCACGACACGAAGAAGTACGGCTTTGTTGCCCTTTTTTCGAGATTTAATTTTCTTTTTTGAACTCTTTGGCCGGATTTTGAGACATTGCGGCTCCGAGTTCGAGGGCGTCTGTGCAGTGCAGCACAGCAGAGGATCAGGATTTGCTGTCCAGGATTAAACACCGATATTCCTGAATTTGCCTCGCGATTCGTGTAATACAAGGTTCAACGGTTAATAATGAACAGATATTGCCTAACTGTTGTGAATAAAATAGCAACGGAGATCGCGTGCAAGCGGGAAGAGCGGAAGTGTCCTTTGTACACGAAGTTTTGAAAGTTTGAAATTTGAACCCGTTTAGGGCGGTCGGGACCCGACAGGACCCATCGATTCAAATTAATCGGATCGAAATCAATTCCAAGGGAATGTGTTCTAAATATAAACAATCATGAGGGCTTTTGTACAACTATTTTCATTGAATTCCAGTTACCCCTGTCATGCCCGTTCCGCATGCGCTTCGCACGCCATTGGCGGGCGCTTTGCTCTCCTCTTATTTCTTCATCTTCTCCGGCGAGACGAGAAAGAGAAAGAGAAGGAACAAATCTTCATGGTTTCCGGCCACCGGCACCAGTATCTGGCGCTGCCTTCTCTTCCATCTCTGTCGAACGAAACATTTCTTCCGGAAACGTTCTCATCCAGCGTCCGCATCTCCGCCGCCCGCACCTTACCCTCCTCAATCCCGGCAGCATGCTCCTGCGACGCCGGTTTCGCGGCCAATTCTTGATTCTTTTCCGGTATCCTTCTCCTCCACCGGGGCTTTGTAAAATGCCTTGGACCCGACGAGATGAGAGAGGTTGAACTCCTTAAGGGTGACGCTAATCCATCATAATAACATATGATCCATGCACCTTCAAGTAGTACAGTGAAAGTATATTTCGATGGAGAAAAATGAAAGCCACCCAACTTAATATTTTTCAAGAGATAATTACTCACTCTCTACTGTAATGAGTATTAATTATTTATAACTCTTATAATTTTTGGAATTATTTTTCTATTTTCGAAAATATTTACCCACACCCTTACCCTTAATTGTTATTTAATCATAATTTTTTTAAAAAATTTTGATTTTACCCTCGATTATTTTTACAATTAAATCCATAAAAACTTATTTTTTATGTTTAACGCCCCCGAAATTCGATTTTTTACAAATAATACCCTGAAATTACTCCGATTTACAGAAAAGTCCCCAAATTCAGATTTTTGCAAATAACTCCCTGAAATTATTCCGATTTACAGAAAAGTCTCCGAAATTCGGATTTTTACAAATAACACTCCGAAATTATTCAGATTTATAGAAAAATCTCCGAAATTCAATTTTTTGCAAATAACACTCCGAAATTATTTCGAATTACAAAAAAGTACCGAAATTTTCTTATAAAATCCTCTCCTTCCTTCACTGTAGCCCTAAACCGAAGTGTCGCCGCCGCCGCCACTCCGCCACTCCTTACGCAGCTGCTGCCGTAGCTGCCCCGCAGGCGAGGAGATCGCCGTCCGGTCGCTGCCCTGCGCCCCCCCATGCCGTCGCTGCTCTGCGCCGCGCCCCCCACGCCGTCGCCGTCGCTGTTGTGTCCTACGTCCTCGGCCCCCGGCTTTGCCCTTGCGCCGTCGCTGCCCCGCCGGCAAGAACACCACGCGTCCCATCGCTGCCGTCATTACTGCCCTCTTTCATCCTCAATAAGCCACCACCTCCTTCCGAACACCCCACCCCCCCCCCCCCCCCCCCCCCTCTCCCCCCCTCCTCTTCTCTCTCCCAAACACCCCCTTTCCTTCGCGACCGAGGCCGGCGAGGATGCCCAGCGGAAGAAGGCCGGGTGGCGGACATCTGCGCGTGATGGCGCCCTGGCACGAACACCGAAGGCCGGGTGTTCTCGGTCGTCCGCGCCGCGCGCCCTCAAGCCGGCGTCTACAAGCCGCCCGCCGCCGGATGGCCTCGAACCCGCTCGACGGCCTCGGACCCGCTCCCCGCCCGACGGCCTCGAATCCACTCCCCGCCCGACAGCCTCGAACCCACCCATCACCCCCGCCCCCCCCCCCCCCCCCCACCCCCAAATGGCCTCCGACACCACCCCCCCCCCCCCCCTCCTCTTTGAAATTATTCTGATTTATAGAAAAGTCCCCGAAATTCGAATTTTTACAAATAACACTCCGAAATTATTCAGATTTATAGAAAAATCCCCGAAATACGAATTTTTGCAAATAACACCCCGAAATTATTTCGAATTACAAAAAAGTCTCGAAATTTTCTTATAAAATCCTCTCCTTCCTTCACTGTAGCCCTAAACCGAAGTGTCGTCGCCGCCGCCACTCTGCCACTCCTTATGCAGCTGCTGCCGTAGCTGCCCCGCAGGCGAGGAGATCGCCGTCCGGTCGCTACCCTGCGCCCCCCCATGCTGTCGCTGCTCTGCGCCGCGCCCCCCACGCCGTCGCCGTCGCTGTTGTGTCCTTCGTCCTCGGCCCCCGGCTCTGCCCTTGCGCCGTCGCTGCCCCGCCGGCAAGAACACCGCGCATCCCATCGCTGCCGCCGTTACTGCCCTCTTTCGTCCTCGATAAGCCACCACCTCCTTCCGAACCCCCCCCCCCCTTCTCTCTCCCAAACACCCCCTTTCCTTCGCGACCGAGGCCGGCGAGGACGCCCAGCGAAAGAAGGCCGGGTGGCGGACTCTGCGCGTGATGGCGCCCTAGCACGAACGCCGAAGGCCGGGTGTTCTCGGTCGTCCGCGCCGCGCGCCCTCAAGCCGGCGTCTGCAAACCGCCCGCCGCCGGATGGCCTCGAACTCGCTCCCCGCCCGACGGCCTCGAACCCACCCATCGCTCCCGCCCCCGCCCCCAAACGGCCTCCGACACCCCACCCCCCCCCCCCGGCCCGACGACCTTGGACCCACCCACCGCTCCCACCCGGCCCCTAGACGGCCTCCGACACCAGCCCATCGCCTGCCCCTCCCCCTTTGCCTCACTGCCCACCCCCACTCCCTCGCCCCACCCCCACCTCACCTCCTGTCTCAATGCCTCGGACCGCCCCACCCACACAGACTCTCTCAGACGACTCCCTACCACAGACGACCATTCCCTTACTGTCTTCTCGAAAATGATGATGATGTCATGTTGCTTGGTTACCATAATTATGGGTGTATTTTGTTTGCAGGTACATATTTCTACTAGATAGACTGGGGAGAATTAGATGGCAAGGTTTTGGATTGGCGACTCATGAGGAACTGTCATATCTTTTATTATCCACCTCTCTTTTGTTGAATGAGAAATGAGGGGTGTTATTTGAGACACTTGTTTTATTAATGTTCTTCAAATTCTGATTTATAAAGAATAATAGAAGGTTTCGTTTTTTGATTGAATAATGGAAGGTTTCTTTTTGTTGGACAACAGCAGAATTTATTATATTGTTTTGTGTTTTGAACTTTTTAGCTACTATTACTATCTAATTACTGATTAGGCTATATTGTTTTAGCAAGCTGCAAGCTTTTATTATTGTTCTGGCAGGCTATATCAAAAGTAGAACATGTTATAAAATCTAAGGAATGATTGTCATTCACTAGGAAGTGGCTTTCTTTATCATCTCTAGTTTTACATAAATAGGGTTTATCCTTTTGGTGGGAGATCTGAATCTGGTGTGATTTCTCTCCGTACTCTTTCTTTAGTTGTTTCAAAACTTAAAATTTAAAATTACAAGTTTCATATTGTACATTTAAAAATAGATCTCTTGATTTTTTTAAATAAATAAGTCAATATTTTAATCATTTTTAATATTAAATTTCACAAAAAAAAGACAATGAAGGTTTTAAAATTTAAAATTTTAAATTACAAATTTAATATTTTTACATTTAAAAATAGACGACCTTTAATATTTTTATTTATAAATAAGTCCAAATTCTATTTATTTTATAAGTAAATTTTACAAATAAATCATCGAAAGGTTTCAAAACTTAAAATTTAAAATTACAAGTTTCATATTATATATTTACATATAGATCCCTTGAGTTTTTTTTAAATAAGTCAATATTTTAATCATTTTTAATATTAAATTTCACAAAAAAGACAGCAAAAAATTTAAAATTTAAAATTTAAAATTACAAATTTACTATTTTTAAATTTGAAAATAGACCACCTTTAATATTTTTATTTATAAATAAGTCTAAATTTTATTTATTTTATAAGTAAATTTTACAAATAAGTCATTGAAGGTTTCAAAATTTAAAATTTAAAATTAAAAGTTTCATATTGTACATTTACAAATAGATCATTTGATTTTTTTTTAAAATTAGTCAATATTTTAATCATTTTTAATATTAAATTTTACAGAAAAGACAGTGAAAATTTTAAAATTTAAAATTTAAAATTACAAGTTTACTATTTTTACATTTAAAAATAGACGACCTTTAATATTTTTATTTATAAATAAGTCCAAATTTTTTTTATTTTATAAGTAAATTTTACAAATAAGTCATTGAAGATTTCAAAACTTAAAATTTAAAATTACAAGTTTTATTTTGTACATTTACAAATAGCTCCCTTGATTTTTTTTTATAAATAAGTCAATATTTTAATCATTTTTAATATTAAATTTCACAAAAAAGACAGTGAAAATTTAAAATTTCAAATTTCAAATTACAAGTTTACTATTTCTACATTTAAAAATAGATCACCTTTAATATTTTTATTTATAAATAAGTTCAAATTTTATTATTTTATAAGTAAATTTTACAAATAAATCATTGAAAGTTTCAAAACTTAAAATTTAAAATTCCAACTTTCATGTTATACATTTACAAATAGACCCCTTTAATATTTTTATTTATAAATAAGTCTATATTTTTTATCATATTTTAAGTAAAATTTTACAAAAAAGATATTAATGATTTTTGAATTTATAAATACAAATTTAATATTTATATATTAAAAAATAGACCCTTAAATATTTTTTAACAAATAAGTCTAAATTTTATTTATTTTAAAACTAATTTTTATAAATAGACCCCTCGCTGGACCATCGCCGGTCGGCGTCTGCGCCCGCGCCGGGGACGGAGGCTGAGGCCGGACGGCCCGCTGGCACGCGGGCGAGGACGGCCTCCGCACGCAGGACGGAGGCTGAGGCCGGCGCGCCAGCACGCGAGCGCGGATGGCCAAGGCCGAGGCCGGCGTGCCGCGTGGACACTGACGGCCGAGGCCGAGGCCGTCCACGCTCGCTGCCGGCATGCTAGCCTCGGTGTCTGTCCCGCGTGCCGAGGCCGTCCGCGCCCTCGTGTCGGTGCGTCGGCCTCGACCTCCATCCGCGGCCGAGTGCCAGCGCGCCGGCGCGCCGGCCTCCGTCTCCGCTCCCACCGCCGGCTCCAACGTCGCCGTCCGCACGCCGCCACTCTCGCCGCCGTTGAATTTCGGGGACTTTTCTGTAAATCGAAATAATTTCGGGGTGTTATTTGCAAAAATCCTAATTTCGGATACTTTTCTGTAAATCGGAGTAATTTCGGGGTGTTATTGGCAAAAAATCAAATTTCGGGGCGTTAAATATAAAAAATAAGTTTTTAGGGGTTTAATTATAAAAATAACCGAGGGTAAAATCGGAATTTTTTTGGAAAATTTTAATTAAATAACTGTCAGGAGGGTGTGGGTAAATATTTTCGAAAATGGGGGGTTTTGGGTAATTCCGGAAATTACGGGGGATTGTAGGTAATTAAGGCTAATTACAGAAGGTTATAGGTAATTATCCCTATTTTCAATGCTCTAAAAATTCTAACTATTTAATTTGAGATAATATCATTTTTTAAATAGGACTAATTAATCCCAATTTGAACTATAATTAAATTAAATATATTATTTTAGAACTAAATCATCTTATTTTTTAGTTCCAAATCAAACAGAGAATAAAAAAATTTACATATCCTCTATTTTCAACAATTTTACAGAGATAATAACCTCACACGGTTGAATGGAAGTTAATTACAAAACATGATCGTCATATTTAGCAAGATTAATGGTGTAGGACAAATACATCTTTTTTATAGTAAAATTAAAGATTCATTCCAAGTTGAATTCGAACTCGAATTAGGATCTATCAAGGTTCATATAGCTACAATCTGAAGGTCATGTCTCTTAAGATATTCATCCAAATACAACAAATAACTATCCGTTGAAAAGTAGATATCGATTCCTACAAGTTTCTTATTTACTATTTTGGATAATTCAGATTTTTTTTCTTATTCATAATTAGGGTTTATTTATCAGTCCGAGTCAATAACAGTCTTAGCCCAATAAGGAATAGGATTTAGATATTTTTTGTTTAAGATATGCTATGTAGAACTCTTAGTGGAATCTAAGTCCTTTTTTTAATCTACATCAAGTAAGACTTTAAGTTTATTAAATGCCTATATATACAGCCTAAGATTGTAACAAAGAGAGGAAAAGTTTTTCTATCAATAATATTATCTTATTTTGGTTTTGTTCCATTTCTATCTTTATTGTGGATTCAAAGATCTATCATGGTGAGAAGACGGTGATCTTCTTCCTATCTCTCATGCCCCCTCCTGTTGCATTAAGTGGATTTATCTGGTGAGAAGACAGTAATTTTCTTCCTATCACTCATGTCCTTCCTCCCGCTAAATCAAGAAGAAGACGGTGATCTTCTTCCTACCCCTCGTGCCCCTTCTCTCGCTACATCAATTAACAGTGAAACTTCTTAATCATCCAATCATGATTATCCCGTTCCATTTATCCTAACTTGCATGGCTTGGATATGCCTAGATGAGCCAAATAAGCTAATTGGCTCATAGAAAGTAATTATTCAGTAGATATAGTGCACCCGATAACTTGTACCGCCGGTGTATGGCTTCTTCAAGTTTAGAACACCCTTCACAGCTAATCTTGCCGTGCTCTGATAACCTCTGCTATTAACACTAATCTCATATTCATTAGCTTTCCATTAACCTTGATAGTCATACTATCACAACTTATAACAAGACCAACCCCAACATGTCCACATGGCATTTATATATTTTTTTTCGAACACAAAACTTGCTAACATCGCTTATGATTATATGGCCACGTGGCATCAAATGTGCCACCTCATTGAAGCGAGGTGATACACCTGGTGAACTGAATAATTTACTCGTTCCTGGAAGATTACAAGAAACCACGTCTATTTAGATTTTTTGGATAAATATTGTGATTAGCATGACTAGTATTAAATAGAGTCATCAACGGCATTTAGCGATCGGTTGGATGAATTTCGATTTAAAATTGAGAAAATTATTAATTTAGTCAATTATGGAGAATTAAAAAAATTGATGGAATTGATAAATTTCGATATTTAGATATATTTTAAAGTAAAAAAAATTATCAATTGTATCACTTTCGTAAATTTCAATATTTAAATTGAAAATAAAAATCAATTATTTTCAAATAAATAAAATTACTTTTTTTATATTATTCATATTTTAAAAAAAATACAAATATTTAATAAATAAAATAATAATATATATTTTTGGTGGTTAAAAAAATATATATTAAAAAATATTTACATTAAAAAAATATTTTTTAAAGTATTTATTCAATCAATAAAATATATTTTAAATTAGAAATTGATAATATATAGGTATTAATATTTACAAAAATATGTAAAAAATTAATGAGTTGAGGAAATATGATTTTAAATAAAAAATTAGTTTATTTTTTTCAAAATAATGTTAATGGTTGAAACAAAAAAATATCAAAAATTTTATTAACCCACCCAAATAAATGTGTGCCCCACGCAATTTCAAATCAAAATTCTGAATTCCTCTTTTTTGTGAGAGAAATTCAAATGTAACTTTTCAGAATTGTTGTAAATATCAATTCTCTAATTTCGAATAGTATTATTGTAACTAAACAATAAAATTGGGGGAATTGGATCCTCAATTCCCCCAACACCCCCAATTCTCCAAATTCGGACTGTTTGGAATTGATCAAATTGATAAAATTTGGTTTTTGGATATACTTTTAAAATAAAAAAGTATTACTTCACTTAATTATGTAAATTTAGTTATTTGGAATATAAATAGAAATTAACAAATTTCGTCAATTCTTGAAATTCTAATGTTTGGTTGGATTTGGAATTGGAGATATGATTACTCAATTCCAAATGAGTGAGATTACCCTAATTTTTAACTTTATCTATATTTAATTTTAAAATAAATATAAAATATTAAATTAGTAAATTAATTAGACATATTTTTGTGATTAAAAAAATAAATAATATTAGGATTGCATATTTATAATATTTGATAAGTTAAGAAAAAATAGGATAATTTTTTTAAAAAAATATTCAATCAATAAAATATTTTTTAAAATTAGAAGTAGTTAATTTGTAGATATCAAAATTTATAAGCATTAATATATAACATAAAAATTGATTCACATATGACATATAATATATATATATATACAATCGACCTCTAAAACACAACATACAATTCAGAAATAGACACATAGTCAGCTTTTAAATAAAGAATACAACATATGTATATAAAATCATAATATGTAGAATATAAAATAAATAGTTATAATATATAAAAAGTTGTAATATGCTTAAGTCAATAATTAAGCTTTATCACTAATATGGATAAAGTCAATAAATTCAAAGTATACTTATAATAAAATATCATATCATAGGTGTTGGTCGAGAAATTCTTGTAATCATTCAATTCTAGCGTCATCGTCCATGCCTTCCACAAAAGTCATGTCATTAATATCATCATCGTGTAAGTGTCTATAGGCAATCTTTAAAAATATGGGGAAAATTGAGAAGAATATAGGATGTAGTACTTGGAGCTTGGTGCCTGCTCCAATCTCCGATGATGATGCTTGCTTCAATCATTGGTGGGGATGCTTACTACAAAGGATAGGAGCAGATCAAAAATTGAAGATCGAAGATTGGATATGGAAAAAACTAAAAAGAATATAGGATGCAATACTTAGAGTTCAGCACCTGCTCTGATCTTCAGCAAGAATGCTTGCTACAATCACCAGTGGGGATGCATATTGCAAAGGATCGGCGCATATCAAAAATTGAAGATTGGAGATGGGAAAAACCAAGAAGAATATATGATGTAGTATTTGGAGCTCGACACCTACTCTGATTTTTGGTGAGGATGTTTGTTGCAATCATTGGCGAGGATGCATGCTGCAGATGGGATCTGGGGATCCAAGCAACAAAGAAAGCACACACGAATGAAGAAGATCAATCGGATATGGGGAAGAAATGGTGGGGACAGTAATGGGAATGAAGGCTAATAGGTAAGAATTCCTTACCAAATTTCTGGATGAAATTACTATTCCCACGTGTTGATGGGACTCAGCCAATTCAGTTCAAAATGATGAATTTCGCTAATCTTAATTCAGAATTCAAATCAGTAATTGAAAATTATTGAAATTAAGAATTCAGGTAATATATGAATTTATATTAACATCTAATACTGGAATTGGGGGAATTGGATCCTCAATTCCCCTAATTTAGGCTATTTAAAATTAATCCAAATAGTCTCTTAGTATTGAAATATTGATTAACATAAATTACCATTAAATATAGCAACCGCACATAATTTAATCTTAAAAAAGTAAGACTTTACATGTATGCCCCTAAAACTTGAGATAATACGAACATGCCCTCAAAAAACTTCAAATATTATCACCTATATGCCCCTCTATCACTCCAACAACCTTATAAAATGCCATTTTACTTATACCTTTCAATTGGGGTTCATGGCGCAAATTCTAACCGAATGCAACCTATAGTAGTACACGAAACGAATCAATTTAAATATAATATATTTAATGGGTCAAATATCTACATTTGAATTCAATCTAATTTTTAAACAAGTTACTTGAATCGATTTGAATTAATTTATTTATTAAATATATTGAATTTAAGTCATAACCAAATTCAATCTAAATTGATTTATTTAATTAAATGAGTCATAATTTAACTTGACTCGAATTGATTTGAATTGACTCGATTAATCTAAATCAACTCGAATTAATCTAAATTGACAAATCATATTTAGCTAATATTAATATTTTTTAAATAATTAAAATAATAATATTATTTAAAACTAATTATAATTATAAAATACTTAATTTATTAACAATAATTTAAATAATTACTAAAAAATTATAAAATAAAAATATTAAATAACTTTAATTAGATTAATTTATAAACGAGTTGATCTTACTGATTTGATTTGACCCAACTCGTTTATAATTTGACTAAATAAATGGGTTAATTGAATCATAAATAAATTATATGAATTAACTCAATTATAATTTGAATTTTTTCAGATCATAATTAGGTCAACCTCATTATAATCTGAACTTAATTATAATAAATTTGAATCTATTTAATTTTAGTTGAATTCAGATCAGATTCACTAGTTGAATCATATATTACTATGCCTAATTTTACCCATAAAAAAGCGTCTGAATATATAAATGAATGGGGTGTTTTTTAAATTAAGCCAAATTTCAACGGTTTATATGAAAATAAATCCCAACTAAAATCACTAACATTAACAATATTCACTCTCGCCCAATTTCTAAAGACATAAAATAATTTTAGCCATTATTTAATAATGAATTAGGACTAGAACTATCCTAATCTTGTCCAACTATCAATTGATTGTTAAAAGAATAACTTAACTAAAAATTTAATCAATTTTTATAAAAAAATTAAAATTAATTATTTTTAATTTATTATTAAATTAAGTTATTATAAAAAATAAATAAAAATTTTTAATACTAAATTATTGTAGGATAAATTTTTTAAATAATAACACTAATTTTCCACTAATTTGAGTAGCAATCAAATATCAAAAAATAATTTGATTATTTTTCACTAATCAAACTATTTTTACTACCGTATATTATTCACTACGAAACTTAACCTTAAGTTTTTTACCGTTACGTCCTCCCAATTCCAAGCCACGTGAGAAATAATTGACAGATCCACTCCGCACTTAAATTTATTTACATTTATTGTTGATAACCCTAAAAATCATAAAATATGCAAAAAGTCCCCACTGAAAATTCAATTTTCCAGAAGCATCCCCACCTCTGCCTCCGGGTATGCATATAAAATGGACGCCATCTTCTCTTTTCGTCCTCTGTTTTTATCTAGCCCTCGAAATTTTTTTGTCATTCGAGGGCTTCGGAGCCACGAGCTCGCCAATCTCGGCGAGGGCTTTCGGTTGGTCGCGCTAGGGTTCCTTCGGTCTCGCGCTGGGGTTTTAGGTCGCCGATGGAGGGCCGCGAGGGGGAGGCCGAGAAGCCTGCTTCCGATAGGGGGTTTGCGGAATTTGGCGGTGGGTGAAATTTATACCTTTTGGGGATTTTTTTTTTTGGATTTTTTGTTGTAGATCTGCTGGTTTTGGTTGCTTGGATGCGGTTTTGGTGGTTTTTTCCTGTGCTGGATCGAGTTCGGAGAAGCTTGAGTGCCGGTTGGATTTTGGGTGATTTTTCTGATATTTTTGGTGGTTTGATGTCTCGAATTGGATTTGTTGCTTGAGATTCTCTTTATATTGATGGTGGGAACTGTTTGGTATGAGTACTTGGCCGACTGCTCGATAGTTGAATGGATCTATTGAGCAGTGTAGTTTAATCTTTGTTTGAGCTGTAACCGAGCTGGATTTTACATTTCTATTCACATATGATGGTTTAATAGGTCGAATTATCTAGGAGAATGTTTTACTAAACTACTGTTTTGATGCATGAGATGAACACTAGAGCTTGATAACCGAGTTTGTATTTAGTATTTTGTGTTTCTGTGTGTGTGGTGGTACCGTGCATTCTGTTATTTATCAAATTTTGATTCATTGAGTGGCTTGTTCATGTTTTATGCTTTATTGTGTTTGTTTGTTTTTGCTTTCTTTTTTTTTGATTTTGTGCTTTTGCATTTTGGTGGAAATTGTAGTTTCTCGACTGTCTTTGGTGGTTGCTGTTTTGCTTCTGATGTGTAGGTGGAGATTCTGATGTATGCGCTGAATTTCTGCTTCTTTGCAGATGGTGCTCGATTTGATGCTTCACAATATGCCTTCTTCGATGAGGGTGTTATGGAAGAAGTTGAGTTAGGAGGATTAGGAGATGATGTTGATGTTGGTGTGGCTTGTCTTGAGGATGAGGAGTTCGTTTTTTCTGGCATTGGAGATAGAGAAGAGGTGATTTTGAATAACAAGGTGTCATTTATGGACATGCAATCGTTGGTCGTCACTGATATTAATGTCCTGAATTTATTGCATTGTTTATCTTGAGAGCATGATGGCTATTTCTATTTTAAGAACATGACTTCATTGTTCCAAGTGCGTGCTCATTTCCCACTGAAGATTGTGGCTGGTGTTGCCCCCTCAAACTAGTCCGCCAAGACTTAGGGGGACATCACATGGACTGCTCTTTACGAGATGTGTTTTTGAGCTTATTGCTGTTGTTCCACTGTAGCTGCTAAGCCTTTGACACTGATCTGATGAGTCATTCTTTCCTATTCTTTCTTTACTTAGTTGAAAATCTGCAACTTCTTCAAATAAACTCCTTTGGACCCATTCAAGGTTGTTCTAAGATGCATCTTCTTTTTTACTTCTCTTGTCTTACATTTTTGACAAATTGAGGAACCATCTTGATGGAAATATCTGTTTTGCCTGTTCATATTGTAGGAAGCATTCTCTATGGCAACTACTTAATTTATCCCCAGAGAGCTTAATCCCAGAATCTGTGTGTTTTTGGCTTTTAGTATATGTTTGTTGCTCTGCTATTATATTGTATCATTGTTATCTATCTTTTCTACCCCATCTCTCTAAGCAAACAAGTTGTATTCTTGCTTCTCTATAGATGCAATCAAGTATCATTTTGTTGCATGTTTACTTTGTACAGTTTTAATGGTATATGATTTACTTCAGGTCTTGTGCATGTTTGGTATGTGAACATTATACAAATAGACATTTGGTAATATGTTTTTATGAGACACACCATTCTTCCTTTTGTGTATTACTATTTTAGTAGACCATTCTAATGAACATATTCAGTTGTTAGCTGAAGTGGTTGTTACATACTCCATTGGAATATTCTGGTTTTCCATGAGGAATCCAATAATGTATCCAAGTGTGCACGTTCTTGGCCTGGCCTGTTAATTAAATCTGGCTTTCTAGACTGATCTATTGCAATGTAGATAGAACCAAAACATAAGACTTTTTAAACCTGAACTTCACTGATCACTATCAGTAGCATATATTCCCTTACATTGTCTCCATCAATGCTTGTGCTTTCATTGTTGTCATCCTGAAAATTTCACATGTTCTATCTGGTAATCAGAATATCTGAAAAAGACCTTGTGGTAAAGGTTTGCTAAACATCTAACAAAGTTCATATTGCTTGAAATTTCAGTCTATAATATGATTTCTGTTTTCATATCCTGATTACATCGACTATAATATGATTTCTATTTTCGCAATGGGTTTTGCCCATTCAAATATTATTATATAGGGATTTTTTTCGTCCCTTTATAGCTGTTATCATGTGTGGATTCTTTTCTTCTAGAGAGATTAATTTAATGTTTTCATTGTTCTACTCCAAAACATCATAAAATTGGTTTAGTAGTCATATGTTATCACACATTATTTGTTATTAACTGGCCGACTTCTGCATGTGCAGGGTGAAATATTCAGGTCTTTATCTGGGATCAATGATCTTACTAGCACTTTCTCGAAGGTTAGTCTACTCTATGTAAATTGATTAGTGTGATGAAAACTGTTCAAAGAAAAGTTAATGAGATGCATTCTCTTTGGGCTTGAAGTTGGCCTTTTCTAGCTGAGACCTGTATCTAACCTGATGGTAATCTCAATTTTCATTTGTTGTGTGATAAATATTATCTACTGAATTATATTTGTTTAATTGCTGGACCAATTGTTGAAAAAGCTTTCATTGCTCCAGTCCATTTGCATCTGCTCCTCCACTATGTGAAGTATGCCAATTATCCTTTTAAGTTATCCTTGTGATTCAGTTTAATAATGAGTCTTTGCAAATGGTTAATGCAATGGAATCAGATCCCTTTTTTCACAGGTCATATGCTTCAATATCAAATAAGACCCTTCACCAACAACATTAACTTCACTACATAGTTTCTCTTTTTAATTGTAGCTTGAACTCATCACATCATATTTTCAATCACTTCCCATCAAAGTCTGAAACCAAACTCCTCCCAACGTCCATCAATTTGTTGGAACGTTATATGAATTTGTTGTTGTGATGGATTTGTGAGGCTGTAAAACCATACTTCCTTTTCCTTTGTAACATGTAGAGAAATGCTTCTGTGATTTTTCCAAATGCTCCTTGTCATGTTTTATCTATCTTATTCAACAAAAGGGGTATCATTCCAAGACAATTTATCGGAAGAGTATCACTAATGTATGCTATGATTTGGTCAATAAATGAAGATGTATGATTTCTTTAGATAAAATGTGTAAAATATCTGGATTAAACATCAGGCAATAACTTTATTTTCAAGGTTAACTGAAATTTTGTGCTTCAATCAATTTGTATTTTGTTGAGGTTATTGATTATACTGTTCAATATGGTTACAACATATTGGCAACCTTTCTGAATCACAATATTTCTTTGGCTTGTGTGTTGGGATTAACAATTATATTTCTTTGTTACTTTCAGCTGAACAGAACTGTCAGCGATCCAAGGTATGTTGGCGTCATTGGTGACAGAGGATCTATTTCTAGAGAAAGTAAGTAGCTTTCTTTCCATCTTACACCAACTACCACACGCTTTGATTTCACTCTAAAAAGGATGTGAAAGAAACAAAAAATCAAAAAATGATCATAACTGATTCAGCATTAAATATGTCAATTTTATTGTTTCCAGAGCTAGATGTGAACTTTGGGCTGGAGGGTTGAATGTCTTTGACATAGCAAAGCCTTCGTGTTGGGTTATTCATTTGATCAGAGTCATGTGCTTGCAATTGTTATATTTAGAATAGCTTTGCTGTTCTTGCTGGTTCTGATTTTGTTTCTTTCTTATGTTGTCATTTTCATCTGTCTGGTTTGTTGTTGTTGGAAATGCCTGTTAGTCTTTATTTTATAATCCTCTCTCTAATTATTTTGGAATTACAGGATCTTGATCTAATGTTGTCTTTTGTTCTGATGTCATGTCTACTGTTATGCTGTCGCTTGACATCTTAACATCTCTTTACCGTCATTTATTCTTCAGGACCAGAAGATAATGTAATTTCTTTTTTTCAGGTTCTTCCACTGCAGACGGGGGACAAGAGGCAGACCTTAATTGGCTAGATCAGCAAATGTTAGATGCTGAACATTTCCAGGAAGGTAGGAGATGGTGGTCACAGCCTTATCCGTCTAAAGTTCATCTTGCAGATCCCAAACCACTTAGCAGAACATCCTCGTATCCTCAGCAGCAGCAACAGCACAGCTTGAGTGAGCCAGTTCTTGTTCCTAAATCAAATTTTACTTCATATCCCCCACCTGGTGGTCGCCTGCACGTTTCTCCAAGTCACTCACATCAATCAAGCATTTTGTCTCCCAGCAGAATCCAGATGCCCTTTTCTGCACCAAATCCTTCTGCTTTTTCTGGTTCTCAGCATAATTTGGCAGGAATCTTGCATGGCTTCAACTACGGTGGAAATTTACCTCAACTTGGCCCTTCTAGTCTTTCGACTAGCACTCGACAGCAAAATCAATGGTTGAAGCAAGCCAACCTATTTCCAGGGGAGAATTCCAGTTTGATGCATAACTTATTACAGCAGCAGTTTCCTCATCCAAATGGCTTGATGCATCCACAACTATTGCTGCAGCAGCAACAGCAAAGATTGCACCAGCTTCCACCTCATTTGTCCCATTACTCACAACTGCAGTCCCAGATGTTCAGTCCACATCCTTCACAACAGATAATGAACAAGTTTGAGGCAGTGCTAGGTGCTACTGACATGAGAGACCCAAGGCTAAAAGCAATACACAAAGGAAGACAAAACCCTCGGTTTGCCCAACAAGGTCCTGATTCCAGCAGCCAAAAGAGTGATAATGGGTGGCCAAAGTTTCGATCCAAGTACATGTCAGCTGATGAGATTGAGAGCATACTGAGGATGCAGCATGCTGCAACTCACAGCAACGATTCCTATGTAGATGATTATTACCACCAAGCTTGTCTGGCAAAGAAGACTGCTGGATCTATATTGAGACACCATTTTTGCCCTAGCTTTGTTCGGGATTTGCATTCACGATCTCGTGCTAATAACGAACAGAATCCATATCTTCAGGTTGATGCCCTTGGTAGGTTTTCATTCTCCTCCATTCGGCGGCCCCGGCCACTTCTTGAAGTTGACTCACCATCTGCATCTGGTGATCTCCTTGACCAAAAATCTTCGGTCAAGCCACTTGAGCAGGAGCCAATGCTGGCCGCAAGAATTACCATTGAGGACGGCCTTTGCCTTCTTCTCGATGTGGATGATATCAACAGGCTGTTGCAGTCCAGTGCATCGCAGGATGGTGGGTCCCAACTCCAGCGAAAGCGGCAAGTCTTACTTGAAGGACTTGCTACGTCTCTGCAGCTAGTTGACCCACTTGGTCCAGGCAGGGCTGGTCACTCAGATGTTCTATCCCCCAAGGATGATCTGGTGTTTCTTCGCCTTGTATCTCTTCCTAAAGGCCGTAAACTTCTTTCTCGCTACCTTGATCTTCTTTTTCCTGGCAGTGAGCTCACTCGCATTGTCAGCATGGCCATTTTCCGCCACTTGAGGTTCTTGTTTGGTGGCCTGCCTTCAGATTGTGATGCAGCCGAAACAACAATTAACCTTGCCATAACTGTTTCTAAATGCATTCGAGGAATGGATCTCAGTGCACTCAGTGCCTGTCTAGCTGCTGTGGTTTGCTCATCAGAGCAACCACCACTTCGTCCTCTTGGAAGTTCTGCTGGCGATGGAGCCTCCATTATCATAAAATCTGTTCTAGAGAGGGCAACAGACCTTCTCACTGATAGCCATGCAGCAAGCAACTACAGCATTCCTAATCGAACTCTGTGGCAGGCATCTTTTGATGCATTCTTTGGACTTCTCACGAAGTATTGTCTGAGCAAATATGACAGTATTGTGCAGTCCTTGTTAGTGCAATCACCAAATACAGCAGCCATTGGCTCTGAGGCTGCTAGAGCTATTAGCAGGGAAATGCCTGTGGAGTTGCTACGGGCAAGCCTTCCTCATACCGATGAGCGTCAATGCAAGCAATTACTTGATTTTGCTCAGAGGTCCATGCCAGTGACTGGGTTTAGTCGTCATGGGAGTAGCAATGGACCAATGACATCTGAATCAGTGCCTAGTTAAAAGTCACTTGAAAAATTGGATGTCGTATGGTTTACTAGCACTAGGCCTTGCCCCAGTTCACAATCTCTTAGTTGACCTCTCTCTAAAAGGACAATGTGCTGGAGGCTGTTAGATAAATTGGAGCAGAAGCCTAGCACGCTACAAGGTCAGGTATACTGCTGAACCTACTGAACAGCACTTCTAAGGGTTTGTATTCTCTTCCCTTGAATGAAAACTACAGTCTATGTTTACCTGTATTATGTTAGAAATCGTGGAAGTTGTGACCGGAATGTCTTCTTCCAAGGAGCTTAATTTTGGTGCTCCATAGTAGAACTCTAGTTGAAAGTAGTAGGGATAGGAATTGTACAGGTTCTATCACTGGTGGTCCATCACTTATTGTTCTTTGAAGCAAATGTGGGATGCTGCAAGTTAGTGTTGTACTAGTTGGCGATGCATGGCGGCTGTTATTATCTGTTAGATGCCTTCTTTCGCTCATTTACTTGTTTCTCGAATGTATCGGATGAACTTCAATAGTTTCATAACCAGTTGCATCGGCTGTCTGCATGTTTCTGTTGGCTGCTCATCTGTTGCAGATTATTAAGAATTAGACTTAATACATTTTTATTATGAATGTAGTTCTATAGGAAACAAGTTTGTTGGTTTTCAGATTATCAGCTTTATTGAATGTTGAAGGTCAACTCTGTTGAATTCATCATTGTATGTCAACAGGTTGTGATTTCTTACAGTTGGACATCATTTTATGCACCATTTTTTGTTTTCTGTGGTTGCATGCGTGTTGTATGGCAGTTCTGTTGCATGCTACGTGATTGAATAGGTTTCAAACAAACCGTAGGATGCATTCATAGTGTCGCAAATTGTTGTACAATAATATTGTTTTGCAGTTCTGTTTTTTTTTTTTTTGGCTGATGGTAGGCAATTTCTGAGCGTCGGTCCAAGCAACATAATTTAGATGTCAAACCGACCGGCTCGTTGTGCGACAGGTCTCAACCGACGATCGAACTTGCGTTCGTGGTGCTTGTTGACCAAATGAAGAGATACTCGTCTTCTAACCTGGCTCAACTCACGGGACGAGATTATCGTAATGAGCACTCTCTTTTGTTCTTATTGTCCGATGGTCGGGGATATCATTTTCTAATAATCATTAATAAATGCCAATTATCAAGGTCAGCTGCACATGATTTCACTTGAAATCAGGAAAACGAGTTATTATAGAATTTTACGGTCAGAATTGACCATGTTATCGAAATTTTAAACATAACTATATTTAATTTTAAAAAGCAAAATAATGTGGCAGGTGGAGAAACATGTACGCCCTTCAAAGCAAACAGAATATTATATAAAGTAACCGCGAAAGTAGCTGTAAGACACAGACTCTTGTATAATTTCTACAGTTTTTTTTTTTCCGAAAGCTGAAGCCATGATATATGTTAAAAGACAAATTATTATGGGATTCGTAACCAAATTGGAAGATGGCATAGAGATGGCATAGAGATGCGTAACAAGCGTTAAAGAGAGCAGAGTTTGATGGATTCAAAAGTGAAATGTTTAGGTTCTAAAATCACATGACGTTTGCCTTCAAAATACCCAAAAATTAGGCTTCGAGAGAGAAATTGAAACCGAGAAAGAAAAGCTGTAAAATACAAGTTTCGAATGTACGTGCGTTGGCAGAACAAGCTAGGGTTGTGCATTCGGTTAAAATCGAACTAGAAAAATCGAACCGAAATTTTTGAATTTTTAAAATTAAAAACCGAACCGAACCGAATAGTATAAAAACCGAATCCGAATCGAACCAAATCGGTTATAACCGAATTGCAACCGAATTTTTTGCAAGAGCCTGTTTGGATATGGTCATTTGCATAAGGGAAAAAAAAAAATAGTACAGGATATTCAATAGATACATACCCTGAATCCCTGATACCCAATCCAATTACAAGTTTGCAACCCAATAAATAATCAGTTAATCTCAGTATCTCACATGCTGCAATGGCACAACTGCACAAGCAAAAGCAAGACACTTCAAGACTTCAAGGGAATCAAGTATTCAAGTTGCAGGAGCAGCAGGAGAAGCAGGAGAAGCAAGAGCAGCAAAACAATGTATAGTAGCAGTCTAGTAGAAGCGGGCAAGCTGCAAAACACTTCAACAGTTCAATTTCATGTAACAAGACACTTCAAGACTTCAAGTGAATCAAGTCTTCAAGTTGCAAGAGCAGCATGACAATGTATAGTAGCAGTCTAGCAGAAGCGGGCAAGCTGCAAAACACTTTAACAGTTCAACTTCATGTAACAAGACACTTCAAGACTTCCAAGTTCCAAGTCTTCAACAGTTCAACACTTCAACTTCATACTTGCAGGAGCAGGCGAGTAACAGGACAATGTATATTGTATATTAGCAAAAGTTGGCAAGCTGCACTGCTGCAGAATACTTCAACAGTTCAATTTCATGCTTGCAGAGTTGCAAGATAATATACAGTAGCAGGATAATCCTATAAGGCTATAATATCATTCTTACAAGTCAAATAACTCAATATCAGCAAGCTGTAAGACAATAACTGTAATTATGTGGTTCAGAATAAAAATGATCAATTCAGTAATCAGTTAGCATTTGAATTTTGAAGGATTATATCTGGTCCAATGGTCCATTAAGAAAAGTTTGAGAAATCTCCTGTAGTCCCATGTACAGAAGTAACAAAACAGAAGCCAGAAGTTTCAACTTCCAAGCAGCATAACATTACTAGGGTGAAGCCAAAGAAGGAGACAATCGTCCAATCAGTCACTTGTCCACATGCGAGCATAGCATATGACAATGAGTCAATGATTCAACATCTTCATATCCTCAAACAGCTTATGAAAAAATCAACAAAAATCATTAAAAAAACTATAAAACAATTCCAAGAGGGTCATACCGTCATATTCACCTTTGATCCATTGTCAAAACCCAGCATCCCTCTCTGGCTCTCTCCATGCGCGAATGGTAGGTAGTGGTTGCCTTCACAGACCATCCAAACAACCATGCCATTGCTACAAAGTGAAGAGGACGAAGCCATAGTAGGGGACCATAGTCCAATCAGGAAGATTAACATGGAATACCTCCGCATCAAAACACCAAAGACAAAAAAAACTCAAATAAAAACAAAAATTCAAGAGGCTCGGATTTGGCTTTGATGCATCATTAAAAACGAAGATGCCTCCCTTCAGGCATCAACCTGCTCCTACAAAATAATAGTTGGATACATACCTGTTCCTGGATAGTTGAATGCATGCATGATGCATCTAAATGGACTAAATTCACTTTTTCTGTTGGATCATACTGTTGAACCTAAAAAACATAGTAAAATATCATCACAGTAAAAGAAATTAAGAAAATATCAGGTAAGTAGGTAATTGGGTAAGGAACTAAGGACTATAAGATCATAACTTCACACATGCACTGATGCTGTGATGTACATGAATGATAAGGAGCCACATTGAAAGGTTATGAGCCTATGAAGATACAAAGCAAGTATTCAACTTAATATTCAGTAAAAAGGATATATAAGAATGAATCTACAAGAGATGACCATAGAAAGTTAGAAACATGAAAAGAAATGCATAAAAAATAAGTAAGCATATTCAAACCTTAAGATGACTTTTCAAAATTCAATGGTTGTGACATCCAATTTCATCTTTGTCAACTCTGAAATAAAAAAAAATCATTCAATGCTTATTTGATCATAATAAAGAAATATACAATGTAATAATAAAAATATTAGCAATACAAATCTTACCCTCTTGAATCTTTTCAAGTTCTTCCAAACTTTCCTCAACATTAATTTCTGTTTTTGAATTTTTAATCCAATATTGAGTACAAACGAGAGCTTGTACTAGTGTAGGAGTCAAAGAACTACGAAAACGATCAAGTATGCGCCCTCCTGTGCTAAAAGCTGATTCAGAGGCCACTGTAGAGATAGGTATAGCTAATATATCACGAGCCATATATGACAGAATAGGAAATCTGCAGCTATTCACTTTTCAAAAGCCCAGAACATCAAAGTTTGGCTCATTTTTTTCAAGATCCTCTGACAAATACTTGTCTAACTCAGATTTTATTTCATCACCCATAAAACTTTTTCTATGTTTAGCAAATAGACTACTTAAGGTGTACTTTCCTGATTGCATTGACATACTTGATCCTTCACTAGATGGCATTCCTCCCGGCTGTAGTCGCATCCTGTACTCTTTGAACAAATCATATACAACTTCATGCAACTTTCTCCTCATCATGACACCTCTTTCACCTTCATACATTTTTTCAACTCCAAACTCAACATATTCTAATTTGCGTCTTGGATCAAAGACGACAGGAACAAAAAGAAGCATATTAATCTTCTCTGGCTGACCTCAATACTTGTCATATTTGTCTTTCATCATAACAGCCATATCTTGGACTTTTGTATCACTGCTAACTTTCCACAGATTCAAAAGAAGGTTAACTTGATAAATTTCATCAAAAAATAAATTACTTGTAACATACATAGAGTCAGAAACTCGAAGAGTCAACTCATAGAAATGCTCTAAGAATGTAATAAGTCGCCTAATATTCAGCCAGTCAAAAGACAGAGGAGTTCTATCTTCATTATTAAGCTGATTACAGAAATTGCTATCTTTCTCTTCAAATTTTTCAAAAGCCCTCTCAAAAGTTTGAGTTGCTTCAAACATCATATAGATGAAATTCCATCTTGTGGATACATCCAAACAAAGACATTTTTTGCTTTCAATTTTTTCAATTTTCACACATTCTTTGAACCTCTACCATCTTGTTGGAGAATATCTCACAATTTAACTGCAGATCTAACCCGAGTAATGGAATCTACCATCTCTTTCAAACCATCTTTCACCACAAGATTAATAATATGTGCTATGCAACGTATATGAATATATTTTCCTTGTGCCAAACAGGTGCCCTAATTCAAAATTTTTTTCTTCAAATAGAAAATAACAGTATCATTTGAAGAAGCATTATTATCAGTAACAGTCAAAACATTATCAATTCCCCATTCATACAAACATTTTTCAATTGTTTTTCTATAACTTCACCCTTATGACTTGTAATTTTGCAAAAATTCAAAAGTTTTTTCTTCAAGTTCCAATCAATATCAATATAATGTGTTGTGATACACATATAGTTTATATTTTGAATTGAAGTCTAAGTATCAGTGGTTAAACAAACTTTTTATTTGGATTCTCTGAAATATTGTTTCAACTTTACCTTTTCATCATGGTAGAGTTGAAAACAATCTCTAGTCAGAGTCCAACGTGAAGACATTCAAAATTTAGGACAAGCTTGAGACATAAAGTATTGAAAACCTTCATGTTGCACAAAACTAAAAGGCAATTCATCTACAACAATCATGTATGCCAGTGTTTTTCTAATTTTTTCTTAATCAAACTTCCAACTAGTTAGCACAGACCCATTTTCTACTTCTTTTTGAATATGTTGCATAGTAAGTTGTGTTTGATGTGTATCAACATTATATGGATATTGCTTGCATTGATTCATGTGATGTCTAAGAGAAGAAGTACCATTTCTTTTTGAATCACAAAAGAATTCATTATCACAATAGTTGCATCTGGCTTTGGTTGATTTGCCCAACTTTGTGAACTTTGTGTAATGCTCCCATACAACTGATCGTGCTGTCATTCTCTTTCTTGGCATTGGAGGCTTTGTACTGCTCGTAGATGCATTACCTTCGTTTGAAACTTCGATAGCCATAGGCGTAGAACTTTCCTGAGAAGCAGAAATTGGCATTAGCTTAGAATAACTGGATTTGTGTTCGAAAGCTCGTGACTGTCATCATCGTTTAATATCTATCAATAGAAAATACAGAATTACAGATTAAATCGTATGAAATAAAAAATCATAATTTAATTTCTTAAAATTCAACCCTAAATTTCATAATTTCATAAATCCTCTCACCTTGCAACTTGATCTCGAGGATGCCGTTGTAGAAAAATGAGATATTGAAGCTCAGAGCGTCGAAGGCTGGTCACAGAGAGATATTGAGGTGTTGGGACTCAGAGCCTCAGAGGAGGAGGGGGGTCCGGGGGTGGATGAAAGCGATGTCACCGGGGATGAAGGAGAAGAAAAATAGGGAGTTCGGAACTGAGGATTTACTGATCTAACAATAAAATCGTATGAAATCAAAAAACTCTAATTTAATTTCATAAAAAATCAACCCTAAATTTCATAATTTCCTAAATGTTCTCAACTTGCAGCTTAATCCATTGTAGAAAAATGAGAGATTGAAGCTCAGAGCGTCGACGACTGGTCACAGAGAGATATTGAGGCGTCGGAACTCAGAGCCTCAGAGGAGAGGAGAGGGGGGGGGGGGGGTCCGGGGGTGGACAAAAGCGATGTCACCAACATGGCGCAGCACCGCAGCTGCAGGGATGAAAGAGAAGAAAAATCGTCAGTTTGAAACTGAGGATTTGCTGATCTAACAATAAAATCGTATGAAATAAAAAAAATCCTAATTTAATTTCACAAAAAATCAACCCTAAATTTCATAATTTCCTAAATACTCTCACCTTACAGTTTAATCCGTTGCAAAAAAAAATGAGAGATTGAAGCTTAGAGCGTCGACGACTGGTCACAGAGAGATATTGAGGCGTCGGGACTCAGAGCCTCAGAGGAGGAGGGGGGGTCCGGGGGTGGACGAAAGCGATGTCACCGACATGGGGCAACACCGTAGCTGCAGGGATGAAGGCGTAGCATCGCAGCCGCAAGAGCGAGAGAGGCGAGAGCGGCGAGAGTGGCGAGAGCGAGAGGCGATCGGGATTTAGGGTTAGAGGTGAAATGAGAGACGAGAGCGAGAGCAGCGAACCGATCGCTGCTGATAGCGATAAATATATAGTTGTGTTTGAACTGATTAGCCCAAAACCGAAACCAGCTGTCCAGTACACAGATATATATATAATTTGGTTCGGTTTAGTTTTTACAGTTTTTCAAATTCAATAATCGAAACTGAAACCGAATTACAAAATTTCGATTTTTAAAACCGAATCGAACCTAAAACCGAATAACCCGAACCGAATCGATTATTTGGTTTTAGTTCGATCGGTTAATTCGATTTTAACCGAATAGTACAGACCCTAAAACAAACTACGAGTCAAGCTCTCAACCAAGAGGTGCTTGAAAAAACACGATGATAATGACCGGTGAGAGGCACAAAACCATGGGACAGTTTGACATCAAAAATCTGCACAGCATTCATATATTCTTCATTTAGTTTTAAAATCTTCATTTAATAAATAAATTCTAACTCCAACATTGCACATCAAATCACAATCTTACTCATTTCCTACATTTTAAAGCCTTTTTCGTTTGCAAGAAGGAAAAAATTTTAACTCTTGAAAAGCTTGACTTGACCCAGACAGAGATTCTGTGGAGTGTGACGCAACAAGTCACATCCTCTTCACCCTAATTTATTCTCTTTCCATACCTAGAGATTTCTCACAAAAAATAATTTGAAATTTTATTTAAAAAATATGATAATTCAAGAATTAAGTGATTGATTATATATTCAAATTTTGTTCAAAGTAAAATTTTAATAATAAATTCTAATTGTTCAAAAAAAATCTTTAAAGATGGGTAAAATAAACATGCCAAACGCAAATTAATCTACTAATTTCTTGTATAAGTTGACTGATTTATGCAACTTGGATGACTTTTGAAGTGGAATGAGCTGTCTGTTTTATAATTTGATCATTTGGAGTTGAAAAGGTTGTTTAGATTATAACTCATTCAAACAATTATTGTAATTATCTAAACACAGAGGGAAGTACTCTACCAATAATTGTACAAATGACATAGCTTTTGGTCAAGTACAACCTGTTGAAATTTCACATGTAGAAGCAACCAATAGTTGGAAAATTTCACAAATTCAAGAAATTTAGTCAACTGATGGACTTTTTTTTTCCTAAATTGTTCTTGACAGAGGACTATCTAATTATCCAAGTTCTACGGTACAAATCTCACCCATATTAATTAATTGACATTTCCTAATTATAAAGCTGTAATCACAATTAGGTGTCCAGATCATATCATGAAGACATGAACAGAGAGAAGACTTGGCTTTGCTCCTGACTCCAACACATCCAGGTAACATTATATCAATTCTCAATTTCTCTGTCATAAAAATTTTTTTGCAAATATATTCCTAGATTTTCCAAAGATATTATCATGTATTTGCAAAATCTAGAGGTACATATGTGAGTAAATGTGCAATTATGTATTGAACACATTATTTTAAATTTTTTTTCTCTCGAGCGTGAAGTCATGAAATGATTATAATTGATTAATTTTGGCAAGTTTGATTATGATGAAAAATGGTAATTTTGACAGGCTGCAAGTTTTGTGTTTGATTTAAAGGATTTTAGAAATGTTTTTTATGTGAAACGAAGAAAATTTAGCATATATTGGCAAATAATAAAATAAATAAATAAAATTTTACCAAATAAATAAATAGAATAAAATAAAAGGGGGCAAATATAAAATGTTTGTGGAAAAAAGCCGCCCCTGATTCTAAGGAGGTCTCACACGAAGAACATGGGAACCCTTCTCACTTCAGACTCTTTCAGATCTTATACAAGAGAACAAGAATACTCCCTCTTTCTCCCTGCCGTCCTGTTTTCTCCTCGAAATTCCCCAAGTTTTCTTCTTCTTTTCCGCCTCAAATCCCAATCCACAACCAAAAGGCGCGACTCTCCTCTCCTCTCCTCTCCCTCTCTCGTTTCTCCGCGCTCAGGTACGCAACAGGAGTCTCCTTTCATCCATTTTGATGGTTTTTTAGGTTTCCAATTCGTGTTCCTTCTTCAGATTCGAAAGGACGCAAAAAAGGTGGCTCCTTTGGTAGAATTCGATGGGTTTTCTTTCGATTTTTTCAAAAAAATCCTTCTGTGTGTTCCGGCATGCGAAAAGGAGATTTCTTTCTTGCTATTTGGCGTTTCGCTTCGTTTTTTTTGTTAAATTTTGTCCGTTCGCATTCGTTTGTTCGGGGTTAAGATGATGAGGATGGTGGTGATCATTCGGGTTCTCATTTGGTGTGTTTAGTTTGTTTTGTGGTCTGATGCGTTATTTTTATTTAGTGCAGCGCTGTGAGTTCATTTAAAAGAGCTTGATTGGCCTTCTGTTTTTGTTCTTTTTTTAATGATCGTTTAGCTTCTGTGTGGCTTCTTCATTCTTTGAACATTTTTTTTTTCTGATTTCTGTTTCTCCTGGGGCTTCAATTATTTTGAGTTGTTTGACCTCATAGTTCAGCGTCATTAAGGTAATTTTCATGCTTTTTTTCTTCACTTTAAAAATTCGGGTCACCGCGGGCTTGGAGTTCAAGTACTAAATTTTGAATTTTGCCCCAGAATTTTTCAGCTTTTACTGTGTTTTTTGTTTTTTTTTTGTTTTCCAGTTTTTACTGTGTTTTTTGTTTTTGTTCTCTTCCCCTCGATCAGATGAATTTCTGGTACGGGCCCTAAAATTTGAATCCGTTGGTAGATTTTGGTTTTGGATCTTCTTTGAATTTGTTGTGATCTTTTGATATCCCTAAGACTATGCCTTAATTCATCTGTTCCTAAAATGCAGTTCTGAAAATACCGAAAAAATTTATGATCATTTTACTAGTTTTTTTGGGTTTCAAAGTTGATTTTATATATCATACATTATTCCTTGATTGAGTTGCACCTCTACTTAAGTAATTATGATCATGTTTTATTGGCATAGGTTTCTATCGTATGGTGGGCAACAGTGAGCCAGCTGTGGTTGGGACGGCAGCTTTATGTGAAAAACTAGTGCTTGCTTTAGTTTTTCTCATATGATACCTACCAATAGAACCAGAAGTCAACCGAGGTCCAGTAGATCTTGGTCATTTGGAGGTTTGTATAGTTTCTTGTAACATATCTTATTTGTTCTTTCCAAGCTATGATAATTTTGGATGCGCTTGTGGGCTTTTCAGCTCGAGCTCTTTGGGTTAGACTTCACTATGCTCTTTGTGGTGGTATTTGTGAAAAAACTGCGGTCCATGATTTTCTGAGTATTCAAAATCCTCAAATCTCTATAATGATTAGTATATGTTCAAAATGTTCTACAACCAGTCTTATTGCTCTTCTATGGCATGCATGCTGAGGATATTTTTCTGTCTGTGTAATTTGAGATATTTTTGCTTTAACAATTACCAAAAATCTCAATTGGTAAAGAAGATCAATATTTCATCAAGTAATATGTAATAGCATTGGTATCTGGAAGGCAATCTTTTGATTTATGCGTTCTTTACTTTCAATTCATAATTTATTTAACTCTTGCATATCTTCTGCAGGAATGGACTATCCAGAAAGACGAAAACCTCATTTTCTTGGAAAAGTATTTATATTTTTGGTTGTTATAGTCTTTTGCATCATTACTCTGAAACAATCCCCTACTCACAGGAGCATCGGCACAAATGTGGTAATTTTCATGGATGTTCTTCATAATTCAAAGTTTTGTATGCATTCCTGATGTAATGCCTTTGTAATTTTTCTATGCTATTTTTTCCTTTGCTTCCTGCCAAGTTTGTGTTCCTGCAGTTTTTCTTTTTCTCATGTTTTTCCTAATTGACTATCTAGGTGTCTGCAAAGTAGCTATGTGCATTTCACCAAGATAATGGCCTAAATTAATGCTGTCTATATGCTTGCTTATTCCATCCCTCACATTTTTTGTCTTCCTTCCTATTTTTCTTGTTCCCTTTTGGAATTCTTTATTGAATTCTATAGCTTGTCTTGCAAATTTTACCAGTTCTCCCGCCATGAACCTGGTGTGACACATGTCTTGGTAACTGGAGGTGCTGGCTACATTGGTTCACATGCTGCACTTCGACTTCTTAAGAACTCACATCGAGTGACTATAGTGGTAAATCTCTTTTACTATTCAATACATCTCTAATTACCCTAGTGACAATATGTACTGCTATTTTGACTGAAAATGTTCAAGGTTTCTGGTTATAGCCTTACTTTTACTTTGCCAACTTTGCAGGATAATCTTTCCAGAGGGAACATTGGGGCCATTAAGGTTCTCCAGGAGCAATTTCCAGGGCCTGGAAAGCTTCAATTCATTCTTGAAGATTTAGGCGATGCAAAAGCTGTATCCTGATTGAATTTTACATGTCCTCGTTTATTTGATCTGAGATGAGTTCATGTTTAAATCATGTTTTGTTCTTTAACTCTTTGTCAGGTTAACAGAATATTTGCAGAAAATGCATTTGATGCAGTTATGCACTTTGCAGCTGTTGCATATGTGGGGGAGAGTACATTAGAACCTCTTAGGTATCTTTTTCATTCCAATACTAGCAATTAACACCTAGTATTGGATCATAGAAGAATAGAAATTTGAATATGGCCTCATTTACTTGTATAATGATAAGCATTGGTTATGGTTTGCTTTGCACTTTTAGTTCGTAATTGTAGTATTACTTATTTAACTGAACTGTCACAGGTACTATCACAATATCACGGCAAATACACTTGTCATTCTGGAGGCCATGGCAACACATGGTGTTAAAACTCTGATTTACTCTAGTACATGTGCCACATATGGAGAACCAGAAAAAATGCCTATCACAGAAAATACTCCTCAGGTTGCCCTGATAATGTCTTGCACTCGTCTTATTGCTTAGACCATAATTGTTGAGCCATTTGTGGAAGGCAAAATTAATAATTTATCAGATAATGAGTTGGCCGTAAACTTATTAGTTATTTAACTAAACCTATGTAAACTTATTAGTCATTTAACTAACCCTGGTTATAAATCTTAGTTCTGTTTTCAAACTGGATTTTGTTGCATCTGCAGCTCCCTATCAATCCGTATGGGAAGGCAAAGAAAATGGCAGAAGATATTATCTTAGATTTCTCAAAGAATACAGACATGGCTGTCATGATTTTAAGGTTTGTTGCTTCTTCTTTTTTTATATATTTTGAAAAAGAAGCACGCTTTCTATGGTTACTGGTTACCAATATCTTTTTCCTCCTTACCAGATATTTCAATGTCATCGGATCAGATCCAGAGGGCAGGTTAGGGGAAGCCCCCAGACCTGAATTACGGGAGCATGGGCGTATTTCTGGTGCATGTTTTGATGCCGCTTCAGGGATTATTTCAGGGCTAAAGGTGCTTGGTTTCTCTTCCACTTCACTCATGTGATTGTGAAAAACCTCTACTGACATAAATAGGAAAACCAAAATGAAAAGGAAGTATTTGCTGCAAAGCCAATTGTAAAAGTATTTTCATACTGGCCATTTGTTTGAATTTTCTTTTTCTGCTTCATAGGTTAAAGGATCTGACTATCCAACAGCAGATGGAACTTGTGTTAGAGACTACATTGATGTTACTGATCTTGTTGATGCTCATGTCAAAGCCCTTGATAAAGCGACACCGAAAAATGTTGGAATATACAATGTCGGTACTGGAAAAGGTGAGCCATATCCTTTCCCTGCTTGTCTTTTGTTTAAGTGAACTTGAATGGAACCTGATTATTATCAGTTACAAAATATTATGAGAAAGTTACTGAGAAATTTACCAAGGTCTGCTCAAGTATCTGGTGTTTAGGATATTAATATCACAAACACATGCAATTACACAAACAATGAGCAACTTAAGCTGCAGTGAAGGTTGATGTCAACTAGCTAATATTCTAGTTATTTTTCTTAATTGTATTAGGGAGCATTCTTATAATTGCATTTCATGTAGGTCCTTAATTTAGCATGCTTGATTACTTAAATGTTACTATTCGGAAAAAATCTTGACATATCTAGAACTATTTGGTTTGTTATTTTTCAGGTCGATCAGTGAAGGAGTTTGTGGAAGCATGCAAAAAAGCAACAGGAGTCAACATTAAAGTAGAGTACCTTAGCCGTCGACCAGGGGATTATGCTGAAGTCTACAGTGATCCTTCAAAGATCAACCGTGAGCTCAACTGGACGGCTCAGTACACAGACCTCGAACAGAGCCTTCAAACTGCATGGCAGTGGCAGAAATCACATAGGGATGGCTATGGGGCATCCTCGTTCGCAACTTCTTGATCTCAGCTCTTCAAATCCTTCCTGTCAGTACTTTACAGAAGCAAATGATATTCTGCTGCTAGAAAGCGGATCAATACTAGTGACTATTTTGCGAGCTGTTTCACATTGATTTCTGAGGTTTAGGTCCTGATGTTATTTGTTAATCTACAGGGACAACTGAGATATAATAATCCATTCAGCTGATGAAGTTCATTTGTATGATTCCCATTAATTTATGGAGTTGAATGCTAATTTGTTTTGTGGAGGCCTTTTTACATCAAATAATATTTCTAGCTTCATTGGCGAAATTTATTTTTTCCCCTTTTCTTTTATTCACTATGTGATGCTGTGAGCTGTATTCTCAGTGAAGCTTATGGTCTATTAAAAGAACTATTAAATAAAATAAAACTACTGTTGTTCTTCAAGACAAAGATTGTCATTAATTAAGATTAATGTTCCATGAAAATTATGTAAAATATGTGGTAGAACACATTTAATTTCTTGAAATAATCTCGGAAACAAATTGGTCATAAATAATGTATTTCACTATTAATTTTATTTTGACTTTGGAAATATTCAAATATATAAAGGGTGCTAAAATATCTTTTTGTTAAAACATTCAACTAGTGGTAAAAATTTGGGGTGACATAAGGACAGACTTGAAGGAAAATCAATCAGACTCCTACATGGCCCCCATAAACTAGCTAAATTCAAATAATTTAAAATACTAAAAATTATCTATTTTTTTATGCAATGAAAGCAAATTATATTTTGTTGATTGTATTGGTCTGACGTTAAAGATCAAATCAAGATCATGTTGGATATATCCATATTATTTTGAATAATTAGAGCTGAATTGCGGTTGACAATATTATGTATATCTCCATATTTGTTATCAGTTTTTTATTAGACAAGTACAGATATAAATATGCATGATAACTAATACGAGAGCTCATTAAAGGAAATGAATTATTGATGAAAAAAATCGCTAATTCGCCCACTGATCTTGTTGGGCCAATTTTCTAGATTCGGTCCGGCCTGAAAATATTCGGGTCAAGATTTAGGGCCGGGCCGATAAGGCTCGTACGTCGGCTTGAAGACCAGAACCGATAGTATATAAGAATTTCCCTCAGAGCAAAACCTGCCTCTCCATCCCTTCCCCATTTCCTCTCTCCCTTCACCGCTTTCCTCCTCCGCCTCAACGCCGGCTCTCCGGCAGATCCCGGCGAACCCAGACTCATCGGAGGCTTGTCCTCCTCTTCCTTCTTCCTCTCTTCTTCCCTTGCTCTTTGGCCGGTTTCTTCTTCCGCCGCTTAGCTTGCAGCAGGCGATCGCCGTCGGCCTTGGGCGGCGGGGAGACGGGCTCCGACGCAGCGAAATTGATCGGTTTTCTGTTCTCCGATCGGTTCGCACGTCGCCGACCGATCGGATTGGTTTTGCTGGTTGATAGATTTTGTTCTGGTCGGCGGTAGCGCCAACTTTGGCGTAAACGTTGGCCGATCTGACGGCCGGGGAGCTCACTGAGGTGGGATTTAGGTGCCCGATTGGGCTTGGTGAGTTTTCCCTTTCTGTTGCTGATTTAGGGATTTTTTTTGGGGATTTTCGTGCCATTTTTTGGTTTTTATGCTGAATTTCGTGAGAACAATTGTTGTGGGATGCCATTTTGCAGGGCCGCCGATTGGAGGAGTGGAAATTGGGTTTAGGGTCGTTGTTGAGGGTTTTGGGGCTTTTTTGTGAAGGTATGTCTGTTTAACTTATCTGATAATGGAGTTGATATGCTTGGATTGCTTTTGAACACTGTGGTCATTTGTATTCCATATTTGTCTAGACCTTGATAACTAACCATCTAAGGACATACGTTAATCAATATTAGTCTTTGCTTTTGAACATGATTATGGCGATACTCCACTAATTTGGGTTCCACTTGGCTTCCCCTTAAAATTAGCTAGTCGACAAACGGCGACCCATTCGTTGCTGTAAATCCCTGACAGTCATTCCTTTTGAACATGATATAGTGATACATTGCTAATTTCAATTCCACGTGCCTTCTCCCCTTTTTTTTTCTGAACAAACGAGTTTAGTACCCTTAATAACCTTGCTGAAGCAAGGAAGAAGATGATAGATTGGTTTGTATCATTACAAAAACAGGGATAAGTGCTTTACAACCCTTCAAAAGTCAAAAGAACAAAATACATAAAGGTCTAAACCCAAGTATGGCTTCAGCAACAGGTTTCAGCTCTGAACCGGGGCTCTAATTGTGGTTTTCAGTATCTGACCTGCTGCGTTTCTGCGCTGGTTCCTCTGCAAAAGACCACGGTTTAGAAATTAAAGATCATTATGAATATAGAAAACAAGAGTCTCTCCCAACTTCAGCTTCTGTTAACAACAGCAGAGTCAGAACTGCAGTAAATTCTGTATAGAATGTATGGTAGCATGTGTAGGGTTGCACTGATTATGGGAAATCCTTCTGTTCCTTTCTGTCCAGACTGTCCACAGGAAAGCCAAGAGAACCATCAAACCTGACTGTTCATATTTGCGTTCACACATGCCTTCCCCTTAAATTAGCTAGTTGACAAAGGCTGATCTGTTGTCTCCTGTTTTTTTAGTAACTACACCGTTGTTGCTCAAAGCTTTGGTTGTTTGTTGAACATCATCATCCCCAAGGAAAGGTGATGTTTCTCTGGTCCAAGGGAGTTGAATCAAACTAGTTGATTACAGTTCTATAGCTAACCATTGGGTAACTTGTTAACAAGGTAAATTTGTTGTTGCCTACCAGAACATGTCCTAGTGTTGGGGATGAAGCCAAGTAATATTGTATTATCGTGTAATATGTTTTTGATCCTTTGATTCACTCGGTCCATACTTTGGAATCTCATGATTCTTTCTTTTTGTCTAATTTTGTGCCTGTTCAGAATTGCTATTTTGCTTGCTATCAAGGTTGAGTGCTGCACATTGAACTTATCTGATTCACTTGGTTTTTGATGTATCTATGATTTTCTCATTTTGCAGGGAAGGCTGTAACACAGTATCAGATTGCAGTAGAGCAGTTAGTTTGATCTTCATCGAAAGTTAAACTGCTGATTGCCAAATATATGGGCTGATTCAGGCATTTCATGGGAGGTGTAGATGGCGATGAACCACCTGCAAAACGTGTTAAAGCATCCTTTGTGAAATTGGAGAGCCTTTCAAATACTTCAACATCATCAGAGCCTGCTGGTCCTTTGGGAGGTCAGATGGCCAGACCTTTGCCATCCCAAGGACATGAAGATCTTATAGGCTCTAAAGGAGTTATTAAGAAGGTGGAATTTGTTAGAATAATTACAAAAGCTCTCTATTCTCTTGGGTATGAGAGAAGTGGGGCAATCTTGGAGGAAGAATCTGGAATACATTTGCATTCAACTGCAGTAAATCTTTTTAGGAAGCAAGTGCTTGATGGGAAGTGGGATGAAAGTGTAGCCACATTGCGAAAAATAGGTCTTTCTGATGAAAGCATTTCGAAGTCCGTAGCTTTTCTGATTTTTGAACAGAAGTTTGTAGAACTTTTGGAAAAGGATAAACTCGTGGAAGCATTAAATACATTAAGAAATGATATCACTCCTCTTGGCATCAAGAGGAAGCGGGTACATGAACTCTCCAGTTGTATTGTTTTTCCCTCTCAGCGTGTATTGCTTACTGAGTCTGCAAAATCAAGATTAAAGTTTCTGGAGGAGTTACAGGCACTATTTCCCCCGACAATTATGATTAATGATAATAGACTGGAGCATTTGGTTGAGCAAGCTCTCAGTGTGCAGCGAGATGCTTGTTATTTCCACAACTCTTTGGATAGATCATTGTCACTGTACACTGATCATCACTGTGGAAAAGATCAGTTACCTTCTCGAGCAGCACAGGTTAGAAATGCTGATGGTCTTATGTATGGACAAACTTTCCAGACACTTTTTTAATGAACTAATAGTTGAGACGATGTAATTCTTCAGAAGAAAGTTTTTCATTCCATATGATTAGGAACCCATTGATGCCATTCTCTTGCTCCTAAAAAAACAGGTATTGCAGGTGCACACTGATGAAGTATGGTTCATACTATTCTCAAATAATGGTAGATATCTAGCGTCATCATCAAACGACAAATCTGCAATTGTATGGGAGGTAAAGAAATATATTATTTTTCCCACCAGTGAAATTTATCTTTAATTTTGACATGTTCTCGAACCAATTTTGGTGCTTAGGCGGTTCTCATTTAGAAAAGGGCATAAGCATGATTATTTGTCATAAAAATTTGAAATAGCATCATTTGTGGCATTTTTTTGTGGTTTTGGGAGTCATCTTAGACATTATTGTTAACTAAAATTGACACTTTCTAGGATGGTGATGGAAGTGCACAGTACTCCAACAGATCGTGACTCTTAAAATAGTGGATTTTGAGAAGGGAAGTCTGTGTTTTCCATTGCCATTTTAGAATGCCCCAATGAAATGATAATTGCATGAGAAATTTAATTGATAATGCATCACCTGTCATCATGACTATGTGGTAACAAATATTTTATCTTCTTTGTTTCATGTTGCAAATATGTGAAGATAGAAAGTAAATATATTTGGTAGGAAGAAAATCAAGAAACATCTCAAATGCATGGAAATAACTGTCAGGAAAACGTAGTAGTCAGTGAATATAAGTTGGCTCTTATGTTTGTGAAGGGAAATGCCTATCCAGAAATATGAACAATAGAGATAATTCAGAGTATCCAAAACATTACCTCAGTCATGTGATGCTTATCTCTCATAGGATGACAGAAGATTATTCTCTGAAAAATGAGAATACATCAGAGATATTACTGCCAATCTCAAACCAATATTAGAGGTTGAAGATGGTACTCAATGTATGCTGACTGGTCATGGACATGGACCATACTTGATGCAGTATCTTCAAATTCTAATATGGACTAGCCAGTAGCATTTTCCATTAGAAGTTCAGAAAAATTCTATAGATTTAGTGCCATATATACTGGAAATGATTTTGTTATTTAGGTAGCTGGTTGCTACTTCGACATTTCTCTTGGTTATACTTTGTAAAATCTGACTTGTTTGTAACTGTGTTTTGGTGCCTACCAATTGGAAACATTTATGCACTGGAATTAAATTGTGTTAATGTTTGATGCTCATTTGCAAAATGGTTTTTGGTAGCCATTGAAGCATGAGTAAACACAGATCAATGAACCTTTGCCTTGGTATTTCAGCTCGAATCACCTAAATGGCAGCCTTGACTCTCTTTTCACTGATGAAATGATATTTACTTGTCTAAGAATTGACGAACACTGGCCTTTAAAATGATGGCATCTTCGATGTTTCCTTTAATGCTATTTTCTTGTAAATAATTGATATTGTGGTGGGCAGATTTTTTCTAACCTTCATGAAGAGGGGAGCTGAGCATATGCTAACCTTCTCTGTCAAAATATTGTCACTTTATATTTGTTAGGTTCATGAAGATGGGGAGGTAGTTTTGAAGCATAGATTAACTGGTCATGATAAACCAGTTTTAATGGTTGCATGGAGTCCTGATGATCAGCGGCTTCTCACATGTGGACTGGAAGAAAATGTTAGGTGCTGGGATGTCAACACCGGCAAGTGCCTCCATGTATATGAAAAAAGTGGTCTTGGCCTGCTCTCTTGTTCTTGGTTTCCAGACGGAAAACACTTTTTGACTGGCGTAACAGATAAAAGCATTTGCATGTGGGATTTGGATGGGAAAGAACTAGAATGTTGGAAAAGGCAGCGAATGACTAAGACATCTGACATAGCTGTCACTAAAGATGGCAAAAGGATCATAAGCATGTGTAAAGATACTGCAATACTGTTGCTTGATAGGGAAGCAAAGCTCGAGAAGCTACTTGAAGAGGGTCAGACAATTACTTCATTCTCATTATCAAAGGACGATAAATACTTGTTAGTAAATCTTGTCAATCAGGAGATGCATTTATGGAGCATAGCAGATGAGCCACATTTTGTTATCAAGTACAAAGGTCACAAGCGGAGCCGCCTTCTAATAAGGTCCTGTTTTGGAGGCTTTCAGGAGGCTTTCATTGCTAGTGGAAGTGAAGATTCACAGGTAAGAAAGTTACTTCAATGTTACACAGACACTCAAGCTTGTTTTCTGCAGTTCAACATGATATTGTCTTTTTCGCTTGAGAAACATGATATACTTATTGTTTTTTTATTTTTTTACTTGATCAAACAAAATCAATCCTGAAGCATCAAATTGGCAATATTTCTCATTGATCCTCGTTCCAGATCCTAGAAAACTAGGAAGTGCATCACACCCTTTCGGAATATTTTGGATTTGGTGATTTAATCCATTCTTGATACATAGGCTTACAAACATATAGCCCATGCTGGTAGCGGAAATGGAAAGATAGATTGGTAACCACATGAAAATTTTTCTGTTTTCCTTGATCTGGATCATATGACTCGGTCAGGTTTTATGTTTGATTTTTGTTCAATGGAGTCAAAAGTCTCAAACATCAAATGACTACCTCCTCGACATTTTGTGAAGGGTAGGCATTTGTTTATATTGAAAATGGGTGCAAGAGAATCCCTTGCTCTATGAAACATCAATAAATCTTCATTTTTCATGCCTCACGGTATCAAGTTCAAAACCTGACCTTGTAATATTTTCTGTCTACCTTTTGTCACTTATCTATGGTGGTTTTTCTAAAAGTTTTTTTTTTTTTTGGATAAGGCTTTCTCTGAAGTTTGTTGCAGACCACATTTACCCTTGTATCATGTTTTGGTGTCTTTGCCAGGTGTATCTTTGGCACCGGGGCACTGGGGAACTGATACAGGCTTTGCCAGGGCATTCTGGTGCTGTGAACTGTGTGAGCTGGAACCCAGCAAATCCACAAATGCTCGCATCAGCCAGTGATGACCGCACAATTCGCATATGGGGGCAAAACAGGGTTACTCTGAAGTGCAAAGAGGCATATAGCAACGGAGTTGCTAATCATTGCAATGGAAACACTGTTAATGCTGATGAAAACATGGTTGCTAATGCCAATCAGTCAGGCTCTTAACGTTAATGTGATCTATCATAAAGTTACTGTATAAATTTCTTTTTCTTAAGCTTCATTTCAAGTTGGTGCTGATAGCAGACATGCCTGTAAAGATCCAAGGTCGCTATTTGCCCATAAACCATTTGAGGTGACTATTTTTTAGTTCTTCCATTTGTTAATCAATTTAGTCATGCATTCTTCAGTAATATACACTTCCCTCCTAATTAGTTCATTTAGCTGGTATTCTTGTGTGTTAAAGGGAGAAATGTGCGAGTTTTAGATTTTGATTTTCGGCGAGGTTTCAGCAACAGTTAATTGTTTATGCATGAATGCGTTCTGTTTTTAGGGAGCCACTTTTTTTTGCGGCTAGGCCCTTGGAGAGTTGGGAAATTGTGCATGCTTTTTGAGTGTGGTTTCTATTACGAAATGGTGCTAAAAATGATCTTTCTAGCGGTATAAATTAATATCCACACAAAATTATTTGCTTTTGTACATCTGTGTTTTCGTGTATAGCATAAAGGAAGATGATACCAAGCAAACTAGTGAGAAAACGTAAGGTTTTATATTTTTAGTGAAAATATGTGTTGATATATATATATATATATATTCCATCGATCAAAATCCTATGTAAACTATATATGATAAATTAAATTAAATGCTTTATAAAGAGAACAATATGAGTTCTACATTTTCAAAAAAATATATTTAGATTGCTATGGAGCCAAATGGCCAAACGGGAGATCTCACAAATATTCTTTAAAAACATGGCGAGCTTTTCCTGAAATAAACAAAATTGTCATACGTTAATTTGCAAATATCCATGGAAAGGTTGTAATTTCGATAAAACTTTGGGTGTTCCGTACAAATATTCTAAGAGCCGTTTTCCTCCTGAACTTGAATTTGTCCACTTTCCTCCCCCAGTCCCCGCGAGCTCCCCCATTGCCGGAGGCGCGCGATCCTCCGATGCTCCGCCGCCACGCTGGCTACGGCGGAGGCCCCGAAAACACCTCCGTCTCCTGCAACGCCCTAGAAACCCCACTCTCAATTTTTTCTAGTTTTAATTTGATTTTAAAGCTTTTTTTGGGTCTAGAGTTCTTTGTTCGATTCCAGAGGGCGAAGGCGAGCACGGTCGCCAACCCAGTGTCTGCGCCCTCGCCAGCCTGGTCTCTGCGTTTGTGAATTCATGTCGGCTTTTGGCGTCCGCATCATTCCCCGTGCTCGAGCTCTCGCACCGGCCTGACGGCCGCGCCGCGCCTCACACCTCGTGCCTGCGCCTTCGCTTGCCTTGTGCCAGCGCTTGCGGCCAAGCCGGCGTGTCGGCCTCTCGTCTGCGCTCGCGCTCAAGCCCTCGCACTCGCGCTTGAGCCCGTGGCCCCACGCTCGCATCTACGCCCGAGTCCTGCCCCCAGCCTCGCGGCCGCGCTCGCACCTTCGCCGGTACTGCTCCAGCGCCTGTGCCCTCGCCGGGACGGTGTTTCGTCGACTGCATGCCAGCGCCTGCGCCCTTGCTGGCGTTGCGCCACGCCGGCCTCTGGATTTGGTAGCTGAGTGAACAGTAGAGCCCGAGGACTTTACATACGTATCTTTTTACCTTTTTCGTGCGCGTGCATGGCCGCTCTATTAAAAATAAAAAAAAAAAATTGTGTCGGTTAGTGTTCCACTTTCATGTGAATAAACGGTAAAAAAGAAAAAAACGGTGGTCAGTGATCGATGGAACGAAATAGAGTTGATTGGTGGAAGAAATTTTCTTCGTTATATAAGACTGACTCTATTAGTATTAGGGTACATAGGATTTGAAATTGACTCTACTACTGTTACTTTTCTTCTGTTATAGTCTACTTTGAAAAGAGATAAATAGTTAAGGATTGTATACAATTTAGGTTCGAGGTTATGATTTTTTTATTATTAATATTGATTCATATTGATTCCTTGTAAATTCATGTAATTTTTTTTAAATTTTCTTATTAACAAGTTATAATGCTCTTTTCATTATACTTATCAATATCATTTTATACGAATATATATAAAGATATACGAATGTGGACATGTTGATTTTAATTTCATGTAAAAATATGTTTTCATAATTTGATATTTTTTATATGAGTTATTTGTATGACATAAGGTATAAAATTTACTTTAAAAAATTATCAATAATTTTTTTTAAATAAATTTTAAAAATTATTTATTACTAAATTTTAAATAAATTATGTTTTTAAATTGTTTAAGGATTTAGAGCTTATATAAAAATTAAATAGTAAACCAAGAATTTTTTAAAATATACCAAAAAAAGCTATGTGAAATTTTGGTACTAAAGATTTACTTTTATGATATGCAAAAAGAAAATATTTTTTTCCTACAATTTTATAATTTAGTAAATCGAGAAATTTGGAAGTTATGTAATTTATTTTTTTTAAGTTAAAATTTTATGTAAAAATTAGGTAAAAAATAGAGAATATATAAATAAACATAAAAATTAATTAGTAAATCGAAAAATATTAGAGTTTAGCAAAATTAGCTTGTTAATACTTAATAGATATGTCCAAAATAGATTTTTGTAAAGTTAAGATTTTATGTGAAAATTAGTTAGTAAATTGAGTATATTAAAATTAATATAAAAAAATAGTTCGTAAATCGAAAAATATTGAAGTAATATAAAAATTAGGTAGTATTTATTAATACATTTATGTGAAAATTGAGTTTTTTGTAATTTTTTAAAAATTAGGATTTTATGTGAAAATTAGGTAGTAAAATAAAAATATTAAAATTAATGTAAAAATTAGTTAGTAAATATTGATCACAACTCCATCGTACTGATGAGTATGGTAATGAAGAGTATCAATCTTTTCAAGATCCATCTCAGAATAGTATGTGGTTATAAGACGTGGATTTATACTACTTATAAAATGATGTTTTCATTATTATCTTAAATCGATATGTTATTATAATTTTATAATATTCAAATTTAATGTTTGTATGGTTTTTTTATCGTATGATAATTTATTTATTTCATTATCACATTTTGTTATAGTAATTTTTCTGACTTATTTTCTATTATTTATTTTATATTCATGAATCTTGACAATTATATGACATTTCTTTTAAAACAGATAATGACAAATCTAGATGATTATATTACAATTCCAGACCAAGTTATATTTGAAGTAGAAAGAACAATTATGTCCATTTTTTGATTAAAAGTTATATTCTATTATAGAATGATTTCATCTTCAGCTTATGACATACTTAGACAAATTTTAATTGAGTAGACATTAAAAGAATGTCGAAAAGTAAATGATCAAATTTATCGTGTCTCTCAACAAAATTCACTTAACGCTATCAATCAACATCTTGCCGAAATTTTTCCTGAACACTTTGCATAGTGTGATATTTATTTCTCATGTGTTATTGAACTACTTTTATTATATATTGTCAATGAATATGATTATCATTTTTATTTTGCACCTCCGATGTATAATTATACCAAAACCGCTGTCACGAAATCACACAGAACTAATTGTTCTGCTCATATACCTACAAATGCTCATCCAAATCGTCAATGTATTGAATTTATAATTTTACATCCAGATATTCCAAAGTCAATTGATGATGATTATAATGATGATAATAATTAATTATATTACGTTATAATCAATAAATTATATATGTGTCAAGTATATTTTAATGATAAATTAAATTTGCTTATGTTAATTTTTAACCTTTAATCATATTTATATTATTTCTTATATATATATATATATATATTATATACAATAATATATAAAAAATAAACTATAATTAAAATAACATTTAATCTTATACTAAAATTAATTATAAATTCTTTTATAATTTTTAAATTTTTTTGAAAATTTTTTGAAAATTTTGTCCTTTTTTTAATTTAAAGTCAAAATATAATCAAAATATAATTAAACTCTAATCAATACATAATTAATAATTAAAATAATATTTTACGATCAAAATTGAAATCAAAACGACTGAAACAACCGAAACGTATCAGTTTCACTCAATATTGAAACCGAAACTGAAATCGAAACTTAAAGCCTTGCATATAACTGATTTGATTTTTTTTCGCAACAAAATTCTCAGTGTCCCTCGTACCACATTCCATTCTCTGTTGCTTAGCCCGCTGCTTGAACATTGCTGGCCCCTGTTTCCTTTCTCATGTCTATCCCATCTTCTCGCTAGTGCGTACACGTTTGAAATCAAAGTATATACTTCAAAGTTTTCAGTACTTAACCTGAACAACTCCTCCCTGATCTTTTCTCCTAGGAAACTGTCACCATGACTAATGCAAGCTTGAAGCAAAGACTTGTATGGTACAATTCTATCTTGCTCTGGTACTTAGCAATCAGCTCCTTCACTTCAGACAGCATCCCAGCTCTGCTCAGAAGGTCAATCATACAGCCCAACTGTTCAATCTTTGGTTCAATATTGTAATTCATGACCATCTTTTTGAACCATTGCTAGGTCCTGAGTTGCTGCAAGCCTTCAAGAGGGAAACAAACATAGCCTCATTCGGCCCCACTCCATGCTGCATCATCAATAAGAGTTTCAAAGCCTCGCTACCATTACCATGTGCAGCAAAGCCAGAAATTACTGCAGTTGAAGAAACATCTTTGTGAGGCATCTTAAACAATAAGAGCACAGCCTCCTCCAAGCACCACACTTCACATACATGTCAACCAATGCAGTCTGCAGAAACAGTATTTCTTTATCTGTTTTCATTGATAAACTGATGCACAGAGTGATCAAAATTCAGATCTGATAAGCCAGCACATGCTGAGATTACACTAACCATGGTGTTCTCATCAGGCATTACCATCTCCGTCTCCATCTTCATCTCCATCTCCATTTGTTTAAAAAGCTCCACAGCTTCCTATGAGCGCTTGGCCTTTATATACCCATTGATCATCAAATTCCACAGCCCAAGAGAGAAAAGCTCCACAGCTTCCTATGAGCGCTTGGCCCTTATATACCCATTGATCATCAAATTCCACAGCACAAGATCTCTCGCATGCATCCTGTCAAAGATTTCTCTTGCAGTCCAATGAACCTGATGCAACACACGAATTGATCAGTATAGTGTGTGAAGCAATGCCCTTACACCCATTGCCCCCATCTCTTCAAACAGTCAAACTGCAGAATCCCTATCCCTCCATTTTGCATATGTATCCATAATTGCATTTCCTACTTTACTGTTGCAAACCAACCCAATTTTCAAACCATAAGCATGAAGAATCATTCTTCCATGGCTGTCCAACTCTTGCTTGTTTGCATCCAGACAGCAGAACCACAAAAGATATCTCATCAGCGACAACAGCACTATACAACATTTCTCTAAACAAAGCTTCACTTCAATGGTTCCCTGAGATGCATTTCATCGAACAGTTGGTGTGCATTATCAATCTGCAACACAACACCATACAAATGAATCAATGAGTTCTGCATATACACATCATGAACCGATCCAACCTAGGTGACATGGGCATGAATTTCTTGGCCCTTCGGGAAGCAATGCAAGCAACTGCAGGCACTTAAGAGGGCAGGGAAGGTATGTTTGTTGGGGAAAAGCAGCGAGCATGCAGTGGCGAAGAAGTGGTTGTAGATGAAGATGGACTGCATGGGGCTCAGGCTCTTGGCATAGGCTCTGATGATGCTGTTCAAAATGATGACAGCGCCACCCCCTCTGCCTCAGCCAGCGGTGTGGAGGAGGCCAGCAGTGGTGTATTGGGCGAATATTTGGTTGAGCAGTGTTGCACTGGAAGTGGAGTGTTTCAGCAGGGCAAGGATCTGTGAGCTGCTGTTCATTTATTTCAGGGTTTTTTTTTGCATGACTCCCTGTAAAGTATAAATTACCATAAGTACAAGAAAAACCCTGATATTTGAATAATGGCACATTACTTTCATTAAGAAAAAAAGGTGCTGTAGATGCGATTCAATGCTAAGCAGATCATTTCAATGCTGAAACATGTCCAATACCATTTCTGATTCTCTGAAGTATCTGCCTTGCACAAAGAGTTGCTTTCTTGCCTTCTACGAGTAGAAAATCCATATTTATGCATTGGCATTTGATACACAAGTCTTTGCAGTCTTCCAGGAAAGTCAGAGTTGATTGCTGCAGAGACCAAAAGATATCAATCCTCTTCTTAGATGAAAAACAGCATCACAATGTGGTTATATCACTAAACAATAGTAATCAAGGTTAAATTATATGCACATGTGCACACAAATTAGCAACATCTTCCTCATCGTCTAGCATTAGCATGAATCAACATCAAGGATGTGGGAATTAATCTTTCTTGCCACTACCAAAGAATCATAGCCTTAGCTAGTCATATAGCAGATCGTTTCATGTAAGAATAACACATTAAGAAATTAATAAATGATCATTTTGTTTTTCTTAGTTTTTTTCCTTTTTTCAGGATAAGGAATTTATGCTCCTGTGATCTTAGATTTCAAAATATTCAAGGGACCTAACATTTGTGCTGCATATTGATGTTAATCTTTCTTGCAACTACTGCCAAAGGATCATAGCCTTAGCCAGTTGTATAACAGATTGTTTCAAGCAATAATAAAATTCATCAAGGAATTAATAGATAATAGATGATCCCTTTGTTTTTTTACAGGTATATAATTTATGCTCCTTTGATGTTAGCTTCCAAAATATTGAAGAGACTTACATTTATGCTGTATATTGATGTTAGATTTCACTTCACAAGTTTTGTTGCCAGAGGGTATCCGCCCCAGGGTAAAGCAAAGCTGAAATCCTGAAGCAAATAAAAAGCAGCAAATTAAATTAAAAACTACTCAGTACCAGTGATTATCATATTTTTTTAAAACTGACTTTGCTCCTAAGAAATAAATGACAAGGACAGTGTGTTTGTTTACCTGCACAATCATCACCAGTGAACTTTTCAAAGGTAAAACGATCCATTAGATCAGTTTCCGATCATCTGAATCTCTAGGAATGAGGACAAATAAATTAGCAGCCATTCACCTTATCGGGACTTCATTCTGAGATCTAACAGACTCAATGTAACAGACTTCAGAATAATCACTATCCAACACTAGGAACATGCATTCAAGAACTGTCTTCCATGTGCCCATTCGTGGAATAAATCCATGACAGATCATTTGTTGCAAAACCTCACCAGCCTTATTTAACAATTTCTCACCACAAAGATCCTCAATTGTCATCTTATATGACAACTAGGAACCTTCACGTTTGGAAATCATCATGCCCATGAAATACTTGGCCTCTACAAATTTTTTTGACTCAATTAACCCATACAGAAGAGCTTGATAAGTACCTGAATTTGGATAGCATACCTTCAGCTTCATTTTCGTCAAGAATTCCAACACTTCAGCGACTTTCCCTCATTTACACAGACCAGATATCAGAATATTAAACATTATTGTATCAGGATAGCAGCCCTCAATCCCCATTTTCTCACATAGCTCAAATGCTTCATTTGCCCTGCCATTCTTACATAGTCTATGCATTAGTGTTGAATAAGTGGTTGCATTAGGTCTATATCCTTGCTTGGGCACTTCATACAGCAGGGCAAAAGCAGCATCCAGTTTGTTCCACTCACACAATCCCTTAATGAGAATGTTAAAGCAACATGTGTCAATGGTAACACCCAATTTGGGGCATGCATATATACTTTGTGAATGACATACTGTCTGGTACACACAAGCATGTTAAGAACATAATTAAAAGTTCTAATGGTTGGCTAACAGTGGAACTCTGGCATTCTGATAAGTGTCTCTATCACTCGTTCAGCGTGATTTGCAACATTCCCATAAATTTTTATCACCATATAGAAGAACTCATCTGAAAGTCTGCAATTCTCAGATTTTGCACTCCAACAGTTCATCAATAGCATCAAACTTACAAGCATGAGCAAGTTTGCCAATCAGCAAACTATACAAGACCTTTCTAGGCTTGTAGTCCACCCAACTAGAAATCTTCTTGAATGAATCCATAATCAAATCAGGATTCCTCAAGTTGTTAAATATCTCTAGGATTTCATTTGGGGCAAGCCAGTCCTTGTGTTCAAGTCTTCTCAACCAGAAATTATCATCCTCCGTTGTATGGGTCAATCTAGACAAAGAAGATAGCGAATGATCTGAGATCCTAAAAGAACTCGTATTAACATATAGAAAGCAAGATATCGCTGTAGCTCTCCATTTCCTATTGTATGCCATTAAGGGCTGGTTATTCCTGAATCTAAAGAACATCCGGCATGTCTAAATTCAGTTCCTGCACCAAAAAAAAAAACAACAATCAAACAGGAATGGGGTCCAACACAAGGCATCAATGGTAAAGTTTGTGACAAAAAGCAAAGCAGTCATACCAGTTTATTGAAATCAAACAGCAAGAATAGGTGCACAAAATGACAACACCAGAAAACTATGACCATTGATGATAAGAACAGCAAACATCATAAATCACAAAGCAAACTGTACACCTGATCCATAAGGAAAAGGTTTCACATGCATCAAGTTTACAATGAAATACTGAAGTAGCATACCACCAAACCTGGTTAGCTAATATGATTATAACCACAGGTAACCCACCCATATTGCAAGAAACACTCCATAATGAAATAGAAAACCTCCCAATAAACAAACCCACTTCTTTCACAAAAGACAAATAGAGAGATAAAGAACATCAACTTCCAATAGACAAAAAAAAAAGGAAGGAGGTCTGGGGGCTCAAACCTAAATGTAAATCTGAGAAGGATGTGAACTTTTCCCGCCCATTTGACCACCTACCATGAAAGATTTGAGCTTTTTTTTTAAGTAAACAGAACCCTTTGAAATTGATCCAAAATGAATTCCAAACTTTCAGATGAGGAAAATAAGATATTATCCCCTTCCCACCAAAGATGCATCAGCTTGCCTTTAGGTTTCTGCTATATTTAGGTGGCATTTGGATGAATCACAAATCCAAAATTGAAGAATTGGCCAAATGAGGAATCGATAAAATTGGAAAAATTGGGCAATTTCAGTATTTGAATACATGTTTTTCTCGGTGGAATTAAGTAATTCCGAATTTCTCAATTCCATAAATTCGTTATTGGGTTCGCAAATGGAATTGATCAATTCCATCAATTTCCTGAATTTCAATGGTTGGTTGGAATAAGAATTGAAAAATACAATTTGATGATTTGAGAAAAAAATGATTTAATATATTTTTATAAACTTAAAATACATATCCTTTTTTAAAAATTAATGATTTATTTATAAGTATATAGAAAAATTTAATAAATTTAATATTGAATAAGTTCGCACACTTCAAATTTCAATAGCAATAAAGAACCCAACTTTTAACAAAGGTCACTAGTTATAAACTCAATAAACACAAACAAATCAAGTCAAAGGCTCATCACTAGACTCTTCATCCAACTTCTTCCTTGTGCAAACCCTCTTCCTTCTCATCTTCTCATCTTCTACTAATTCTCTCTTCCGAAACCTAATTTCAAAACAAAAACTCTGTATGACTAAGGAAGCTGTGGAGTGCACAACCTGATGTGAAAAGTACCGCATCCATAATCCCTTATACTAATCCCAAGTAATGGAATGACAACAAACATAATATCCCAGGCCCTTTGATCGCGAGGGACAAACATTCTAGGTCTTTTCCTATCTGCTTCAGGGCAAAAGAAGATTCTAATTGCGGCTATTGACTACTTCACAAAGTTGATCAAAATTGAAACACTCACCACAATCACCGAAAACAAGATTAGGAAATTTTTTTGACAAAGTGTAATATGCAGGGTTGGGATCCCAACATTGATGCTGATTAACAACAAGAAATAGTTCGATGACAAAAAATCCCAAGAACTCTTCCCAGACCTGAATATAGAGCAAAAATTAACGGTAATAACTCATCCTAAAGCCAATGAGCTTGTTGAAATATCTAATTGAACCATCTTGTGAGGGTTGAAGAAACATATTGAAGGCATTAAAGGTACATAAATTGAAGAACTATCACATCTCCTTTGGTAATAGAAAACCACCTAAAGTCTACTACGGGAGAATCAAAATTCATGCTTATCTATGGTGTGGAAGCAATCATCTCTATGGAAGTTCATCTACCCACATCATGGGTTCAAATGTACAATCTATATATTAATGAAGTTGAGTTGTGGGTGAAGGGATGTGGCACCAATATGGTTGTGGGAAATGCCCTTCATTATTGGGCTTTTGCACCACCATTGCTTCCTATCACTTCGACAGCACCAATTGTCATCTGCGACATTGGGAGTCGAGCATTGGATGATAGACGCCGTGCGCCACGCGTTAAGTGTCAAGGATGGACCGAGGTTTGACCGTTGGGCGAGAGGCATCAACATCAAGATGGAGCGGACAAGGCACGTGCTTATCCGACGTGATGGAGAAGAATCGCGATGGGGAGAGAGGTGGTGAATTCCTCACCAATTCTTGAAACTTATTTTAGGTGTGAGCCCCTCCCCAATTCCTAAGAAATTATGTTTATTTTGATTTTAAAAATAGGAATTCAAGCCTCGAATTGGAAATGAGAAATTGTACAATTTCCTTAATTCTGAAACTTGGAATCAAACCAAATACAGGAATTTGAAAAACTGGATCTTCAATTCCTCCATTCTCCTCAATTTCAGAGTTTTGGAATTCATCCAAACATCACCTAAGATAGTTTCAACACAAAGAAATAATAGCAAAACATTACACACCACAGATCATGGACTGTAGCAACAAAATAACTAGTAAGAAACATAAAAATGCAGAAACAAATGTGCAATCAAATAAAGGACATACAAGAATACCAGCTTAAATAAACTGCAACTCCTACCCTAATACTGCAACTCCTACCCTATTCCAGTAGTGTCAACAGACCAGCTTCCTTAAAACAGAGAATATTCACAAACATAAGCTGATTTCATCAAAAGAAAATCACAAGAAAATTCCAAAAATTGAACAAATAATGGGGCTTGGTTAATGTCAAAACAGATATTTAACTGATGTCATCTGAAATTGAATTTTTAAAGGCAAACTATAAATTTGATATCAAACAAACTTTTCACTCTCCCCCTTCCACTATGCCCTTAATTAGGCATATTAGTGAAAACATACAGTATGATAACAAAAATAGCAGTGGCAAGAATCATAGTTTGGTTGCTTAGAGCATTTAAATGCAGAATATGGAAAACTCATGATGCTGCTATATAACTATAATTTGATAAAATACAACTCAGAAGCTTGTGCAACATCAGATCACAGGTCTAATATGTCTCACACTAAAGTCTTCATTGCAAACATGCTAGGTGCATAAATACTCTTGATCAATTTTAACAAGAACTTCAATAGTTTTTCAACCAATGCAACAAGCAACATCAAACATTATACGTTCTGCAGGAATAGAGGTTTTCTACTGCTTGCAAGGTGCTTCTTGACAATTTACCTATCTAAAGGTGATGCATGCTAAATTATCACAAGTATGAAGACAACATTCTTTTTAAGAAAACATAACAAGCAAAAAATTTCAGCACTTAATTAACATTATTAAAAAACAATTTTGGGCAGTGGAGGTTCAATTACTTGCAACACAAATAAATTTATTTTAGGTCTCATAGCCAATTGAAATTCATAATAAAGATGACACACAAATTACCAGCATTGGAAACTGATTCAGAATCTGCATAAAAGCTCAATATCAATTCGCTTCCTCTTTTCTCAATCATCTAAACATGCAATCTATGGGTGAAATACAAATTAATTGAAAAATTCTAAAAATTTCCATTTTTCTCGAGATCGGCATGAAAACATCAAATATTACGGGATTAAACCAAATAAAAATCTAAATCAAAGCTAGAACCGAAAGGAAATTGATAATAGTTTCGAATTACATGCAAATCCATTTTTTTACTGCTTTTTCAATCAACTAAACATGCAAATCATATGTATAATACAAGTTAATTGAAAAATTCAGCAAAATTCCTTTTTTTCACCAAACCCGTATAACTAACAACAAACAATACAGGATGAAAGCAAATAAAAACCTAGATTGAAGCTGGAATGAAAACAAAATTGACAATGGAGATGGTATCTAAATAGATCACAAGTTTGAATGTTCAATTTTTTAAAAACGAAAAAAAATACAATCATTATAGTCAAAGAGGATTATCTAAATACATGATCCAGACCAAATTATCTAAACACCTAATGATTAGTTGGAATGAAGGTTAGATAATTATATAAATGTTCAATTGACACATAAACGCTCACATAACTACCTGGTTGCCCCCCTTCACTTTGTAATGTCATTTTGTGGTCTATGTGTTTTGACCTCCTTGGTATGAGAGTGGGTTACCACCATCTTGATCAAAGAGTTATTTTATCACCTTAGTCTATGCTCTAACCTTCTTGGTAGTTCAACGATACAAATTCAATTGTTGCAATCACAACACTAGATTTGAGCCCAAAATGCTACAATAGAATTTTGATCCAAATGAACAGATGAACCTTTAACATCTACAATCCAAATCCACCACAGAGACAAGAGTCCAACACCCACAATCAAAGCTTTGTGCATATCAAAGAAACAATTTTGATCTAGTGGTTTTGCAAACAATGAATTATATTAGCCTAAGCATTGGGCACAAATTGCTACCTTCAGCCCAAGCACTTTATTGCCAAAAATTTTTCATTAAAAGATGAACCCTCACTGCAAGTCATCTAATTCTGAATACAATTTGCATCGCTACTAAATCTTCCAAAAGAGAAGCATTAAGATATCAATTGAATCCTGTTTGAAGTTGGCATTAAACATCCATCTCAACAAAGTCTAATAAAGCAAAACCATTAAACAACACTGATATCAAATCTCACAACCATTACTCAAGACACAAAAGTCAATTGCAGGATGGAAACAACTAATCTCCAAACTGGAAACAAACTGCTAGATAAAACAATACTAAAATTGGATCTAAGCTTGTGCTTATTTTGATCTCTGCCTCATCTTTCGGCGCTTCCTCTTCAACCTCCTCATGCGCTTCTTCTTCCACTTTAAATTAGAACATAAGAAGAGTTCATTACTGAACATAAGGCAATTTGAAGACAAGAATTCTTCATCATTAACTTCAAATTCGTGGAGTTTAAGGATACACTAATCAACAGTAAACATCACAAACAGAACCAAGACAATCCAGCTACAAATTGATTTGATTTACTTATTGATGATCATTCTATTTAATAACCTAATTACCTCAAAATTAAAATAGGTAAATAAGTTAATGTTCATAGCCGTAAAAGGCAATTTTCTGATTATGCCATTATAAACTTTTTTGTAAAAAACAATATCATCCTTTGCAATTCACACATCCAATGTGTGGTGTGTATTCATCAAATGATAATAAAAAGGATACAAAACAAGCTCCACTATTTCAAGGTCATTAGCATACTAAACACAAAACAATGCTATGATCAGAGACAATTGTTGAATGATCATGTATATACCACTCCAATTAAAAATAACAAAATTCCTTCCCATAAAATGAGTTCCATATTAACTTCACCAATAAGATAGTTCAACCCGGTCAAACATAACAATTTATTTCTGTGTAGAGTCCATACTAAATTTATCAATTTGTTGCACTGGAACACTTGAGAAGATCCCACATACATCAAAAACAGATGAACCCAAATGAGCATTAATTCTTCACATAAATAGCATGTATCTAATAAAACAATTCTTCTCCAAATGAGCATCATCTATCTCTCCCATCCCAATTCACTTATTTTTTAAAAAAAACAATATGATTTCGTCAAAAAATCATCCTCATAATTCTAAAAATACCTCAAGGATTTACAATAAATTATCACAAAGAAGCATGCATAAAAGAATGAGAACAGCCTACATCATTACATCTAATTGATTAAAACCTCTTCCTCGCACCTGAGAATTTTATCATTCAATAAAAGAATGAGAACAGCCTACATCATCACATCTAATTGATTAAAACCTCTGCCTCACACCTAAGAATTATATCATTCAATCGGACCACCTACTCATAAATAAAGAAATAAAATCAAAAAAGACAGATTGCTCATATCCGACTTCAATCTGCAGCTTTTTAACAAAATCATGCAACTAAAATCCTAAACAGACTAAACATGAAGAATTTTATCATCTAATTATATGACCTATTCAAAACTACAGATCACCCATATCTGACTTCAATCCGCAGCTTCTTAACAAAATCATGCAACTAAAACCCTAAAAAAACTGACATGAAGAATTTTATCACCCAATCATACGACCTATTCATTATCAAGAAATAAAATCCAAAACAACAGATCGTCCATATCCAACTTCAATCCACAGCTTTTCACCAAGATGATACAACTAAAACCCTAAAAAACCTAAACATGAAGAATTTCAACACCCAATCATACGAACTATTCATTATCAAGAAATAAAGTCTAAAACGACATATCCGACTTCAATCCACAGCTTTTTACCAAAGTCATGCAACTAAAACCCTAGAAAACCTAAACATGAGGAGTTTTAACACCCAATTATACGACCTATTCATTATCAGGAAATAAAATCCAAAACGAGAGATCGCTCATATCCGACTTCAATCCGCTTCTTTTAACCAAAATCATGCAACTAAAGCCCTAAGAAAACTAAACATCAAGAATTTTATCACCGAATCAAACGACGTATTCATTATCCAGAAATAAAATCCAAAACGACAGATCGGTCATATCCGACCTCAATCCGCAGTTTCTCACCAAAATCATGCAACTAAAACCCTAAAATAAAAAATCAATTTTCAACTATATTTCACACGTATCTCACGGGTTTGCGACAAACAACAACGAGAAGCACGAAAAGCACTAGAAACAGATGATCTCAGAGATCTCACCTTCGCCCTCATCGCCTCTTTCTCCTCGAGCTCGCAAACTCTGGATCGATATCTCGCAGTGAAGACAGTGCTTTCTCACTGCTTACGCTTCTATTTGTTGTCTATGGTTCTGGCATCCGGAAGGTCTGGAACCAGGGTAGTTTCGTGAATTAAGATGAGTCAGAGATGGGCGGTTTTGATTCCATCTTTATGCCTTGGGATGTGCTACTACAGATGTTACGTACTTCAGTGGAACTGGGCCGCGTCTGGGCCCATCGATCCTTGTGGGCCAGAAAGGCACAATTGATCTGATTACTTACGTTTCGTACTTAGAGACCCATTTGATTGCCAGAGTCATAGAAAAGTATTCTTCCAAAGTGAATTTTGAGAAGAAGCGGAAGAAGATGCAGAGGAACTTCAATGCTGGTAAGCAACTGGACATTCAAGACACAACTTTTTTCGGAGCTCATTACAACGCTGAGATCCCAACAATCGTCTTAAAACTCGAAAGAGGCAGCTGTAACAACATCATGATTTAAGCAACATTGAAGGAACTGGCAGTGCTCTCCACGAACTTCCTGGCTCCCTTGAACCACCTCTTGTCCCCCGCCTGCACCTTGCAGATGTACAGCTTCCCATCCGACACTGTGGCTGTGATCAGCTGGTGTTTGCCGCCCTCGTCCCCGTCCGCCGTCCTCGTCAACACTGTAATGTTGTAGTACTGCTTCCCTCTGCTCTCCGATGATGAGGTCTCCAATATGTTCGCCGTTGCCACCGCATCCTTGTCGAATCCGCCCTTTTCAGAAAACAAGCATCATCATCAAGCTCAATTTTACAACTGTTGAGCAGTAATGCAAAAGTTGCTCATACCTCAGACTCTGTCTTGCCAAAGTAAGCTTGCTTTCCTAGCAGATAATTAACCTGCATTACAGTGAAATGGAAATTTAGTTTCCGTCATTCTGATATCTGCAGAAGAGGAGTTGTATCTAGCTGATGGTTCACCTGTGAGAGGAAGTCCTCAGGTGAGCCATAGTCACTGATGGCCTTCTTGTCTGTGGCGGTGACCATGACTGCGAGATTGCTGTTGGAGTCGAAATTGTCCTCGTAACGCAGCACCTGGCCAGGGTACTCCACTTCTTTGCTTGGGTTCCATTTCGACGGAATCAGCAGCTTGAATCCGTCGCCGGTATACGGCAAGAAATCGGTGTTAGATTTGGGCTTGCCAAAGATATTAGCTGCATAAAGTTCGACACTTTGGTAGTCATACAAGTCATATGTTTTCCAAAAAATGACTACTTTTGATGAATCATTTCTCTTCTGTAAACTGATGATCAACACATGAAAGTAAGTGTAAAGCACTAATCCATATTCTGAATTCAAATTACAGGATTAGTGGGAAAACTTCATGTCATCACTTCTATAGATCTGCACAAGATTCAATAATTGAAACAATAATTAACAAAAAGGTTGCTTTGATAAGGAATAATTCAAGAAATAAGTCTTTTATTCCGAGATCTATTGCCTAACTCTTAAATTGAGGTTAGTTTTATCCCCCTTCCAATCTTTGAAAATGGAAGAAGATATCTTTGAAAATGGAAGAAGATATACCAGCTTCACCATAGGCAGCATCAGCAGGGGAGACCTTGGATCCAGTGGCAGCACCGCCGATGAGAATCGTCAGAGCAAGTCGGCGAGAAACAACGGTGACGCCCTCGTCCTCAGAGCCGGCCTGCTTCTGTGCCCTGCAGACCAATTGTGCAGGCTTGACGCACGGCGCTAGGCTGTGCGACGGGGTCTTGGAGGAGGCGTCCGCGGGGGCGGGGTGGTGGAGGAAGCATGCAGTTGACGCCATCTATTAAACGCCTTGCTTCTTCTCTGCTTTGTCTGCCGGAATTGGGAGTGCAGATGCTATGCAACTTTTGAGAGAAATGTGATCGGATTTGGATGTTGGAAGGTGGGCTGATGTGGAGGATGGTGATTGGTGGATTAGAGACTTTGGATTGGATATGGTTTCTGAAGCTTTGACTGTGCCACGTCGGCTTTGGATCATGTCATGTCTTTAAGGGTTGTGCAAAAAATGGATACATCATACTAGTAGGCTAGTAGCACACATTTGCATCAAATTGGCGTTTTTCCTTGTTTGACAAATGAACGTATATAGCAAAAATAAAGTTGGTTTATAATATAATCAAAAGAATAAATCCCAAGCTGCGTCCCTTGTGGGATCGAATTCTGAATCTCAGAGAATTTTGCAACACCTTACAAGGCTACCTTATGGGATTTGGCAACTATTTCTATAGTTCAAGGCAAGAAATTTTATCATTTTCTGTGGCATTCTTGAGGGTCGAACCGAAAACAAATCTTTTGCTGTGCAAACCGCTACCAACGTTTTGTGTCAAGCTACAGAGATATGGAAAGGATTTGACATTTTTATCTCACATGCGCTCAGGGGAGTTGAACTAACACGAGAATATAAGAAGGAGACTATGACGCAGTTAAAAGTCCCAACGACATCTTCAAATAATCTAGATTAGGAGAAACAAGCCAACAAAACCACCAACCAGGCCTAGTTTGTTTCACTTCCATTAGCTATAAAACAGCATCATACAACACACTCTGATCCATCCAATCTTCTCTACATCGATCTCTTGGACCACCGGCTCCACCACTTGTTTGCTACTACTGCTCTTGCTTGTGCTAGCCTTCTTCTCTGGCAATGACGTTTGTCATGCGGCTCTCCGTCTCTTGGACACCCCAGAGGAAGTCTCTTCTTCAAAAGACCATCATCCTGATATCCCATCTCTACCCAAGCCTACATTGCCAGGTATTCCACATTTACCTAAGCCTGAATTACCACCAAAACTAGAGGTTCCAATTTTACCTAAGTCAGAGTTACCACCTTAATCAACTTTGCCCAAACCTGAATTACCACCAAAATTAGAATTGCCACCTTTGCCAAAATCCGAATTACCTCCAAAAGTGCCTACCTTATTTAAAGCGGAATTGTCAATTTTTTTTGAGCCAGAACTGCCACCAAAACCAATTGTGCCAACTCTTCCTGAGCCTAAACCATTGCCAGAGCCCAAGTTTGAGCTTCCACCCTTGACTACCATCCAAAAGCCAGAAAGTTGCACTGCCTTCATTGCCTTCTATTCCAAAGGTCCCTGCCAAGACTAACCCATGAATGTTGGTGATAGTGTAGTAGATGAGTAGGACTGAAAGCATTGTTTATGTTTCACTTATGAGTTGTAAGCTGTTGTGGTTTATGGTTAGTTGCGTGTGTAATGATGTATGTTGTTGTTTCATATGAGTTTGTTGTAATATCTACCTACTTCAAAAATCTATTTGCGCATGGACTCAACTACCAAAGTAAACCATGGAAAGTGTACACACATTTTTATTCTTTCTTTGCAACAAAAAGAAACAAAATCATAATTAGGATTTTAATTCCTACTATAATTATCGTAAAAGGAGATTTTTACCTTTCTTTCTTTTTAGTGACGAAAAACCATGCATAATAGAAAATTTTTCTTCGCCTTTTTATCTTACTACTCGCATTGCATCGACATATTATTTTATTGTCTTCTTCTTTTTCTTCTTCCACCAAGCGTGTGAGTGTGTGAGTATGAAAATCAGAAATTTTTCAAAGACTAAAATAAAAAAATAGTAAATTTGAAGGGGTATTTTGAAAAGTGGCTAATTAAAATCCCAAAACTTGATTTTCTTCTTACAAGTTTTTTTTTTCTCGAAATAGAGGGCGGTGGCTGCTTGAGAAGAAAGAAAATAATAATACTATTATAGTTGATGCAACTAGGGTTTGGTGATGTGAAGCTCAACAATGGCAATCTTGATAATGCGTGAGAAACCTAAGTGTTGAATTCCTTGTGTTGGTGAAGTTAGGGCTCTTTAAGTAGGTATTGTTCTCATCTTCTTCTTTCAATTAAATCCGAATTCATATTCTTCATGTATGTAGATTTGAGACCTTGATTTTGATTTTATTTTTATATCGATTCTTGTGTCATTTTGGAATATTTATTGACTAGCATATTTGATTTTAGGATTTACATTCTTCTCATTTATTGTGGTTTTATTAACGTTATTTCTATCTCGAAATTAAACCAAAATTTGATAGTAAATATTTAGAATTTATCCTGATGCTTAGAATTTAACATGATTAATGTGATCATTTCGAAGACAAGATTTACAAACATGATTTGAAATACCATTAATAAGATTAATAGGCTATTATGTCATATTTTTCATCTAATTTAATATCTCATTCTAGAATTATAAGAAGCTCATATACATAGTTTGGAGGTTAATTATATATACTAGAGAGTTCAATCTTGAGATTCTTGTGGTATTGGATGTGACCAAATTAAGTTCATTATGACATATGTTCATTAATCGAATTTAAGATATTATTATGGTACGTGCTCTTGCTCGAATTTTGGATAATAATTTTTAAGTGTGTGTTAGAGTAAGGTCAAAAAGGCTAGCTAAAATTATATTTGAATTAATGTGTTAAAAATTGTGTTGTTTGATATTAATAGTTATAATTATATTTATTTTATGCTATAGGTTTAGACAAAAAGACTTAGATAGTTTCTTTATAATTTGATATATATATATATATAATATATATATATATATATATATCTATATATATATATATAATGTAATTAAAAATAATAAAAATTATGCATGTGAACCTATGAAATATTTATTAGATCCTAACATATATTTATATTTATTTATATTTGACTTGTAAAAATCATACATGTATCCATGACAAGAATCTCTAACTCGTAAATATTTTGTAAAATTTAATATTTTAATTAATTTTGACTATATTATCTCCTTCATGATTCATATTGTGAATTTACTATTGCAGTTAAATAATAATCATTCTGATATATATGTGATTGTGAAAAATCGATTTCGTTGATATTTGCAGGCGTCATAATAGCAATATATTTATGGTATACTTTTTGGGATGTCTTATATTTGTGAATAGATCATTAATTTCAAATATGTCAATTTATTCGTGATTATGGTTATCTAATATATGTGTATTCTATTTTGGAAAGGAGACACCAACCTTAATAATTTTATTTTATTTTGTATTTTGATTGAGAAATATAATTATTTTAAAATCTTACATACATTATTTGTTGATTTTAAACATATACTAGTATGACTTGCATTTTGGATGTTTTTTAATATAATTTAATTTTTTTGTGAATGAGTCCTTGAATATTTTTTTAAAAAAATGTTCATTAAATATGTGATTGCTCATTCTCTTATAAATTTGAGAGTTAGATGTAACTCAATTAAGTTATCTATTGATATAAAAACTCAGATTAGATATAAATTTTTTTTGTATATATAAGTATAATATAAAATAACTTGATACTATATAATTATATAATTGAGACTTAAAATATATATTTTATTAGTATATATTTTTAAAACAATTTAATATTTGATTTATTATGATTGTGCACGCATAAATTTGACGTGAAATCAGATTCACGTAACAGAAGAAATTTTTTACTCTTGACGGAATTGAAATTGACCATCGTGTAGAGTGCATGAGAATCCTAGCGTACTCTCTTCACTGTCCAACAATTTTGCATATTAATTTAGCCCTTCTCGTCAAACTCATCTAAAGGACCTTTTTAAATAATTTTTCGTAGAAATTCGTCAAGTGGGGACGGGTTCGGCATAGTGCTCTACCAGTATATTACAGAATTAATAAGCATATAAATATAGATGAGAAGCCCTAAAGATCACCAACACAAACCATTTGCTTCATGGAATAACTAAAAGAATTAAGTTTCAAATTGCATACCTTATGGAATCGAATTCTAAACCTCAAAACGATGGATTCTGCAACACCTTGCAAAGCTAGTTCAATCACCATCACCGTCGACATGATCAGAAGGAGCTTCTGTTGGCCCAGATGCCATTCCAGTATCCTGCCTTTCTCTCTGAACGCAAAAATACATTTTATAGCCCTCTCCAAATCCATGAATTCATGGTCTGAAACATTCGGTAAAATCTTTGAATTTAATTTGCGGCCATCCAATCCGTTAATCCGATCTTCTGTCAGCTAATATTGCTTGCAATATTCATGCACTTCTTGAAGGATTTCAAATAGAAAAGTTTGTGAGTTTCTAGAGAAAGAACAAATTCTTCGAGGTTAGAAGAGAAATCCTACCAAAAATTTTGACCGTCCATGACCCCATAAATGCTAAAAGTGTTTTTGATTCGTAAACTAGAAAGATTTGCAAAGCCCGAGTGGGAACTTGGCAATTTAATTTGGCATTTCATCCCACGAACAGCTGAGAGAAGTTGAACTAACAAAAGCGAGAAGATAAGAAGGAGAACTATCACAAGTGGAAACCAGCAACGAAACCACTTTGCTGGTCTTACCCATCGCCCGCCTGCCCTTGTTCCACTCCCACTAGCTATAAAAATTGCATCGCACTGCGCATTCTCATCCGTCCAATCTGCCCAACATTCACCACAACATCTTAAAATATTATTGATATTGTTTTCAGTGGTGATTCAAACAGCGATAATTATTTATACATATTATGATAAATGCCACTATTTTTTAACATTCGATCATCAATATCAAATATTTCATGGCATATAAAACACCAGAATTTTACCGATATTTTCAAGAGAAATACTTGAAATTTTCCGGCATTTTAATAAAAACGCTTTCGTTAAAAAAATCCTTTGCCGCCTACAATTCTCTTCCTCCTCAAAGCTTCCCAAACCCTAACCAGCACAGCCTTGCCCCGTCCGGCTGCCGCCGACGCCTACCCACGCTTTCTTTCGCTCGCCTGCGTCCGGCCAAGCTTGTTTGCATCCGCCTGTGCCAGACCGCGCACGGCCGTGGCCGACCGTCCGTGCCCACCTAATCATAAAGCATCCAAGGCATCACCCATTAATCCATCTCTTTGGCTAATGATGTCAATTAATTGTTCACAATTTTTTGGATGTTACTATAGAATCCCACTTCTTAGCATTCAATTCTTCAACGTCAAAATTTATTCCTAGGGACTGGGAGTGGTGCTATGCCCGGCAGACCAGGGCTACTGCGGAGGTGGCACGCACATTTCGGGAGAACAGACTGATAGTGACAAGAGCCAAGGTTTCAGCAAAAGGCCGGACGGCGGGGAACGTTTTCTACATCGTAGACGTTACTGGGCACAAGGTGGACCCTAAGGCGGTGGACGCCGTCGGACAAAGAATCGAGACGGGGAAATTGACAGTGGTTGACGAGCCGCGGGCCAGAGTGTGCCAGCAGAGATCTGATGGTGGAGTGGGGTTGTTGTATCTGGGAAGCTTGATGGAGCGAATCTGTACAATCTGGGCCTCACAGATCCTGCTCATAGGACCACTTGGGGCATCTAGGATCAAGATATTTGTATTATAAGGTTTAAATCAAAATTTTAAATTTTGATTTGAATATCGACACCCACTCATCGATTCTATGCATAGGTCACAGTTATCGCGAGCAAATATATTACTGACAATGAGGAAAAACGTATTTTAGCTATATTTTTAATACTTGTATATTTGTATTTGTTCTACCCATTTTGACAAAAGTCCTATAGTTTAATAGTTCTGTGTTCGCTATCCCAATCATAATTTTCCTACCCCCAAAGGTAAAGGAAAGGTCTTTTCTTTTTGGATCGGCTATGGGCGAGGAGGGATTCAAACCCCTAACACCGTAGTTCATAGTCACATGCTCTAATCCTCTAAAATTAATTTGTTTCGATTGTTTCGATTTGGATTAAATTATTAACTAAATTTTAATTTTAAAATTTAAAATTTTAAAAAATTTTAAAAATAAAAAAAGAATTTTTTTATATAATTTTTTTTGAAAGTATTAATTAAAATTTTTTTCTAGTAAAAAAATAAAAAAATATATGAGGATTCAAAAATTGCAATAGGTTGGATTCAAACTTGAGATTAAAGCAAGGTTTTAAATCTCGATTTCGGTTTCGGTTTTGGCATCCAGCGAAAACGATATGTTTTGACCGAAAATTTTTTTTTAGTTATTAATTATGTGTTGACCAAACTTTGACTATATTTTGACTGTACTTTGACTTCAAATTAAAAATACGATAAAATTGTAAAAAAATTTAATAAAAATTTAAAAATTATGAAAGAATTTATAATTAATTTTACCACAATATTAAATATTATTTTGATTAATTAAAATTAATTTTGATAATTAACCATTGTATAGTCTTTTTTTATATATTACTATATAAAAAAATATACGAGAAATAATATAAATATGATTAAAAGTTAAAAATTAATATAAATAAATTTAACTTATTATGAAAATATACTTGACACATACATAATTTATTAATTATAACGTAATACAACTAATCATCATCAGTTGAGTTTGGAACATCTGGATGTTGAATTATGAATTCAGTATCTAAATGATCCAGATGAACATTTATAGATATATGAGTCAGAACAACTAGTTCTGCGCGATCTCGTGATAGTGATTCATATGGGGGTGAGATTGACATAATTTCTTTTTGGCTTTGCTTTCGATGGAACGGTCATGCATGCATGCACATGAATAGAAAAATTAACGCGTTTTGATCAAAATCACTTCTATTTCAGTTTCAATCAAAATATTTTTTTATTTATTAATTATATTTTGAACAAAATTTAACTTTATTTTAATTATTTTTTAACTTCAAATTAAAAAAATTATAATATGTTTAAAAAATTTTGAAATAATTAACAGTCACTTTAGAAATAATTAATAGTCACGTGAATAGTATCTGGTAGAGACCGATGAGGGCGCGAGTGCGCTGGTGCGGGGTTAGGCCGGCGAGGGTGTCGGAGCCGAGCTGGTGACAGCGTTGGCATGGGTGCGAGGCCGGCGTCAACTTGCAGGAGCAGGGGCTAGGTCGGTGAGGGCGCAAGGCAGGCAAGGGAGCGGCGGCAGGCTGGCGAGCGTGCAGGGGCCAGGCAGGTGAGGGCGTGAACACGGGTGCGAGGCCGGCGTCAACTTGCAGGAGCAGGGGCTAGGTCGGTGAGGGCGCAAGGCAGGCAAGGGAGCGGCGGCAGGCTGGCGAGCGTGCAGGGGCCAGGCAGGTGAGGGCGTGAACACGGGTGCGAGGCCGACAAGGGAGTGGGTGTAGGGGGTAGTCCGGCAAGAGTGTGGGTGCGAGCGTGAGGCCGGCAACGGCGCGGGCACCAAGCTAGCGAGCCCGCTCATGCAAGCACACAGGTGCAGGCGCTAGAGGCCAGCTCGAGGGCGCAGGCGGGGCGATGACGCAAGTTCACCTCGAAAGCTCCTTGCATGAACTCCCTGCGAGAGCTCACCACGCAAGCTCCCCGTGTAATCTCCCAGCGTGTTGCGCTCGCCCCGTGCGATCTCCCCATGCACTTCGCTCACTCCACCCGTTCTATGCTTGCCTGCACGCACTGCGCTTGCCCCGCGCGATCTCCTCGAGCGCTGCGCTCACCCTATTCGCTCTACGTTTGCCGTGCGGTCTCCCCGCGCACTGCGCTCACCCTGCGTGCTGCGCTCGCCACCATCAAAAATCATAACCCTAAAACTGAAATAATTTCGACTGATCTGTTTCGACCGAAATTTAAAATATTGGATTAAAGATTTAACCACTAAATTAATAATAATTTACAATATAATTATAATATATAAATATAAATAATATGTATTTGAAATATGAAATCGAAATTCATGATGAAATGTTTTGTCCATGGTGAAAATTGAAATGTTTCAACCCAAATATTTTAATTTGGATCGAAATTTTAAACCATGGTTTAAGCCATCGGTTGTAAGTGTTTGTTGTAATTTGTACACAGGGTTAGCTTTGTAGTGGATGAAAATGATGGGATAGGTATTTACTGTGGTATGATTGTCCGCGATGATAGCGGCAGCCATTTATTCCTTGGTCATACACACATGCGCATATCTTTGTATATATTTCGACATGATTTTAGTGATGTTGTTGGATATGATATTTTTCTTTAGAAAATGACAGAAATTAGTGAATGAAAACATTGTTCCGACCGTTCTTGGGAAGTGTTCTCGGCATTTTGGTAAGATGTTGAAAAAATTGTCAGCATTTTCGTCTAAAAATGTCCAAAATTTTTTCCCAATATTTTTGAATAAAAATGTCAAAAATCTGTTTTTTTCAGTGATATTTTTTGAATACCATCAAAAATGTTGGGAATAAGTTTTCTTGATATTTTTAAAACACTAAAAAAATTTTCTACAATTTTTTCAGCATTTTTGGAATGTCCAAAAAAAACGTAAAAAATTTTTTCGGTATTTTTTACATTTTTTAAGACATTTTTGAAACGCCAAGACTATCTAAAAATGTTGTAGTGATATCTTGCACAATGGCCTCCACCATTTGTTTATTGCTCTTGTTTGTGCTAGCCTTTTTCCTTGGCAATGTTGTTTGTCATGTCGCTCGCCATTTCTTGAATATTATAGAGGTAGTTTCTCCTCCTGAAAACCATCATCTTGACATCCCATCTCTACCCAAACATATGTTGCCAAATATTCCAAAATTACTTAAACTGAAGTTATCACTTGAGCCAACTTTGTCTAAACATGAATTTACCACCAAAACCAGAACTACCACCTTACCAAGACCCTATTGCCTCCAAAATTGCCTACGTTGCCTAAACCAGAATTGCCTACTTTCCCTAAAATAGAGCTGCCACCATAACTAGTTGTGCCAACTCTCCCTAAGCTTGAGATTCCAACGCTCCCTAAACCTAAACCATTGCCAGAGCCCAAATATAAGATTCCACCCTTGCCTATCATCCCAAAGCCAGAAGTTGCACGCCTCCATTGCCTTCTATTCCAAAGGTCCCTGCTTGTTATAATATCAGGTGTGATAAATTAGTCCCACATCGGATATTGGATAGATAGGGTTCAATATATATAGTGAAAAAGACTCATATCCCATGAGCTTAAGCTTTTGGGATGGTTTGGTGTCTGGCTTACTTTATTATTCTGGTTCGACACTCTTTCGGCTCCCCCAACAAATGGTATTAAAGCTTCAGGTTCGAAGCTGTACAAACTCTTAAGATCAAAATTACCATAATGGTGGGATTGAATTGAGTCGCATGTTAGTTTCTCTTTAAAAATAAAAAAAATGAGACAAAAACTCGTTGGTATGGGTCATACGGTGGAATTAGTCGAGTAAAAGAGTTCTTGATTAAGAGTGTTAAAATTGATGTGGTTAAATCACACATGAAGGGGGGAGATTGTTATAATGTCAGGTGTGAAAAATTAGTCCCACATCGGATATTGGATAAATAGGGTCCAATATATATACTGAAAAAGACCCATATCCCATGAGCTTAAGCTTTTGGGATGATTTGGTGTCTGGCTTACTATATTATTCTGATTCGACACTCTTTCGGCTTCCCCAACACCTGCCAAGACCAGTCCATGAATGTCGGTGATATTGTAGTAGATGAGTAGGAGTGAGAGGATTGTTTATGTTTCACTTATGAGTTGTGAGTTATTGTTGTTTATAGTTGTTTACTTGTGTAATGATATATGTTGTTTCATATGAGTTCGTTGTAATATCTACCTACTTCAAATATTTATTTGTGCATGGACTTAGCTACCAAACTAAACCATGGAAAGGGTACACACATATTTATTCTTTCTTTGCAATAAAAAGAAACAAAATCACAATCAAGATCTTAATTCCTACTATAGATATCACAAAAGGAGGTTTTTACCTTCGCCTTTCTATCCTACTACTCACATTACCTTTCTATCCTACTACTCGCACTGCATTGACATATTGTTTTTCTTTTTCTTTTTCTAACAAGTGTGTGTAAGAGAGAGAGAGTATGAGAGAATCAGAAATTTTTCAAGGACTAAAATAAAAAATTGATAAATTGAAAGGGGGGTTTTGAAAAGTAGCTAATTAAACTCCCAAAACCCCATTCTCTTCTTATAGGTTTTTTTTTTGAAATAAAGAGTGGTGGCTGCTCGAGAGAAAAAATAATAATAATAAAGTTATAGCTAAAAAATAATAATAATAAAGTTATAGCCAACACAACTAGGGTTTGGGGATGCAAAACTCGTCAATAACAATCTTGATAATGCGTGAGAAACCAATTGCATTGAATTCCTTATGTTGTTGAAGTTAGGGTTTTCTAAGCAGGCATTGTTTTCATCTTTCCCTCTCAATCAAATCCTATTTCATATTCTTCACATATTTAGATTTAAGATTTTGATTTTGATTTTATTATTATGTCGATCCTTGTCACTAGCATATTTGATTCTAGGATTTAAATTCTCTTTGTCCTATTGTGGTCTTATTGGAGTTATTTTTTATCTTAAAATTAAACTAAATTTTGCTAGTAAACTAAATTTTACTAAAGTTTATTTTGATACTTAGAATTTATCATGATTAATATGATTATCTCAAAGATAAAATTTATAAGCATGATTTAGAATATCATTAATAATATCAAGAGACTATTGTATCATATTTTTCATCTAAGTTAATATTTTATTATGGAATTGTAAGAAACTCATATTCATGGTTTGAAAGTCAACTATATATATTAAAGATTTAAAATTTGAGATTATTATGGCATTGAACGTGGGACCAGATTAAATTTATTGTAACATATGTTCATTGATCTTAATATCAAAGTAGATGTATGTTACAAGTTTTGCTCTTAAAATTATTATAGTCGGTTTATATATTGGATGTGAATTTAAGATAAATTTATTTTGGCACGTGCTTTTAATCGAATTTTGGATAATATTTTTAGTGTGCGTTAGAATAAGATAAAAAAAGTTAGCTAAAATTATATTTAAATTAATGTATTATAAATAATGTTGTTTAATATTGATAGTTATAGTTATATTTATTTTATATTTTAGATTTGGATGAGTTAGTTTTTTATGTGTTTGTTCTGATTCTCTATCAGGTAAGCAAATGAAGGACTCTCACTAATATTAAGTGATATTTAATTTAATAATTTTATTTTTTTTATGATTAATAAGTTTTCAAGTATTATACTTATTTAAGTGATTTTTGACATGTTCTTAATATAAAGTTATGATTATATGATGATTCGTTATTTATATATATGATTACATAATTTGAAAATAATAAAAATTATGCATGTGAATTTATGAAATATTTATTAAATCTTAAAATATATTTGTATTTGTTTATATTTAACTTGTAAAAATTATCTATGTATTTGTGATAAGAATTTCTAATTCGTGAATATTTTGTGAAGTTTGATATTTTAACTAGTTTTGATAGTATTGTCTCTCTTGTGATTTATGTTGTGACCCTACTATTACAGTAAATAATGGTCATGTTGATTTTGTATGTGATGGTGAAAATCAATTTCGCTATCATCCGCGAATATTAAAATAACGGTATATTTGTATTGTGATCTCTTTTAGGATATCAAATATTTGTGAATAAACTATTAATTTTAAGTATGTCAACTTATTCACGATTCTAATTACTTAATATGTGTGTACTCTATTCTGTAAAACAGATACTAATCTTAAAAATTTTAGTTTGTCTTGTGTTTTGATTGAAAATATAATTATTTTAAAATCTTACCTATATTACTTATTAACTTTAAACATATATTAGTATGACATATATTTTGGATGTTTTTTTAACATAATTTAGTTTTCTCGTAAATGAGTTTTTGAATATTTTTGTTTTATTTTTCTTGAAATGTTCACTAAACATACGATTGCTCGTTCTCTTATAAATTTGATTGTTAGATGTGAGTTCTTAAATATTAATTCAATTATCTCTTGACGTGAAAACTCAAAGCAGATTTGTTTATATTTTTGTATATGTAAACCTAGTATAAAATAATTTGATGATGTATAATCATATGATTGAGACTTTTTTTTTTGCAAGCTATTGATCTAATTTTTATGAGTTATTAATTTATATAAATTTAAGATTGTGACCTTGTATATTTATAGGATTTTGGTTTTATAAACGTGTGATGTTATTATATGTCCAAGCTAATAATTTTCGGGTTCGAAGTGTAACAAAGAGAGAGAAACCTCGGTGAAGTTCTTGAAGCAGCAAAGCTTATGAGAAGTGAGTTGATTCTTCAAATAGATTAGTGAATTAAAGCCCAAAACGGTTTTTCTCCCAATCGGAAAATTAGATACACATCTTGTAATATCATATGAGACTGCACGCGATTCATTCATATTTTGTAATAATATGCTTCAGCTTTGCGCATAGATACTGATCAGCCAAATGTTTCCTTTGATACAGACCCAATCAGACGGAAAAGTTCATTTTTTGGTAGCAAAAAAAGTTCATCTGTTACATTTTGATGTTGTGACAAACAGTAGTTTTCTGAATGAGCCGGTGCAAACGTAAGCTGTAACATTGCACATGGATATATCTGACCAGCCAGGCGTTGAAGCTCGCCGCCTTGAGGAGTGCACAAGAAGTGTTTCTCCGTGCGAAGTCAGGTCAAGTCTTTTTGATGCACTCCGGAGAGTTTTGGTAGCTAGTAATCTTATTCAGTGACATCAAAATGCAAAGCAAACAGGCAAGATTGCTCATTAATGGATGCTGAAGTACGCCACCTTGTCCAGTGTATGGGAATGCTCACACTCACTCGCCAATGTTGAATAAAGGCTTTTATTGACATCGAGCGATTTCAATTTGATCCTCACCGTAAAACTATATTAGGTATCAAATATAATAAATTAATCGTACATCAAATAATTTAAAAAATTAAATTATATTTATAATAAAAAAAATTCATATTTTATTAATATATATATTTAAAATAATTTAACATTCCATTTATTATAGTTCATTACATCACGTGATTATGCACGCACGAATTTGACGTGAAATCAGATTGATGTAATAGGAGCAAACTTTTACTTTGACGGAATTGAAGTTGGCCATCGTATAAAGTGCATATTTTCTTCACCGTCATTAATTAAGTCATTCACGTCGAACTCATCTCAACGACCTTTTTTTAATAATTTTTCGTAGAAATTCGTCAAGTGGGGACGAATTGGGCATAGACCTCTACCAGTATACTACAGAATTAATAAGTATATAAATATAATTGAAGGGCGCCAAAGACCACCAACACAAACTACTTGCTTCATGGAATAACTAAAAGAATAAGTTTCAAATTGCATACCTTATGGAATCGAATTTTAAACCTCAAAAGGATCGACACTGTAGCACAATGCAAAGCTAGCTCCATCACCATCATCGTCGACATGATCAGAAGGAGCGTCTGTTGGCCCAGATGCCATTCCAGTACCCTGCCTTTCTCTCTGAATGCAAAAATACATTTTATAGCCCTCTCCAAATTCATGAATTCATCGTCTGAAATCTTCGGTAAAATTTTTGAATTTAATTTGTGGCTATGCAATCCATTAATCCGATCTTCTGTCAGCTAATATTCCTTGAAATATTCGTGCACTTTTTGATGGATTCCAAATAGGAAAGTTTATGAGTTTTTTGAGAAAGAACAAATTCTTCGACGACAACTAATAGGTTAGAAGATAAATCCTACCAAAAATTTTGACCGTCCATGACCCCATAATGCTAAAAGTGTTTTTGTTTGGTAAACTAGAAAGATTTGCAAGGCCCAAGTGGGAATTTGGCTATTTAATTTGCAGCTGAGAGAAGTTGAACTAACACAAGCAAGAAGATAAGGAGGAGAACAATGATCACACACGTCAAGCCGAAGTGACAACCACAAGTGCAAATAAGGAGAAATCAGCCAACAAAACCACCAACCAGGCCTAGTCATCACCCATCAGCTGTTGTTTCACTCCCACTAGCTATAAAACAGCATCACAAAACACATTCTTAAAAGCAGCATCACACAACACATTCATATCCATCCAATCTACTCACTCCCACTTAGCTTTAAAAGCAGCATCACACAACACATTCTTATCCGTCCAGTCTACGCAACATCTCTTGCACTATGGCCTCCGCCACTTGTTTCCTGCTCTTGCTTGTGCTAGCCTTCTTCTCCGGTAATGATGTTTGTCATGCCGCTCGCCATCTTTTGGACACCTCAGAGGTAATCTCTCATCGTGAAGACCATCATCCTCACATCCCATCTCTACCCAAGCCCATGTTGTTAGATATTTCAGATTTACCCAAGCCTGAATTATCACCAAAATCAAAAGAGTCAACTTTGCCCAAACCTGAATTGCCACCAAAACCAGAGGAGCCAACTTTGCCCAAACCGGAGTTACCACCCAAGCCAACTTTGTCCAAACCTGAATTGCCACCAAAACCAGAGGAGCCAACTTTGCCCAAACCGGAGTTACCACCCGAGCCAACTTTGTCCAAACCTAAATTACCACCAAAACCAAAGGAGCCAACTTTGCCCAAACCGGAGTTACCACCCAAGCCAACTTTGCCCAAACCTGAATTGCCACCAAAACCAGAGGAGCCAACTTTGCCTAAGCCGGAGTTACCACCTGAGCCAACTTTGCCCAAACCCGAATTGCCACCAAAACCAGAGGAGCCAACTTTGCCTAAACCTGAATTACCACCAAAACCAGAGGAGCCAACTTTGCCTAAGCCAGAGTTACCACCTGAGCCAACTTTGCCCAAACCTGAATTACCACCAAAACCAGAGGAGCCAACTTTGCCTAAGCCAGAGTTACCACCTGAGCCAACTTTGCCCAAACCTGAATTACCACCAAAACCAGAGGAGCCAACTTTGCCCAAACCGGAGTTACCACCTGAGCCAACTTTGCCCAAACCTGAATTACCACCAAAACCAGAGGAGCCAACTTTGTCTAAGCCAGAGTTACCACCCAAGCCAACTTTACCCAAACCTAAATTGCCACCAAAACCAGAGGAGCCAACTTTGCCCAAACCGGAGTTACCACCCAAGCCAACTTTGTCCAAACCTGAATTGCCCAAACCAGTTACCACCCCAAGCCAACTTTGTCCAAACCTGAATTGCCACCAAAACCAGAGGAGCCAACTTTGCCCAAACCGGAGTTACCACCCGAGCCAACTTTGCCCAAACCTGAATTGCCACCACCAAAACCAAGAGGAGCCAACTTTGCCCAAGCCGGAGTTACCACCCGAGCCAACTTTGCCCAAACCCGAATTGCCACCAAAACCAGAGGAGCCAACTTTGCCTAAGCCGGAGTTACCACCCGAGCCAACTTTGCCCAAACCGGAATTGCCACCGAAACCAGAGGAGCCAACTTTGCCTAAGCCGGAGTTACCACCCGAGCCAACTTTGCCCAAACCGGAATTGCCACCGAAACCAGAGGAGCCAACTTTGCCTAAGCCAGAGTTACCACCCGAGCCAACTTTGCCCAAACCGGAATTACCACCGAAACCAGAGGAGCCAACTTTGCCTAAGCCAGAGTTACCACCCGAGCCAACTTTGCCCAAACCGGAATTACCACCGAAACCAGAGGAGCCAACTTTGCCTAAGCCAGAGTTACCACTCGAGCCAACTTTGCCCAAACCGGAATTACCACCGAAACCAGAGGAGCCAACTTTGCCTAAGCCCGAGTTACCACCTGAGCCAACTTTACCCAAACCTGAATTACCACCGAAACCAGAGGAGCCAACTTTGCCTAAGCCGGAGTTACCACCTGAGCCAACTGTGCCCAAACCTGAATTACCACCAGAACCAGAGGAGCCAACTTTGCCCAAACCGGAGTTACCACCTGAGCCAACTTTGCCCAAACCTGAATTACCACCAAAACCAGAGGAGCCAACTTTGCCTAAACCGAAGTTACCACCAAAACTAATTGCACCCAAACCAGAATTGCCTTCGAAGTCACAAGTGCCAACTTTACCTAAGCCTGAATTTCCTCCAAAATCAAAAATGCCAACTCTACCTAAGCCTGAATTACCATCGAAACCAAAAGTGCCCACATTGCCCAAGCCTAAGCTACCCCAAAAACCAACTGTTCCAACTTTGCCGGAGCCAGAGTTGCCACCAAAGTCTAAAGTACCAACTATGCCTAAGCCCAAACTACCACCAAAACCAGAAATACCAATTTTACGTAAACCAGAATTGCCTCCAAAACTAAAAGAGCCCACTTTGCCTAAGTCAAAGTTACCGCCAAAGCCTATTATGCCAACTCTTCCTAAACCTGAGATTCCAACTCTACCTGACCCTAAACCAATGCCATAGCCCAAGTTTGAAATGCTTGCCCACCATCCCAAAGCCAGAAGTTGCACTACCCCCATTACCTTCCATCCTAAATATCCTTGCCAAGACTAGCCCTTGAATGGCAGTAATAGTGTAGTAGATCAGCAGGAGTGAAGAGCTCTTTATGTTCAAATTGTGATTTGTGAGATAATATTGTTTGTTGTTGTTTGAGTGCATAGTTGTGTATTTATTTCATGAGAGTTTATTGTAATATCTACCTACTTTAAATATATCTATCTGAGTGTTGATTTAGATATCCAACTAAACTATAGAAGATTACCCCAATTTCATTTTATCAGAAAAATAATCAAAATCAAAACTTAAATTTCCATTGTACTTGCGACAGAGAAATTGATGCTGAATGAATGGGAGCATTCAATTTACAAACCCTTCACTTTGTGGCCGTCATCATCTTCTTCTGAGTAATAATTATTAACTTAGTCGTATCTTGAATTCAAATTTTTCAGAGTCCTAATTAAATTAGGATTTATATTAGCAAGTAATTTAGTGGGTTTAATCCTTTTCCGAATTTATCTTCTACTAAAAGAATTGAATTAGTGAAATTCTTATTTGAGTCAGTCTCCTATTTTGACTTAAACTCAGTTAAATCATTTTTATAAATACCCTATTTATCTAAGGATTTCATAATAATGAGATAGAGAAATATAAATTAAAACTCTCAAAACGTCTTATGATGGCTAGATTAATTAATTTCTTATGAAAAATTGGTGATATTGGAGATTCGCATCAATCATTATAATCTCCTCTTCTTTCTCATCAATATAATATTTTTTAGATCGTCTTCACCCATAGAGTAAGTCGTAGACTGAAGCACGTAAATCTCTTATGTGTTACTTTTTTTTTCTTTTCTGCTTCTACATCGTGAATTGTGGTAGACATCAGTATTTCGTGTAATAAATTAGTATCGGAGCTTGGTTTAATATGTCTACTATAAAATTTGATGTAGAAAAATTTAACAAAAAAATAAGGGTTTTCTATTTGGCAAGTAAGAGTTCACGTAATCTTTATTCAACAAGGGTTGAGAATCACATTGAAGGATGTCAAGTTTGAAGATGTCATTGAAAGTGTTTGGGAGAATCAGAAGGCTAGTACACATAGTATTACCATCTTCAAACTGAGTTGAAGAAACAATATACGAGTAAGTCTATTTCAAACAGAGTTTACTTAAATTAGAAATTTTTTTATTTTTAAATAAAAGAATGTACGAATATAATTGATCATTTTAATACTTTCAATAAATTAGTCTTTTAATTATTAAATATTGATATTAAATTGAAAATGAAAATAAAGTAATTATTTTATTATCATCTTTACTTATTTTTCTCGAGAATTTTAAAATTACTCTTATGTATGATAAGAATTTAAATTTAACGATATTTATATTGCCCTTCTATCTAATGAATATTTGAAAAAGATTAAAGGGGATGAGTCACACTCAGAAATACTAATTGTGAGAGGTTATATCAAAAAAAGATAAAAAACATGTCATTCTAGATCAAAATCCAAAGAAAATAATTATAGACACTGTAAGAAAATGGGGCATATAATTGAAGAGTGTTCAAATCTCAAAATAAAGAAAAAGAAAGTATCTCAGTCTAAAGAGCAAGACAAAAAATAAGTGTCAATTGCTAAAGCAAGTTCTAATGATTTTTATGGTAATGTTATCTTTATTAGTTCTGATTTTAATCATTACCATGATACTTGGATTCTTGATTATGGTTATTCTTACTATATGTATTCCAATAAAGATTGGTTTGAAGACTACAAATCTTATAATGATAGTTTAATTTTGATGGGTAATAATAATCCATGCAAAATTATCAAAATTGGAACTATCAAAATTAAGATTTTTGATAATATTATTATGACTCTTATTGACGTTAGACATATTCCTGATTTGGAAAAAAATTTGATTTCTTTGAATGCTTTGGATTCTCTTGGTTATAAGTATTCTACTGAAGGTGGAGTTCTTAAAGTTGCTAAAAGATTATTGGTAGTGATAAAAAGCTTAAACATGAAAATTTATATGAGTTAGTAGGAAAAATCGTTAAAGGTAGAGCAACAATTTCTTAGGTTTTTTTTTATATGATCCACCTATGGCATTTGAGTTTCAGTCAAATGAGTGAGTAAGATTTGATTGAGCTCAACAAAAGAAAATCATTGAAAGACCTCAACTCATGTAAATTAGATTTTTACAAGTATTGTCTTTATAGTAAACAATTCAAGGTAAAGTTTAACATCAGTACTTATTATACTAAAAACTTAATTGATTATATTCATTCTAGTGTACATACTATCCTATTCTATCAAAATTTGGTGCCCGTTATTTTATTAGTTTTATTAATAATTTTTTAGAAAAGTGTGGATTTATTTTTTGTATTACAAAGCCGAAGTATTTTCAATTTTCAAACGATAGAAAACTTTAGTTGAAAGAGGAACGGACAAAAAAATTAAATACCTTAGAAGTAATAATGATGAAGAGTATAAATTAACAGACTTTCTCAAATTTTGTGAAGATGAAGACATCAAATACTACTTTACCATCCCAAGAAAACTTTAACAGAATAGTGTGGCTGAAAGGATGAGCAAAACTTTGTTAGAGAAAGCATGTAGTATGCTCAATGCAATCAATCTCGATAAAGATTTTTGCACAGAAGTAGTCAACACAGTATATTTTATTATGAATCGCTCTTCTCAGATAGTCATTAGTTGTAAAACTTGTAAAGAGGTATAAACTAGTAAACCTGTAAATTATTCTTCTTTAAAAATTTTTTGTTATCCTACTTATATGTGTATGTCGTCAAAGATAAGTTAGATGCACATTCCAAAAAATATATTTTTCTTGGTTATGCTAAAGGTGTTAAGGACTATCGTTAGTGAGATCCTACTATTTATGATGTAACTCTTGAGAGAAATATAGTATTTGATGAAAGTACTATGTTAAAATCTCTTAAGAAAGGTCCAAGTGATATAATTTAAGTGGAAGTGAAGCCTGCAGTTCTTCACAAGAAGATAATCAGGGTGTGCCAAATTCTCAAGAGAATTCCAAGAGTTAAGTTAAAATTCTTGAGAAGACTCCATTTCAAAGATCTCAAAGAAATATAAAGTTACCCGAAAGGTATAATTTTGAGGATATGATAATTTGTACTTTATTTACTGATATTGGTGATCCTTCTTTTTATAAAAAAGTAGTGCAAGATAAAAAAAATTTTTAGTGACAAGTTGCTATGAATGAAAAAATGAATTTCTTTCAAAAGAATCATACTTGAGACTTGGTGAAATTACCAGAAGGTAAAAGGACAATTGGTTGTAGGTGGGTATTTTGAGAGAAAGAAGATTCTTCTAAGATAAATGATGTTAAATTCAAGCACCATTTAATTACAAAAGGATATTCATAAAAGGATAATGTTGACTTCAATGAAATTTTTTCTCTTGTGGTTAAACACATATCTTTTTATTTTCTACTTGCTTTACTTACTTTTCATAATCTTGAGTTAGAATAGCTTGATATTAAAACCGTCTTTCTATATGGAGAATTAGAAGAGCATATTTTTATGCAATAGTTTGAAGAGTTCATCCAAAAAGACAAGAAAAATTATGTCTACAAGTTGAATAAATTACTTTATGATTTAAAATAGTCTCAAGACAATGGTATAAAATGTTTAACAGTCTTATGTTAGGACAAGATTTTATCTATTACAAATATGATTGTTGTGTCTATTTTATAATGCATGCCAATAATTCATTCATTATATTAATTTTTTTATGTTAATGATATATTTATTACTGTTCAAAATATATTTCTACTTAATGATCTAAATCTTAAAATGAAAAATAAATTTAAAATAAAATATTTGATGCTTCAAGGAAGATTCTCAACATGGAGATTTATTGGAACTGAAAGCATAAAAAGTTATAGCTCAAATAGAGCAAGTATCTCGAAAAAATTATTTCTTATTTTAGTATGCAGAATTCAAAATCCGTTGGCACTCCTTTGTCATCCTACTTCATGCTTTCAACTCAACAATATCCTTCTATAAATGAGGAGTATACAATCATGGTGAACATCTTATTCTCAAGTACTGTTGGAAGCCTAATATATTCTATGATGTGTATAAGACCTGATATTGCATAAGCAGTCAACATTGTTAGTCATTATACAGTAAATCAAGGAAAAGAGTATTAGCAAGCTGTGAAGTAGTTATTAAGATATATCAAAAATACTCTTAATATTGGTTTATGTTTCAACAGAAACACAATTCAAGAGATCAAATTTGTTGGTTACGTTGATTCAGACTATACTGCAAATCTTGATCAACGACAATCCCTTACTAGTTATTTTTTCACTCCTTGTAGTACTTCTATTAGCTAAAAGTGTTCTTTATAGTCAACTGTGACATTATTTATAATAGAGTCCGATTATATGATAACTATAGAAGTAGTCAAAGAATCTTTATGGCTAAAAAGTTTGGTAAGTGAAATTGATTTTTCTTCATATGTTCTTCCTATTTTTTGCGACAATCAGAGTATCATACACCTTACGCAGAATCAAATGTACCACCACACTAGATCAAAGAACATAAATGTCTTATTTTACTTTACTCAGGATATTGTCGAAAACAACGAGATTTTTTTACAAAAAATTTGTACTTCAAGAAATCCTGCAGATATATTGATAAAGATGATTCTGATTGAGTATGCTTGAACTTGATTAATGTTTAAAATCGTAGATCCTACTTTATGGGTCAATGATGAAGGCATCTGTTGAAGATTCAAATTGAAAGAAAAGGAGAATTCGAACCAAGATGAAAATTGTTGACTTAGTCGTATCTCAAATTCGAATTTTCTAAAGAGACCTAATTAAATTAGGGATTCATAGAAGTGATTTAGTGGGTCTAATCTTTCTCTAAATTTGTCTTCTACTAGAAGACTTGGATTAGTGAGATCCTTATTTGAGTCAGTCTTCTACTTTTGACTCAAACTCTATTAGGTTACTTTTATAAATACGCTATTTATCTAAGAGTTTCATAATAGTAAGATAGATATATAAATTAAAACTCTCAAAATGTCTTATGATGATTAGACTAATTAGTATTTTATAAGAGTTAGTGACATTAAAGTTTCGCCTCCATTATTATAATATTTTTTTATTAATATAATATTCTTCGAATCACTTTCATACATGGAGTAGGTCGTAGACTGAACCACGTAAATCTCTTGTATGTTTTTTTTTATATCGTAAATTATAGTGAATATCGATATTTCACGTAACAAACAAAGTCATTGAGTTCAAATTTCAAATAATCATTATCAATCTAGCAGTATAGAACATTAACCAGAAAAATATTTTTGTGATACCAACCCACCAGCCTAGAGAATAATTTACTTTTACACTAATATTTAGACAAACATTAGTACTTTTTTTTTACTGTAACAACAAAAAGAAAGAAGCTCTGATAAAAAATAAAAAAATTCTGCCATTTGTTATGCATCATCGTAAGAAGTCAGTTTTTGACTGTTGAAGTCAATTCTTTTTAATAGCATAAAAGCACTGTATAGCATATTGATCAGCCAAATACTTTGTGATACCAACCAACTAACCTTCTTCATTTTGATCTTCTAACAGACACTAGTGGTTTTTTACTATAACAGAAAAAAAATCTTGGAATTCTTCCAAAATTGTAATAACAAAATTAAGAACAATTCTCATAAATAACATTGCAAGAACTCTGTTATTGACAAATGAAGTCATTCTTTTGAAAACATCTGATCCATGCAAACATACAGATAGTGTTGTGATGAAGGCGGCCCGTAGCAAACTACGTTGGACACGATTTGCCAAAATTTTCTAGTCGAGCACGACTCAGTTCACGAATATGTGGATCTCCTGATGACTGGTCTTATACTTTTTTGAAAAAAATTAAAATTTTTAAAAGAAAAATGTCTAAAGATGTATATAAATAAAAAATTCCAAAAATATGCAAAAAAAATAATTAAATGGAAAAAATATATTTTATATTTAAATTAATTTATGCGTATTATATGTTTAAAAAATTATTTAAAATATATCTTTTTTATTTGAAATACATATCTTGTAATTTCCATTATCGTTCTGAAATCTTAAAAAAATCATTGGGATGAAGTTACACCTGATAATTCCATCCTAACGCTCAAGTCAGTAAGGTAATCCAATGAAGAATAATTTAAAATATATTTAAAATACAATATTATATACTTGAATTTCAAATATATTGAACTTACTATTGTAATTTTTTTAATTAAAACTCAATTTTTGATATTGCTATGCTCGATTTGTTTAGCGTTTTGAATCTTTTTTATTAGTTAAACTTTCACTAAGTCCATAAATATTTTCTTCATCATACCAGCGTTTAATGCATATATATACTTCTAATATTTTTTATATCATTTTTCTATGCTTAAGTAAATTTTTAATGTTATTATGGATATCAGAACAACTAGTAAATCATGAGTTATAACAAAAATTATTAAAGCATTGTTTGGTTTAGAATCCGGATCAAGATAAATATTAATGCTAGTGAACCACTTTTATAAACTAATCTTTTTTTTATCAAAATTAATGCTACAATAATTTAAAGTTCAAAAAATTATTTAATTTTCTATAATAATTTAATTTAATAGTGTGTAAAATAAGTAATATTAATTTTATAAAAAAATAATTCTAAAAAATGTTAATCCTAATTCTGATCTCAAATCAAACGGTGTCTAGATATCTACTGGTATGTACCTTTTCAACACTATAAAATTTTAAAATTTTAGCATTTTCTTTAATCAAAATCTCCACATTTTGATTTTCATAAAACAAATTAATTTATTATATGAAGAAGATGTTAAAAATAATATCTTTTTTTTATTTGTAAAATAGAAAATATGTAAGATTTTATTCTTAAACTTTTTAATAACTTATAAATATTATTTCATCTATTTTTTGTATCAAGAAAATTTTTTTTACATGACCTTTTACATTGCTTATATAAATCTTAACAATTTTTAGCATGACTAAGTATAAATCTAATATATTTACATAAATTTTTATATTTTTCAATTTCCTATGTCACGTTAATAATTTTAAGTTAATCCTGAATTATAAAATTAAATATATGGCATGTGCAATAAATATAAAATAATTTTTCATCCAATAAAAATAAACATTTGAGGTTTAAGTAAATCAACAATAACAATATTATTACTAGCAATATCTAAAATAATACTAAATATTTTTTATTTTGACTATTATATTAAAAAATAACATTAGCAATATTAGCTACATTATGAAGTTATTTCAAAATCTAAAATTAATAATACATTTATACAACTTTAGTGTATCATTTAAATAACGAATAATAATGTAAATATAAAATACAAAATAATAAACACTCCAATAATTAAATGCATGAGCACTCCAACAATTGAATGTGAAAAATAAATTATTATAGAAATATTTATAGAAATCTTATAGTGGAAAAATATTCAAAATACTCTTAAAAAATAATTGTTGAGAGGGGTACGTTTGAAAATTTTTGAATAGCTATTTTTATTTGTTCAGCTATTACACTTTTTAAATTATTATTTATAGTTTTAAAATAAAAATTAAATAAAAAATGGTGCAATAGCTCTTTAATAATTTTCTATATTTTTATATTTTTAAATTTAAAAAAATAATAATAAAGAATCAATGACTCCTTTTCAATGGTAGAGCCATTGAGGGGTCATATCTGATGCGGTAAAATTCTCAAATAATAAAGAGAAAGGGGGAAGTAAGGATTCAAAGATGGGAAATTGGAAAATTTTTCACAAATTAGATTATACTCCGGTTCGTAGATTGTGAGAGGACACTAAACATGCCTCTAAATATGGATGGTTCTTACATGATATAATTATTATAGTAATTATATCTTGTTAAGCATGACTCATTTCTAGCCGTATTGGATTAGTTTGCATGTCTTAAGCTCAGATTGACATCCATATATGTAAAAACTTATCTATTATAGTTAAGATTTTAAGTTTTGAGTTTGAGGTTGATTTCAACACCCACCAAACTTAATATGTTTCGATCAAAATCAGTATCATTTTGACTGCGATCAAATTATTTTTTAATTTTTTTACTATATTTTCACTTTAGAATTAAAATTTTTTTAAAATATGAAAATAAATTATATGCATAATTTTTTTAAAAGAATTTATTAAATACACAATTTTTTGATAAAAAATACATAAAATATTAAAAAAGATACTACAAGATCAGGGATTCAAACTCGGAACCCTTATCTGTCTCATCCAATTTAGAGTTGTGAGAAAAAATATATATATAATTTGTTAATTTTAAAATCAAATTTTAAATCAATACGTGGCGAATTCATGCCGAACGTTTTGATTTTGGCGAAACAAAATTACAGTAAATGGCAGCATTTTCAATCGTCACTTAAACTAAAGATTCCTAGTTGTTTCTTCAAGGCCATATTTGTGGAACTCTGTAGAATCAATCTTGATTAGGTGACCTGAAATTTGGATACTTCAATCACCGTTCAAACCAACGGATACTTCATTATCTAATATCTGTTTTTTGGCATTTGATCTCACATGGAGCTGTTAGAAGTTGAACTAACTGGAACGCTCAAGACCGACCACCTCATCACATCCCCAAAATTCCCCGATTGGCCAACCACATCTGAGCTATGATTACGAGAAGCAAGCTAACAAAGCCACCAACCAAGCCTAGTCATCCAACAATCCATCAACCCTGTCTTCATCTCCATCAACTATAAATACAGAATATGCTTCAGTACATTCTGATCCATCCAATATACTCCAACATCTCTTGCAGCATGGCCACTGTCACTATCTTCTTGCCCTTTTTTGTGCTAGCATTCCTCCCCTTCAACAATGTGTGTCATGCAACTCGTCATCTCCTGGACACAACGGAGGATGTTTCTCCAACTGTAGCCCTTCCGCACTTCCCATTTCTACCCAAACTGGAGTTGCCTCCATTGTCAGATATGCCAGAGTTGCCTGAGCTAACATTACCTCCTTTGCCACATATGCCATCTCTACATGACCCGAAATTACCCGACATCCCAAGTTTGCCGCAACCCGAACTACCATCAAAACCAGAAATCCCTCCTTTGCCTAAGCCTGAGCCACCACCAGAACCAGAAGTGTCGACGGTGCCCAAACCAGAACTACCATCAAAACCGGAAGTACCAACTTTACCACCAAAGCCAGAAGTATCAACACTCCCCGAGCCCGAGCTACCTTCTGAGCCAATCATGCCAACACACCCTGAGCCTAATCTAGTGCCCGAGCCCAAGTTTACAATGCCACCGTTGCCGGGCATGCCCACCATCCCGAAACCAGAGGTTGCACTGCCTCCATTGCCTCACTTCACAGAGGTCCCTACGAGGACCAACCCATGAATGGCAGTGACAGAGAAACTCATACTACCAACCGCCACATTCAGAGATTGTTTTCTTATGTGAAAAGTCGGTCTTGTTTATAGTTATTCATATATGCCATTGTGTTTTGTCTTTGTTGCGTGCGTGTTCATTGTATTATCACTGTACTTTACATGCCATATTCAGTGTTGATTCAGCTTTCAAAACAATTGAGAAAATAAACAACAACAACAACATCCACTGAGTTCTATATAAAGATTTGTATACTCAAAAGTAAACTGAAGAGAAATATGTATGCAAATCGGCTCCTTTGTGTGGGAAGCTTCTATAGAAGATTTACCACAACATTGCTTACGGTTTAATATTGGGATAAAATACAGCGCGTTTCAGGAAGTTCCTTTAGAGCGTGTTTGTTTCGATTCTCGGAATTGAGAATCGGAGAAATGGAGGGAATTGAGAGCCCAATTTACTCCATTCTCGTGTTTGTTTCGATTCCCAGAACCTAGAATCGAGGGAATCGGCTATTTCCTAATTTCCCCGATTCCGATTTTTAATTCCCGGCCAAAACGAAGGGAAAATACCGATTTCCGTGTTTTCCTCTCGTTTTTCACTGTAGCACCCTGAATTTTCTCTTATTTCCCACGAATTCAGCTCCCCATTCCTGATCTCGTCCGATTCGTCTTCTTCTCCATAGAGCTCGTCCAGCTCCCCATTCCCGATCTCGATTGCCCCGATTGCGGCCCGACCGTTGCCCCGACCGCTACTCCGACCGCTGCCCCGACCGCGCCCCGACCGCTGCCCCTGCTCTTCACTATCATCATCAAGCTATTGAACGGTTATGCAGTAATTTTCAGAGGACGAAGCTGAAACCCTGAAAATCCAACCAATTGGGTTCAAATTTTGATAAAGGTGCCATTTTTACTCTTTTTTTGATCTGTTTTGATTGTTTTTCTGGTTGGATTACGGATGATCGGATCGGGAGAGCGAGAACATGAATTATTTTTTTTTTTGGTTTGGGGTTACTGAGCTTTAAACCTTTGCTCTTCTCTTTCTTTATCAAACTCTGCATGAGTTTTGATTGATTCTATTAGCTTCCGTGCTATAGTGTTCTGTTGGTTAATGTGCGATTAATAGCAGAAGAAGAGTGTTTTAGTTGCAGAAATCACGGGCAAGTTCTCTACAAATGAGAACAAGGTCACTGTTAGATCCGTGTTTGCATCGGATGACCTGACCACAGCGAAGACAAGCGCAGACAACTCCGGGAAGCTGGGGGCCCATCTTCAGTATGAGCCGAAGCTGAAATTTGTCCTGACATTCTTTGGTGAGTTTCGGCTTGGCACTTGCTCTCAAGCCTTGATGGCTCTTCGGTTTTGCCAATCGAATTTGAAACTAGGCGCGATAAGAAGCCTCCCATGGGTTGGCACTAGCTTGGCAGTAGGACTTATTTTTACTATTCACAAGGATTGCTTGGTGTGGTAGCATGGTTGTCTATTCATCTTGTTTGTTTCTTTATAGTTGGAGGCATTGGTATGGATTTTTGCAAAAAAACCCCCCGAATTTTTCAGAAATTTTTTTAATTTATCTCATTGTAAATATCTTAACGATGAGGGTTTTTTGATAAGTGTATTTATATTGATAAGTGTATTTATTTTTTAAAAATATTTATTATTTTTAATTATTTTAATATATTTCTCAATTCCCTACAGTAAAAACTCATCCAAATACAAGAATTCAACAACTTATGGAATTGATCAATTCCATTTGTCAACCAAACAATGGAAAGGAATTGGCCAATTGCCAATTTCCTATAGTAAATACTCATCCAAACACTGTGATTATCTAATTCCTTTAATTCCTTCAATTCCCCGGAATCACTCAATTCCCACGATTCCACGATTCCTAAACTCGGAATCGAACCAAACGCGCCCTTAATGGAAATATCAACTTGAAAAGTCACCGAAAATATTTGGTCTTTTTAGATTAATAATCAAGAAGTGACGCAGCATAGTGGAGATCCAGACGATGAAGCAGCACGAGAATTTGATGAAGCCATGGTAGATAAATTCATTGATTGAGAGATGATTTGGTTGTCAATGAGAATATGAGGTGCGATGATTTCCAATACTATTGTTGTGATGACCTTGAGGTTATCTGGTTGGAGGATAATAAATTTTATGAGATTGAATCCAATTAAAAATCTAAATTTAAATTGATTTATTTGAATTATTTGGTAATTAGATATTTTTGTAAATATTTGACTTTATTTATAATTACAAAACTTTGATTTGTAATTATAATAGACTTTGGAGATTTTTTTGTAAAAAGCTAAATCCAACTCTACTACGTCAGTTAAAGATTTGAAAAGAGCAGAGAACGAAAAAAATTCACTGTTCTTTCATTTCTGAGTCATTCGTGAAATGATTTTTTTTTTATTTAAAATTTTTCCTCCTCTTCAACTCTTTCCCCATCAAAGAATAACAAAGACTGAAGATACATCAGCTGAAAATTACAGATAAAGGTTTCAGAGTTTCATTTTAAATTTTAAAGTATGTAAATTCATTTAATTCAATTTTAAACTTATTTTCCTCACGAGTCTTGAATCAGAAAGTAAAATTAGAGTCGATAAAATACCTCCCGCGGTTCATGCTGAAGCATTTCTACTCTGTTATAGCTTAGTAATGTGAAATTTCAAAGAAAAAAGTTAATAACTTGATGACTCAAACTTGTCAGTCCTGTGGCCTTATAAACTGTTTATTGATTCATCATTTTAAAAATAAGTTTGATTGTACAATTCAGGTTAGACAGCTTGAAACTATGGTGAGTGGCTCAAGTTTAACTATCTGATTGATATTTATATAATAATGGATGACAGTATAGATAGAGTCAAGTTTTATATGTGTGCTCATTTGAGTGTTCCGTGATGGATCAGAATATTTTACAGTATACTCAGCATCTGGTCTCATCTTGAACTTGCCAGGTCGGAGGAGGATAAATTTTATAAGACTGAATTCGATTAAAAAATTAGATTTAAATTGATTTATTTGAATTATTTGAGATTTTGACCTTTTTATAAATATTTGACTTTATTTATAATTATAAAATCTTGATTTGTAATTATAATAGACTTGAGGGACTTTTTTACAAAAGGTCAAATCTAAAGTTGGGTATAATTCAAAACAAAATAGAAAATGATGATATTCACTATTTTCTTCATTTCTAGTCCATTCAAAGAAAAAAAATTTATTTAAAAATTTTCCTCCTTTTCAACTCTTTTTCATCAAAAAATGACAAAGGCTAAAGGTGGATTAGTTGAGAATTACAGATAAAATTTTAGAATTTCATTTCAGGCCTTAAAATATGTAAATTCATTTAATTCAATTTTAAACTTATTTTCATCATGGGTCTTACATCAAAAGATAAAATTAAGTTCACAATTCGTATCAAAGTAGACTTTTGATAGTTAGTCCACGAAAAATCGAATTATAATTTATTTTTTGTGGAATTGCTTGAAACCCAAATTGAGAAAAATCAAGTTTTGACTGAAATTATTTTGAATAGTCTATTGGTATCCACAATTCTATTGGTGAAGAAAAATTTGAGATTAAATCCCAAAATTTTGATTTATAATAAATTTTCTCGAATCAATTGAATTTTTGAAAAAAATTTTAGTAAATTAAAATTTTAAGAGGGCTTTAATGCAAAATTATAATTCAATTCAAAGCTAATTACATTAAATTATAATTCAAATTCAGTATCTATTAATCAAGATTTAATCTTGATTAATTAAGCTAATGACTATTTGAGTTAATAAAAAAAAATTTTCATTACTATCTAGTATTGGGTATATTTATGAGTTAAAATAACTAAATATTTTCCCAAAAAATTTTGAGGTTATTTTAATTTATAAATATTTTTATTTTTTATTTATTTTTAACTCTAATTAAGACCCAAATGTTGAATTAGTGTAGAAAAGAAATAAATATAGAATATTTTGTAAATTTATTTATGAAAATAAATTCGCAAAATATTCTATATTTATTTCTATTATAAATTTGTAAAAATGGATTTTTATTATTTACAATGATTATTATGGTTTTTATTGGTGGGATCTTATGATTTATATTATTCTCCCAAAGGAGATAATACAATATTATAATTTAATCTCAATTTTAATTTTACTGGTAATTTATGGGATATCGTGGTTTGTGTTAATCTCCTAAAGGAGTTAATATAATATCACAATGATAGTTTCTATTTGAATCAATGAAATAATAAATTATTTATTGTTAAAATATATTTGTTGTGTATTTGAACTATCTATTATAAAATTTGCAGTATGAAATCTAATAGTTAGTTCTTTAAGATCGAGATCTTGAATGGATCAAATTACTCGATTTGGAGAAGTGAACTAGAGGCTCATTTGGTATTTTAAGGTTTTGACATTGCTTTTGACACTCCTAAATCATCTATTGGGTCTAGCTAGTTTGAAAGATCTCAATTTGAAAAATGACATAGAATAGATAAATTAGCAAAAATGGTAATCAGAAGAATAGTTTCTAAAACAATTCGTGTCAGTTTGTCATATGTGATTCTGCTAAAAAATTACTTCAGAGTATTCATGACAAGTTTGTTGGGTCCTTTAAAGCCAAAAAATTATCTTTGACTCGCAAACTCCGCAACACAAAGTTAGCTGAGCATGGAAATGTTTAAGAGCATATCTTGATGATATTTTCAATTACTGTATACTGGACTCGCTGCCCGCATCCTTTGAGACTTTTATCATCAATTACAATACACATGATAGTTGTTGGACGATGAATGAATTACCGAATCAGTATGTCTTAGAGGATGAAAGCAAAAAGCTATTAAAGTTGAATTTGTTAAGATTAAATTAGAAAATCTAATTGAGAAAAAATAAAAATTTAATTCTCAGTCTAGAAATCCCTTCAAGAAGCAAACCTGAAAGAAGAAATTTGTAAAGAATAAGGATAATATTAAAGGAAAAGCACAACTTAATTAAAAGAAAAGGTTTGTTTTATTGCAGAAAGAAAGGACATTTTGTAAAAGAGTATTACAAATTGAAGTTTCTACAAAAAAAGAAACAAGATAAATTAAAATATCTAGTTTGTTTTGAGTCAAATTATATTAATATTTCTCCTGATACATGGATTGTGAACTTGGGATCATCGGTCCATATAACAACTATCATGTAGGGACTCCTAGACTTAAAGAAACCAAATGATCAAGAGAAGTATGTCTTCATGGAGAACAATGAGCGAGCTGAGGTCGTTGGTATTAGGACATATACTTTGGTTCTCCATGGTGATCATACTATTTTACTGTCAAATATAATTTTTGAATCAACTATCATGCGTAACTTACTATCGGTCTCCAGATTTACAAAAGTTAGTTACTATTTTATTTTTGGCAAAGACTATGTATCTTTGATGTATGATGGTGTTATTGTTGCTACTGGTTTTGTTTTTGATGATTTATATAAATTGCATGTAAAACCGAAACTTGACTCTGTAGTTCAATATTATAATATTGATTCTAGATATATATTTTCTTATGATCCAAATGTACAGTTGGATAAGAATTTTTCTCGTTTATGGCATTGTCACTTAGGTCATATTAGTAGAGACAAATTGAAGAGGCTCTGTCATTACAGAATTCTGTATAATATAAATTTTGATGATTTTGGTATCTGTGTGGATTATATTAAAGGTAAAATGACAAGAGTATCATTTCCAAAAATATTAAGGTATGATAATTTATTAGATTTGATCCATACATATGTTTGTCATCTAAATGGGGGTAGCCACAAGAAATGGCCAGAGGTATTTTGTAACATTCATTGATGATTATTTACGATATAGATATGTGTATCTGCTACACAGAAAGTTAGATATTTTTGAAATATTTAAAGTGTATAAGCCTAAAGTTGAAAATTAACATGATAGAAAGATTAAAGCCATCGGGTTAGATAGAGGAAGTGAATACACTTCAAATATTTTCCGAAACTTCTTACAAGAGCATAGAATCATTGCAAATATAACTATTACAAGAAATGCATAGCAAAATAGAGTAGTGGAAAGGAGGAATAGGACTTTGATGGATATGACACGTTGTATATTAGTTTTCAGTGAATTACTGGACTCTTTATGAGGTGAAGCACTGAAAATAGCTATATATATTTTAAGTAGAATACCATTCAAATCTATTTTTAAAACTCTCTTAAAGTTATGGCTTGGCAAAAAACTTAGTATGAATCATCTTAAAATCTGGGGCTATGATATAGAAGTTAGAATTGTTGAACCTAGCATGCCAAAAACTACAGTTCAGAGTTTGAGTTGTAAATTCATTGGTTTTTTGAAAATATTTAAAGGTTACAGGTTATATAATCATGTTCAGGGTTCTATATTTGAAAATAGAGATGTCAAATTTATTGAACAAAACATATTTGTCACAAAAAGTAAGAGGAAAAAAATTGAGGTTGAGGATGAGTCAGATAGAGCTAAACAAGATAATGCACCAATGGTTGTGCCAAGCCAGTTAGATGAAAGACCCAAAAGAATTCGTAAATCAGTTATATCAGATGACTACGTTACATATTTAGAGGAAACTAGAGATATGTATATTCAAAGTTCAAATAATTTATATGATATACCTATATCATTGATCACAGAAAATGATGATCCACTGAATTTTTCAGAAGCTATAAGTAGTGAGAACGCAAAATTTTGATTGAAAGCAATGATTGAAGAAATCAACTCAATGTAGAAAAATAATATTTGGTCTTTAGTGCAAGCTCCTATAAATTGTAAACCAATTGGCTGTAAATGAGTCTATAAGACTAAACTAAAAACCAATAGTGATGTTGACAAGTATAAAGTAAAGTTAGTTGCTAAAGGTTACACTCAGAGAGAAGGGATTAATTATGATAAGACATTTTCTCCAGTCTCTAGAAAAAATTCATTAAGAATCTTTATGACATTAGTTGCACACTATGACTATAAACTCATTCAGATAGATATTAAAATAATATTTCTGAATGAAATTCTTGAAAAAGAAATTTATATGATTCAACTGGAAGGGTGTTAGGAAAGGTGATGAAACAAAAATCTGTAAATTACAAAATTCTATTTATGCTTTAAAACAAGCGTCTTGATAGTGATATATTATATTTCATGAGACAATTATAAAATTCGTCTTTCGGGAGAATAAAGATGATAATTGTGCATATCTAAATGTCAGTAGGGGTAAAGTTCAGATATTGATGTTATATATTGATGATCTCTTATTGGCTGGTAATGAACTGAATTCTATCGGAGAGATTGAAAAAATATTGTCTACAATCTTTTAAATAAAAAATGTTGGCAATGCTTTATATATCTTGGACATTAAAATATACAGAGATAGAAAGCGTCGATTATTTGAACTTTCTCAGGAGACATATATTGCTAAAATTCTTCAAAAATATGGTATGGATAACTATAAAACTGGAGAATCATCTATAGTCAAAGGTAATAAGCTTAATCTTCAACAATATCCTCAAAATAAAATTAAAAGATGAGATATGCAGAAAATTCTCTAGACTTTAACCATTGGAAGTTTGATGTACTTGATTATTTGCACCTGTCCAGATATTGCTTTTGTTGTGAAACTTCTTGGCAGATATCAAAGGAATCCAGGAATGACTCATTGAAGAGCAATTAAGAAGGTTTTTTATTATTTAAAGAAAACTCAAATTATGTACTCTTATTTGATGGTTATAAATCATTAAATATTCTTGGATATACAAACTCTAATTGGAAATGATGTGAGGATAATTTGAATTCAATATTTGGATATGTATTTACTTTTACAGAGAGGATTATTTCATAGCATAGTATGAAACAAACTACTACTATTTTGTTAACTATGAAAGCAAAGTATATACCTTGTTGTGAAGCCAGTAAACATAATATATTGTTAAAATATTTCTTCTCTAACCTCCAAGTGGTTGATCATATTGACAGGCCAATGCATATAATCTATAATAATGATGTAACTATATCTCTCATTAAGAATACTAGATATTATTCCAAAGCAAAGTATATTAAGCTGTATTTTCATTATGTCCATGAAAAAGTTTAGAAAAAGGATATTATTGTTTCACGAATCTCCTCTGCAAATAATTCGGCTGACCCAATAACTAAAGGTTTTACGGTGAAAATATTTAAAGAGCATGTTAATCGCATGGGAATAGTTTGTAAAGATGATATCAAGTTTTGATTATTACATGTATTTTATCTGTTTATAATCTATTTATCAGTAAAATATTATTTTCTCCATTTGAAGTGATTTCATTGATGTATTTTATTTTTAATCTTTCAATTTGGAAAATGAAGTCTTTAAGAATGTCGTGGGTCATTAGGTAGGTTGGTGATGACTACCTACATGAGAACCTAGGGCCCGTTTGGTACGCGGTCAAGGTCAAGATCAAGGTCAAGACTAGTGAACCACTTTTGTAAACTAATATCTTTTTATCAAAATTAAGACTTCAATAATTTAAAGCTCAAAAAATTATTTAATTTTTTATAATAATATAATTTAATAATAATATAAAATAATAAATATTAATTTTACAAGAAAAAAAATTTTCTAAAAAAAGTTGACCTGGTCCCTAACCCCATTCCAAACACAGCCCTAGTGATCATATGTAGGTGATTTCTGAAATGCTTGAGATGTAGGTATGATTGAATATCATATTCATTTTATACCTCTCATTTAGATGAAGTGCATTGACACTTATGGGATGACCTCAGTAAAATTTGTGCATCTAACTGATATATTTCTAAGAGAAGGATGAAGTAAGTAGATCGTCAATAGAAAAGATATAAGAATTCTCACTACCACTATATTTTTATTATATATCTTGTTCCACGAGAACATTGTTTATACTTATATTTGATATTATTCAGCTCAACTGATATAATACTTTACTTGTTTTGACATGAAAATAGTTGGTATATCATTAATATATATCCATCCATGATTGAGCATATATGAAAACTACTGAGAAAGAGTGGTATGATTCATTGTCTCTAAATTGTATAGTTGGGATCCCATATAAAAATTGATTTCTCAAAAAAAATTTATTTTGGTATACATCTACCTGTATATATATAAATAAACAGATCTATAGGCTAAACGAGGAATTGTTAGTCTTATGACTTTATAGACTGTTTATTGATTTGTTTTTTTAAAAAAATAAGTTTGATTGTATAATTCGGATCAGCCAATTTAAAAATATAGCAAGTGACTCAAGTTTAACTGTCTGATTGATATTTGTATGATAATAAATGACAGCATAGACAAACTCAAGTTTTATATGTGTGTTTATTTGAATATTCCGTGATGGGTTAGAATATTTTACAGTATACTCAGTATCTGCTCTCACCTTGAGATTGTCTGGTTGGAGAAGGTTAAATTTTATGAAATTAAATCCGATTAAAAATCTAGATTTAAATTGATTTATTTGAATTATTTGATATTAAAATATTTTTATAAATATTTGGTCTTATTTGTAATTATATAATTTTGATTTATAATTATAATAGACTAGAAGAGTCTTTTTGTAAAAAGTCAAATCTAAATTCCTCCAAAGACATAGAAGGATGATATTCACTATTCTCTTCGTTTCCATTACGTTTAAAGTAAATTTTTTTTTTTTGAAATTTTTAATCCTATTCAATTTGTCCCCAACAAAAAATAACAAATATTTAAGATGGATTAATTAAGAATTGTAGATAAAAATTTCCAAAATTTTATTTCAAATTCTAAGATACGTAAATTCGTTTAATTTAATTTTAAATTTATTTTTCTTACAGATCTTATACGAAAAGATAAAATTAGGATCAACAAAACCATTATGAAATAAACATGGAATTGAAAGCCGATATCAGTCTGAAATATAACATAAGATTATCGGCTAAATCATAAAGTAACTTCCTAACAATCGGTAAAAGCCTTTGGGATCTAATTCTGAACCTTAATGTTATGTTTGCTTTCACCGCTGCCGCTGCCGGTGTTGCCTCCACCGTCACTTTCGGGAAAAACTGTGTCATGCGTCAGAGTCTTCCTCCAGGAAATAAAGAGCACGCGCATTTTTGCCTGCTTAATGTCTCATTGTTGTATTTGATAGCCCATCATGTGCATTCTGTTCGAGGAATTAAGCGAAATCTTTTCTCTAGTATTTGAATTCATTTCATGGAATCATTAATTCCTGAATTTTCTATTTAAGAAGTGTATGTGTACAACAATTTTGCATGGAATGGACGTATATGCATGAATGATGAAGCCTTTTTTCGCGCATGCAGAGCCCCATTCATGCGTGATTCAGAAGTAGTCAGAATTCCATTCTTGAATAAAAAATGCTCAGCCACAATTGAACGCTTTATCAATAACAATATCAGTAATTTTTATTTTCTAAAATTATCAGTGAGCCATGGTACATGTACTTAGGTTTGTGATATATTTTTGGGTGAAATAATAAAAGAATTATCATTGATAAAATTTCTAATGAAAGAAAAATCTTATCAATTATTTGCCAAATTAGTCTCTTCAGCTTACTGCCCGCTCGGTGGGACTATTTATATTGTACCATTATGTGATGCAAACACCGTTTGGTTGGATATCAGAATCATAATCAAGACTAGTGGACTATGTTTATAAACTAATATTTTTTTATTAAAATTAACACTATAATAATTTAAAATTCAAAAAATTATTTAATTTTTTATAATAATTTAATTTAATGATGATGTAAAATAAGTAATATTAATTTTGATTCTGATTCTGTTCCCAATTCAAATGGTGTCCAATCACCTAGACTCCGGATCATGCCATTAGTAGCTTGGATACAATATAAAATCAACTCGAAAAATTGTACCAATTTTAACTTGTTTTGGCTCGAAAATAAATTGGGTGTATATGCATGCATACATGTGATTTTATACGAAAAAATTTGCCATTGCATATATATTATGAGACTCGCTCTTTTCTTTTGTATGAAATATGTATGCTTGTATTTAAACAACTCTAATATATAATTGTAAATCAACATGATTAATGGTAAAATAATAAAAATATACGTTAAATTTAGTTCATGTTTTTTTAAAAATAATTTATAACTTGTGGTTCAGTTGATAACTTGCTAACTCAATCTTAATTTAAATGATCTGAGCCATAAATTGATAGATTAAATTTAAATTCTTTGACTTGGGAAAGAGAAATTAGAGAGAATTATGTTGGGGCTATTTGGATGAATTTTAAAATCCTGAAATTAAAAAAATTAGAAGAATTAAAAATTTAATTATCTAATTTCAGTATTTGATTCGATTTCGAAAGACAAAATTAAAAAAATTAGATAATTTCTCTCTTCTTTCGATTCCGAAAATAAATTCTGAAAATATTTTCAGGACTTCACGAAATTCTCAGAAATTGAGTGGGTCCACTAATCTATTTTTCCACGGATTCTTGGCGAAGAAGGCGAACCGTCTGTTTCCTCCTTTCTTCAACAGCTCGAGCGAATCCCCGAACATGCCCCGTCCCGATCTCGCCGGTCATCTCCCATCCGTGATCTCGGCGAACTCATCCGTCGAAGTAGCCGCTGCTGGAGCTTTCCGAGCTTGTTATTTCGCAGGTTTTTCTTCTTTCCTGATCTCACGAGGTATTTTCTTCTCAAATCTGGGGGAGCTTCTTCTTCCAGTAGCCATCTCAAGCTTCTCCCCGAGCATGCCTCGTCCCGATCTCCTGGCCCTCGAGGTGGCCCTCCTTGGCGAGCCGCAGGAGAGGAAGCACGCCGTCTTCCTCGATGATGAGCTTGCCGTAACGATCATTGTCGCGGGCCAGGGAGACGAGTGAGGCGGTAGCGTCGGTGTGGGCCTCGAGGGAGGGGCCGGTAAGGAGAGCCCCAATTTGGTCCCAGATGAGGAAAAGAATCGGCTCATTCTAGGCGATCGGAGGGAGGTCGAGGTGGACGTCGTCGTCGTCGTCGTCGTCCGCGGTGGAATTGGAGACTCGGATGAGCCAGGAGAGGCCGGCGAGGGAGTTATCGAGGGAGATGGCTGCGCACTTGAAGGCTACAGCGGGGATGATGGTGAAGAGGCGGCGGAGGGTGTTGTGGGCGCGACGCTTGGAGACGAGGTTAAGGGCCTTCTCCAGGGCTTGCTCGGTGTCGTCGGTGATACGGTGGGTGGGGTGCTCGTAGAGGTCGACGCGGGCAGCCTGGCGGAGGAGGGCGAAGAGGCACTCGGTCTTGGACTTGAGATCGAGGCACTCCTGGCGGAAGGTGTGGGTCTCGTTGGCAAAGTTGGTGACCTGGTTGGCGAGCTGGATCGAGCGACCAAGGATGGCCTTCGTTCCCTCCCCCATTATCATCTTCTCCAGCAACCGATGATCCCTCTAATGTCTTCTTCGTCTTCTCCGCAGGATTGGGGGGAAGTGGAATCGAAGAATTTTGGGAAGATATCTGGCAAGAATTTTATTAATTTTTAAATAAATTTATTTTGTAAAATTTTGTTCATTTTTAAATTAATTTATTTTGCAAAATTTCCTTCATTTTTATATTAATTTACATGTTTTCATTTTAAATTATTTCCATATTTTATTTAAATATAAATAAATAATTTTTTAATAACTATAATTTATAATTTTATTAAATTATTTAACTTATTAGTTAAAATATAGTAGATAAATCCTGAATTAATTTTATTATATTTATATAATTCTCCATTTATGGATTATTTTAAATTTTATATTAATCTTTGAAATAATAAATAATGTGTTATGAAAATATGTATTTTATGTTTATCAAATTATTTAACAAAAAAATTATATATTAAATAAGTCCTAAATTAAATATATTATAGTTATAGATTCTTTTATTTTTTAGTCTTTTTAAAAATTTATATTACTTTTTTCCATTAACTTACCATTTTCTAATATTCAATATATTTTATTATATTAGTTACTTATAAATAAAGCCTCAATTTTTAAAAAATAATATATATTATGTGTTTCTGAATTATATTTATATTTTTTTTATTTTGTACCAAATTTAATATTAAATTTTATATATTTTCTTATTTAACTAAATTATATTTTTTTTCATTCCTATCCAATCAAACACCGAAATTGCTGGAATTAATGGAATTGGTCAATTTTATTTACCAACCAAACAATCGAATTCTAAAATTGAGGAAATTGGAGAATTCCTAATCTAAAAAATATTTATCCAAACACTAAAATTATTTAATTCCCTCAATTTCTTAAAATGAATAGAATTAACTAATTTCTCAATTTCAGCCTCCAAATCTATCGAAACATCCCCTAAAAATTGAGAGAAAAATGGTCAATTTTTATTTCTTAAATTGGTCAAAATCGGATAAAAATATAAATACTTTTAGAATACTCCTCATCTAGAGATTTAGAGAGGCATTTTTCTGCAAATTTTGTTCGGAATATATAAAACTTGAAAATCAGTCAGTGATCAAAATTTGAATCTCAAAGGAAAAAAAATAGGAAAATTATCATTATCGCATCGTCCTCACCATCACCGCTGTTGCTACTATAACTGTTGTTAAGAGGCGCTTCCATTACTGTCATTTCCATCCCCGTGTACATTCAATTGACTATTGAAAATCAGATATTTAACAGCTCAAGCATGAAAAATAACCCACTCGATCGTTTACTCTATCATGACTTCCCCTACGCTCCATTTTATAGCCCATCATAATGTACATTTTGATTTGGAAAGGCCATGAAATCCTTTCCCAGATCTTTCGATTCAATGAAACTTCTGTGTCGTATGATCTATAATTCATGCATGTATATCCATCCATAAACACTGGCGTGCATGCATGGGGTATTCCCATTCATGCACATGTTCGTTGAGCCTTAAGATTTAGGTTTTGTTTAATTCTCTCTGCGGAAGAACAGCAAAGGAACTGCATTTGGAATACTTAAAAAGTCATGTACACGACGATGAGAAAGTATTCATTTTTTTGTTTTTGATAAGCACCATCAAGGGATAAATCCCTGATGTTATAATATTAAATGTGATAAATTAATTTCACATCGGATATTGGACAGATAGAATTCAATATATATAGTGAAAAAGATTCATATCCCATGAGTTTAAACTTTTAGGATAATTTGGTATCTGGTCCATTATATTATTTCGATTCGACACTCTTTTGACTTTCTCGACAAATGGTATTACCGTGATGGTGCGACTGAATTGAGTCGTATGTTAGTTTTTTTAAAAAAAAATCAAAAGAATGAGACAAAAACTCGTTGATATGGGTCATACGATGAAACTGGTCAAGTAAAAGAGCTTTTGATTAAGAGTGTTAAAATTGATACGGTCAAATCACACATGAAGGGGGAGATTATTATAATATCACGTGTGATAAATTAGTTCTACATCAAATATTAGATAAATAGAATCTAATATATATATAGTGAAAAAAATTTATATTTTATAAAGTTAAATTTTTAAGATAATTTTCACCTTCCAAGATATTGTCAGGCTTTGCAATCCATACTTCTGACATCACATCCGAGACTCCCAGCAGAGTATCAATCTAAACATCGTAACAGAGTGTGTGAGAATCCTCTAGCATTCCTGTTCGGGGCCTTCTCGGCGCTATGAATTGATTGCTGTCTACGGTTTCTCGATCACAGGCAAGGGATATCCAAGTGTCACAAGTTCAAGTATGTTCATGCGACAGACACATGCATCGCACGCATTGCTGGAGGTACCCCCACTAGAGGAGCTAGACATCTTTAACTTCCCTGTTGTCTTTTGATAGAAACACGAAGCCACAAGACAAACTCACTCTTCGCTAGCGCCTAGAATGAGACCAACCAAGACTCAGTGACTCCAGCGTCATTGCAACATGGCAACACTGTTGGTTGAGCTAGTTAAATCCATCAGCTAAATTGTACAAGAGAAAGCAGCTACAAAATGATACCTTTCAATTGTGGTACGAGGAGCATTTAGGATCAGACTCTGGACCTCAAAAGAAGGTGTTTTAATAAAATCATCGTCGCCACTGGAAATTGTGGTTGTCATCATCAGTGTTGGGAGCGACTTCCATTCCCTTGTGCAGAAGAATTCACTCACTGTCTCCATTTATAGTTTTATACCCAATCAATTATCTACTAATTTAGAAACGCCATCAAATTTTAACTAAATATTTCAATTAATTTAATCGAAATATTTAGTTGTTTTGGTAGCAAAATGAAAGATATGCTTTACCAAAAAAAAAAAAGGGACAATTAGGCACAACTCCCTGATAAACACTTTATTTTCCAATAATTTTTGCGAATTCAATATTCACCTACAATCCACTTTTTTCGAGATTTTATTATTCGCAATTTTTCGATTAATTTTAAACCAAACTTTTCAATTATTTACTCCATGAAATTACTATTTTGCCCCTTAGTAAAATATCTGACAAAATTCTATAATTTGCAAAAAAAGTCCTCATTTTTAAAAATATTATAAAAAAATAATTTTAGCTAAATTTACAAAAATTGTTGAAAAACTCTTATTTTCATAAAAATTTGGAGAAGAATCCTCGTTTCCTTAAATATTTACAAAAGAGTCCTTTTTAAAAAAAAATATAAAAAAGTGCCCATTCTTAAAAAAATTTGTAGAAAAGCCCTCATTTTCTTGCAAATTTGAAGAAAATCTTCTTTTCTAAAAGAATTACAAAATAGCCCTCATTACTTCTTAAAAATTTGCAGACAAACAATTCAAAACAAAGCTTTTTCTGCAAATTTTAATGAAAGTGGGTGCTTTTCTATGAATTTTTTATATAACAAGGACATTTTTACAAATTTTTTGAAGAAGAAAATTTTTCTTTAAATTTTTAAAAATAAGGCTTTCTATAAATTTTCAAAAAAAATGAGGATTTTTTATAAATTATTAAAGCAATGAGGGTTTTTTGTAAAATTTTTTAAAATTAAGAGCTTTTTTGTAACTCTTGAAGAAAACGAGGACTTACCTTCAAGTTTTTTAATAAATAAGGCTTATTATGGCTTTCCTATAAATTTTTTTAAAATAATATTTTTTATCTAAATTTTTAAGAAAAGGAGATTTTTTCTGTAAATTAAAAAATCTATAAATTTTTAAGAAAAAAATGATCTTTTGAAAAAAATTTAAGAAAATTTTTTACAAATTTTTAAATAAACAAGGGTTTTTCTGCAATTTATTTTAAAAATGAGGACAAAATTTTTTGCAAATTATGAATAAATAATTTTAATAAATAAGGCTTACTATGGCTTTCCTATAAATTTTTTAAAATAATATTTTTTTATCTAAATTTTTAAGAAAAGGAGAGTTTTTCTGTAAATTAAAAAAATCTATAAATGTTTAAGAAAAAAAATGACCTTTTGAAAAAAATTTAAGAAAATTTTTTTACAAATTTTTAAATAAACAAGGGTTTTTCTGCAATTTATTTTAAAAATGAGGACAACATTTTCTGCAAATTATGAATAAATAAAGGTTTTCTACAATTTTTAGAAAATACGACTTTTCTGTAATTTTTGAAATGAGAATTTTTTTTACAAATTTATCACCCTGAAAAATATTTAACTAAGGGGGTAAATAAGTGAAATTTTTTGTTTAAAATTAATTGGGAGGTTGTTTAAAGGGATTTTAAATAAATATTAAATTCACGAAAAATCGCTCCTAAATAAGATATTTTTCAGTTTTTGTACTTGATTTTCTATAAAAATAAAAAATATATGGTTATGCATGATATGACCACTTTATGACGTTAATTAGATTAAAAAAATTATTTAATAGTCAAATTATCAAATTCTATTGTTTCGTATTGTTTGCATACTATTTCGTGCTATAACAGTATTAAATATAATGATAAAAACGTATATTTTTTCATTATTTATATGTCATTAGTTTTAATTATAATATTTGATTTTTAGTTATATATATTTGATTTTCATCATTGTATATTAATTATATTCATATGATCAGAAAAAAGATAACGAAAATGATCAATTGCATAATGTTATTGTAAAATAATATGAAAAAACATATCAAGCACCTGACTCATGTTACTGTAAAAAAATTAAGAATTTTTAGCAAAAAATATATGTTTTATTGTAAATTTAAAGAAAATTACATATCTTATTATTATTATTGATAAAAAAAGTCACTTGTATTATATTATATATTTATAAAAAATTATATCGATTAAAATATTCTTAAAAAATATTTTATTTTTTTATAATTAAATTAATATGAAAAACTAAATTATTCTCATTTGCTTTTTTTTGACAGTCGATTCATAATCACTGAACAACAAATTTAACAAAACTAAATTTTAAATTCTCAATTTCATAATAACAAACAATCGATCTTTTATTAAACCTAAAATATAAAATCAAATAAGAATAATTTAGTGTTTTTAAATTAATTTTAATTGATAATATTGAATTAAAAAATATTTTTAAATATTTCAATTGATGTGATTTTTGTAAATTTATAATATAAAATAAATAATTTTTTTACTAATAGCAATAAGACATATGTTTTTTGACAAATTTTTACTAAGACGAGTGATTTTTTACAAAAAAATCTAAATTTAACTATAAATTTCAAGATTTACGGTCCAAATTAATTGATAAATTCTAATAAATTTTAGAATTCACTCAAAGTGTGCTACTCTCTCATTCTTCTTATTAAACTTGTTCTCCTCATGCAAAATCAAATTCACGCGCATTACTTTAACTTGTTAATAAAATAAATCCACAAAAATCTATAATGGTAACCATATAAACGGACCCAACTCATCACAATGTCGACAGATGAGCTTCTCGTCTAACCTAAAAAATGTTTTAAATCTGGAACTAATAATCTCCTACTTAGAAAACTGAATATAATCGTCAAATTAATAATAAAAGTTAAGCAAGATAAACCCGGGTAATACACAAGACGTCCCGAATTAATCCGTGCAATCACTTCCATATTGTCATCTTTCCCTGAACAAACATAAAAAATTATGTTTAAAAAAAAATTTTAAGAAAAAAAATACTAACCTCATCGGTCATTGTTAAGTAAATATTTTTTTTACAAAGTCTCAATAACGCAGATAGTTTCTTACTAAAAATTCACGTAAAAACAGAAAATCCTTGTATTTTCATTAAGAACAAAACGAATTAAAAAATGCAATGAAACATTTATAATATAATTAGAGAGAAAAATATCAAGTCTTGCTCGGTGAATTCATCAACGATGAGAGAATGCAATTCTAGTAGTGTATGAGGATCTATCTATGTGGGGCGCTTTTCAATTGGGTGTTGGATTCTTCTTGTCGTGTCATTGAATAGTATCTTCTCGATCCAGACTGCCTCCGTGCCATGAATTGATCAGCAAGCTCGGGTTATGGATCATAGGCAAAGGATATACGAGCCAACTGTGCATTATTGAAGGTTGCCATATGCCGGAGGAGCTAGATATCTTCTCCTCGGGGATCAGCCGCTGTAACGGATTTCGACTGAGAACTACCCCGAGGTCTCCTTGTTGCCCCATGTCAGGTGCCCGAACGTCAGAGACGAGTCGCCCTCCGTCATCTCAAGGCACTCAACTAATCTCAAATACATCCTCTGCCAAGGAAGGAATGCCCATGGTCAGTGACTCTAGTTTCATTGCGACGTACAGAAAGCATATAATACGTACGAATACCTTTGAATTGATAAATCACGGGCACTTGGGATTGGACTTGGGACCTTAAAAAAGAAAATATTAAAATAAATATATCATTATCACCACCGTGATCCTGGTCGTCGTCGTCGTCGTCATCATTGGAAGGCTGTTCCATCGCCTTGTCTACAAGAACTCACTCACGGTCTTCATTTTATCCCGATGCACTCCATTTTTATAGCCCGTCGTGTGTATGCCAATTTGGAGAGGGCAGTAAATGTTCACCGAATCTTTCAATTAAGTGAAATATATGGTCATGCGGGGTACCGTCGCTTCTATCAACGTGTCTCGCATGCATGTACATTACATGCACCTGTGCTTTTATTTATTTCTTTCCATGGAAGAAGATTCACTGCTCGTTGCGTTGATCAATTTCCATTAAAGCAAACCATCCTTCAGCCCTGGTTGCCCGGATATGCAGCAACTGACGTTGATCAGTTTTTGGCCGAACCTCTGGAGCATTATCAACCCCACAAGCTCTCGCCGCGTCAAACTGGGTTCATCTGGAGGAAAATGCAAGTCCTAATTGTATGAGAATTTGAAACAAAAACTAAAGCTTGAATAAAATTAACATAATAATTAAAGTTTTAAGTTTCAGCCTAAACCTAAATCTATCGATTTCTTCGGTTAAGACCGCTAAAAAAAGTAAATTTAGAAATTATTTTAAAAAATTAATATTTTTTAAATCGAAAAATGTTTGAAGCAATCAAAATAATCAAATCGGTCAAAATGAAATAACTGGACCAAAATTAAAATTTAAAATCTCAATTATAATATAAATAAATATTTTTAAATTATTTTATCGGGAAAGTTTGGAATTGGACTTTGTACCTCAAAAGAAGAAGATGATGCTACGATCGGAGCATGGTCGTCGCCGCCGCTCATACACGGTCTTTACTTAAGCCCCGGCACTCTATTTTATAGCCCATCATGTACATTCTGATTTCTAAAGGCCATTAAATTTTTACCAAATCTTCCTATTAATCGGAAGATATATTATATTTTGTACATACTAATAAATACTAGATTCGTGAATTATATGAATATTAAAGTCTATGGACTCACAGATTTACCCAGACAAACAGCCACTTTATGAAATTCCAATTCTCCTTGGATTCATTGGTTTGATGTTAAAAAATAAAATAATTTCGTTTCCAAATAGTATCTTTAATTCAAATTTAGATTAATTAATTTGATTAAAAAAAATAAAATTATTTCAAATCAAATGTTGCATATGACTTATATGAAACCAGCACCCTCATATATGATCCAAGTTTCATGTTTTGACTAAAGCTTTTGTAACTTGGAAAAGATCTAAATCTCGTTAAGCAATTTTCATACTGTCTTCTTGCCTCAAAAAATACACACACAAAAAAAAAAAAAAAAAAAAAAAAAAAAGAGCTCTCCAAATTGCCTGAAAAAAAAATTATAAATAAATATGTTTCATTCATCATAAAGAAATTAAGAAAATTTCTAGCACATTAGAGCAACATTTGATCTTTTCAATGAAGTTGATGTGTGATTTGATAGTGAACATGGCCAACCAGTAGTCAAGAGCTTAGAAGGATATCGCCAATGGCTTGTCGGACGATTGCACGCTGCATATCTTCATCCTCCTTACCTTCCTGGTTAGTCGGAGACAGAGGGTTAGAGCTTGGCGGTGAAGACAACATTTGAACCCTTCACCCATGGTGACTATATATGTCAAACTGCATTCAAGCAACTGATGCAATGGTTTCGGCGACCTGGGATCGAAGTTTGGGCTTCAAAGAAGAAGATGCTACAGTAAGAGCATGGCTGTTGGGAGGTCATGTATACCCTGATCTGGAAAGGCCATGAATTCCTTGACAAATCTTTCCATTGATTGAAGGATATGGTCATACATAGTACAAGCATGAACATGCTATATTTGTTGTCCCTTGTACATGGTACACCGATCTTTCTCAATGAATTCATCAACAACAAGAAAAAGAACAATACAAAAGTTTACATCAACAATCTAGTAGTGTATGAGAATCCCTCCAGGCATTTTCTGAGCTATGTCTTGGATTCTTGTTGATATTGATTAGTATCAACAACGTTGGCTTCTGGATCATAGGCAAAGGATATAGGAGCCTCGCGTGAACTGGATGAGCTAGATATTTTGGCTGGGCTGCTGAAACAGGCTTCTATGTATTGCCAAGAACTGCTTCAAGATATACTAGTTGTGGCACACTAGGTTCCGGAAGGTCGAAAACAAACTTGCCGTTCGTCATGGCAATGTAAGCACGCAATCTGAAATATGTTGTCTGCTGCGAGACGCCCTCATTCAGTGACTATAGTATTATTACAACACAGAAAAACTACCAATACAATGAACTTTGTATTTCCAGCTATATTATCCAGGAAAAAAACGAACTAATACCTTCCGACTATGAAACTAGGAGCATTTGGGATTGGATTCTAAGCCGCAGAAGAAAAGTAGATGCTACCATTAGAGCATAGTTGCTGCCGCTATCATCACCGTTGGGAGGCGCTTCCATTCCCTTGTGTAGAAAAAACCCACTCAAGTTCTCTATTTATAGCCTATTAGTATTAGATTTTTACCAAATCTTTCAATACATTGAAAGATATGGTTACGTATGGTAGCATGGCCTCTATCACTGTATCTTGCATGCATGAACATGCATCATTCCTCTATCTGGGGAGCCCCATTCATGAACTTGTGTTTCTGTTTATTTATTTACATAAAAGAAGATTCAGGTTCTTGTTCTGTGACATCTGGTTGCTGTGTTAATCAATTTCCATTGAAGCCAGTCACATCCTTGCGGCTTTGAGCCTTGTTGGAATTCCAAATCACCCACTCGTAATGGAAGCTTCAAGTTTTTTTGACTAATTTTTGTTGCATTGCTGGAAGGGCCGAGATGTTATCGTGAGCTACATCATCCAAGAGTAAGCCATATTTCATCTTTGCATTAAACGCCATCAACAGCAACCAAGTCTTAAGTGGATTGGTTGAAGCTTTGACATTTTTAAGTGCACTCACAAATCATGATCTTTAGCTCCACATTTGACATTTGATCTCAAGTGCATGTAGCCAAGAGAAGGTGAACAGACAAGAGCACTTGGAGCCATCAGCCAAACTAGTCATTCTACAAGTCACAAGTCCTTCACCTACATCAACGACAAATACAATGTTATACTAGTTCCTTTTAATCTTGTCATTCTCCTCTGAACTTCTCTTGCACCATGGCCTTCAGCAAGTTTTTCTCCATGCTACTTCTGCTTAAGCTAGTGTTCTTCTCGAGCATCGATGCGTGCCTAGCCGCTCGCTGTTCCTTCAACTCGCAGGAGGAAGTCCCGTCGTATGAAGAATCTCCAAGGCTACCCAAAGCAAAGTTCCCTCCATTGCAAGATATGCCAGATTTGCCTCAGCCTGAACTACCACCAGAATCAGTTGCACCATCTTTTCCTAAGCCTGCACTACCACGAGAACCAGACGAGCCAACTTTGCCTAAGTTTGAAATGCCGCCTGAGACAATTGAGCCGCAATTTCCCAAGACTGAATTGCCTGATATGCCGCCAACTCCACTAAAGCCACCATCGCCGCCAAAATTAAGAGTTCCAAATCCTCGTAAACAACCTAAGCCACCACCACAGCCAATCATGCCAGCTATTCCTAACCCAGAGGCGCCGCCAAAACAAGATATGCCTCCTTCGTCTAAGCCCAAACAACCACCAGAACCAATGGTGCCAACATTTCCTAAACCCGAGTTCCCGCCGGAGCCAAAAGCACCACCAGAGCCAATAATGCCAAGTCATCCTGAGCCAGAGTTTGCCTTGCCGCCATTTTCGACCATGCCCACCTTTCTCCCGAAGCCAGAGCCCGTATTCCCTTCCTTCCCGAAGATACCCACCGAGACTAGCCCTTAAATGCAAGCGACCTCGACCTCAACATTCGAACATGCCACCATTGTTCGCGAGTTCAATGCAATGTTTAGATGCCAATGAAGAATAAGAGGGTGATTGTATGTCAAAGTCTTTATTCCTCAGTGAACAACAATGCATATTTAAAATTCTCATAGGATATTGGCCTCATCCAGAGATGAAGCAAAGGCCTTGTCTCCCCTATTTACAAACTCATAAATAATCAAAAAAAGGCATCAAAAACTGAAACTCTAGTTAACTTGATTTGTGTCATCGTTTGCTGCAGGGGCAGAGGAGGGCTGTGGCTTGGAGTCATCGTCCATGTCAAGCACTTTGGCATGCATGGCGTCGCATAGCCGGTCGTGGCTGACATGACTCAGGATCTGAAGCAACAATCAAAACCCTAATATCAAGAATCAACAACACAAACAAAGCAAAATAAAAGGCCATTAATGGAAGAAAGGGAAAACCTTTGAGACATCTTGTGGGGGGTTTAGGGTTTGAATTTCTTCAATGATCTGAGTTTGGTTGGGATGATCCGTCAATGATTGAGCCATTTGTTTCTTCCTCTCTGAGACGTAGAACTGGTCCGTGATGGGTGGAGAAGACGAGAGGAACAAGATGTGTATAAAAGGCGATGAAGGACAAGTCATTTTTCGCTCCTGGAATTACTTGCGGGATCGGCAAGTGGTTGGCAACGCAGTCGTTTAGGTTCAAGTTTGACCTTTTGTTGAGTAGGTCAACTCGCTCATTTTCTGTGGAATTTTCATGGAAATTAAGTTGCATGTAAACACACCTGCCACTATTTTCATCCCAATAAATGAAAAAAAAAAAAAAGAAAAAAAAAAAGAATTGTAATCAATATCATGTGTCCAGGCTCAAGGATTTCAAGGTGGCTGACAGGCCAATAGTACCTGAGAAAAAGTGGGCTGACTCGGTCAGGACCACCGCAAAAAGCCCTGCACGGCCCTGCCCGCTGCCCAGGAGAGAACCCCTCCGCTACTTGCTCCTCGTAACTCTTTTTCTATACCGTTGTTCAGACAGGACAATATATCATCCGATCTATCCGTTCGAATCCGTTATGAATTAAACTAATTTGAATTTATTATAATTAAATTTTAATTATAATTTGGTCATTTAAAAAAAAATTGAGTTGTTATTAAATCAATCGGCATAATTTATTTATTACTCGACTAACTTATTTATCTAATTAGACCGGCTCAAATCAAATCGAATTATAATTCAGTTAATTAAACGGATCCAATCAAATCAGATCGGATTGCGAATAAATGAATTATTTGAATTGAGTCAAATACTCTTTTAAAAATCAGATTAAATCCAGATTTAAAAATTTAATCTATTTAATAAATTTATTGAGTTTGAATTGATAATTTTAATGCAATATTACGAGTCTGGTTGAATCCGAACTCGACTAATCCGATTGTGAGATTGACCGCTGTCGTGGTGAAACCAGGACAGCTGTGTATCCAACCGGCTACGAAGGTATACTCGTCGTGAAAGAGTCGCGATCTGATTATACCCGCATGTGTACTCGGGATGGTGGAACATGGCCAAACCAACATGCCGAAAAGGCACCCGGAATCAAGTTGGATGTCACACTTCCAGCAGGGCACCCATGTCCATAGCTGTTACTCAAGTGGACTCTGTCCTCCCCTCTCAATAATACATCCAAATTCAATGTTCACAGAAAGCGACTCCAACTTTACATATCCTAATAAAAAATAGAGTTAATTATACATTTTTTTAAAAAAATTCTTATTAAATTATATATTTTTAAAAAATTTAAAAGTAATATATAATTCATTAAAATTTTATCAAATTATATATTTTTCATTACAACTTCAAAAAATAAATATTTTTAAATATTATTAAACATACTGTATGATATATGTATCATTAGAATAAAAATATTTATATAGTATATATCATTTAATGTCATTTATATTAAAAATGAAAATATTCTTGGTTAAAGGAAACTTAAACAGTTAAATCATTATGGTAAAAAATTCTCTTTTATTAGTTCAATTTAGAGTTTTTATCTTAAATTATATTTTAACTGAAAATATAAAATGACTATTTTGATCATGGTACAATTAAAATTCATTTCAGTTTGATTTCAAATTAAATTTAAACTCAAAATTTAAAATGATAATTTTATCCTCGTTAAAACCCATTTTAACCGGATTTTGACTCGAATTGAGACTCAATGTAAGCCAAATTTGGAATTTGATATGAACCAAATTTGGAGACCATTTTTGCTCATATTTCTCATTACACTAATCTATACTTAATTGGAGTTTTTTTTTTTAAATCAATCTAGATGATATTAAATAATTTTTTTTTTTTTCAAATATTGTTGGTTTTAATAATAAATTTATATTTAATGAGACTTTTTTAACATATTCAGTCACTATATATATATATAATTTAGACTAAAAATATACCATTTAAAAATATTTTCAAAATTATATATATATTTTAAATTTTTTAAAAAAAATTTAAAGGAGTGATACGTAATTCATCAAAAAAATATATATATACTGCTGCGTCGTCCAGTTGATGAGACGCGAGCTCCCCGAAAGAACAGGAATCTTGCCAGCCAGAACCGCAGCAGGATTTGGACACCTGCACGGTACTCCTCTTTTTAAAAGCAAATAATTAAATCAGAAATTTATCGAGGAAAAATCCAAATCGTCAGACATCGCATCATTGTGCTCTTCTCGTTGTCCGCGCCGTCCGGTCTCCCAAGTTATTGAAATTTATAAAAAAACTACCCAAAGATTTTTGATCTGTTGGGACCCACCGCCGACCAACGGTCACGTGCATTTTTTAGCCGGAATTCGAATTTGGCAATGGAGCCGGCCGTGAAAGCGCTACGCGACAAAAAACAGCCTGGTCCTGGGTACTGCGGAATGGTGACGTGGCCTGCTCCGCTTCTTCCACGTAAGATCACCGGCTGGAGTACTTTAGCCAGACCTAGCGCTACCGGCTAAAATACGCTGCTTATATAAGTACAAAAATCCAAAACTGCCGCTAAAGACAAACGGAATAACTCGCACATGGGGACAGCTGGAAAGCACGTGCCAAAGATAATTTCAAAAAGAAAATGGCAAATTTTAAAAAATTTACAGCTGAAGTGAGCAAGCAGAAATGAGGAAATTGGCTCACAAAAAATTAACAAAACGAAATAAAAATTCAAAAAAACCAGGCAATATTTTTCCCGAAATTTGTCACTGTTTACCCGATGATCGGATGTGATTTCGGGTTGCGGGATCCTTCTTCTGCGGGGAGAAGAGCTGGCCGAATCCGAAAATGGAACCTGATTTGGCAGAGGAACCTCGAAGAGAGCAGACCGGAACGTTGAGAACCGGGCTGACCCGAACGCGAACCACGTTGGCCGAGTAGGACCGCTCCATGCCGCGATGCTTGACTCTCGGGCCGCCGGTGAAGCTCCCGGGGCTGCTCGAGCTCCGCTCCAGGCCCTGGAACACCACCTTCCCCGACGCGTTCATCCTCGGGCTATCCACCGGCGGCTGAGCAGGAGGCGGTGGCGCTGCGGAGGCAGCCGCCTCCGCCCGACGCACTGGTCGCGAAACTTTAACCTTTGGCGGGTTCCGAACAAGCAGGATCGGTGGCGGGCCGGGCTTCTCAGAATCGAGGGAGAGGCGAGGAAGCTCCTCGTGATCTGCAACGGAGGATGATAAGGAAGAGAAGGAAAGGCGGCACGACGACAGCGAGACAGATTCCGGATCCGAGTCGAGGAGGAGCGGGAGGTTGAGCGCGGAGTCGTTCGCCGGCGATCTAGTGCTACGGTGAAGGAGTTGCTTCAGCGATCTCGATCTAGGGTTAGGGTTCTTCGACGACGAAGACGACGGTTTCTGTTGTTCCGACTTGGAGCTCTGGAGCTTTCTCATGCCGAGAAACTCGCTCCACCGTCTTGAACACCTGGGGGCTTTTGGAGACAACGCGTTGGCCTCGCCCACCGCGTTCTCAGCTCTGGGCTCCTCAGGCAGAGAAGGCGAGGAACGGACGGCCGTTGCGTGGAGCGGGACGAGCTTGCCATTGGAGAAAAGCTGGTCGGCGGGAAGCATTGCGACGGGGTCGTCGAGGCGGAACTCGAAATCGGGGGGATCGGGGTTGTCAGGCTTCGCAGTGAGGTTGTCGAGAGGGTTGGTGCCGTCGGAGACGTCGCGGCTGAAAGAGATGCGGGAACTGAGCCAGCCGTAGGCCGCCGGTGGACAGTCGAGGAAGGGATCCGGCGAAAGCCCAGGGTTGCTAATGAAGGCGGAGGCCATCAGGGATCGTGAATCGAAGGTGGCGAAAAAAGGAGTAGAGCGAGGAGATGGGGTCCGGGTAGGGAGTATATGGACGAGTGGTACTGGAATGGGGTTTGTCGTTTAGGGGAAAGGGTTTGCCATTGTTGTTTTGATTAATTACAAGTTTAGGACCAAGAGAGTAAGTCCGGAATTTGGAGGTAGAATGACTAAACTACCCATCGAATTGTGCAGTGGTTTTTTCTTTTTTGTCAAAAAGAGAAATTATTTGATGGTAATAATTTTCTCAGAAAATTAGGTGACGTGTAAATTATTAAATTGGTTATAAAATGCTACATCAAAGCATTGACTCAGTTTTGCTTGGTATTATACTTGTACCTTTTTTTAAAATAAGATAGCATAGAGTTAAGATTTTACTGTATTTTATTTAATATAAATTACCAATTCATCTCTCATAAATAAATTATTTAAAAATAGATTACATTTAATTTTATTGTGAATAATAGAGGTTAAGTTTAGTCTATCTTAAATATGGTATTCTAAAGGAAATGGATGAAGAATGTGATAAAGAAAAAAATTATATTCAAATATTTTATAAACTAAATCATAAGAATTGTGGTGGTTCAATTTTTAACGATTATACTGGATAATATATTTAAGGAGTCGACGTGGCGCGCTACACTCGTGTCAAAGCACGATCAGATCCTATCCACGAGACCTCTAATCGGCCGACAGCACCGAACGTGTCCGTTACCGCGGGCCGTCCGGCGTCGCCTGAACCGTAAAACCTCGAGCCGGAGTTGGGCCCCGACAAGTCACTTCACGTACGGCGCAGCCACCATGCGACAATAACAGTAGCCCCCGGTTGACACCGATAATTACGGGATTTGCCCGCACTATCGTTTTCATGAGTTCCGGGGCATGCGAGGCACAGGCGCACAGCACAGCCCCAGCGCGCCCCGCGCCGTCGTTCCGGTGCTCCATTCGCGGGACCCGCCGGACCCGACGCCCGTCGACGCTCCTCGTGGACCCCGCGCGATCGGACGGCTGCTGTTGCTACAGGACTTCATCAATCATTCAAGATTCGTGATGTTTGGGACTTTTTACAAATACCCCCTCAACCATTTTTTTTAATTTTTTGGCAATTAAATTTTTTTATCTAACAAACAATTTGTTTTAATGTTTTTATATTTGTAACAACTTATAAGTTTATTAACAGATAATCTTTCTCTTAGTAAATTTCTTGACTGGGAAATTTCTCAAGATGTATTTCGAGATAGGGAGATAATTAAGATAGAGTAAAATCTCTAAGTTAGGTTTAATTCCATTTGATTTTGTTCAAAAATACAATTTGTTGAAAGTTGAGTTTTCGTGGATATAATAATCAAATGTCAAAAAAGTCCTTGTAAAAACCGAAAGTCAAAATATTTATCTAAAAATTAGTTGAAATCAGAGAGCGATATTTGATTAAGAACTATTTTAAGCGGGTATTCCCAGAAATCTTAGGCTGATAGCCCGTTTAGGACCGGACGGGAGGATCCCTCGCCGGATTGACGGCGACTTTCGGCGTGGGGCCCGCAAGATCTGTTGGTGGGGTCCACATCAGGTGACGCTTGTCATGATTGGATCAGTCGGAGATAGTCTACAGGGCGCCCTGTTCCCTGGACTTCGCTCCCACACATCAACTCCTCAATTTCAAAACAATTTACGCGCTCTGCCACAGGAGCATCTCGGCCGTCGATCTCGTGCGGGGGGGGGACATTTCCGGCGAATCGAGGCGGAGCCACGTGCGACTCTTTAATCATGCCGACACCAGAGCAACAGTGGTCGCGTGCCCCGAGCTCGGCTGCCACCGGCAGGGTAAAGTCGTCTTTCCGTTTCGTGTCATTCGTGTTAAACAGAGATTTTGTCTGGTTAGTTTAAATCATGATGCGGGCCAGGGATCGTAACTGGCTTGCATGTGGGGACCACGGGCTCACTATTCTGGAGGCCCATGGGCCGCAGGCGACTGCCAGAATTTGGCTACAATGAATGGTAATTCCATATTAGTGGAATAGGATTAGCAATATGATCAACACTAACGCTGCCCATTAATATCTGCTCGCGTAGAAATCCGCCTAAAAACTATCCTGATTCACTGCTTATATAAGCCACTAATTGTATTTATTTTGCTAATCTGCTCAATCCAATCCAACTCTAAGTTGGGTTGAACGGTCCGGAGAAATTTACCTTGAAATGTAAAATGACTGTAAAATATCTCCATAAAATTACTGAAGTGCAACAGAAGAAACCATGACTCCATAACATGTGACATTTATTCCATGAAAGAAAGCATTCCTGTATACAGTTAGGTGCAACATAAAACTCCCGACTGTATCAGCAACACACACACATACAACCAACAAGAACAGGGCAGGAAAACAATCCAAAAGAATCTCTTTGGTCCCAGAGTCCTGTACACTGTTGTAGGTCCACAGACTGAAGAGAAAAAGCAAAGCATCTTCAATTTTTTGGGGGCAATTTCGCATACAATTTGGACCCATGCAATTGTAGAACAATTAGTCCACCAGAGAACAGAACTGTAGATGAAGTGTCGGTGGAAGTGCTTTTGGAATTGACTCTTGCATTTCCATGGAATCCTAATCTTAAATTCCAATCTATCTGCTCAGCTTACAACAGTATCAATGTCGATAGGCATGAGGAGGGCTTTTACGTACATTTTTTGTATTTTTTTCCAAAAAGAAGAACATCATAAAGAAAAATAAAAATAAAAAAAAGAGAGGCCATATATTGATCAGTTCAAAAATTTTCCTTCACCTAAAATAAATCAGTTTCTCTGTACAATGCCTTACACCATTATCATCTAACTCCTTGAATTCTAATTCAGCTCTAAATCAAATGAATAACAACTGATTCAGAAGGAACATGGGGAAGCCTAATTACTACTCCACCATGTTATCCATGTTACTTGGAAAGAACAAACCAAATGGTTGCTGTGAATAACAATTATGAAAAATGCAATTCAATTGCCATTGCCAGTACCTTCAGAAGAAAAGAATGGTGTCTCCAGCAGCAGACTGCAGCTGAGTTATTTGAATTGCTTGCTGTTCTTATTTATGTACATTCTTCTGAATCTCCTCCATCAAAGCAGTAAATGCAGCTTTCCAGTTATCACTCCCAAATCCACTGCTGAAAATTTGATGCAGCACCTTTAATTCTTCAGGGCTTGCCTTCTGAAACAGTTGGCCAAGTACAGTCTGGACCTTGTCTGCAGACAAGTTGTTCTTCATATTACACTCATCCTTTTCCAGTCTGTTTAAATCAAAACCAAACACCTTGTTCTTGTTTCCTTTATCTGTAGAAGTACAATCCTTTGCTCCGGGTCCAGTAATCAAATTTACACTAGATTCTGAAGCAATAGTTCCATCTGACTTGGAAACCCAGTATTCTGAGCACACATGATGAGGATCAAGGGCCTCAATAACCTGTTTGTAGACAAATATATGACCAATTATAATTTAAAGATGTTCAGGTGTTTTCTACAAGTTATAAAGAAAAAAGATACCTATATCTGCCCTCGAAGAAAAATAATAGACAAGAAGACAGCCAAATCACATTCAGAAAGTCATATTATTTGTGAATCCTTTATTGCAATAAAGGTATTTAACATGCTAAAGAAAGTAGTTTACAGATTAGGATACGGTATGGAATTTCGTATAAAGGCATTTGAGATGGCAGTAGTGAGGAGATTTTCAAGCTATAACAAGTCAAAATATTAGCAAATAATTAATTTAAATACAGAATTGTAAAATTGATACAATTGCAATGAGCCAATGTCAATCTAGTGTGATTAGACTACTTGACTGGGCCAGAAGACAAAAGGTACCTTGATTGTTGATGGCGTTAAAAGCCCAAACATTTCAAGCCCATTGACACATCCTGGAGACAGCAATGGGGGAAGATCCTGCCTTCCAACACCATGCTCTTTGCTGATTACTTCGTTTAGTCTTTCACACACCATATCCCAACACTGTGTAGCAGAGGCATGTGTGAAGCTAATCAATCGGTTATCTTCCATTGTAACCTAGAATTCAACAAATCCATCAGGAGGAAAGAGATGAGAATTTGATAGTACAGAATAACATGAAAATGTATGATTGATAAAACAATTTCAATGCAACAACTCAGGTTCCAACTTCCCATTTTAAGCTAACACGCCCATTTTACTGATAAATATACCACAATAACAAAAAAATTATAGTTCTGATCAGAAAAGTCTATATTCACAATATTCATCAGTACACCACATTATGCCTGTTTAATCAACACTTTGAAGAGATGTCAATACCTGCGCAGGATATACATGGGAATCCTATTGCTTGGACATAAAAGTGGTGGAGAGTTGGAATTTTAGCGAATGAATATAGGGATGTGATACATATAATCATTTTTTTGGTGATAATTTATGCCACATTTTAAATAAATATGTTGATGGTAATTTGAGGATTAATGTCCAAATGTCCACATGCTTCTAAAATATGCACCCTTCAAGCAAAGACATTTCTGACTCCAGGCTTGGATATACATGGTATATCACATGGATATCCAAGCATAAAATCCACAAAATGCACAAGTAAAGAGGATTTTTGTGTGCTAACTCTGGAAGGCAACACCAAAATTCATTCAATATATATTTGAGCAAAGAATAAGATGTTTCAAACAGAGAAATTTGAATATAGATTCCACCACAAAAATTAGTTGCAAGACATGAAAAAAATTGCTCCACCTTAAACAGAGGCCCTATGAGTCCAGCATCCAGTACTTCTGAAATGTAATGAGAAGTTTTTGTTGGATCAAGCACGCTGAAGAACCTGACACGACTTCTGAACCCTGCAAACAAATTATTTGCTCAAGAAATAAGTAAATGATTCTCCTCTGGGATGGATTTAACCACAAAAACTTGTGCATTGCATCTTATGGAAAAGTACCTTTAGGGAAAATGGCTTCCTTGCTGCACCACTGCTTTCCTGGAATGATAGTTCCGAAGTTGAGAGGCTCAACAAGATATTTTGCTATATGTTGGATCACCAAAGCATCATGGCTATCCGATGCACTTGACTGATTACGGTGACTATGTGAAGTTTTAGCTAAATGTAACTGTTGGTGCTCAAGGTCAAAACCAAACAGTTTTGCTCTAGATTTATGAGAATATTCAGAATGCAAGGAACATGATGCATCACCAGAATTTCTGTCAAGGAAAGCATGAGGAACCCCCTCTGTGGAATAACTCAGGGCAACTGAAGATCCACAATCAGAATTTGACCAGGCATGATTATCTCTGGCCTTATCCGGCTTGTATGCCACATAGGTTTTTGGCATTCCAAAGTCATCAATACTGTCTGGCATAGCTTGTGAAGAACAACCATGCTCTTCCTTGACAACAGGTGACATGATGACAATTTTCTCACCACTCGTGGGCCATTTCTCTCTGGGTTTGGATAGTCCATTGCCAGTTTCAAGATCAGAACTCCCAAACTGGCTTTTCACCGCATAATCTTCGATGGCACGGGAATTAACTGCTTCTGATGACTTTATTTTGAGATCAACTACATGTTCCACATTTATTAACCCTGATTTTGCAACTATTGTTCCACTATCACAATCCATACCTTCATCCTTACCTTTAACATCTTCAGAAATATCATTGCAGCAAACTTTGTATGGCTGATTGCCATCATGGATTCTCACTCCTGTGGAACATACTAGGCTCTGGCACTCTGTTGGATCCTGATGACCAGCTTCACATGCCAAACTTTCACTATCCACATTAAGGGCATCAACATCAATCATGTTAATATCAATCATTGGCTTCTGCAGTGCAGAATAGTTTTCTCCTAAGCAATATTTGGAATCAGTTGCATATTCTGCTTTTAAACCTTCTGATCTGCCTGATAGTATTAAATCAGCCGGTAAAGTCAACCCTAGATCCTCCACACCCCAACACTGGATTGCACTCAGATTTCCTCCTAGTGCTTCAACAAGGATTTTCAATTCATCAATTTGATAGCGAACAAGGAAAAACCTTTTATTTGGTTCACACGAGCAGAGATGTTTTGCATGGTTTAAGCAGGCAAAACGATTTGGAGAGCATTCACAACCAGCAGCTGATAGGTGCAGATCATAGAAACATGAAAAGCATTCTCTCTCATTTGCTAAATCAAAATTGTTTCCCATCTTCCTAATATTCTGAGGACTAGAAAATGATTCTTGTCTTTTCTTCTCCATCTCAACCCTTGCCTACATAACAACATCATTTTCAGCAATAAAGATTTAGTACCATATTAATAATGAAGTGTAGGAAGACAAATTTTAGATTCTTAGAAACATATTCAGGAGAGATTTTATGTATATTAGTGCTTAAAAAGAAGAAAACTATGTTAGATTATCTTGGTAGACAAGATTAAGAAAAAAATATGTCTAGGAGATTCCTACCTTAGCATCACACTTGTTTTCTGATAAAAGTTAATGCTGAAAGCAGTGTAGGTGCTAAAAGGTATTTTCTTTGAATTGAAAGGTAACTTTCTGTATCAATTAAGAAAATTATATTTAGTTATCATGTTCAAGTGGATGGACCCTACATGTAGCGAACAGGAACTTTAATCCTTGTACTTGTTTGTCAATATTTTCTGAAGTTAGTTCCCCCTTCTAATTAAATGTGCTAACATCAATTGAGACTGAAGCAAAGAAATTACCTTAATAGCCTTAGTAAGTACTCCATCTTTGCTGCAAATGCTTTGCCATTTCAGGTTTTGGGAATCCTTCTTCCCAAGCAACGAAAGCTGCCACAGAGCCCTGACTCCTTCTCGTGCTGCACCAAGTAGCAACTTGTCATGTGACAAGGAAGTTTTCCGGCACTGTTCGCTGTAAAGCTCAACAGCGCACTGCCCATGAGGCAACCAGTCCATGGGGGCAACATTCACAGCCTCTGCGCAGTTGAAGCCACAATTGAAGCCAGCATGATATGCTCTTGGGAAAGTGAGAACAAACTCCCCAGAATTCTGAATTGCACGATAAACAGGCACTCCTTCAGATTTAAGAACTGAAGGAGACAATTGTGTAACCTGTTCAAATTATCAGAGAAAGTAGGAAATATGATTTTGAGAATTCCGCAACTTTGTGTGGGAATAAAATTTCATGGCTTCTAAATCTCATAAAACACAGGTATAGAAGTTCAGAAAGGATATTAGTTAGAATGTACAAGAAAGTGGCTCACCAATTCATGGAGCAAATCTGGTTGTTCTTCAAACAATTCTGGCAAATGCTTCCTCATAGCATCCTCCAGTTTCACTGCATCACTGCCTGGAACTCCATACCATACTTTTGGATCGCCAAAATGCATGTAGTTCAGGGAGTAAAGGTGGTGGTCTTCCACATGCTATTGCAGGAATATAAGATGTCAATTTTAGTAAATGAAGACAATGAGGAAAAAATAAACAGAACGATATTGAAGTATGCCTATTCAGAAGATCAACAAATATGAGCATGCTAAGTTAGAACAAAAGAATCAATCTAAGATAATAAAAAAAAAGAAGAAAAGACCAATACAAAAAACAAGTTTAATCCCAATCTGCATGGATTGAATTTTTTAATCCCCTTCTTGATAAATATTGCTTCCAGTAGAAATGTCCTTGTTGATCCTTTTTTTTCCAAATTCTACATAACATAGTTCTTCGTAATGTCTGCTATCCTGATCAAACTCTCACTTGATGTGGCATAAAGCAAGTTTTTCAAATGTAAAATGCATGTGACTCAGAGATAGTGCCTGCAAACGGACTTACCCAGCAAAATGAAGAAAAACACATTCCAACATACAGCCAAGGGATTACTACTCCAGAAATGTCCTCCTTTTCAAATGCAAGAACAGAACCAGGAAGCCGGGGAAAATTATTTAAGTTCCAGCCTGACAGTGTATATGTATCAGAGTTCTTCTCAGATGAACAAGATGCTTTAGAAAACCCACTTCCAAATATTCTAGTCTCTAAATCGGCACCATAATGCACCTGCACTCGTTTAAAAATTTAGTAAAAATCCAGATTGAGAATGAAAGAGTGTCAAACTAAGCCAGAATAACTGTTACCTCAACTTCTTCAGCTGGTTTCTCAACTATCCGCCAGTATTCTCCTTCAATTTCCTCTACTGAAGGTTGCCAACTCTTTACAGTATCCTCTTTACCACAATTTTCCTCAACTTCATCAACTCCAAAATATTGCTTTTTGAAATCATCTGCATACTCTTGGAAGCTTTTAAGCGTGAAGTCTGAACCATTTTGAAAACCAAACTTTTCTTCTGTGCTTGAGTTAGCATAGTCATTGTTTTCAGAAACATTGGAGGAGTTACATCTGCGAGTCATTCCAAATCTTAATCTCATTCTTCTTTTCCTTTTCCTTTGGCAGCGAGATCTTTTCCTCATTGGCTCTCTGTTTTGAAGCTTTTCAACTTGTTGAAGTCGAGTGGTAAATTTAGCATGTTCCCATGAGCCTTTTTCTCTTAGAAGGCAAGGTGGAGTCCATGAATGCGGTGGAATTATCCGGCATATACCATATTTTTCTGCTTGCTGGCGTATACTAGCAATGTAACCAAGAGTATCTTTGAACTCCTGCCAAGAAAAAAAATGTCAAGAAGACATCAGCTAACACAAAAAGAGAAAGAAATCAAAGAACAAGCTAGGATATTATGTGACTGCAGAAATACCTCCTCACTTGGATAGAATAAAGGAGCCTCATCAATGGCAGGTCTACATGCTTCTTTTGGACACCATCTAGCAGTTATCTGTTTTAAAATCTTAGTGTCAGAACAGAAAGCTTAATTTGATTTTAAAAATTTTGAGCTCCAAGATATAGTGTACCTCCTCAAAGTGATTGCTTCTGGAGTCATCATCATATATGGTACATTTTGGAGTGTGATCCTGTTAAAAAACCATTTGTGAAAAAATCTCTTAAGCTACATATAAAAATCTTCAGTTAATTAAAAATTTACAATCCAAAAACCATTAGATATCAACCTTCACAGGCTGCTCATGATGCAGTTCCTCCTCTGAGCTGATATCACAAACACCATAGTACATCCCCTTTCTGCGCCTACAAGAGCGCTTAACCTTGACCTCATCACAACCACTAGAATCCCCATTCATATGTGTTGGTGACGTCAAAGTAGCTTCCATGGAACAACCAGAATTTGTAGCATTCTCTGGGACCCTCCTGAAGTCAATTGGTATTTTTACTGATGTAGTTTCTTGATTTGGAGATCCAATAGATTCTGTTCCCATTTATGTTTATCTGCAAAATTCAATAAGCTATGAGGATATTAACCTAAATACCAAGAACATTTTTCTATAAAGAGCACAGATTGATAGACCAAAAATGAGAATTGCTCATGAAGTCATGGAAGAGCTAGAAATACAATATAAACAAACTCAATGAGTCTCCTCAACAACCAAAAGTTAGTAACTATCTCCTGTAAAACACCCTTCAGCAAAGAGATAAATTTCAAACAGAACAGAAGACATCCCTAGAATGCACTCATGGGCAAGAAATTCGTCCATAAAACAGAAAAAGCAGCATAAAACCCCCATTCGACAACAGTTGTAGCTTTAACGTAGCATCAAAGAGCAACAATACTGCTGATGTTTCTATATGGTTCTAACCCTAGTTACTTTGTTCTCTCATGTTTTTACTAAATTAAATTACATGCTTACCTAGCTAATCTAAAAAGAAAACTGCAACTTCAGATCTAATTCCATAATCCTTTACTAGAAACTGAGATTTCATGTGAACTATCCTAATATTCTCTCACAGGAGGCGACAATCTCAGCCATCATCCTAGTATGATACAGATGGCTTAGTTGATAAAAAAAGTGAAACAACAGGATCAGAAAAAGCCTAACTCCATGAGAATCAATCTATTCAGAAAGACAAACAAATCTCCTCCCCACTTCACAGGATAGATCAAGAATGCATTGATATACAAAACCCTTGGACCAGTCCACCCAAAGCAGAACAATGCCAATGATCAGAAATCAAGAAAACCAAGTAAATCGAAACCACAAACGGCCAACTGCATCACACAAATCTACCTCAGGATTGCTAATTGCAGAAAAATATACAAACAGTATTCATCAGAACAAATCCAATACAGATTCAAAAAACACAAAAGACTAGTGATAAATTGAGATGAACTAATATGCATTGCTAGGGCAACTTCACCAAGATCCAAACCTAACCCTAAATCAGTCTCCAACAATCCAAAAACAGATGGAAAAGAAACAATAGCATCAAAATCCAATCACCTCCTATTCAATCTTCATCAACATCTATCAAAACAGCAATCAGTTGATCATTCAAACAGCAATAACAAACGAAACAACAATTTGTCAATATTATTCACATCTCTGTCAGACATTGGATTAGAAGTCCAAATTGCACCAACTCTAACACCAACCACAGAATATGAAGAAAGATCAAATTTTGACCAGACCACAGATCTAGAAACAACAAATCAACCGAGAAAATTTTACCTTTCTTATGAAATTCAGCTCTCCGGCGAATGCCGCTCCACAACACAGGCACCAAAAATAGGCAGAAAACCAATGCAAACAAGGAAGTTTGGACGGGACGGGCGTGAAAATTCGATTTTTCTTCCAATATTTGGGAATTTAATGGGGGAAATTATAAATTTAATTGCTTTTATCGGAATTGAAAGGGAGAACCCAACACGATTTTAACTGAAGCCCGAATCCAACCAGCGATCGGAAAAAACGCGAAGCGGATGCCCTTCTCCTGCTCGGACAACAAGAGCCATAAAGCCTTTTGGGCTTGATCTTCTGATGATTTTCGGTTTTGCCATCCGGTGTATGCACGGGCCGGACTCTGGCTTTTGGGCCTTGACCGGTCCCGAGTTTTATGTTTTTTGCATATAAATCCCTGAGCAAAATCTTCTTGAGAAGTGTATACTATGAGAGTGGATGAAAGTGCGAGAAAAGTGCACTTCCTCTTCGAGCTACTTCTCTACATTTTTTTTTACTTTTTAAACTTTTAATCAATCCATATCTCTATATTTTGACTTATCTTTGTATCTGTGACACATATTTTTGCACTTACATGGTTAAATATTATAATGCTTATCCATATACTTAAATTATATATATATATATATATACATATATGATAATTAAATCATATTTAATTTAGTCATAACCTATTTAAATGCAAACACCGTATTGTTACAAGTGTAAGGACATAGGAGGAACAATCCAAAGTACAAAGAATTTGTGAGAGGAAATCTATCACTTCAATTTTTTAGTAAATTAAAAAATTCTCAAGAAATATTGAACGGTCAAATAGAATTTTAAAATACTAAAAAACTCTCAAAGAATTATTGAGAAAATTTCCTTTAAGCATTTTTCTTTAGGTGAATATAAAATTATCACTCTCTCTCTTTTTTTTTCCAGTTTCCTATCGAATATCTATGTAAACATAAGTAGGAAAATTATTTAGCGTGAGAAAACTATTTATTTTTCTTTTGAAAACTATTTAGGGTGAGCAAATCCAACTTATTTGTAAATTCAAATGCTAGAGGTTTATTTATAAAATAAAGAACTGTTATTGAAAAAGTAGGAATGATGTATAAATTCAAAAAAAAATAGGGGTGTATTTGCAAAATATCAAAACTCATATTTTAAAATTTGTGCGTACGAGTAAATTCAAAATGAAGAGGGGTTTATCATTAAAAGTGTAAAGTCTTTACGAAAATAGGATTTTATATCTAGATTTTAAAATTAGATTTTTTTTTTCCCCAAGATTTGTAAAATTTTGGATTTATTTTCAGAAAATGTGGTGACATTGTGAAAAAAAGGGGAACAAAATGGTCAAATAAGGGCCTAAAGATAGTTATGCTAAGCAGATTTGGCAATAGATGATTTGAGATTCAAATTTGATGCGAATATAAAAATTTTGAATGATAATCAAGTTAATATGATTAAATTAAAAAATTTTAGATCATAATTAGATCTGTTGAAGGAACTTGGTTCTACACTAATTTCGATCTAAAAAACTCCTTAAAATCATATCTGTTAAGCTACTTCTTCGTCAACCTATATAAAGAAGAAATTGTAAAGAGGACCATTGAGATCCATTTGACAATGACCGCTTCTATGCTCAAATCAATCTTATTTTCAATGTAATAACTTTTTTTTGAAATATTGAACATTAGTCTTTATTTTTCTGTTTATCGTGCTTTTTTGCTTCACTCGGAGATTTGTCATATTAGTATTCTCTGATTTTAAATAACTGTCATGTCACACTTCTCATAATAGATAGTTGTCAAATTTGAATCCTTTGAAATTGACCTCCAAAATAACTATAGATTAGAAATCGTAATTATACGATAATTAACTATAAATCAATCAAAACATTTGAGCCTACTAATAAGCCTCAATTTCTCATGGAATTACCGATTAGCGAGTGAGTCCATTATTGGATTAAGGTTACCGATTTGGCTTTTATTTTGGAAATATCAATTCCTTACTCAACTTTTGGGTTCGGTTCTAATAGTTTTTCAACTTTAAAAGCATATCTTAATCGACTATTTTGGAGGTCAATACTTGTCTACCTCAGTTAAGATTTACTTCAAAAATCGATTATTCATTATCTTGCCCATCGGCCTAGGTTTTAATTTATGCCTACTTGATTTTATCGAACTGATTTTTATGATTTTGATGTACCGTTAGGATTAATTTGCACAACTCATTTATGTCATGATTGACATATTTATCTAATCGAATGGAATTAGTTAAATCAACCCAAATTAATATGTTTGTAAAATATATTAAAGTCTGATCGTTTTAAATTAATTCAGGTTAATTCGAATTAGATTAAATTATAATATATGTAATTAAATAAGTTTAATCGAATTGGATCAAATTTCATTTAATAAATGGGTTATTCGAATTAAGTCAATTGATTTATTTAAAAGTTTGATCATTTTTTGGGTTCGTAAATTTAATTCATCTAATAAATGAATCATATTCGAATTGATCAATTTAGTATAATACTACAGGTTTGGTTCGAACGAAAATTGACTCCACGATTCGGATTGTTAGGTCTCTTGAGTTTTTAAATGCATGAGAAATATTAAAAAATTAAGAGAAATGTAAAAAAGTATAGATGATTTTGAGAGTATAGGGATAATTTTTCTTTCTTAAAAAATAATTTCTATAGACTTTCAGTTCGGGGCGCGACTAAATGAGAGTTACAGAGCTTGTCCTGGTTGATGTCCTACATTTATAAGCAAAGATAATTTACATAAAGGTTTTGCTTTTTGAAGGATGCCAAACCCCAGCAGAATACTGAGTTGTAGATTATCTGATCAATTCGCATCAAGGAATTAATCACCACAACATGTAATACTAGTCAATTAGAGGTAATAAACTTCTAATATTTTGTTGGATAAAAATATATTTCGAAAGTATAATTATTTAGGTAAAATATTATTTATTTAAATTTTTATCTAAAATATTATTTATTTTTCATAAATATTTTTTAAAAAATATAGTATAATTGTTGTGAGGTTATTAATATTATTATAATTAAAAATTATTAGATTTATTTTTAGAAGTCATTTTGTATCGAGATATATGAAAGTAAAATTTAGTTCAATTTTTATTTCTGTATCTAAAGTGCTAAACAGTAAATTGACTTCCAAAAATTACTTTTGAATAACCGAACAATAAAAAATAAATAAATAAAAAGTGATCTCATTTTGAACCACTTATATATACATTTTTTACGATTAAATAACCCTTAAATCAAACTAAATCAAGTAAAAAATAATACCAAATGAAGGATTTGAGACTAACAAAAGGCTCACTATGAAATTCTGATTCCAATGACTATTTTGGAGTCGGGGACGAAAAAATCGTGAGCATTGAAATACGAGTTTACAAGTTAGTCCCTAAACTAAATAAAATCAAATTGTAACCCCTAAACTTAAATTGTAATTTAATAGACAACCCCCTGAGCTATGTCAAATGCTGGTTCAGTCCAAATCAGCATAAAAATACATACTAGGGTATATTTATAATTCAGTCCTTAAAATTGTCATATTGACTCAACCAATAATTAATACGTCCTTAATAATACAAAAACCATAATTCAGTCCCGAGAGAACAAATTAGAAATTAAAATATTTACATATCAGTCCATTTTCTGTTTTTATATTTACAATCGGTCCTCCAAATTCAACCAAAACTAAACCATGACCATAAACGTCAGCAATCAAACCCTCCGACAAATTAAACCATCTAATCACCTTCCAATTCAACGAAACCGAAGCCAAATCACTTCACTTGCTTCAAGTCTCTTGTCAAGTATTGATCAAAATAAGTCGGAACTCATCCCATATCACTTAATTCAACTCATCAATAAGTGTTAATCCAAATAAACCAAATCAATCCTAACACCAGACTCAACCCAAAACCTAAACCAAAACTTTGTTAATCCAAATAAACCAAATCAATCCTAACACCAGACTCAACCCAAAACCTAAACCAAAACTACTCCATCTTCTTCCTCTTGCCTACTCGCAGCGACACAAATCAACCAAACCCTGGCTGCCCACTGTCGTTGCCGTCGTCGCGCCAGGCCGTCGCTGCCTAGGGCAGCGCCGTCGCCGCCATGCTGCCGCCAAGCGCCACTCCGCCTCCACCGTCGTGTCACGCTACCGCCGCCGTGGACAACCCCCTCCCACCGGCCCTTACTAACCGCCCAAATTCCGTTGGTCGATGAAGATGGCAAATTTTGCATAAAACCCTCCATAGAATTATTTTCACAACAAGGTCCTAAACATCCACATATGCATATGTTCATGTCAAGTTCAAAGCTAAGGTCTGATTCCAAGTTTCCCTCTAAATTTCTCAGTATAACTTCCTAGATGTCCATGAAATTGTTCTACAAAGTCAATCACCATAAATTGCCATCCATTACTTTATTTTCCTACATATATCTCGGTTCCAACTTGCTTTACAATTTTCTATTCTGAATTCAATAACCTTTTATTAAAATTGAAGGTTCATTCTAATGGATTAGGTGATTTTATGACTTATTCAACCTAACATTTATGCATTGTGTTTATTTAAGAACAATGAGCAAAATCAAATGTTTTGCAATGGAAATTTCCACACCAATGGAAGTATATATTTTCTGCAACTTGCTCCTGACTCTCATATTTGGTCCTCTTTGAGTTCTTTGTTGCAAACCTTTGGTTTCGAATCAACTGTTTGATCTGTATGAATAAATACATACCTTTGATTGTATTATTGTTAATTGTCACGAATTATATCGACCCTTCTTCTGCTGGTCTTGAGTCATATAACACTGTGAAGCCAGCAACTGCTCAATAAGAAACTAATCACAGATGCCCATGTGGAAATTCATCAGATGATTCCTCAACAGCAGCATTTGGAGGGAGAAAATGTATGGATTGACCTGATCTCTATTCTATCAATACTATCGCTATTACATTCTCTTATTATTACATTAAAATTTATGTTCGTCAACTGATTTGGTGGCTCAGTTTGATTATCCTTCATAATGTATTCAATGTAAGATCAGTTGCAATTTTCATGACAAGCCAAAGAGCTCTCCACATCATAACATCACCAAGCGTGAAACTGGCCAATCAGCTGCATTGATTGTTGCCATGGAGACTCTGATCAGTCCTGGCTGTGGTGCCAGATGGACCCCGACGATGCCGTCCATGAAAGAGTTGCCATTGACCCTTATCGCAGAAAGCTTCCTGAATTGGCTTGACTAGCTTTTTTGGCAATGTTGACAAGAATGTGCCTTTCAGTTGATGGCTGGCTAATGGTAATAGGGCATCTTGAAACTAAGTACCATCTTTCACTAATATTCTCTGAATACTCTTCTGATCACATCATGTACATCTGGATTACATGTTGCACAATCTATTATTTGCAAAATATTTCATTGATTGAGACAAAAATACAGCATATTGTTCAGTTATGTATAGCTTTGTTTATGTAAATACCTCATCGCTGCTCCCCTATCAGTTTCTGAAACTCAAAATAATACCTCTCTTCTCTCTTACAAGCTTCTTCCTCTTTCTTCTCTTGGAAACAAGACCATGAGCTTCTTGGGCATGATGGAGGCAAAGCTGCCTCCTGGATTTCGGTTCCACCCAAAGGATGACGAGCTTGTCTGTGACTACCTTGCAAAGAAGGCCTCCGGCTGCAGCAGCGGCTTCCCGACTTTGATCGACGTTGACCTCAACAAGTGTGAGCCATGGGACCTCCCTGGTGAGCATGCCAATCTTCATTTGTTTCAGTATTGATGTTTTCGATGTCAATATGTGTTTCTTTTTCTTTTTCTTTTTCTTTTTTTTTTTTCATTTTGTTACAGAAAAAATGTCACAATATATCCACACAAAAAAAAAAGTCCAAAAAAACCTCATCTTTTATTCTCATTTCTCATATTGAATGAGAATGATTTTTTCTTAACTTCAATGATGAGAATATGCTTGATACCTCTTTATCACCTTTGGCTCTGTATCCTTCATAACAGGAAATATTCTCTGGCTCCACTTTGGTCCCATTGCGTGTACAGAAAAGCAACTGTGGAAAATGGCAAACATGAAAACCATCTTCATCCTCTCATTTTCCTTTTATGGTAACATTAGTTCCACTACAAAGGCCATGAACAAGTCATTGTAAATTTGTGCTTTATTCCTTTCTTTTCGATTATTTGTTTGTCTTCTTTCATTTGGGCTTTTAGCTTGTGGTCTAAGTGCACTCATCCACGGTTACAGATATGGCATGTGTTGGTGGCAAGGAATGGTACATCTTCAGCCTCCGGGACAGGAAATACGCGACGGGGCAGCGTAAGAATAGGGCAACACAGTCGGGGTACTGGAAGGCCACTGGAAAGGACCGGCCGGTGTCACGGAGGGGTTTGCCTGTTGGGATGAGGAAGACCTTGGTCTTCTATCAAGGCAGAGCCCCCAACGGGGAGAAGACTGACTGGGTCATGCACGAGTTTCGCATGGAAGGCGCCTCCTTTGAGCCGCCCAAGTTTTCTTTCAGAGTATTCTCACCTCTCATACTTCATTGAATGAGAAAATACTAAACTCCACCTAAACCTATGTCAGTTTGAACTAGCTAGTCCTTGATTTACTCAGAATAACCTCTGAAACATGTGATTTTGTTACTATGTCAAGAACATGAGAACTTTGGAATAAACACATAACAAGATGACTTCCACGCGAGTGATTAATCCATCAAATTCAAGTAAAATTTACTGGAAATTTCCCCATAGAATTTTCTTAGAGATTTGTAAATATATACTGCTGATCAGTTAGCAATTTATGTGTCCTACTCTAAGATATGTAAGGTGTGTATATCTTTACATACTGATTGGCATTGTGTTTAATGCCCTAGAGGTTGTTTTCCATTGTTTGTGACATTAACATGATATTTTGAGGTAAAAATATTTGTTTCTGTTCTTCTTTAATTTTGCATATACAGTTGCATTTCTCTAATCTTTGTCACAAGGAGGAGCATGCACACAATTCACACGGTGACATATACATGGCTTCTTCTCTTCATACATAATTAAAAATCTGCTCTCTCTCCTTGTTTGGAGCAGGAAGATTGGGTTCTATGCAGAGTATTTGACAAGAGCAGAGGAGCAAGCCTCAACAAAAAGAATGATGAAACCGTCTACAGGGACACTTCTTCTTGCACTTCCCCAAATCTTACGGGTACCTACTTCACCTTTGGTCGAGCCCCGATGACCGTAGAGGGGTATGAGCAAGTGCTCTGCTTCTCCAACCATGCAGCAACACAAGGAGCCATGCCTAACTTTGACAAGAAGCTTCTCAAGGTAGTGCTGGATCACCTCACCAAGTTTGAGGGCAAAGAGGAAGGGGACTTGCTCCAATGTGGGTATAATATTGACCCACCTCCAAAGTGGAACTCCCATTGATGATTTTGGTCTTCAGATGAAGTCCATAGAACTTGTACATGTATGCCAAATGTTTGTGTTAAGCCTGTATCTGTGTTAGATTCATGTCTATATTTATTTTAACCATGATTTCCAATTTCAGTTGAAATATTTCGGTCTGAATTTCGATTTTGGATTTAAATTTTTTTTTATATATAATATTTACATCATAACACATCATTAGCCTAGTAGTTAAGCCAAGTGACCTAGGTTTGATTCTTGTCAATTGCATTTTTTCTCATATTTTACGTTTTTTAACTAAAAAATTATATATATATATATATATATATATATTAAAAAAATTTTAATTTAAAATCAAATTTTAAACAAAAAATTTTAAAAATAATTTAATCGAAATCAAAACAGAACCGAAATGATTGAATAAATTAGTTTATGTAGGTGTCAAAACTAATTCCAAAATCAAAAATAAAAATCTTGAGTTTAACTATTCAGTTTGCAAGTACTTTAACCTCAGTTGTTCATTGCCTTAGATTATTTTTGCCTGCCCTTTTTGACCAATGACTTGTTCATGGTTTTCATTATTTTATTTCATTATTTATTTTTTTTAGAATTTTCCGGCATTTATGTTCAAACAGGGGGAGTTTTTAAGGTATTCTTGCTAAAATATCGAAATTACCCGGCATTTTATGTTAAATACCGAAAATTTCCAACATTTCTCCTATTTGCCACATAAAAAATATCGGTAAAAATGCAAATTATTGTAGTGATATACTACTAATGACTGATAACAAGTCTAATTCTTTCCTATTTGAATTCACTAGCGATATGCCTTTTCCTTCAATTTAATGGGTAAAAATGCCTCACAACAGTGAGCCAATGGGCCACGGTTGCGTGTAGGGCCAATGGGCTTCCGTTTGGAGGCCCAAGACCCATATTAGTCTAACAAGTATCAAATCATTTTTTAGCAGCATTTTAACCATTACGATAAACAGACATATTGCTCCTCAATTCATCCGGATGAATCAACTCCAAAATATGTGTAGGCATATTTGTCTTCCACGTGCAGGCTTCACATCATGTTCTTGTTCGACCAAAATTCAAAACCTAGTCGACTTGATTAGAATATCAAATCATGCGGATTACCACACTTTGTGAGTAATTACCACAATTTTTATTTTTTAAATAATTTTTGGGTGTGCGAGTACCATAATTTCATAAATGCTAATTATACAATCGCCATGATGATCATACTGCTAATCTAAATCCAAATGGACCCTTGGCTTTGAATTCTGCAATCCAGGCCGGATTTGGATTTCAGAAGTTCTAAGCACTCAACAAGAACTAGACCAAAACTTGACAGGAAGCAACCAAACATAAACTGGCTAACTTCTCGTCGTTGCCTATAAACAACTGCAGCGTCAACAACAGCCACCCTCAGCAGATCAGATCAACAACAACTAAACCTTTTGTATCTCCTTAAACGTTTCAGTTCATAGTGCAACTCTTTCATGTTTATTTACAAATCTCCCATCGGTTTTCTGCTCTGTATTTTCTGCATATGAACAATACCACAGTCCTCATATGAGATATTGCTTGCACCTTATCAACAATGGCTTGAGTTTGTAGCTTCAATAATAGCGTTGGGGGGGCACCAGATGGTACTACAACTGTTGTCTTTTTGCTGCTTTTTCATCTGCTGCTGGTTGGTTCCCTCTCTTCTCTAATTATGTCTACTTTTGCAAATAGATCTCCAGGCTAGGTCCTCTTCCTTTTTTCTTGCCTCCAAGTGGTGGCAAAAAACTTCTAAGCAGTACTACTCTTTGTTCTGTCCTCCTGGCTTGGACTGTAGCTCTGCTGCTTGGTTCCCTTCTCTTTGAGCACTAGATATGCAGACTGGTTCACACTTTCAACTTGTCATCACCCCAATTCCCTTGGTTGGAGGCTTGATCTGTAGCCATCCAATTGCATTGCTGCAGCAGTGCAAACCATGTTGCCTGGGTTTGCAGTCTGCTAGCCTCCAGTGTGGTCCACGCTTTTCTTTTGTCCAACGCATGTGTGCACCAACACCCTGCCGATGATTTTTTCCTGACAATTGGACACTTGTGTGAATATCGAAAATTCGGAGACGTATATGTAATTTGAAGATATGTAGATGTATGCTTATGAGAGCTCTCGAGGGAAAAAGCAACAGTTGCCAGAATGAGGAAAAGTGTTTGGGGGAATAGTTTGGGTTAGGGTTGGAAATAAGATCCTTGCTTGATATTGGCTGATAGTTACAAAATGGTTTCTGTTATGTGGTAATATTCTGATTCTCAGTCACTGTTATGGAGGTGAAAAGGCTTTCCTATTAGAATATTGATGAGTGTGCCTACAGGTTAGAGCTGCAGAATGGCAGGGGGATAATTGAGCCAGCCTGATGCAGACTTTGACACTTTGTTTTAAGTATTTCGTTAATGGCTAACACTTTATTTTCTTACACTAATCACATCTCAGTGGCCATGTGCAAAGTAGGGCGGCAAAAATGGTTTCTGAACAAAAAAAAAAGCCACTTTATGGGGTACAATTTGTATCTTATTATGAACCATAAGCATGCGGTTTTCAGTTCTCCCGAGGAAGAAGATACCCGCATGAAGCAATCACCGCGACAATGGCATCAAAAGAATGAACCTAATCCATTGCTTTGATTACAAAATGCAGATTGAATTGCAGTAGTATGTTTTGAAACCGATGTTTCTGTCCAAACTGTTAGCAGAATAAGGGAGGAACTCTACTGTAAGTCGACTAGAAATCAGTGTTTGGCTACAGTTAATAGGAATGTCCGGGTACCTATACCTGGATCCATCATTGGAAATGTTCTGATAGTGCCAATGCATCGATCATGACGACTGAGCACACGTCTTGGCGAAGGTGAATCGTGATTTTAATCCCCAAGCGGAGTAAAAACAGAAGAAAATTTGCACCATTTTATGGTATTCTTCTTATTTCGATTTACTCTCTCAAAATGAAACGAAACACTCATGAGAAGAGTAGTATCCCAGTCTAAAAGAACAAGGGGAAGAAGTACAAGGGTTGTGGACGTGAAAACGCTGGAGTAAGTGTGCGTGGAGTCAGTCTCGAAGCTTTATGCCATTTGGGAGCCCGGGCTCACGGTGGAGAGCCAGACAGATTAGTGACAAAAACAAGTGAAGAAGACGAGTACATTAGTGTTGCATTTTCCAAGGGGAAAGAACGTAGCATGATTAGTTTTGACCATCGAAGAAAACCCGTGTTGTTCGAGTGTGCATATTTGCACAGTCGAACCGTCATTAGTACAGTGAGAAGGACGCGGGATTCATATTTACCTAATCCAACTTAGATGGGAGCTTCTTGTAGATAATGAGTGGTGCAATGCATTTAAATTTCTCATTTATGGCATTCAAAGAAGTGCAAGAAGAAATCCTTGCTTTAATACATAAGTTTAAACCATTGACACTACCAAAAATAATTGAAACAAAGAAAGAAACCATAGGCTTGCAAGATTAAGGGCCCAATGAACCTGTTTCAATCTTCATCGCCTTTGTCGAATTATAGTCATCATATTCATGATTGTTATCTAGTTTCAGAACCAAATGGTTAACAACACGAGAAGAAAAGGTCACAATTGGACACTGAAGCCAGCAAACAATAAGGAACGCAACAAGACAGGCTAATCACATCAAAAATCTCGAGACCCATCCGGACGTTTTACATGCAGCAATGTCAGTCTACTTGTGCTCAAAAGAGTGATTGGTTCTTCGTAGGGAAAGAGAAAAAGAATTTGATGATGGTGATGATCATGATCATGATCTCTAGTAGAAAGAAAAGAGTAGGTGCTTCTTCATTTCATGTGAGGAGAAACCAATGTGGTTTGAGCTTCTGTTGTGTGAGAAAATGAAAGAAAACAAAAGTCCTGGTTCAAGCATTTTGAGATCCTGACACAAACACATGAACTCTGTCAGGAAAAAAATCCACTTGCTTGACACTTTTGACAGTGATATGTCACAAGGAGGATGATGTCCTATGCTTGGGAAGAGAGTAGTATTGAGCATATCCCTCATCAAATATAGGGTTCAAATACAGAAGAATAAAAAGAATAGCTGACTTCCTTAGCATGGATCAAGCAATTTGAAAAGAAAAGCAAGAAGATTTGAACTAGAGAGGGTTTCACTGTACTTGGGTCTTTCCATTGACCAGTATATTCAGAAATTTATCTATACTGATTAGAGTATTTTGAGAGCCTTACCGTCTTTTTGGAGAATCCTACCACATGATGTTGTGCATGAACTTTAGATGTGCCATCCAAAAATAGATTCAAACTTACCCAAATGACACCAAGGCACATATGTAATATGAGTTGTATACAAAGGTAGGACAAAGAATTAAATGCATTCCAAGGTCATGCAACATGCAGTATATGAAAGAGGATATCATTCAGCAAGAAAAAGAAAATTGGTTACTATGCTTGATTAAAAGTTCCATTTCTGCACCATCCATGATTTCTCTCATTCAAATTTCAAGTCAGATACCAACATAATACACCATGATGATGAAATCATAAACACTGAGGCTTGGATCCCTACAAAAGAAAAGAAAAGAGTAGAGATCTTAAAAGAAAAGAAAAGAGTAGAGATCCTAAGAGAAAAGAGAAGGGTAGAGATCTCAGTGACACAAAACCTATAAGATTCTGCACCCTTGAGATGTCTTGAGGTGCTTCCGAAACAACTAAAACTCTGCAAAAGAGCAATATGATCAACACAAACAAACATGCTACTCTATCAAAACATGGAAGATCAAACAGGATTGCTAGAGGAGAGACGGGAGAGAGAGAGAAAGAGAGAGGGTTGAATGCTTGGCTCCTCGCACGCCACCCACAATAGCCAATCTCACCATAGATTGGGCCACATGTGTGGCATACAGGGAGCCAGGCACAACCCATTTCACCTGTCTTTCACCACCTTCTTCTGCTGCTTCTTTTTCTTGTTCTTCTTCTTCTCCTAAACCTCCATGGTCAAAGGAAGAATCCTTTTCTTCCATTAAAACTAAGATCACCCACTCCTTCTCACCTCTCCAAAACCCTGCACCATCATCTAATCTAGAAAGAGAGAGAAAATAACAAGAAGAAGAAGAAGAGAGAGAGAGAGAGGAGAGGAGAGGGGCCAAGAGATGTGAGGTGATGGTGGAGGATTTATAGGCCATAGAAGGGGCTCCCTTACCATAAAATAACACAAAAATGTTATAATATCTCCCACAAAGCATCAGAGGCAACTTAGGGTTTTCCAAAACTCGTCACAAGGCTCTTGTACACACACAAACAAAACAAAAACCAGTCCGCCATCACTCCAAACATAGAAACCTAGCTGGGGTTCAGCTGATCAGCCTGGGCTGGCGAGGAAAGAGGGGGAAGGAGAAGGGAATCATCATTATCAATATTCCAAGCTTTGCAGCAGCAGGGTTTCGCTGAGTGAGGGGAGAGAGTGAAAAAGAAAAAAAGAAAAGCCTGCTTCTTAAGGGTAGATGATACGGGGTTCTTTCTTTTTTGCTCTTCTGGTCTGAGTTTTGTCTGGTGGCGCTTGGATTAACCCTGGATTCTTTTTGCCAACCTCACCCCACCAATCCTCACTAGGATATTACTTTTATCTATCTACTTTTTACTTGCTTCCCTTTCCTCTCTCTATTTGTACTATATTATTGAGCTGGGGGGAAGATAATTAATTAACCACTATAATCATAATCAAAAGAAAAATAAAGATAAAATTGGACGGTGATCCATTGATTGAGATTCAATTAAATTAACATAAATCATCGTGCCAACTCAAGATTCTTATATATATTCATCCAAAGCTTCTAAGCATTTGTTTTTTTTGGTCTATTTTTTCCGGTGAATATATGACAGATCGCATTTTAACTTGTAAGCATGAATTCTTCCCTCAGCTCAAAAAAGAAAAAAGGAAAAAACATATGAATTCTTGCCAATGTATTGAATAGGGGCTTGTCTGCTTGGAATTGGAAATGAAGTTGAATTATGGCAAAAAATAATTCCAATTGTGGAAAACAAGGCTAATGTATTTATTTTGTTGACAAAAAAGTTGTAGTTTTCCGCATTTAGCTAATATAGAGAATTTCGTCTATATAAATCTCCATCATATGTGGTGTCAAAAACCCTAGATTTTTCTCTGAATCCATTGTTGGTGCCAGTTATTGAGAGGTAGCATGAAAAGTGAAGAGAAGTGATTCATCACGTAAAAAGTAGTTCAAAAGGACCTCTCGGAGGATGAAAACAAAACCATCAAGATAACATGAAATCATCTGGAAAAGATTGCTAGGGTTTTAACTAAACAGATGATGATGATGATGTTTATACTTATAGATTATTGTGGTTGTCAAATCAGAAATACTCCTGACACTTTGTTTATGACACTTTCGTGAGGATCATTTTGGGAAAATTATCATGAGCTCTCAAAGATAAAAAATGATGAAAAATAAACAAAATTTAGATAAAACATAATATATTTTTTCTCTTCTTATTCATCCTGTAATATCTTGCATATTTATATGAGAAACTATTATTGTGTTGCGTCGGAATCTTCCACAAGCTTAGTTCTTGTAGTGTTCTCTTCTTTGTCTTCGCTTATCAGATTAAAGAAACCAAAAGAAGAATTATATGCGAACATTCTCTTGTTCTTGTTGCATCCGTCATGTGTACACAAAATGGATGAAACCAAGTTCAACCAAAGTGACAAAAATGTTTGCTTTCATAAGAGTTTTATAATATTTAATCATCCGAAAGTTTAGGACCATCATCTTGCAGATCAAAATGTCATTTGATTTCGACTTCAAGCTTTAGCGCGGAAATTAGATTAATCAAATTATATTGAATTATGATGGAAAACCTCCAAAAGAAAAGAACATTAGATCGACACGCCGCCACATAACGCTCGAGTCTTGTGTTGCATTTGGTGTCATGTCTTGTGGACGGCGATTTGGACGTCAATTAACAATTTTAAAGCTAAACCGAAGAATCTTCTTTCTTAATTAAAAGAACTAGAAGTCTTAATTTGCCCAGGGGATAAAAAAGGCGACATTTTAAAGAATTTTCCGAGAAAATCACCGTTGTATGCATATTCACGAAATTGGTTAATTTGTGAGCCGAAGTATTCGACGAATTGTTCGTGAGATTAAGCTAAGTAACAAATTCTATGCTAATAATTCTAATGGCAATCATCATCAGGTTTGATGCTTCCAATTCAAACAGGGAGATTTGCAGAATCTGAAACGGCCTATTCTGCCGTGAAACAATTTATGGAATAACTTTGAGACAAACCAAGTGAAGTCATACATCAAGAAAATTTCAGATCTACGAGGCTATTTGAAACCCCGAGTCCGAGACAAACCTGGCTTTTATCATACTGAAACGTCCATTTCAAATGGGACTCACGTTTGGACACTCTTCCAACATAATTATTAGCAACATTGTATGATAGTTTTGACAGCATTTTAGGTCTGCTTTCTCGGCATCTTCGAGCATTCCTGTGAGCATGAATCGGGTTGGATCGAGTCGGGTTTTGCACAATGCAACTCCAATCCATTAAAATGTCGGGTCGAGCTATACGCGGACGACGAAAAAACAGGAAAAAAAGGACAACAACAAAGATGATTTGGGCACATTTAGGCATCAGTAGAATGGATAAATGAATATCTTAGCACTAATTGAATGAATAAACGGACAATCATTAAAGACTTGCATAGTTGAACTCTTCTAACACATGGCTAAGGCACTTAACCTATAGAAAATAAATAAATATGATTACAAAAAAAAAAAAAAAAATGTCAAACCACTTCTCAGTCCTCACAATTTGTTTAAAAAATATATATATATTAAAGCTAGAAAAAAAAACATAAATTGAGGAAAGAAAACCCGGTGCATGTGCAAAGCTTATATCAAATCTGAAGTAAAGCATGTGGGAGATCACATCCAAACCCAACCAAAAGTGAAGGAAAAAAGCAAAGTGGCCTGATTTTACTAATTGTTGTCGCATTCATGATGTTGTCCATTAACTTTTAAATATAACAACACAAAGCAAAACCCTCGTAGATAAATTAAGAATGATTAGCCAAAGAGCCACAGCTCCTCCTTCTAATGCTTTATGATTTTTTTATTTTTTTATTTTTTTGCAAAAATGGCTTTTTTTTCCACAGCATGCATACTTTAAGAGTCAAAAGCTTGGTTGGCCTTCTTTTGATGAGCGTCGGAGCAAAGAGCCAAAGGGATAAAGTTGGTGACAACTTTTATTTTTTTCATGGCACGTGTGGGAGGCACCTACTCGGACACAACTTGTCCTCCTCCTTTGTTGCTCTATACAACATGGAAAAAGGGATTGATTCCCCTATCCCCTCGCTTCACACACATAGCTTCGCATGCTTTTTTATTTTCTTTTTTCTCTTCTCTTCTCCGTTCTTCTTTCTTTCTTTAAACTCTTGCCCCTATCCATATGCAAGCGAAAGGGATGTCCAAATCCCCCTTTTCCATTCGATAGGTAGATTATGTGCTTGATTACACGACACATCGCAATTGGTCCACTAAAAAATTTAACCAGTCACAGTCGTTATCTTTATGTCCTATTTTCATTGCAGAGGCAACGATTTGGCACAAGTGTAATGGAATAGAGTCAAGTTGTTGTCTATGCCGAGATAACAACTGTAACTGAATTTACATGCATTTACATGATAAATTGAGATTGGTTCAAAGAACTCTGTTGTTGAGCAATCAAAGCACTGAATAATTTCTTTGCTATAATTTGAAGGAATTCAAAGTTAGTTATGTGCATTGAACCTAGTTATGGTTGCTACCTCTACAACATGTTTTCATTGCAGAGGTAGTCATTTAGCGACAACAAGTCTGATGACATGGAGGCCAAGTCAATTGTTTCTGTAGAGGTGGCAAGTGTAGCTAGACATATGTGTGATTACATGATAGACCATGATTTGTTCCAAGAAACATATTGTTGTGCACTCCAAAGAACACTTCAAATGGTTAATAGCTTGTCACATAATATACTGGGCAGACGATAATAATTGATTTACCTGGGCTTGCAGTGTAGCAAGTTGAAATTTCCTGAAAAACAGCTGCACGAAGCAAACAAGTTTGAGAAGCCAAATCAGTTTAGGAAGGCAATTAATTATGCAAAGTGCCTATGCAGTTTGTATTTGAGGTAAATAACCAACCTCTGGGGCCATTAGCCTGAAAATGACCTAATCCAATTCAATCCAATCCATACTAATAATGGGGGAGGGTTGAGACTGATAAGAACTTGGTTGATCCACATCCATCAACTAATCAACCAATCCAAAGAGGAAAAATCTTACGAATTCTTTTCATAGCATCAAATTGGTGGTGGATAATGATGATGAGCGAGCCACCATAACAACCAAGGTACAAGATTGGAGCTCAAGCTCTCAACCCTGAGCTACCACAAATAGCATGCGAGTCCACTGAGGTTGTTGCTATGTCATGGAGATTTTAAAGACCCTAAGCAGAAAAAGAATGGAAGGAATCATGAAACCCCTTTCTTGTTCAACAACTATGGATGATGATGGTGGTGGTGTTGAATTTGAGAACATGCTACAGCCTAATCATCGGATTTCTACTGTTCATCCTGCCCGGTAATGTTATTGCAATTTAGGAAATATGGGCCTCTGTTAACAGTAGAAGTGTTGGTGACCACTTTTGACAGGAGGGATACAAAAGTGCACTGAATATAGCGAGAATATATGTAACTATGTAAGTTTTGAGTTAAATTGGTGCTTGTATCTCTGTCACAGTAAAAACCAATTATGAAACTCAAAGACATATTCAAAAAGTAAATGAAAAGCAAAAGACTAGAGCATCTCCTTGAGCCAAGTATTTCACCTGGGAAAGATGAGTGAAGATCTATCCATGGGCTGGGCTAGCTTCTAGCTTGAGAAGCCTGCACCAGCAGAAACTACTGATTTTGATCTTTAGGCTTCAGCTCTGAGGGCAAATGGACAACAAATTAATACAAATAAAGCATTCATGTAATTAGCATAGCAAAAGAAGCATTCTGTTTTTTTATTCGGAGAGCATTCCGGAAGTCTTAGATACTACTATGACATGTCATTTCACTTGTAAGTTCTAAGATCTGTCTGCAAAAAATTATATCTACACATCTCTGCTGAAATGCTCATTTGAGTTCCATGTCTTCCAACTCCCAAAGCTTTAGAGAGAACATATAATCATAAAGATATTCGTACAGCTTAACAGCATTACAAGCAGAGCATGATAATAAAATACACCCAACTTAAAATCCAGATACAAAACATGTTACAATATATAGCAGCCAAGCAAACGTCAAATATCAAAAGTACAGGAAACCCTAGTCACAGAATCTAATACTCAACAGCATCATTAGAAAGTGCCATGCAACATCAAAGTCCCAAAGTCAGGATCTCAAACACAGAAAAAATGGCATTCTCTTAATTTGTCAAAAGAAAGTATTAATGTAAAAGAAGGCACAAAATTAACCCTCAAAGAATAAACACATATCTTATTTTCCACGACTGGCATTCTTCTATCAGTACAAATTGCAATCACTGCACATAAAGATATCTCAAATCTCCTGGATGATCTACAAAGACAGTATTTAACCTTTTCAATTAGTGAAAAAGATGATAGCATTCTCTTAACATTGCAAATGAATAAGAAAGAAAAATACATATGGCAGCCGCCAAATAGATACCTGTCAAGATTATGGAATTCTACCACTACAAGTCCTACCAGAACACAAAACACACAAGGCCAAGGATCTTTGAATTATCCTACAAGAAACTTAAAAATTCAACACAGGACACATCCATTTACAGATTAGTATATATCTATATCAAGCTTATCCATATTTACTCGACACTTTATTAGATTTACGACCAAACATTGAAAGAAAAACCACAAGATCATACACTACACATTTGAAAAACTAGTATCCAACTATAGAATCATCATTAGGAGTCAGAAAAAGACCATGATATATGATATGATAATTCAACACATCCTTGCAATCTCCTTGAAGCATTGTATAGTCAAAGTATTAAGTGTTTGAGAGTTTGAGGCACACATAATACATAAAAAACGTCTATGAGATATATCTGAGAGCAAACAATAAGTTAAACAGACAACTATTATGAAATCAATGATTTCAAATACAGTCAATCAGTTAAGATCTCAAATTGATGAATTGATGAATTAAACTGTAGACAACAAAAAAGCCTTCTAATGAATTGATCTTTTATACCAGAAATGAGGACCAAGAAGCATCAAAAAGTGAATTCAACAAACAAACAGGCTTTCTTTCTAACTTTCAGCATCTTAGATTCCAGCTGAAACACATTAGAAAGAAGCCTCCACATTAACTCTACACAATTACAGTCCAAATACAAAAAAGAAATGAGAAGACGATAACACCATAGATAAAATACAATTTACCAATGCAAGTACGAAACAAAAGATGCCCAAGGTATGCAAGTTGTTTCACCAATTAAACTGAATCACCTAACCAAGAATTCCACCCACTAGTATGCCATAGCATGCCTTAGCATCCCATTATTGCACAATTGTAAACAAAAGCACCTGCTCTTTCCCTAACAGAGAGAACATCCCACTCAGGTCCAGTGTTTCCCTCCCGCGGGCACCACGAGTGCAGCATGATAACTTCACCTTGAGGCCCCCGATGACCACCAATCACCAATAGCTTGTCACCACAGGCCTTGAATGCAAGACCCCAGCCATTATATGAGTCAGCTCTAACAGGCAGAGGCTTTATAACATTCCAGGTATTATTTACCTTGTCATACTTCTTAACTACATTTATGGCTTGATCAGCAGCATAGAGCTGATTATTTACAACAGCAACCAATGGTGGAGATTGCGTGGCCCTATTACCAACAGGGTACATATTTTGGATTCTCTTCCATGTCCGAGTCTCGAGGTTATACTCCTCACCACAAGTTAAAGAGTCTGTATGGCTACACATACCACCTATAACATAAAATTTTCCATTCATGAAAAAACCAGAACACATTTTCCGTGGTAAGTTCATATCTGGTAAAGTTTCCCAAGTACCTAATTCTGAATTGTACAACTCAGCACATTTTAAAACACAGCCATTCTTATCACTCCCTCCAGCAACAATAGCAATTTCCCCGGAGCTGCCAGATCCAAACAAACAACGAGGTAAGTTCATCAGTTGAGACCTAGACCAGTCACGCCTCACTAAGCTATACATCCAAATGGCAAAACCTGTCAACTCCCGGCCAAAAACAAGAAGCTGAGTTCCAACAGCAAGAGACTCTTTGTCTGCATAAGAAAAGCAGTCATCACATGGCATTCGTGGTAGCCTCATCCACCGCTCTCTTACCGGATCAAATGCTTCCCAAGGCATCAAGCTACATGCTAAATATATCCAGTGCTCCACAATACCAAGCTGCCTTCTAAATTTATAAAGGTACCCACTACCAATCAACAAGTTGAACTTTTTACTTAGACAAGCAAGTGAAGGGTAGTCAGACCTACATACCCATGCCAGACAATCTAGTGCAATATCATCATGAAGGCCTGGAAGAAGAGAATCATTTGAACTCTGTCCATGATAACCACTTCCAGTTTGTGTCCTAACTGTAGGATACTTCTTCCTCTGTCCCGTCCAGTCCAAATCTGATATGTAAAACTCCTTGCATATGCTTTTTCCAAGTTTGTTTAGTATTTCTCTATTCCCAGCCAACAGGATGCAAGTCAATATACACTTCTGAAAAGAATCGCGCTCCTGATCAAAGGATCGAGACAGTTGTGAAAGTACACATGTTTCAACTCCAACCATGGTTCCTAATCGGCTATTCTCCCACTTCTTTCTTCTTCTTTGGCTATCCAGGTAAATAGCTCAAAAATAAAAGAACCTTTCCAATCATGTACGTGTTGCTGAAGAGAACAAATAAAGAGCATATTAGGTAAGCTCAGACTACATCAAGAAAAAAAAGATTAATAAATACAGGAAACATGTTTGCAAGGTTTATAATTCTATTTAAAGAACAATCTATAGGATATCTGCTGATAGGCTATAAAACGATTGCACTGACAAACAATCCCACCTTTATAGTGACAGATTGTAATGAAGTTATGACCATAACTCAAAAAAAAATTCAGTCTGTATAAAATAAATCATGTCCAAACCACACAACAATGTTGAACAATTTAGGAATTGGTTGTTAAAAAATTTGGATGTTGCAGTTGTTTTACGAAGGGAAACAAAACTAGTACAGCAGTTTCCAAATACAGCAATTTACGCCAATTAAATACTCTTTCTTCGACACATAGAAGGAATCATCTCACTGTGAAATCAACTAATGTCCCAATTCACAAGTAACTCGTGTGACCAGATTTAAATGCATGACAAACTAGTTGATCAAGTGCTGACAAGAGACAAGAGCGTCGAAAACCATTACTAACCGCAGAGATAAAATGCTAGCCTTATCTAGCCAGGGTTATCGGCCACTATGGCAGAACTATAGATAAGCATACTGAACACAAATTCCACAACCTGTCTTCTAAATGAAAATGCGATTCAGGCCCTCCACTTGTCCTTATTACAAACAACAATTAACAGAGTCACATGATCTAATTGTATAAACAATTAAACAGAAAGTCTCGAACATATTAACCAAATTTAATTATCATATAAGTTCTTACCATCGCGTGAATCATTCCAGATTAGTGCAGATATCACGATAACTCTAAAGGTAGGTTTCAGCTAGAATATTCGTAGCTATGAACTCTATCACATTATTAAAAATTAAAAACAATTAAAAAATTTAACAATTGTTTAATTGTTCACCGTGATGTAAAAAAAGTATATTTCAAATGAAAAATCTGATAAAGAAAAACTGGAAAATAGATATTAGCGGTCGCGGGAAGCTCAAAAACAAAACGACGTAACGCCAACAAGAGCAACAGATTTCAATGGAAGCAAGAAGCAAGAGTGGTTTCACCTCAAAAGAGCATTTAACCCAAAATTTCAAGTATTTCCCGTCAGAACATCGAATCGCCGCCGATCCGCACTCCAAATCAACATCTCATCCACCCACCATCCGAGATCCGAGCAGGAACCTCGGCATCGGAGCACACCCAACCATTAGATCCGCCGCCGCGGCGCAACCCCACCCACCCTGGTCCCCATCCCCCGCCGCCGCGGCAAAACCAGATCTGAAAACAAAACAGGCACATTCATTGATAGAAAAACCACAAGAAGCTCGCAGAAACCGGACCCACTCCACCGGAACCTCACTGTCCGATTGCTGGAGAACCTCGTCGGGAACGTGGATCGGGTTGCCGACTCGCCGGATCCCGCCTCAATGGGGAGGAGTAGAGCTCTCACCGGGCTTTTAAAGCGGGCCTCGTCGCGGGCATCGACCTCGTCCTTTTCACTCTTGGGTAAAATCGTAAATTCACAGTGAATAAAGTATTACGGTCGGTGGAAAAATAACATATCCGCCAGCGGTCTCCGAGACTCAGCGGCGCACGTGAGGTTGCCAGCTGGCGTTCCGATTAATTTATGAGAATTTTACATATAACGTGTAGAAAATTACATAATTACAAATTACTCTCTGAATCTCATATTAACTTGCTATTTTTAAAAACTTTTTAGATTCTTTGACGAAAAAATTATGATTAATTATATCAATTTAACAAGTAATCAACTATGTTTTTTTAATCTAACTCGCCCTGATCTCAACCAAAAGCTTAATCAAGAAATTTGGATGCAAAAGTCGCTGCTTGTTTTTTAATTAACAAATTAAAACTCGAAGGAGTAATTTGCAAATGAGTTGGACAAGAAGGCCATCTGTAAATAAGAGATATTTAAAGGGGGTGTTTGGGAAAAACTGAAGTGATTCGCAGTAGCACAAAAGCAGAAGAACAGCACAGTTTCTGCATGTCATCCACAAAGAGCAAAATAATCTCATTGGCGATTGACATGGCATATCAGAGCTCAGGTGCAAATATATACAACAAATGTTTGACAAAAATGCAAGCCATACATAAGATCAACACTAGGAATGAATGCTACATTGGATGTACATACAAGCCTACAGATGCAAATTGAGTTTTTGTCATTTCACTGCTACCTCAATCTCGCTCGCTTATTGCAGTAAAGGTCAGAGAGACACGGGTGCTAGGTCCAGATGATGGTGGCGAAGAAGACATGGAGGGCGAGTGCGCCTCAGAAACCTTCTTCTGGTTTTGAACTCGGAAGTTCATGAGTTCAGATATTAGACCAGGCTTGGTGATAACCTCCGCATCCACATCTTTCTTGCCTGTTAACATCCCAACAACAGTGGTCATCGAAGGTCGTTTTTTCCAAGTATCTAGTGTGCATAGAAGGCCAACCTTCAAGAACTTGCACGCCTCTTCAACATCCAAATCATCATTTAGAGAAGAGTCGATTATCTCTGCCAACTTGCCACGCTCATAGAGTGCCCATGTCTACAAGATGTGAATAATGCATGATAAGTGAGCACTGTAGCTACAACTGGTTCTTGATGAACATGAGAAAGGTGCATTGTCACAAAAAGGAAGATGACAAAGTTTAGATTGATTTTAGGACATGTTGGAGTAGCTCCAATCGTTTCTCAAAGAGTATTAGTAAAGAAATATTTAATCTAAGCAGCAACTTCAGGTATTGAAACCAACATTATGCACTGATAAAGAAGGAACTCTCAGCAGGGTTAGGTAAGAAATGGGCTTGTAAAGCTTCTTCCCAGGGTGAGTTCTTCCGTCCAGTTTAATTTTCAAGTGAAGGATTGTTCATAAAGGAGAGATGCAGAAGATTAAAAACACGAGCAGACTTATAGCATATGCCCCTTTAAACCATTTTTTTTTCAAGTTGGTGCAGCTCAGAAACCATATCTCAAGTAAAATTTGCACAGGCAGAATCAAAATGAGACTTACAAAGAAATTGGGAAAATATCTAATGGAAAAGTTGATCTTCAGGATCTAAAAATTAAACTTGTTAATAATTATGGGCTAAAATAGGAGGAAGTGCAACAACCAGGCTGGATAGTGATTTTTTGAGCTCAACCACCAGGAAAGAAAGATTATATTCATTTAACCACATTTGATCCCAATATTCCAAAAGAAGGACATCATTGCTTGTCTATGATGGATAACAACTACTTCAGAATTTTGAGATCATATTTTATGTTACAAACAATGAAGAGAATTTTGGTAGGTTTTGCAAGCTTTGGGGAATATTGATCCTGTACATTGTGATAGCATTTTGCGCAATTGCTAGCAAGAAAAGTGAATTGGAAGTTTACATGGATTGTCTCCCATTGAAAAGAAACTGGAGAACTTTCTTAGAAGACAAACAAATCAGCAGCAGCAGAAATTCATGTTATTCACAGAAACAAAAAATAAATATGACATTCAAGTAATTAGCTTTTATAAACCTGTTGGGAAGAAACCAATCTCTGAAGAGGCAACAGATTAAAAAGGTCAAGTAAACACAATGTGGAAAATACAGGTATTTAACTTACCCTATCAAGAAGAAACCTATCTTCATAAGGTAGCTTCATATTTGTATTACATCTGCCGCTAACAATTTCCAACAGAAGAACACCAAAGCTGTACACGTCCGACTTCCTTGTCACCCTCCCATGTATTGCATACTCAGGGGCCAAGTAACCCCTATGAAAAGCAAAACATAGAGTTTAGCAGAGGCAAGTCAACAATGTGGCAACCATGTCCAATTCAGCATTCATGTAAGATGACCAAATTCTATAACTGCTAGGATCCACAACCCGAGGTTCATGATTATGTTCATGCATTTCATAAGAAACAATCAATTTAAAGAATTTATGGCTTCATTCTCAAAGCAGATTAGTTTGGACATATTAATTCTTAGGCTGAAACAAAGGAAACATAAAACGTGAAAACAATATAAAGACATTGCACAACAAGAAAAAACTGATGAAATATCTAACTAATCAAACTCACATTGTTCCTGCAACACGAGTGCTAACATGGGTTGTGTTTGATGGAAGAAGCCTTGCTAAGCCAAAATCCGAAATTTTAGGGGTAAGATCGTTATCAAGCAAGACATTGCTAGCTTTAATATCCCGATGAATGATTGGAGGATTCACCTCTTCATGCAAGAATGCAATCCCACGAGCAATGCCAACACAGATCTTACACCTTGTTTTCCAGCTGAATTGGATATTGCTCCCTCTACTACCTGAGAGGATGCAAAAAAGAAAAGGATTTCAATTGCTAAATTAAGCAAGTCAAAAAATTGAAATATCTTGTAAATAAACTAAAATCAAAATGTTATTCCGGGAACTAACCAAGAAGAGTTTGTGACAGACTATTCTTCTCAAGATAATTGTAGACCAGGATTCTGTTGTTTTCTTCTACACAGCAACCATACAATCTAACAAGGTTCTCGTGCTCTATATTTGAGATAACAGTCAGCTCCGACAAGAACTCCTTCACTCCTTGCCTTGACTGGGACGAGAGCACCTTTATAGCAACATCTGTCCCATCTCTAAGCTTTCCCTGCACCAAATGAAAATACAAAATTCTAAAAAATCTTCTTTCAAACCAGAAGAACTGGAAAATAAATTTAGAATCCAAGAAAATGACCTTATAGACAGAACCATAACCACCTTCGCCAACTTTGTTGTTAGGGCTAAACTCTGCTGTAGCAATTTTAAGCTCCATATAAGGGTAAAGATTCACATTTTCGATGCCAGGAATATTTAAATCTATGACATATATCAAGTTATTAACAATAGTTCCATACAATGAAAAAATAAAAACTGGATTGCCAACAAATAAGCCATGCTACCTTCGTCGGATTCAGCTGTTTGTGGCCGCGAAGATTTTCTGTTTATGCATATGAAGGAAAAGCACCTCATACCATACAATCAAACAAATCTTTAAATTTCCGATCTTGGATATTGAATTGAACGAACTGAGATGCCCAACAACAACTGAAACACATGATCAAGACAAAAAAATCATCGGTTGCAGCAGAGAAGCACAGAAGCAAATGATAATCATGCAATTTGAAGTATTTTCTTCCCAATAATCAAATTCATCACAAAAATGAGAAAAAATACTGTTCAAATCAATTTCTCGAGCTAATCCCCCAAATTCGCATCAAAAACTATGGAATCAAAGCCAGAATGAAATCAGACAGCAAATAAACCGCGAAAATGCACAAAATCCAGCTGCGAGGAGAAATCAGGAGAGAAACTCACCCAAAATGGAAGCCTTAGCTCGATCAAACCGGAGGAAGAGAACACAAGAAGACCAGTCTCCGTTTTCCTTCATCCTTGAGGAGATATGAAATAAGTAGACGACGGGGTTTCGGGTGGCGGGCGGGTTTGACTTGAAAATGGCCTAACCCGGTTCGATCCGGACCCGGCCTCGTGACCCGGTTAGCCGAGTCCGATTAGCCCGCGTGGTTCAGGTTGGCACGTGGCCCCGAGGGGACTCGGAACAAATTTCACGTGTTGAATTGATCAATTCCGGCCGAGTCGGCAAATCAAAGTTATCAAACCATAGTCCAGGACAACTACTGGCTACTGCAGCTACCAGACTCCGCTCGCGGCCGAAGTTGTAAAATCAGATTTAAAAAATGAAAAAAAAAAAAAAAAAAAGGACGATGCGAGGGAAAATGCGGAAATGGATATTTGCGAATTAAATAGGGAGGTTGACAATAATTGAGCTCAAACCGGGTCAATCGGATGAGCTGGACGTAGACCTCGATGGGCGGATTTTCTCCGTACACATATGGAACTACTTGCCCGTGGAAAACAAGGAGAGCATTTAAGGGTACTCGGAATTCTGTTTAATTTTTATTAACAAGTCTACGCCACGTGATTAGACACTTTTCCACCGTCTCCTCGCTCGCGAGATCGCCAACTAATAATATGATTATAATTACGTAATTTTCAAACAGGATGATACTCTGATTAGCTGGAGACCATGATCATCCTGAGGTAGTCCCATTTCAAACGGAGCAAAAAGGATCTCCGAAAATATTGATTTTGTGAAATTGACTTCTAATTGAAAATTAATTAACATATATTACACATTTGTTAGCTAATAATAAAGCGAAAAAAAGGAAAAAGGGTTAAAATCCGACGATCTATGACTTTTGTGCACACAACCGTTAATTGTCCTCCAGATTGACGATCTCATAAGGAAGAAATATGACTCGATTAATGACGTCATCAAAGGGACGAGGACGTCGCGGTCGAGGCGGAGGTGAGGGTGGTGGCGGAGGAAGTCCGGGGAGTCGTTGCCTGCTTGATCACCACCGCCGGCAGAGTGCTCCGCTTTCGCCTCTCGTGCTCCCGGAACAACTCGCCGGCGAAGAGCTCGAGCCGCTCGGCGTTCGTCTTCTCCGACAACTTGCTCCCACGGAACAACACCGCCTCCACGTTCGGCTCCCCCAGCGTCGCCGCCACCGCCAGCCTCTCTTCCCACGTTTTCCCGGTTCTCAATCCGTTTGCCTGGACAAATAAATACAAATTTTAAAAAAAACATGTCAGTGGCAGTTTTCGCAAATTCGAAGAACGCGGAGGTTGTTTTCGTCAGACAATGGAATGTACCTGAATGCGGACGTAGTTCGTTGTCCTGTGATTGCCGAATGCCATCGCAACCGCTTGATCCACCTGATCACACAGACAATGCATGAGCAACTTTCTCGTAAATATTAACAACCTAAAGGGTATTTTCGCAAAAACCCAATATTTGCAAGGCATTTTCTATTTTTATAAAAAAAGTGATTTTTATGAAATGTTAGATTTTATTTGCAAATAAAGAAAATGCTTTGGTATTCTATTTGTTAGTTATTTTTGAAACGAAATGTTGGGTGTGGCAGGCGCTATTTGCAAAACTCCCGGTGAAAATAGATTTGGCCGTAAAGCAAGGGCAGTATGGTCATCTGTACCGTGTCGGCGGCGCCCTCCGCAGCAATGCTCGCGATCGCGGCCTTCGACGGCCGCGACGCGACCCGTCCGCCGCCGAGCGAGAGGACGAGAAGGTCCTCGACGCCGCTCGCACGTGGGAACTCCTGCTTGTTATTCAGCACGTGCGAGATCGCCGCTGCCGACGGGTTCCGCATCCCGCCGACGGCCACGATCCTCGTCCGGCCATCCACTGATTTCATCTCCACCGCCTGATCCCTCGCGCACGTGGCCGCGCACACGTCACTGATCCTGAAATCGTAGCCGTCCATCTCCACAGCATCCACCCTCGAGATCATAAACTCCGCCCCCGTCCCCAGATCGTAGCACGGGATCAGCAACGGCTTCACCGCATCCCTTACCGTCAGATCCCCAAACACCCGCCGGAATACTCCTTCCGATCGCCGGAATATCCCTTTTCGGGAGGGATTCGAGATCCGTTTTCGATTCTCGGTGAGGAATTTGTGGGCCTCGTCGGCTGAGAAGCGGCGGCAGAAGAGGAGCGCGGCGAGGACGCCACCAGCTCCGGAGCCGGCGACGAGGTCGAAGAAGTCGGCTATGCGGGCTGAGTCGTCGCCGGAGCTTCGGCGGAGGAATGATTCCAGCCGCGCTAAGGCGGCAACGGCGAGGAGGCCATCGGATCCGTCGGCCCCGTCGATGGAGAGGATCCGAACCTTGGCGGAGCCAGAGTCGGCGAGCTTTGTTGGGGTCTCCGGCGGGGTTCCGGCGTCGCAGCCGAAGAGGAACTTGGCCTCGAGAATGGAGAAGATCTCGTAGCTAAGCTTGTCCATTTCCAGCCTCGGCTCCATCCAAGCCGCCGCAGCCGCCGCCATATCGCAGTGTCAAGCCGATGGAAGCCTCGCCGGCGAGCCAAGTGAGCTGACTTGAGTTCACAACGAGGGAGATGTAAGCGACGATGCGACGGCGAGGTCTCTGTCCTCGTCTATATATAGCGGGATCGGCGACTGAAATGCCCATGCCGCGAGGAATTGCACGGGGAGGGCACGAGGAATTGCACGGGGAGGGCACGTGGAATCGGCGATTTCTGGGCACCGACGCCTACTCTAGGGTCCGTGTGAGTGTGATACGACGGATCGACGGTGGAGATTTGGGGATCAGAGACGATGTCGGACGAGGAAGAGACAGGAACAGATTTACGTCGGCGATTAATGGATAAGTAGATCTTTATCAGATTTAGTATATTTACTCTTTTAGGCCCGTTTGAAACGACGTCAAAGTTAGGGTAAAAGTTAAAGAAAGAAATAAAGTATAAAACGCTAATGCGATCAAGTAAATCTTATTTAGTTACTGATCTAGCTTGTAGATGATTAAATTTTTTTATAGACAAAAATACCCTCCGCGAATACTGTTTATCTTCTTTACGAGACCCACGATGTCACCGGTGAAGCTCGCGTGCGGAGTGATGGCGGAGATTGGGGTGGTGATGGGCGGCGGCGGCCGGGGGGGCGGGGGAGGAAAAAATTATATCGTGCAAGATACAATACAGCGAAAAAACAAGTCAATTACATTTTTTTTGGATTATTATATATATTATAAACATTTTATCGTATATTTATTTATTATTAAATTAAAAAATATTTGAAAAATTTTTTATCGAATGAACTGAAATAATAAAAATATTATTATATTATTAGAGATAATAGAATTTTTTATAAATACATAATTTTTGTGAAATTATTTGTAATTACGATAATTTTATAAGAAATTTTTTTAACTTTAATATTAAACTTTTTTCATATAACCCCCCAAGATTTATGCTATTTACAAGTAATCATCCAAGATTTCAACATTTACGTATAACTCTTTTATTCAAAATTAATTTAAATTTTGGCTAAATTTTTAATTAAACCCTCAAAATATTTTATTTTATTTGTTTATAAAATTTTTTTATTAACATCTCATCCTCCTCCTTTTCTCCTAAATTTTTTATTTTTACAAATAAATCATCCATAAAATTTTAAATTATAAGTTTAATATTTGTATATTTATAAAGATGTCCTTAAAAATTTTTATTCACAAATAAATTCAAATTCTATTACTTTTCAAATAAAATTTTACGTTTTGAAGGTTTTAAAACTTTATGGAGAGTTTATTTTTACAAATAAACCTTTCATAAAGTTTTAAATTATATAATTTAATATTTATATTTTTACAAATAGACCCCTCAAAGATTTTTATTTATAAATAATTCTAAATTTTATCTTTTACAAAAAGGTTCTTGAAAGTTTTATAATATTATGGATGACTTTTTTTTTTACAAATAAACTCTCCAATAAATTTTAATTATAAGTTTAATATTTATATATTTATAATAAGCCTGTCAAAAATTTGTATTTACAAATAAGTCTAAATATTATTTTTTAAAAAATAAAATTTTACAAAAAGAATCTTGAAAGTTTTAAAACTTCATATTTATAAATGGACTCCTAAAGATTTTTATTTACAAATATGTTCAAGTTTTATCTTTTTAAAAAATAAAATTTTACAAAAAGAATCTTAAAAATTTTAGAATTTTATAAATAAGTCCTTATAACTAATTTTTAAAAAAATTATAATTTTTTAAATTATAAATCAGCCATTAAAATGATAATTTGACAATTATTTACTATCAAGTTATCATCCAAAAATAAAATAAATATTTATATATTCTTTTATCATTTTTTTTATCCAAATAATAGAAGCAAACTTACATACATTTTTTTCAAATTTTATCACAAAAATAAATTATAACCTAACTATCCTTGAACTAATTATAGTTTATTTTTAGTGATGAAATTTGAAAAAATATGTATAAATTTATTTTTATTATTTGGATCAGAAATGATAGAAGAATATATAAAAATCTATTTTATTTTTTGGATGATAACTTAATAACAAATTGTTGTCAATTATCATTTTCGAAGTTGATTTGTAATTTTAAAAAAATAAATTTATTTTAAAAATTAGCTATAAGGACTTATCTATGAAATTTTAAAACTCTTAAGATTTTTTTTGTAAAATTTTATTTTAAAAATGATAAAATTTGGACATATTTGTAAATAAAAATCTTCAAGGTTATTAATGTATAAATTTAAACTTATGATTAAAATTGTAAGTTTTTAAACCTTCAAGTTTCTTTTCATAAAATTTTACCTTAAAAATAATAAAATTTGGACTAATTTATAAATATAAATTTGAGGGGGTCTATTTGTAAATATACATATTAAACTTGCCATTCAAAATTTATTGGAGAGTTTATTTGTAAAAATAAATTCTCCATGAAGTTTTAACATCTTGAAAGTAAGAGTAGAATTTGGACTTATTTATAAATAAAAATCTTTGAGGAGCCTATTTATAATAGTATAAAGATTAATCTTATAATTTTAAAATTTATGGAGGGTTTATTTGTAAAAAATAAACTCTCCATAAATTTTTAAAACCTTTTATGCTGAAAATTATACTTCAAAAATGATAGAATTTATACTTAATTGTAAGTAAAATTTCCAATGGACATATTTATAAATATATAAATATTAAACTTATAATTAAAATTTTATGGATGATTTATTTATAAAAACAAAAAATTTGGGAGAAAAGGAAGAGGATGAGATGCTAATAAAAAAATATAAATAAATAAAATAAAAAATGTTGATGGTTTAAATGAAAATTTACAAAAGGTGAAAAAGAAATTTTTTGCCAAAATTTAAATTAAATTAGAACCAAGAGGTTATGTGTAAATACTAAAATCTCGGGAGTTGTTCGTAAATAGAATAAATCTTAGGGAATTTTACGTAAAAATCTCAAAATTAAAATTACAAAAAACTCGTTATGAAATTATTGTAATTATAAATAACTTAACAAAAAATTATGTCTTTACAAAAAACTTCATCGTCTTTAATAAAATAAGGGTATTTTCGATATTTCAATTTATTTTAAATGGTGTCAAATAGAATTTTCTTCAAATATTTCTCAATTTAACGACAAATAAATCTCGATGAGATTTTTATGATATATATGATAACCCAACAAAAAATATCTAATTTTTTTAATTTTGAAAAAAAAAATATAATTCATTGAAATTTTAAAAAGTTATATGTAATTGAATCAAAAAATAATTATTTACATTGCCACAACAACCGAATGTCAAACTGCAACGCAAGCGGAACTCCCAAGTAACATCCAGACGATCTGATTAGGCGTTTGACAGAGATAAATTGCATCAACGTTTCTTGTTGTGGATAAATAAGTAAGACACCCTTCGGTCTCTAACGTCATAATGGTTGCAGATTATCATGCTAACTAATTATAGATGTTTGTTGGATAAGAAGCTCGCAAAGATAAACATTTAAATGTCTATGTTGTTTGCAACAGTGACGCGGCATCCACCACTCTGCCTCTTCCCTGCTAAACAAATCATGTTCAAACAGTATTATCATTCCCAATTAGTAGTTAAGCCCGACAATTACTCCACATTATCAGGTTTAGCGAGTAAACAAAGCCTCTAAGCACCAACTCATGTCCCGCTTGTCTGAGCCATGAAGGTTGGTACAAGACAAAGTGCACATATAAACATTTTTTTTTAAACAAAAACAAAAAGCAAGTACTTTATTCTGCTTTGTACTTTTTTATAGTCCAACATAATTATTGTATTTCTCAAGCTACGTGGCCTCTCTTTTAGCATACACTGTTTGTCTCGATGGAGCCATTGCTTTCTCCTGCTTGTTCTCTGTCTTCTTCTTCATTACTGTTTTTTTGGGTTTCTTGAAGTGATTTTCTGTGTTGGAAGGGTTAGGTAAGTGATTTTACTTGCAAAATGTGGTAAAATGTAAGCGAAGTTACTTCAAGTTACAATACCTTCCTTCTGTTCGTAGAAAGTGGGGAGGCAGAGAGCAATCAAAGTTCACTTTTTGGTGAAGATGATGGTGTCTGTTTTGTTATGTGGAGCTGGGGCCATAAAGCATCCATTATCAGATGCCGAAAAGCTTCGAGGTTAATAATTCTCGCAAGATTTCCTGTTTCACTACCATCAACTAATACGAATATCAGCAATCCACTACAACAGAAATGAACAATGTTCGCGCTAATTATCTGACGCTTGATTAGCGTCGGTATCAATGGGATAAAGGCGGCATTAATTAGTTGGTATCGTCTATATTGATGGTGCTAACTTGTTAGCGCGACTTATATTTTATTATTGACAATGCTAATAAGTTAGTACCGCTTATATTATATTATTGGTAGCGTTAATATATTATATTATTGGCAGTGTTAATATATTAATATCGTTTATATAATATTATTGGCGATGTTAACATATTAGCATAGTAAATATTAGGCTTATTAGCGCTGATAATAGATGTTTAAGTTCGATTCCTGCGTCGGCCCTTAGATTTACTTTGAGATTTGAGAATCTTCCTAACGCACCATCCCTATCTTTTGGCTCTAGATCTCCTCGCTGCCGTCTCCAGCTCGCCAGCCCTAGTGCGCTGCCTCCACCTTGCTAGTCCTGCCTCGAGCCCGCTAGTATCGCCCTCGCCCGTCGACTTTCTACAGCTGCGCGCCTACCTCTCGCTTGCCAGCTCCTCGCGAGCAAGAGGCCCACCAACCATCTGCAAGCCGGCTTCCCCCGCATCGACTCCTCCCATCAGCTCCTCACATTTGCTCTCTGCCTCCACCATCCGGTCTCTTTGAATAGGAACAAAGATTAAAAAAAAAAGAAAAAATAGGTAAAAAAACTGCACGTATTTGAAATTATTTTCATAATTGAAGGATGAAATTATTTGCTTGCAAAATATTAGAAATAGAAGAAAAGTAGATCCTTTGTTTTTTAGCGGAGCATTGTTACTTTTCAGGCAAATAAGCAACAATAGATCTAGCAGTTATCGTATTTAAGGACCTGTTTATTTTGTGAGATTTCAAAATTTTAAAAATTTAAATATTTTAGAACTTTAAAATCATGTATTTAAAAATTCTGATAATGTGTTTATTTTGTAAAACGTAAAATTTTAAATTTTTAAAATCATGTGTTTGTTTTATTAAATTTGTAAATTTTAGATTTATAAGTTTTGTATTTATTTGATTAGAATTTTATGATATAATCACTACAGAATTTGTATGGTGAGATTATCTTAGATTCGAACATGTTGTTTGTTGATTTTATTTGAATAAGACATTATAGTTGACTAAACGAGCTACCTTAGTTTGGTTTGATCTAAATTTCAGACTTGGTTTGATTTAAGTTTGATTTAATTTAGTCCAATATTCAAAACTTGATTTATACTCAAGTCTGATTTGGTTCAATTAAATGTTCACAACTTGTTTTTAATCTGAATCTAATTTGATTTACTTCATTTGATTCAGTTCAATATTTATAATTTAATTTTAATTAGAGTTTGATCTAATTCAGTTTGAGTCGAGTTCAACCTTGTGTTAGACCCTTATCGGTTTCTTAATGGATCCTTAACAGATCATGAATCCAAATTTTTAATGGGTTCTTATTGGATTTTTAATAGATCTTTGATTTAATCCTTGATAGGTTCTTAATAGATCCTTAACGAATTTTGGATTTAACCTTTCATGGACTCTTGATGGATTTTCAATCGATTTTAGATTCAATCCAAATTGGATTTTTGATGGATTCTTAATGGATCTTGGATCCGATCCTTATTGCATTTTTAATAGATTTTTAATGGATTTTGAATTTGACGCTGAATAGATTCTTAATAGATCCATGCTCAACTCATTAATGAATTTAGATTTGAATCTTAATGAACTTGGATTTAATTTCAAGTTGATTTAGGTTCAACTCGGTTTTTGTTCAGACTCAATCTAGTTTTGATTCAATTTACCCGATTAGGGTTTGGTTGAACTTAATTTAACATAATTGGATCAATTTGACCTTGAATCAATTTAGATTTTTGGTGAGCTCGCAAGCTAGCCTTGATCTGAATGGATAATCGGTGAGCTCATAAACTGGTCCTAGTCTGAATAGATAATCAGTAAGTCTACAAACTAGTCTTTGTCCGAATAGACGATCAACTAACCTGCGGGCTGACCTTAATCCGAATAAATATTCAACAAGCTTATATACAGGCATTAGTCCGAATAGACATTTAACGAGATTATAGACTGACCTTAGTCCAAATAAACGTTCGATAAACTTGTAAGCTGGTCTTAATTTGAATAAATGTTTGATGAGCCTGCAGAGTGGCCTTAGTCTGAATAGACATTTTACGAGCTCGAAAGTTATCTTAGTTTAAATAGATATTCGATGAGCTTATAAGTTGGATTTAATCTGAATAGACATTCAGCAAGCCTACATATTAGGCTTAGTCTAAATAGACATTCAACAAGCTCACGGACTGACCTTAGTCTGAATACACTTTTTAGCAAGTTCACAAATTAGCCTTAGTCTAAAATTAGTTTTCGAGCAAGTGTACGGGCTGGCCCTAGATCGGTGCTAACGGTGCAAAAACTAAGGCCAAATCTTCTTCTCTTTTTTTAAACTTTTTTTTGCATCAATTCTTTTTGCCTTTCATTTTTTACTGGCCTAATTTTTTCCTTTTTCTTTTTTAAGCCAACACCTTTTTTTAAATTTTTTTTATTTCTTCTTCTTCTTCTTTTTCCCCAAAGAACTTCATAATAGACTTTAAAGTCAAAGTTTGTCCACAAAGAATGACATCATAATATACAAGGGGACGCAAATAGCTGTGGTAAGAGTAGAAATCTGTCAACATGCAATGTCATAGGTGACCGCGATGATGATGGAGCCCTTCGATGTGCAAGGGGTTGTAAATGACTGCAATAGTGATGACAATTCGTTGATGTGTAAGGGGCCGCAGATAACTGTGGTGATGATGAAGTTCATTGATGTGCAAGAGCTTGAGTGGCCACGATTGTGAAAGAGACATCCGTGGTATGGCTCGGGTATTCAATCTTTTTTGGTTTGGTCATCTGATCTCAAACCACTAAGTATTTTCAATCAAGACATATGGCAGCTGGAGGAGAATGAGGCCTGGGTCGCCGCAAGCTTTAAAGAGAAAAGGACAATAACGACAGAGGCACGAGATAACAGAAACCTCACAAAGGACAAAAGAGTATGAATAACAAAAGAAAAGACAAAGAAAAAATCGAAGCCTTACATCTTTTCAATTCCTTGACAATACCTTCTCACTCTCTTTCTTGATGATGAGATCTCTTTCAGAATTTTTCCTTCAATTTATGCAAAATTTTCCCAAGAATTGATATTAAATTCTCCCTTTCTCACTTTTTTCCTCCCTTCTCTTCTTTTTTTGCAAAATTTTTAGAGTTTTTATAGCCCACGAGCGGTTTCGATCATCTCAATTTAAAATTTTAAATTATAGATATGGAAAATAAACTTTTGTTCAATTTTTAAATGCATATAAATAGATGTGGATGAGATTTATTTTTATTTTACTTTGGATGATAATTTATTTGGATAAAGATTTGTTTAAATAAGGATTTATTTAGATGAGAATTTGTTTGAATGAGAATTTGTTTGGATAAAAATTTATTTGAATAAGAATTTATTTGGATAAAGATTTATCTACGTAAGAATTGGTTATGAATAATGATTTGTCATTTGAATTGGTTATGGATGGATATGGATGTAACTAAATGAGTGTTTATTTGCTGTAGATAATAATAATTTGAAAATTATACTTATATAGGATATTGAATTTATAAGAAAGTTATTTGTAAATTTTTTCAAAAAATTTTAATTAAATTATAATTTTATAAATTTTAGAGTTTTTTATAAAAAGGATTTATTTATAAAATTTTAAAACTTTCATAATCGTTTTGGAATAAAATTTAGAATTATTTATAAATAAAATTTTTTAAAGAAATTTATTTGTAAAAAATTAAAATTTTATAGATTTATTTGTGAATACGGAGTTATTGAAGGGTTTATTCGCAAATCTTAGATCTCGTAAGAATCAAATTATAATTATCAATGTTTTGAGGGATTATTTGTAAACCCAGATTTTGTGAAATTGATTTATAATTTTATAGTTTTATTAGACTTTTTCTTGCAAAATTTCCATCTCATGGACATATTTGTAAGAAAAATCCGGTTAAAAACCTATTTGTAAAAATTTACTTAGTCCAAAAATTTATTTATACATTTTTTATTTTAGTCTAGATTTTGAATAAAATTTGGTCCCTAATATTTGGCCCATTCATCTCATTTGGACTAAGCCTAACTTGAATATGAACTTCTCAACGTTTAGGTCTGAATTGAGTTCAATTTTTATTTAAATTAATTACGATTTAAATTCAATTGAGACCTACACTTGAGTCTAATTTAGTAATATACAAATTTCAATTATGATCATATTTTAATTAATTTTGATTGTGGTAAAAATCATCTCAAACAGTGATAAATTATATATGTGAATATGTAAAAAAAAGAGTTATTTTTACTATTACTTGTAACTATATATATCGATTTAAAAATTAGATAATATCTTTATTGTGTATGAATTATAGAATTCATTAAAAAAATATACAAAATAAATAAGTATCATAGTTTAAGTAACCACATATAATCCAATGTTATAAAAACTAATATAATAGTTTTGACATTTATCATAAGCTTTTTCTCATAATTTTTGTCAGAAAAAATATGAACTTTTTCCAAGAAAAAGAAAATAAAATCATATCAACAATTTATTTTCTATCAAGTTTATCTATAAAAATTATGTTTGCCCTCTATTTATGTAGTTTAAACTAAAATTGAGGCGATTTAGCAAAATTTCCTTCAAAAAGAGATATAGAGGGTATCACAAAGCCAATAAATTTAAATATGTGTAAATTACTCTCAAAATCACATATTTCAAGCCAATTTAAAACTATTTCATACCATTAAATGTAGAATAAAATATTCATAAAATAATACTGTCATCAAAATAAGGATGATGATTAATTAATGGATCTAATATATTACTAACTTGTAAAGAAGAATATATCTCAAACTAAATTTTTTAGGTTGGCATTCGCATTCGATTGCCAAATTGTATAATAAGAACTACTCTACATTGATAAGTAGAACTCTGAATATATACAACTAATAAAGAAGTTAAACCCGAGTGTAGCTCGGAAAAAAACAAAAATAAATTTTATTTCAAGAAATTCTTATTTATAATGTTGAATTAATTATATAGTTAAAAAAATTTGACTCCGCATTCATAAAGAAAATACCAATAAAATTTGAAAAATTATAAATTCAAAATATTTTATTTTAAAAGTTTATCCAATATCAATCATCGGGTATTAGTTCTAACAGTTGGAAACAAAAAAAAAACTTGTAGAAATTTTAACAAACTACCATAAAATATTTGTTACAAAATTCAAAGAAAAACTAACCTTAAGGAAATCAATAGAAGAAAAGGTGGATACAAAAAATAGATGACGGGCAAAAGAGATGTTTGATGTAACGTGATACTTAAACACATACTTTACAATTCAGTACATGATCTCACGTGGTGGATTTTTAAATATAAAATTTTAAAATTCAGTTAATTTTGGGAACCAGTAAATCCTATAATTACTAAAATTTGGATGTTTTAGAATTTTAAATTTCTAAATAACAAATACCGGATTTTTTTGATATCAAAATTTGAAAATTTTAGTTCCATGAAACAAATAGGCCCTAAGAATTAGTTCTGATCTCGTGAATGAGAATTTACTTGTTTTTGCTTGTTCCAGCTCGGCCTTGTGTGCATCTAGCTCGAGCTCTATCTTCAATTTATGGTGACAGTCTCCTCCTGGATCCACCATACGGTCCTCTTTTCTACTGTGGGTATTAATTTGGCATTTTGATTGATGAAACTTTTGTATTGGTTGATGTGTGATGGATGAAACTTATCAATTTATTATGAAGTAGTAGAAGTCAAATTGAGTAAAATCTTTTATTTTTCTATTTATCATGAAGCTCTCATTTTGTTTTCTCCAAAACCCGGTGCATGTGCTTTGCATCACCATGCACTATGTTGATCTTGGCATCATTACCTTGCAAATTACCTAATTAATTTTGCAAGAATATTCCAAAATGAGTATTATTGAAGAAGTAGTTCTGAAATGGTCAAAGAAGTAAGCTTTTTGAATCAATGCTTTCCTATGGAGAGATCCAGTGCAGCTATACAGATGCTGAGAAATGAAGACAATTTTGCTACAGGTTTGCAAGTTGCCATGTCAATTAATTCCTCCCAGCTGCGCAGGTACTGCAAGGGATCTCCTCTCATTCCATGTACCTCACTTGTACAGCTTCATGTGGCTCAAATTATTGAGTGTACCATATATCCAATTGTGCTTTTCACATAACAGTACCTGAAGAAAAGCATCCAATGAAGATTTTCACAGTTTATCTCAGATGAAATCTGCTTCAGTGAAGAGCAGGACAAAGAGTACACACAGAAGACTGAAAGAGGTAGGGAAACCATTGTCCTTGTGAATCCATACGAGACATCTTGGTCTTTGTACAACCTGTGAATTTGCTATTTGGATTTTGGAGTTTGCAGTGTCTTGCCTGGGGGAAGAACATGTGCAGCACTTGTGTGCTGTGAAGAGAATCCAATGCAGGTCTGATATCTAAAAGTGCTCATAGATCCACTTCATTTTTTTTTTGTCAAGAGGTAAAAACCTAAAGCACTAGCTTTCCTCTTATCGTCTGCAAAATCAGAACCAATGAGCGAGAACAGCTCTAGATCTCTACCTCTAGACTTTTGCAAATGAGCGGAAGAAACCCGGGCGAATCAATCCGTTTGAGCTCCAAACATCCTCAACAATTCCAAACATATACTTCAGCAGTGTCTGTTTTTTGGGAAATTCACAAGAAATTTTTTGCTGTTTGCAGAAAATCCATTTTTGGGTGAAGGATATGAGTATATATTTTCTAGATAATGAAAATAATTCTAAATAATTCATCTGAGTTCAGGTTCACTGCAACCAACCTGCGCCCATTCCAAATGTAGCCCAACCTGTCACAAATCCTTCAAGATTCTACAACCCTCACAATGGACTTTCAATGCATAGCAGGAGAAACATCTTGTCACAGAATAACAAAATTCAGAAAATTTTGCAAATGGGTCCAAATGATTTCAATGCAATATTATGGCTGATGAGAAAATAATAATAAAACTTAAAAAATGAATGCCTGCGGAGTTAGCTGAGCTGTGAGCTGGAAACAAAGATTCGGTGCACGTACGTGGTACGTTCAATTCCAAGCGATACAGAACATGCACGCAAGCACCGACGCTGCCACGTCAGCTCGCAGAAAATTGTCAACCTTGGTGTCGTGGTCCAGAGGACCAGCCCACCTCCACACGAGTGGACGACTGTCTTGGTGGGCACTCGTGTGGATGCTTTCGTCAACACCTTGACTTTCGCGTGTGCGTGGAGCACACGCTTGACATTTTTAGCCAATTTGGAAATCACAATTAAAAAAACTGTTTTTGATATTTTAATTAAGTAATGTTTATTTGGAGCAAACGATATTGGCTGAAAGTCTAAGGGCCGTTTAGTTGGGGTCAAAATCGAGGTCAAAATCAAGATTAGTGAATTATTTTTATAAATTAATATTTTTTATCAAAATTAAGACTTCAATAATTTAAAGTTTAAAAACTATTTAATTTTTTATAATAATTTAATTTAAAAATAGTATAAAATAATAAATATTAATTTTATAAGAAAAAAATAATTCTGAAATGAACTGATCCTGATCCTGATTTCAAAACAAACGGGACCTAAGTGTTCCGTAAACAACCAAACAATGGTACGCCCGGGTACGAAATGCAAGAAAAATTCTGTAGTACAAAACAAAGAAAGAAAATTCTCTAGTATGAAACAATGAATTAATCGCCTTTTTCGTTAAATTCAAGAGTTATTGGTGAATAATATGCTGAATTTATGAACCATTTAGTAATGATTCTTGATGCCAATTTTCACAAATATCTGAAAAATCATGAACTTCTTTATAGTATGAAATTGCCTTGTATATTCTGATTGCAATCACTTGAAACTTGGAGCTAGTTCTCCATAAGAAGCTAGAGGCCTATTTAGTTACAGAAAATATTTTTTTATTTTTATCTCTATTTTTTTTTATTTCTATAAAAACTCTCAAGAATATATTCATTACAGTAAAATATAAAACTCATTTTTCAATTTGAAAAACGAAAAATACATACAAAATCATGTTATCTTCTATTTGAGAGAAAAAATTATAAATAAATTAATATTATTTTATTCTTATATTTCATTAATTTTATGTCTATGTTTTAAGACTATTCATTTTATTTTTATTAAGTGAATAATAACCTTCAAATTAAAAAATATTATAAAGTCTACTAATTTAAATATAATGTAATTATAATTTTTTTTATAAAACATGTCATTCAAATAATAAAAAAATGAAAATACAGAAAAACGTGCATTTTTCTGTAAAAATAGATTAGTTTTCAATTTTTCAAGTTAGGAAAAAATTGCTTTTGAATATCTCTAATTTTTTGTCTTTATAAAGATATTTTTCAGAAAATTGGAGTAATTTTCTGTAATTGAACAAACCCTAAACTTCTTTGATGTTGCAACATTGTATTTTTCAGAAAAAAAATCTCTTAATTATTCATGAAAATTGCAGTGAACTTAATTTCATTGAAATAATATGTCAAACAACAGATATAGAATATCCAAATATGTGCAAATTGGTATTTTGAAGAATTACAAGCACAGACATAAATATGAAAGAACAGAACATCCGATTGATTTACATTCTTTTTCTGTTTGATTTCTTGCAAACTTCGAATTCAAATGGCCAAAGTAGAAGCAGAACTAGCGGTGGTCGTCATCATCATCATTGTCGTCCTCATCCAAAGATTCAGCTTTTTGATCCAGATCATATGCAAACATTCTGCTGCTGTTAGGGGTGAACAAAACAGGTTAACTGAACCGGTTTTGCTCATTTTGGAATCGAAACTGGATTTCAGTTCTTAAAAAATTAAGAACCGGAATCGTACCGATTTAGATAAAAAACTAATTTTTCGGTTCCAGTTCTAAACCGATTCTAAAACCGGTATATCAGTTTTAAATTATGAATTTCCTGTGGCAGTAATACTGTAATAGCAAGTTAGCAACCATTGTTTTTTATCAAAAAATAAAGAAATAACATTGAATTGCAAGTAAATACAACTGTTGAGCTTTTACAAATTACAACAATTCAAATGGTTTCTTAAAAACTTAAGAGATAAGATTACCAAAATAGAAGCAAATCAAGCAATAGCAGTATGCAGTATGTACTTATGCAGTGGCAGTGGAGCAGACCAACAGGCAGCAGTAGTCAGTAGTAGACCAGCAGTATGCATATTCTTGCAAAGAAATAGCTTAGACTACTACTGCTAGTCTGCTAGTCTACTACTAGCACTATAAAGGCATAAATTAAGGTATAATAATGTCAAGTTTCTGGCTTAGAGTCACCAAGAAGATAATCTCTTTGTTCGGATGGGATAGGCTATGCAGTGCAGCTGCTGTAGCAGATCAGCAGCCAGACACCAGGCAGCAATAGTAGACCAGCAATATGCACTTATGTAGTGTAGCAGACCAGCAAGCAGTAGTAGTAGACCATCAGTATGCACTTATGCAGTGCAGTAGACCAACAGACAGCAGTAGTAGACCATCAGTATGCACTTATGCAGTGCAGTAGACCAACAGACAGCAGTAGTAAACCATCAGTATGCACTTATGCAGTGCAGCAGACCAGCAAGCAGCAATAGTAGACTAGCACCAGCAGTATGTACTTATGCAGTGCAGCAGACCAGTAGGCAGCAGTAGTAGACCAGCACCAGCAGTATGCACTTATGTAGTGCAGTAGACCAGCATGCAATAGGTAGTAGTGCAGTAGACCAGCAGGTAGTAGGCAGTAGGCACCATATTCAGTAGTGCAGCAAACTAGCAGGCATTAGGTAGCAGACACCATGTTCAGTAGTGCAACAGACCAGCAGGCACCATGGACCTTCTCTTCAGTGATAGAATGCTACCAATCCATGTCATGCAGAAAGAGATATATATACCTGAAGAAATCAACAGTTTGAGAATACTAGTCAGACCCCTATTTACTGGCAGATTCATAGGAATGCAGATAAATTTTGTTTAGATAGTTTCAGATCTGTTTTTGAAGTTGAGGCAGTATCAGAGGGATTATGCAGTGTAGCAAGTTAGCAGTAGTAGATCATTCTTCCCATGACTTGAGATATCTTCACTTTGTCCTCTTTTCTTCCTTACATTTGCTCTTTCAATTGGCTTAGCAGAATAACAGTTAGCATTCAATATGTGTAAGTTTGACAATAATTTTGTAATCAAAATTAATAGTTAGAGAATAGAGATTAGAGAATACAGATAAACAAACCAATGAACCATACTGGCAAAAGCAAGAATATAGTGCCCACTGCCCACTTGCCCAACATATAATCTTCCAGCTATAAAGAAGTCATTCTCCACATACATTGAGTATTCAATGAAAAATACCTGAGAGCATATGACAGTAAGAGACAGAAAATTACTATAATGTAAATCCAGAAAGAACGAAAAAGTTCTACTGCTTGAAAATCCATGTAGAAAGAGATATATATACTTAAAGAAATCAACAATCATACATCTTTGCTGGCACTGGCAGATTAATAGGAAATGACATCAAGAAAGGAAATTAATCATCAATTGAGATTATTGTTTCCATTTTACTCGTAATTTCTGCAATTATAAAAATAAAACATATGAAATATATAACATAAATATTAAAATCAATAATTAATTTCTACAAAAATAATACAATGAATAAGTAATTTTTACATGCGAATATTTTTTCAATTTCCTCAAGTGTCTTCTCAATATTAATAGGAGAACTACAAGAACACAACCAATCTTGTGTACAAATAAGAGCTTCCATCATTTTTGTAGATAGAGAACTTCGAAATTGATCAAGAACTTAACCTCCTGTACTAAAAGCTGACTCCGAAGCAATGGTAGATATGGGCATAGCAAGCACATTTTTAGCCATTATGAAAAGAACTGGATACCTACCACTGTTTGCTTTCCACCACAGAAGAATATCAAATCTTCTGCCCCATCTTTACGTTCCTCCTCCAAATACTTATTCAATTCTGTTTTGCAAGTGGAAGTCTTCTGTTTTGCTTTTGTTTTTCTCAATTCATCTTGAACTAGCTGAAGTACATCAAGATTACTTATTCCAGTAGCATTCTTTTTTTTTTATCTGTCCAACTCCTGCAACACTATGGGAAGAAGAAGAAGACTTTTCTATAGATAAATATTCTTGAAAAAGTCTATCCAAAACATTCTTCATTTTACCCTTCAACTCACTGATTTTTTCATTCTCATAGCTTTCCTTAATCATCCAATCTACACTCTCCAACTTTAGCCTAGGATCAAGCACAGAAGCAATAAATAGCATAATATTAAGCTTTTCAATATTTACCCAATATTTATGATATTTGGTCTTCATCTTAAAAGCCATAGTACTTAAGCAGAAGTCATCTGATTCAGAAAACTTCTTGATCATCATGCCAATTTCATACATGCTTTGCATATATATATTTCCTGTAATATAAGAAAAACCAGATATGTTTAAGATAACATCATAAAATACTTACAAAAAAGGTAATAAAGCTCGAGCAACATCCCAATCTGCATGTGTTGGTGAGCCCTGTGACTTTCCCTTCATTAGCTCCTCTGCATATTTGGAATCTTGAATCTCCAATAATTCAAAAGCTTTCTGAAATTTCAAAGCAACATCAAGCATTAGATATGTAGAGTTCCATCTGGTTTCAACATCAAGACAAACCAAACTTTTGCATTCTATTTTTTCCTACTCCACATAAAGCTTGAACCTCTGTGCTCTTGCTGGTGATGATATCACATATTTAACTGTAGTCCGAATTCTAGCAATAGAGTCATTTGAATCTTTAAGTCCTTATTTAACAATTAGACTCAGGAGATGTGCACAACATCTGACATGCAAATACTCACCATTAAGTACATGACCTTTCCAGCTATCAAGCCTCTTCCTCAAGTACTGAACTCCAACATCATTAGAAGATGCATTATCTATAGTAACTATAAAGACCTTATCTATGCCTCAATCAAATAAGCACAATTCCAATGTTTTACCAATTACCATACCAACATGACTTGAAACAGATCAAAAATTAAAAAAAAAAATTTAAGCTTCCAATCATCATCAATATAATGAGCAGTCACACTCATGTAGCCCAAGTTTTGGCATGATGTCCAACAATCAGTTGTGATACTCTCTCTTTACTTTAACTTGCTAAAAAAAATTTCAATTTCTTCTTTTTCTCCAAAAATATTTTGAAACAATATCTAGCAACAGTAAATCGGGAAGGAACATCAAATTTAGGTTGCAATGTAGAGGTATAGAACTTAAACTCTTCACCTTCAACATGTTTGAAAGACAGTTCATCAAGAATCAAATATTTGGCTAATGCAATTCTACTTGTTTCTTGATTAAAATTTCATGTAACAAGTGTGCGTGCTTGAGTGCCAGTGCCACTGTCATTATTAACTGATTGAAAGGCTAAAGTTTTTTATTTTTTCACCTCCATGTTTGGAGGATAATCTCTGCATCTATTTACGTGAGTACTTAAACCACTTGTTTCATAACTAGAAGGGCGTGAAAGGAGATTTCTACAGTAATTACATTTGGCTTTATCTTTATAACCATCTTCACTTGAATCTAGTTTAGAAAAATGGTCTCACATCTATGAACTATTTTTTCTCACTTTCCAAGCTTTCTGATTTGTTTTATTTATCCTTGAAGTTACATCTTGAGTTTCACTAGCCTTCTCAGTATTTCACTATGAGTGGCCTTAAAGTCTTCCATCTTAAATGAAAGATTGGATGGTTTGCGACTAGTTGCAGAGGCTGTCACAGCTTTGTTAGCCTTTATCTTCTCATCTAGCAGCTTTAGCCGCCAATATCCCTCTCGGCCTATCAAATAGGAGAAAGCCTGAACATATTCTAATAGCTTGCTAGATTCTCCTTGGCTGCTTCCATCCTTCATCTTTGCATTCACGTTGCAACTATGGAAAATCCAACAGCTTTAGAAATACAAAAGGAACAGTATCAAGCTTTAGAGATGCCCAACTCGCATAATAAACAATAAGAATGTGAGGCTCTTGCTTTATTGATACAACCCAATATTAGAGTTCTTGAATATTTTGTAAAATTTTTTATCATCTCGATTATAACTCTCACTTGTCATGTCGACCTCATATTGTGAAAAAATTCAAGATCCCCAAAAGCATCACAAATCAATCATCCAATATCATCCTCTCATTGTCAACTATTATTATATTATCTGCTTGATTTATTGGATTTGGTCTATTTAAATGCTACGACTCTTCACTATAGAATGTTCAATTAACATAATATATATTTATTTCTCTTACAATTATATATTTATACACTTTTTGCCTTGTTTAATTGTAATGTACATTACCATGAATGCTCTTGAAGGCCAGAATGAAATTGATGAAAGTGGTGTAATTCTGCAACCTAGTGGATCTATTTTTTCCGAAATAAGTATTTAGCTGCATCCTTTTCGTTTTCATTAGCATAGTTGCTTTCAAGCTTGTTTTGAATAAAGTCTAGCTGAAGCCAACACCCACTTTCGTAGATCTACTTTTCTAACAAATAACTAACCACTCCGGCCTATGTACAAGATATGCTAGTGATAAATAACTTAGATTGCTTGAAAAAAGAAATACACCAATTTCAATGCCCAAATACCCCAATATACTGCAGTTCAATCACCTACTAATGCTGCTGAAAAAAACTAGGTGCAGGCTGAAAAACAAGCCGACACTCAACTTAGCGCAGAAAATTCAGGTATAAAAAGCTGTGGAAACCTGTGATACCTTGGCAATTATGAAGAGATATAATGGGGTTTTACATAGAGCAAATGAGGCAAGACTTAATTCAAAGCAACTATAAGCAATGATATTTCACCACTAAAAGAGGCAAGATTTATCATGTTTCAACCATGGTTCCGAGTTTCGGCCGAAATCGAAACGTTTCGGTTTCGGCTGAACCCGCGTCGAAACGGTATTTATCGTTTCGGTTTAGGGTTTTGTCATCGCAGCAGAGGGCTTGGCGGCCGCAGGCGTAGGCGGGCGCGTGCGGGCGAGGGCGAGGGCGGCTACCGGCGACCGCGGCCGACCGCGGGCGAGGGCCGGCGAAGGCGGGCGAGCTCGGGGCGGCTGCAGGCGACTGCGAGTGAGAGCGGGCGAGGGCGGGCGAGGGCGGGCACTGTGGGTGACTGCGGGCGAGGACGGCGTGCTCGGGCGGCCGGCAGGCTGCGCGGGGCGGGCACAGGGCGGTCGGGGCAGCCGCAGGGAGTGCGGGCCGACTGCAGGGAGCGCGTAGTTTCTGTAGGGAGCGCAGGTCGTCGGCGACGAGCGCAAGGCGCGTGCATGGCGAGCTCGCCGCGTGCATGGCGAGCGCAGCGTGCGTGGGGCAAGCTCAGCGCGCGCGGGGAGACTGCAGCGTGCGCGGGGCGAGCTCGGCGTGTGCGGGGCGACCGCAGCGCGCGCAGGGCGAGCTGAGTGCGCCGGCGGCTAGCTCAGCACGTGCGGGGCGGGCACAGGGCGGTCGGGGCAGCCGCAGGGCTCGCGGGCCGGCCGCAGGGAGCGCAGGCCGTCGGCGGCGAGCGCAGGGTGCGTGCATGGCGAGCTCGGCGCACACGGGGAGACCGCAGCGTGCGGCCGGCTAGCTCCGCGCGCGTAGGGCAACCGCAGCGCGCGCAGGGCGAGCTGATTGCGCCGGCGGCGAGCTCAGCACCGCAGGTCGGCCGGCGATGATCGGTGCCCCCGCGAGCGCAGTTCGGTTTAGGGTTTAACTGGTTAGTTTTATTTAATTAATCACATTTAATTAAGTTAATCACAGTTTACTGTGCTGCTTTTGCTTTTTTCCCCGGGAATCACGGGGAGGTGCTGGTCGGCTGGTCGGTTGGTCGGTTGGTATTGGCTGATTAACTGTGATTTGGCCGTGAATCACGTTGATTAACTTTAATTAATGCCCGTGAATCACGGGTTTCGGCTGGGTCCTGAGGCTTAATTATGTCAATTCTTCGTCAAAAACTTATATTTTATCGTAGAATTATTCCACATTCGGCATATGATCTACTTGGACAAGCCTTAATTGAGCATGCATTACAAGACCGTGGAATAGTCAATGATCAAATTTATCTGCCCTCTCAACAAGGTTCACTTCATGCTATCAATCAGCATCTTGCCGCAATTTCCCCTGAGCACTTCGCACAGTGTGATATTTATTTTTCATGGGTTATTGGACCACTTTTACTATGTGTTGTCAATCATTATGGTTATCATTTTCATTTTGGACCTTCGATGTATGGTTATACTCCAGAACCATTGCCACGAGATCGCGCTGAGCTAGTTGTTCTGGCTCGTATGCCTACAAATGCTCGTCCGGATCATCCAGGTACTGAATTTGTAATTCCACACTCAGATGTTTCAAACTCAATCGATGATGACTACGATGATTAGTTGTATTATCTTAGACTTTATAAATTATGTATGTATGAAATATATTTTAATGAAAAGTTAAATTTGCTTATATTACTCTTTAAATTTTAATCATATTCATATTATTTCTTGTATGTTTTTTTAATACACTAATATATATTAAAACTAGACAATATCAGTGACTAACTATCAAAATTAATTTTAATTAGCTTAAATATTATTTGAAATTATTGTAAAATTAAATATAAATTCATTCATAATTTTCCAAATTTTTTCAAATTTTTTCTAATATTTTATCGTATTTTTAATTTGAAGTCAAAGTACAGTTAAAGTATAAACAAACTCTGGTCAACGCCCAATTAATAATTTAAAAAATTCTTTCGGCCGAAATCGAAATGACCGAAACTGAAATCGAAACGGCCGAAACGTATCGGTTTCGGCCGGTCCCGAAACCGAAACCGAAATCGATACCCAAAACCTTGGTTTCAACCACGTGTTCTGAGAAAATCATATAAAACACAAGGATTATTTGAGGAAACAGTAGAGAGATTCAACAGGATAGGAACGGAAGTAAAAACAAGTTCCAACATTAGACCTAATCATGATTTAGATCATTAGAAAAATATATGAAGAGGAGATTCAACCATTTCATTCCATCAATGCGGGGGCCATTAGCCGGACGTGAATTACCTGGAGCTTGATCTGGCTCTGGCCGGGGAGGCAGCGGGCTGGGAGGCGGCAGACGGGGAGGCGATAGATGGCGAGGAGCTCGCCAGGGAGGTGGTGGACAGGGAGGCGCTGGCCTGGAAGACTTTCGCAATTGGCTCTGGCCGGGGAAGCGGCGAGGGAGAGGAATCCCCGTGAGAGTGTGTGATCTATGAGTGGGCGTGAGCTGGTCGGGTGAGACGGGGGGTTTTACGTTGTTTTTCGCGGCGATAATAGTTAGCGCCGCTAATTAATTAGTCGGCCAATTAACCACGCTAATGAGTTAGCGCCGCAAAAACTCACATACAGATGGTGCTAACATCTTAACGACGTTTGTATATCCCTTATAGTCGGCACTTTGTAGTGCCGGAAGATTAGCACGGTTGATACTCGTATATCTCGCAGAGATTATAGATATTTATGTAATTCCCCTCCTGGTTAAAAATCTTTAGATTTTGCCCCCCATTTTCCGTTGTCATTTTGCATAAACAGATAATCATCCTACACGACGCTAAATTTGAAAAGAAGTTATTTATCAAAAGTAGAAAGAGGGGATCATCTCCAATTAGGTCCAAGTTCAGAGGTTTATAAGTGAAAAGCTCTTACAAGCTTAAGCAAATACAGATAGTCAAATCAGGAAGGAAGTTGCCTGTACTTTTCCTTGACAAAGACCAAAATGACATTTGTCCAAATTCTAGGCCAAGTTATCTGGATTGGGACATTAATATTAAAATTTGGAGGAAACTAGACCTGATTTCACTTGAACTGGTCTATCTCATATCTTTTTGACCAAAGTCCAGCCAACTTGCAGCAGTATCTTGGAGCTCTAAGAGCCACCATCTCAGTCAAGTTCTGTTTAATCTATATATTATTCTGTGTTCAATAACTTTCCAGTGAATCCATCCATCTAATCTATGAATTTCTTTTTTCTGATAAAAGAAAATTATCAGCTTCGTAATCAGTTTTTGACTGTTATTATCTCCTGCCAAAAAAATTACAACACAAACATTTCCATCAATCTATAAGGATCACATCTTCAATATTAGGCAAACCAGTGCGCAAAGAATCACCATAGAAATGTGTTCTATTCCATCAGACTGAAGGATTCTTACACGAAAATGTGCACAAACTTCACTGTAGAATGATACAACTAGAAGAGTCAAAGTTATGAGGAATAACCATTCAAAACTGTAAGCACTAATGAAGAAAAAGTTTTTTTAAAAAAAGAAATGCAAAAAAAATGTAAGTTTAGATTTCTGCTCAGGAATGCAGTTTTTGGCTATTTTTTTGGGCTGCACATGATCACAATCTTCGTGTTCATTGCTGACCAAATGAAAGTGATCGCCTTGCTAATCTGTTCATTCTATTTGTCACAATCTTATAAGAAAAGGCTTCAGGGCATGGAGGTCTGTTAACATGTTCTTCAGTTGAGTCGCCAAGGATTTTCCTTGTGTTTTTAGACACTGCAGCATTGTTCAACCCTTCAGTAGCCAGGCTTTCTTCTTCCTCTACCATATCTGCCCATGACTTCCTTTCATTTCTAATAACCAACAGTTTTTGTTCCTGCAAAGAATCAACGCTATGCACATGTGATTCTAGTGAAACCTCATTAGCTTCAGTAGCTAGGCTCTCTTCTTCCTCTTCCATATCTGCCCAAGATTTCCTTTCCCTTCTAATGCTTGATAGTTTTTGTCCCTGTAAAAGATCCATGTAATGAAAATGTGATTCTATTGAATCCTTGTTCACTTCTTCTTCTGCCATGTCAGCCCATCTCTTTCTTCCAATGCTTTTCTCTGAAGTATCTCTCTTAGAATATCCTTTGTCTGATACAGAGGATGGGATCACAAGGTAGTTCTGCACTGGATCATACATCAATCTTCCAAATGTGATCCCTTGTTGAAAAGCACCTATAGAGATAGGTAATTGGCTTGGAATTTTGGGTTTCGCAGCATCAAGTTGAGTTCCACAGCTCTCAGCAGTTGCATCATCTGCACATGATTTCAAGTAGCTACCAGTTTCTTCATTGGAACCTACTTTTATCTCATTAACTGCTCTTGTGCTTCTTGTGCAGCCTTCAACAAATGGATCTGGAGTTGGTGGCTTCAGACTTCCCGCATCGGCATCTGATGAACTATATGAACCATAAGACTCTTCATTACTCCTTTCTACATTGATTCTTCTAGTTTCCCGTCGTTTCCATGCTCTTGCTGGTAGATTGTTCCTAAGAGAAGCTGATGACGGAACTGCTAAACCAGGTTTTAATCTTGTATCCTCAGCTGTGTCATCCTTCTCCCTGTGCTGTGCTGTTGATTTCTTATAATTTCTTCCCTGATACTGATGTCTACTGACAGAAGATATTGGACCAACCCATTTTTCTTTGGATTCAATTTCTAGGCATCTATTAACAGATTTTGGTGTGAAAAATGCTTCTTTTGGAGATTGACATCTTCTATTTTGAGTGCTGATAGGTGCTTCTTTAACACTGAGCCCGTCAGAAACTGTCTCCTTACTAATACCAGATGGAGGAGTAAAATACCTGGATGGTGTATTTCTGAAGTATGGTGAAGAATTTACCTGATTTGCAGATTCTTTCTTCCATCTTACAACAGGAGAAGGTGTCTCTGTTCCATAGAACAAATATGATGTTGTGAGATTCTCGAAGAGAACTTCAATTTTCCTATTGTCTGTTTTAGTGGCAAGGCATGGTGGTCTTCCATGCAGGCTAGTGGCTGAAGGGAGATTATCATTTGTTTCTGCCTCTTTGTCTTCTATCTTTCCATTTGAAGATGATTTTGACTCGAGTACTGAAAGCATTTCAGAAGCCCTTTTGAAGGATTTAGAGAAAGATTCAGTATTGCAGTTGATTGATGCTTCTCTTATTTCTTTTATGAGGTATTTGGCTTCCATGATCCTTCCTGTTTGCATCAAGCAAATAGCTAGATTGCTCTGCTTGTTATAATCTGGTTCTATTTCCAGAGCTTTCCTGCATTCCGGGGTAAATTGCATGTTATGATTTAAATTCATGCCAATAAACAGTGATGATTAAGAAGAAGCGTCTCTATTGGTTCAGTCAAAAAGGTAAATTCACCCCATTTTTTATATATTAAGAAAGAAACAACTTTGAGACCAGGCAGAAGCCAAAAAAATTGTACCCTGCAGACATACCGGTAATGTAACTCTGCTTCTTTGTAATTCTCAACCTTCAAGTAAGCCCAAGCCAGGTTCCCTAATAACCTGCATTGCAGTTTAAAGGCATTAAGTTCTAAAGTAAGATTAATTTATTCTGCTTGAGCTTTGGACATTCATCTCATAAGCTAGTTATGGTGAAAAAGGGAGGTAGAGTAAATAACTTGAATTGATGTCAGGTTCTACCTTGCTTTCTCTTGCTCAGTAGAAACATAAAAACCTTTCCTTCGGGGTCTTGCCTGCTTGGTTCTGCTAAATACCAACCCCTTGTCAATCAGCCTCAGCTTGAGAGTGAGAAGCTCAATCTGATCCTCAACCCTCCCACATCTCTGCCAAGATGGAAAAAGAAACTTTCCGGTGAGTTAATGCCACATGGTAAAACCAAGTTGGTTTGACAATTGGAGTGCATGCAAGACAAGTGGAGAGTTCTTCATAGACTAAGTGAAGCTTAATGTAATGGCTAAAAAATAATATCGAGCAGTATGTTTGAAAACAATATAGATGAATCACTGTTTTTAACTTGTGATGAAGAGCTACAGTGGCTGAATTAACTTCTGAAACAAGAAACATTTGGCAGCAAACGAAAAACAATACCTTGTAGAGGTCTACAAGAACATTGTCAAGAGCCTCTTGGGCTTGCTTGGAACATAGGTGTCGGAATGATCTTATTGCCTCAATGGCTTCTTGAGGCCTATTCAATTGCTTCATGACAAGGGCCATATCTGCCAGCGCACTATCAACCCTATCTCCGTTATTTATGGCAGTCCAGAATAACGAGACAGCCTTGTCTGGATCCCTGTCCACCAGCTGCAAATACCACAATATATAACTAACAATAAATAGCACTAGGTGGAGCCAGAATTAGAAAAACCAACTGATGTCGGAGAACAAATCAAGCAGGTTTTGAAACATTGAAAAACCATGACTAAGGATACTGAAAAAAGCTCACATGGCTGCATCAAAGTTAATCAAGAAGAAATTTATGCTTGGGAACAATGTTAAACCATACATCACCAGAAAACATGAAGCTAACCAAATAAGGATATTCAGTTCCATTTCTCCATATTTCAAGAGAAATTATTTTGAGATGCCATCAGACACAAAATACAGGTAAACTGACAGAAAGAAGCTTAAGGTCAAGATTCAGATTATTTTAAGCTATGCAGTAAATTGGACAAACATTTCAATTTCCTGATGCTTTCAGTGACAGAAATGTATATTCTGATAATGCATAATTGAACAATATGATCATAGAAATGGCTCTCTAGAGAAAAAAAAATAAATGCAACATGATCACATAACTATATTCCATGAGCATCTGTTATTCCCATTTTCTGGGATCAACAAATGAAAAAAAAAAGCAAACAAACCAGAAAAAATCCACTAGTTCTTTATTACGAATCAGTCACAGTCATATCAACATGACTACAGTAAGAAAAATTCTAGGCTCCAGATTTCCAAACAAGAACAATTGCCATAGATAAAAAACAAAAAACACAATTACACGCTTTCAGGAAAAATCAACATAACAAGAGAAGGAAATATTTAAACTTTAACCGCATGAAACACTCAAGAACCATCAGAAAACTGGAAAAGTCCCAAATTAACCGCAAAAATGAGATTTTCTTGCCTGAACGCGCTTGGCCTGGGCATACGGAGAGTCACCGGCGGGCAAATGGGTCCGCGGTCGATGCGAAGGCGTGCTCACACATTTCCGGCCACATACCTTCGCCTCTCCCGACGGCGTACACGGCGAAGATCGGACAATCACCATTCTGGAAATAGGAACAAAAAACCCCAACTTTTCTCCGAGCTTCTTGAATCCCTACTTGTAAGAACGGAAAAAGACGCAAAATTTCGCCAGAAAACTCCAAAATACCTTCAATTTCCCTGGTCGAGTCCCTCTTCCGATCGCCTTGGAACACAATTCGAAACCCTTCTTCTTCTCGAGCTTCTTGTGAATTTTTCCGGAAATGGAAAGAAGCCAGGAAGGGGCAGCTGAAGTAGCCGTTAAGGCAGTTGGCTTGGTGCACGTGCACTAGAGGGGCGTCGCACGTGCGTTCTCTGATTCATTACGCCCGTCCGTAGTTGCTGGCATAGATGGATTTACAGCCGTTTGATGCGATCGAATCCTGTTTATTCCCTCCAATCTGAACGGCTCGCAGCCAGTCGAGCCCCATCCATCAACCGCCAGATCAGGCTCGCAACTGGCTCTCATCGATGATGATGTGGACAATGCGGGCATAGAGATTTTACATATATCCCCTAATATTGATATTATTACATTCAATTAAATATATTTTTATAAAAAAAATCCTAAGTTAAAGAAATTATGCGATGCATCGAGTGCACAGTACGTGTAACTACACAAGTCATTTTGATAAGCTACTAATTATACCATGTCAGATAAATATGTAAGTCATGCAGATAAGCTTCAAGCCATACATCTGTCAATTATTATTTATTATTTATTATATTTATTTGACATTTTAAAATTAGGTAAAGTTCGGTTCTTGTGAAATCATACAAGGTTGTACGCCCCTGCACTATTCGGTTCAAATGGGATAAATCGGTCAAATCGAAACCAAATAATTGATTTGGTTTGGATTATTCGATTTTTCGTTCGGTTTGATTTTGAAAAATAAAAAATTTAAAATTTGATTTCGGTTTCGATTTTTGATTTTGAAAAATCACAAAAATCAAACCGAACCGAATTATATATTATATATAAATACATAATATTAGTTTTGATTTTGATTTTTTTATTTTTATTTAAATATAATTAAATTTAAACTGAAAAAATAAAATCAATTTAAATTTTCGATTTTCGATTTAAACCAAATCGAAACGAATATTTTGATTCAATTTTAGTTTGATTTTTATAGTATTCGATTTGATTCGATTTTAAAATTTTTAAAATTAAAAATTTCGGTTAGATTTATTTGCTTCCGGTTTTGAACCGAATGTGCATTCCTACAGAATTGTGTGACATATACAAAAATCCCCTTAACATATATTTTTTTACTTTTAAAGATTCTCCACAAAATATAACTCCCGCGAACTTTAACTGACCCCTTCAATTTTTTATTTTTTGACATCGTTCCAATTTCTTTCTTTGTGCGTATACCTCCCTACAATCTTGCTTATTTGCATAGTACTCCAAGTATTCTTCATCCATGAACAACAAAAGAAAAATCTGTGCTCCGGGTTAGAAATGTAAATAATTCTCAAGATATTTATAAAAAGAGGAAAATTAGATTCACGGAGCATTTAGCGTTGACATGCACGCTTAGCTCCAAAAGAAGTTCTCTTCGTTTTTTATGATGATATTTCAGAACAGGACAAAAATAATTTTAGCAAAACATGCATAATGAGTTTTGCAAATTATACTCGACTAGTTGCTTACAATAACATTGAAGAAGTTGCGGAGGAATATGCAAAATTCAACATTTTCATAATTATGTTCTAAATAGAAAGTAAGTCAAGGGGTTATTTGCAAAAAAGACTCAAGGTTGGCACAGGTCACGTGACCTGACAAAGGGTTGTCGTGAAAATGCGCATCCGGACCCAGCGCGAAGCATCCTCGTTCGTCACCAGCTAATAACGCACTCTCCCTTCGAAAATTAAATCCGCCTTATTCTCCTCCTCGCATCCGCATCGCTGCCAGCTCCGACGACGACGCTTACTGCCGCCTTCCTCCGCCGCAACGCGACGGCAGCCGCGCCTTCTCCGTATCCCTCCCCGAACTAGGGGCTCGCTTTCCGCGAACTCTCCTCGATTTCGGGTGGGTTTTTGTCGTACTTTGGCGCTTTTTTTGCGGATTTATGGACAATTCTGGGGCTGCTTCGTGTCAGTCGGCGGAAGAGGTGGAAGTGGACTCCGCCGAAAGGAAGGTGCGGTTCTGATAGTCTGATCGGGTCTTAGTTGTTCTTGTTCTGTCAATTGTGCGTCTTCCAATGGGTTCTGTCTTTAATTTTTTGGTGTTTTTGAATGATAAAAAGGATGATTTGAGTAAGTTTTCATGCCTTATTTGTTGTTTGCAACTTTTTTTTGTGGAGTGGGAAGATCGAATTATTAGCTCTTATTATGCGAATCGTGCTGACCCTTGTCTGGTAAAAAATTGTATTTTGTTTCAATTTTTTGAGTGATTTTGAGATTCTTTCTGTTGGTGCTTAATATTCTGGTCGGAATGGTGTTTATGGTGGAATTCTGGATTGTGTTCGTACTTTTTGACATAAAACTGGTGTTACATTGGGCTGCTGGATTTATTGTTTGGATTCTTTTTTGGTTAAGCACTGCTTTAAATGCACACTTTTAGTTGAGACTTGCTGTATCTAATTATAGAATGGTGTCGTAGGCACCAAATGAGTCTGAACCCCGTGAAGGAGATGAAGGAAATGCTGCGCCCATTTACAATTCTAGACGGCCAAACCTTTCCTCCTTACAAATACCTGCAAGATCGTTAGAAAATTCATTGCCTACTTCGAGTAGAGCAACAGTTGTTTCCTCATCTACTCCTACTTCAACAAGGGCGGGGTTACCTCCTAGACCCAATTCTACAAGGACAAAGTCATCTATGAAAAAATTGCTCTCACAATGGAGCTTAAAGACAAAGAATACGACCCTGGAGGGTGACAGGACGATTCTTTTGATTCCCGACACTCCGAATTCTGAAGGACAGCAGGATAAACCTTCTACTTCAAGGCCGTTCTCTCTACCCAAAGTTTTTTCTGCTATCTCAGCAAAACGAACACACTCTTTACCAGCAACACCTGTTGGAAATGCAGTACAGACAACTTCACCTGATGCACATGTGGTTGATTTGCCCAGATTGGATGTAAGTTCTTAAGCTTAGTGAACTTATTCATTTTCCTGTTATTTGGTCCTTAGGTAGATGTTGAGTGCAGTAGAGCATCACTAGCTTTTTATTTCTAAGGTGTGTCACAAGTCAAACTCATTCCAATTTGAATTCACCAGGTGTCTGTCCCTTAAGTTTACAAGTAGTAAGTTTTATAAATGTCTAATTGAAATATTTATCTCGTTTATATCTCTAATCCATGACTTTTATGCATCTACAGAAACAAGAAGCCCGGACACATATAACACGCTCATTTTCAGTGCCAGGGAATGTGAAAACCAAAACTTTGGGTCGAATGAATTCACTAAATCTGATTCGTGTTGTTTCAGTCACACCTCGTCCTGGTGCTGTCAACTGTGACAATCAAAATGATGCCATAGAGATAGCTGATGGTAATTCTTGTTAAAAATTTTCCAGTTTTTCAAGGCAGATATATTTTCTGTTTTGTGTCATTGATTATTTCATACTTAGCCTTGTTTCTTCCTCCTGACCTGATTTTGGGTAACTGGATATTGCTTACAACATTGAGCAGTATCTTCCTGCTGATTCATTAGGATGACTCTTTACATTTTCTTGCTATTTGCTGATAACTACTAGATATGTAACTGGATTTCTACTTATATTAATTTTCCTCTGGCAGCAACTGAAAATGATGGAGAAGATATTCCTGAAGAAGAGGCAGTCTGTAGGATATGTTTAGTTGAACTTGCAGAAGGCGGAGAAACCCTTAAGATGGAATGCAGCTGCAAAGGAGAACTTGCTCTTGCACACCAAGAATGTGCAATAAAATGGTTTAGCATTAAAGGTAACAAGACATGCGATGTCTGCAAGCAAGAAGTTCAAAACTTGCCTGTGACATTACTGAGAATACAGAATCCTCAGGCTGCTAATAGACGGCCACTTAATGCACGTCAGCAAATAGAAGTTGCCCGATACAGGTAAATGTGAATTGTGAAACATTGAAATCTTCTGCATATTGAAGACCTGTCTTGAGTAAGTTGTGGGCTGTCTCATAACTGGTAATATTCTGGGAAAGATTGGCAATGGGCCTCCTTAACTTATTAGCAATATTGAGATCCCGGTTTACTATAGAAGCTTTTAGTATTGTTTTTGGGAGACTTTTATCTAGATCAAAATTGTGTCTTCTTGGTAGCCGAGGAGTAACTGACATTGAAATGATGGGACAATTTTCTTGTTAGCAAAAAAAAAAAAAAATTTCTTGCAAGATGCGGACGAACTTATTCGAAAAGTACAATCATAACTGATATTCAAAACTGAAGGAAGTCTTGATTTTTTTGACAAAACATCATATTGAACTTCTATTATCTTTAAATGGTGGTATAGAACAAATTATTTGAAGACTAGTCTATATTCTAATTAGAATTAGCTATTTTTTTCTGACATTACTCAAGATTTTTGGGTTATAATTTTTGCTTCATTGGATTCAGGAGTAACTGGGTCTATTCCTAATATATACAGGGTTTGGCAGGATGTGCCAGTTCTAGTAATGGTTAGCATGCTTGCCTATTTTTGCTTCCTAGAGCAACTTCTGGTATGCAACTTCCTGGCTTGCTTTATGATCTAGGACTCACATGTTGGTTCTTTCACATCTGTTTTCCTTTTGTTTGAGAGTTAAACTTTTGCCAATTGATACATGATTTCCCTGGAGCAGGTTGCTGATATGGGCTCACGTGCTCTTGCTGTATCCTTACCTTTCTCCTGTGTTTTGGGCCTTTTGTCATCCATGATAGCTTCTACCATGGGTAAGTTGGTAACAAAATGTTACTTCTTTATGCTCTTGGGATAGGACTATGAGAAAATGTGGGAACATTATATTGCTGTTCAGATTAGCCAAGAAAGTGACTTCATCTCATAATGCACGGAAGTTCCCGTATTGTGCATCTATCTTTGCATGGGATGTTGATGCTTTTAACCTGTTGGACAATTGTGTTCCATTCTTGATAGCCAATGAGTGGTTCTAAAATTAAAGCCAATAGCTCTCATCTAGTTGAATAAAAATTTGGCCTGGAAAAAATTATCATTTCTAGAGTTATATCATGGGCTATGAGGCTTTTTGATACAGGAATTGAATGTCTACTTTGTGGTATTTATTTAAAGTTCAGGGCAAGATTATGAAATCTCCTCGAGCGGGGGCTGAATCATGACATGAACATTATGCATGTTAAAAAGTATGTGCCAACCTCTTGAAGAAGAAAAAAATGGTTGAAATGTGGCAGTTGCAGTAATTTGTATTGGAACCTACCTCAAAAATTTATAACTTCCACCATAAATCCAGACATATCTCAATGTGCTGTACTTACAGAATGCTTCCTTCTGGCATAATCAATATGTGATCTTTTTTTGCACGTATCTCCTACATCTGATGATCATATTCCCAGTGGGCAAGAGTTACATTTGGGCTTATGCTTCCTTCCAGTTTGCGATTGTAATCCTGTTTGCTCATATCTTCTACAATTTGGTATGTAGGTTGATTCTCTTAGTACTTTCTGGACACCCAGCAAAACCATCATTTAAATATGATTCTAAATTTCAGTTATTACATCCAATCTTGCAGCTCCGAGTGGCAGCAGTTCTCTCAGTGCTCCTCTCCTCATTCACTGGATTTGGCATCGCAATCAGCACAAATTCTTTGCTCGTCGAATTCTTGAGATGGAGAGTCCAGCGAAATCGTCGATCTGCGCAACAGCAAAACAATTGGGGACAAGTGCAAGGATCCAGAGAGCAAAATGTTGAAGCTGGGGAAGTGGCTGCTGTTCAGCAACCAGAAACAGGAAGCCTGCCACAGAGCAGTAATACTGCAAACTGAAATGTTCAGGGGGATTTTGAAGTAATGATTTGCATCATGTTGCTCGTTAAGATGAATGTTAACTATTTTCTTCAAGATAACTTTGTAAAGACCCTATGCATCATGAGTGGTGTGTGTGGTTTGTTGAAGTTTTGAAATCACACTTAAATCCTTATTTTTAAGGTTATATTTTGAGGAGAAAACTGTAAATTATTTTTAAAATCAGTGCAACGTTATGGATTCAAATGACGGATCTGGGTCCTTGGATCTGGATCCAATGGTCCAAATTCATGTCTATCCAATGAATCTTGACTGTTGGATTTGATTTTGAATTGTTGGGGGCAGAGAATAGATTCGACGCTTTTCAGGGGGGATTTATGCGTAAAAAGCCGAAAAGTCATCGAACTACTATCCTGTCCTATTTTATCGGATCCGAATCCAACGAGCATATAATATTAGATCTCTCATCGTTTCGATTCCTTTAAGAAAAGCTAGGGTTTTTCCTCGAATAATTCGATATTTCAGGTGTGTGATTCCGTCAGGGGGTGGATTTTAGTAGTTTTTTCATACTAATTTGTTTACTGAAAATCTCGTCTTTTTAACGGAATAAGGCTCTGCAACTTGCTTCTTGGATTTCTCTCATGTCTATTTTGTTGATTCCCAACAAATGTTTGAACAAACCCTAAACCCTTGCATTCTTTGATATATTTTCCAATAGTTATTGGAAAATTTTGGCTTTTCTTGTCAAAACCTAAAGAAAACCAAAATGCAGCCAAATCTGGATTTTCTCTCTTCCTGATGCATTTTTTCGCCAGTTTTTGGCTTTCTGAACACACAAGCCTTTGTTGGATTTGGTGGTGCTTAGGGTTTCAGATTCGAAGTCGTACAGAATCTTATTGATAATCTTAGGGGTTTGAATATTGGCATACACATTTATTCGAATTTCAACATGCTTAATCAATGATTCGATTGTCCGTAACTCATCTATTTGTTTGGGAGAGCAGGACAAAGTAGCACATGGCATATTTGTCTAACTAGCCTCAGTAGTAGTCATTTTATCGTGGTTTTCGCTTTTCATTGTTCGATCATTATGAAAAGAATAGTTATGTTATTACTGATTACATTCATTTGCGCTTAGATGCCTAATACTCACTATTTTCAGGCAAACTATTTCGTATTACACTTTGAAAGCTGAAGAGGCAAAAATCAAGGAAAAGAAGAGAAATCTAATGATCTCTGGATCAACTTCGGCTACCAAAACAGTTGATGATTTACCAGTGGAGATCATTGACAATATACTAGTGCGCCTGCCAATCAAGGATGCTGCACGAACAAGCATTTTATCATCCAAATGGAGATTCAAATGGAACGCTATCTCCAGCCTTAGATTCACGGATGAATGTGTTTCAGCTCCTGGAGATTCTGCAGCTAGCTATCTGCTTGCTAAGCTTGTAAGAAATGTGGATTCCGTTCTCACGCTCCACACTGGTCCAATCCTAGGATTTGAGCTGTCAACTAAAGTTTTGTGCTTCAGCCTCCCTGACATTGATCGTTGGTTAATTTACTTAATGAGAAGGGGTATCAAAGAAATCACACTTAGATTCTTAAATGGTTCGCCTTACCCAGTGTCTTCTCATCTGTTTTCTTGTCAAAAATTGAGGTATCTGGAACTGTATAATTGCGTGATCAACCCTCGTGTTAATTTCCAAGGGTTTACTGTCCTTTCAACGCTCATACTTGAAGAGGTGTTTGATCGTAATGGTGCAATGGAAAACTTGCTTTCTAACTGCCCATCCCTGAAGACTCTATCCATTCATAACTGCAAGGGTTTTACCCATTGTAATATCCGTGCTCCAAATCTTGAACGGTTTACCTACAGTGGAAATTCAGTTAGCCTTCACTTTGAGCCAACAACAATACTTGCCTATGCAGACTTGTCTTTCTCAGAAGCTTGGAAGAGGGTAATCAACCACAATCGAGGAGTGCACCATCCATATGTGACTTTTGCCTGCACTGAGAATATCATGGAGCTTTATTTAAGCAATTACGCAATACAAGTAAGACTGCTTTTCATTATACAAGTCCTTTATTTGTATATCACTGTAGTGATATTTCTTTTCTTTTTGCTAGTATCTCAGAGATTACAACTTGAAAAAAAGGCACCAAAGTCAAAATCCCCATTTGAAGACTCTTTGTATGGAGGTTGCTTTTAACAACACGCTAGAAGTATCCACTGCTCTTTCTTTGCTTAATAGCTCCCCTAACTTGGAAGTTCTTAATGTCAAGGTATGCCATTATATCTCTATTTTGATGATTTCCATTTGTCTAGGTTTTGTTGAACTATTCCATCAGTTAAATGAAAAATTGCAAAGCGTGCTGCATGCAGAGATAGGTTTTCATTTCTAGCAAGCAAGCTAGTTCTTTCACTTACATTATGAACATGTGAGTAGTTGTAGGAGATAGAAATTATTGGGAAACAAAATATGAAATTTCAAGTTCTTTGTTTCACCAATTTAATTGTTCTGTCGAAAACCAGGCAATAGCCATGGTACAGAACATTTTGTCTTCCATATTTTTATGTAGTGTTTGATACTATTTCTTCCATAGGCTTGTTCCCCAGATAATCAAGTTGCAGCTCGCACAAGTTTTTCATTCTTGAAAGCTCCAATAAATTTCAAGCTAGATTTTCTCCAAACCGTGAAATTGGCTAAAATAATTGGCCTGAAGCAAGAACTACGCTTCATCCAAATTATTCTCACCGTGGCTCCAGTTCTCAGGACGATGACAGTGAGTATGTTCCCCAAGGATCAAGTCATGGAGGATTCAGATATTTTCAAGGAATTGATGGGATTTCGAAGAGCTTCACCACAAGCACAGATACTGCATTCAGACAAGTTATGGTTTTGATTAATATGCATACATTGTCCTCTCCAAGAACCCAGTGCATACTGCTATGGTTAGAGGACATCCAGGTTTATGCTAAAAATGGTTTATATGCAGACATCCTTGGGTTCATCCCATTTTTCTTGCTTATCCTACATTTATCCACTTTTGGCCAAATTGGTTTATTGTCAAACGAGTTTCTGATACTTGTGTCTCTCAAGCAGTGGCTCCAGTTCTTAGGGCAATTACAATATTTATCTTAAATACTGGTGCTAAATTTATATGAGTTGAGGTTTTGATCTGAAATGCAGGTCAAGGCGTTTGTTATTGCTAGGAACTTCTTATATATGTATTCTATGATACTTCTATTATAATATTATTTTTATTGTATTTTTGAAAATTAAGTTATTATGGCTTACTCCTTGTCAATTAGTTAATTACAATTTTTTTCAATCATCTGAACTTGAACGGGTTCATATATTACGAGGATTCTAAAAATTTTTAAGTTTATAGGACAGTTTTTATGATTTTCAAAATTTACAATAACCTTTTTTTTTTTTTATTAATGGATATGCAACATTGAATCCTACATATAATTAATTACATTTATATATAAATAAATGTTTTTTAATTTTAAAAAGTTAGAGGGAGTAGTTGGTAAACTTGAAATTTGTGGGGGGTTTATTGGCAAGTTTTCCATCTAAATTTGACTATCCCCATTGCTTCTTGATATTCCCTCTCACTGTCACCTCCGCCGCCGGACTACCGCCGCCGGACTACCGGGGAACCTCGTTCTATGCCAGCGCGCAGCCCTCTTCATCTCTTCCCCTTTGTTGACATTGCTTCATAATATAGATCAAGCCCTTCATTTACATGTCGCTGAAGAGCAATGTTCGTTTTCCCATTGCCAGTTCCTTGTAGATTCTTTCTCAAGTGATCTCCCAAGTTTGAATCATCGGTTGAAGGATCTTCATAAGACGTAGACTTCAGTAAAATCTAAGAGTTGTTCTGTACTCTTTCTATACCTAAATGCACTCCTGATTTAGAATTTCTGAAGATACAGGTAATGCTATGTACAACATTTTCTTTGATGCCTCCTTGGTCTATTACACTTGTCCATGTTTATGCAAAGTTCAAAAATAAAATTTAAACCACCAGAGCAAATGGAATAACGCAATATCATAATGTTGTTAATTTCTGTCTACTTCCAAAGTTGATAATACAACTGCAAGCTCTTTGGGTCACAAGCTCCCATGGATTTCACACTGAATCATCTTGTGACAGTGAAGATTGATTCTGTGATATTCATAACGCAGGAGCTATACTTCGTTGAATTTATTCTTGCCAGAGCTCCAGTTCTCAGGATAATCAATGACAGCAAGTGTAAACCCAAAGGAAAGGTTTGTGAAGGAACCTCAGATTTGGCAGACTTGTTGGGACTTGGGAGAGCTTCGCCGCCAGCAAGGCTAATATACTTAAAAACCATGCTGCTTTGATCTGATATGGACACATGAAATGGAATTTTGATGTTGCACGCTCCTTGTCTTCAACAGTTCTGCTTTCACTTTCTTTTTGTTAGAATATTGCTGCTACTAGGAATTTAATTTGATTTAATTTATATAATTATTTTTAAAATTTATTTCTATTCTAATTTTTTAGATCTTTTTTATTTGTATAAATAAAATTTATAAGATGTACAAAAATATATATAATAAATATAAAGTTTTTTCTTCTATTTCTTTTTTTTTCTCTATTAATATCAGGGCCTTATTCTGTTCTTTATTTTGAGATCTATTACGTCATTATTTGATTCTGTATTTTTTTCTTTTGGTTCTTGATTGTTCACCTATACAGTCATCTATATATATTTTCTTTAAACTAAAGTTTCACAAAAATTAAACCCCAAGACATCAAGAATCTCGCCAAAAAATTTTCACCAATGCTAGAGTCTTCGCATGCTACTATGTCACTTGTTTGACTAAATTGACTTTATCAATTTGGTCAGACAGTTCACTACTTTCTACTTAAATTTTTTTTAAGTTTAGACTGATTTCTAAAGCTTTTTAGCCTGAATTCATAATTTTTTTCTCCATTCTTTAATATTTTTTACTTTTGCTCTCTTTATTTTATGAAAAAATCGGAGATTTTACAGTTTATTAATACCATTTTCAATTATACAAACCATGTTATTTGGACCCAAAAGATATTCGGCTTTCTTAAAGGCCGAAAATTATGGCGCTATGTTAATAGTGATAAGACCAAACTAGTCAAAAACAAAGACGGAGAGGCATCCAAATAGGATGAGATAATTGAAGAATGAGGCAATACAAATTACCAAGTAATTACTTGGTTTCATCTATTAAACTTCAATTTAGGCGTCTGCAGGCTACAAAAGAAGTTTGGAATTTACTAGTTAAATGCTGCTCTACTACTAATATTAGTCATCAATTTTAGCTTTATGGTAATCTTAACCACATGCATTAAAAAATAAATTAATCCATTAATAATTCTTTATCTAAGATAATTGCTCTATGGGGCCAATTGTCATTGTCTGAACCAAAATGACATGATGCCCATAAGGTTATACTTTATACAAAAGAAAGAGATGAGTTTCAAATTTATCAATTCACTATGGCTTTAAATGATGACTTTGAGTCTGTCAAATCTTCTCTATTACATAAAGGTATTTTTCCGAATTTCGATACAACGATCACAGAGTTACGAGCCAAAGAAACTCGACTTACTATTTTGAAGTTTCATTAATCTATATTATCCATTAACATTATTTCGGCTACTCTGCCTCTTTCCCATCATAGTGAAAAATGACATATAGGTGTCACCACAAACCAAGACTTGTCATCTCTAATTGTTTCAAATTGCAATTCAAGTAAGGAATTAGACGATATAATCAAACCAAGTCTAAATCTAGTAAGGCTTTTGATTATAACACAACTACAGCTACCACTGACAGTTTGTCTTCTAATAATTCCTTAAATGAGCTTCCTAATCAAATAGATCTTGATACTCTAAAATAAGTCCTATCTCAATCTATTACTGGTACCTCCACTTCCAAAGCTTTATCTATCACCCTAGGTACATCTTCATATTGGTATTTTGACTTTGCATGTTGTAATCATATGATTGTTGATTCTCATTTTTTTAAAACTAAAGACATTATGTCTTATTCTCATGTTATTTGTATCGTTGATAACTCATGTTTGTCTGTCTGTCACATTGGTGATATTTTCACCATGGTTTACCGTTTCGGTTTTTCGGTTTCGGTTTCGGGACCGGCCGAAACCGATACGTTTCGGCCGTTTCGGTTTCGGCTGAAAGAATTTTTTAAATTATTAATTGGGCGTTGACCAGAGTTTGACTATATTTTGACTGTCCTTTGACTTCAAATTAAAAATACAATAAAATATTAGAAAAAAATTGAAAAATTTTGAAAAATTATGAATGAATTTATACTTAATTTTACAATAATTTCAAATATTATTTAAGCTAATTAAAATTAATTTTGATAGTTAGTCACCGATATTGTCTGTTTTTAATATATGTTAGTGTATTAAAAAAAATATAAGAAATGATATGAATATGATTAAAATTTAAAAATCAACATAAGCAAATTTAACTTTTCATTAAAATGTATTTCACAAGTACATAATTTATAAATTCTAAGATAATACAACTAATCATCATAATCATCATCGATTGAGTTTGGAATATCTGGGTGTGGAATTACAAATTTAGTACCTGAATGATCCGGACGAGCATTTATGAGCATATGAATCAAAATAATTAGCTCTGCGCGATCTCATGGCAGCGGTTCTGAAGTATAACCATATATCGAAGGTCTAAAATAAAAATTATATTTTGACTAAAATTTAATTTAATTTTAATTATTTTTTAACTTCAAATTAAAAAATTATAATATATTTAAAATTTTTAAAAAATAATGAATAATTACGTGAATAATATTATGTACGTAAATAATATCTGACTGAAACCGATAAGGACGTCGAAATTAAATTGGCGACAACACTGGCCCCAATGTAAGGCCAGTCAAATTTTACGGGAGTACGAGTCAGGTTAGCGAGGGTACGAGATAGATGAGAGAACAGCAGTAGACTAATAAGAGCGCAGGGTTTTTGAGTTCGAACATGAAGCCAGCCCGAGGTCCTCCCACGACCCCCCCCCCCCCGCCCCGCCCCGCCCGCCCGCCTGTCCGCCCGGAGCTCCCGCCAAACCCACAGCCGCCCCCCACCCCCCCCTGGCGCGAGCTAGGCGAGCTTCCCCCGGCCGCCTGCCGCCCGGAGCTCCCGCCCCCCCAACCCGCGCGAGCTCGGCGAGCTCCCGCCCGCCCGCTCGCGCTCGAGCCCGGCGACCGCCCGCGCCCGGCGAGCGTGCGCGCGATCCCCGAGCTCACGCGCGCGAGCCCGACGAGCTCCCGCCCCCCCGCTCTCGAGCCCGGCGAGCTCGCCGCGCGCGAGCCGCGAGCTCCCGCCCGCCCGCGCGCGAGCCCGGCGAGCTCCCGCCAGCCCTCGAGCCCGGCGAGCTCCCGCCCGCCCGCGCGCGCCCGGCGAGCTCCCGCCCGCGCGCTCGAGCCCGGCGAGCTCCCGCTCCCGCGTGCGTTCGTTGGCGAAGATGAACAGTAATGAACAGTACCCTAACCGATACGAAACCGCAGGTTTCGTTGCGGTTCCGGCCGAAACCGAAACGTTTCGGTTTCGGCTGAAACTGCGAACCTTGATTTTCACCTTCACTTTGCCTCTATTTGATGTTTTTTTTATCTGCAAACTCTCACTAAATCTTACTTTTGTTGGACAACTATGTGACCTTAATCTTAATGTATATTTTTCTCATCATGATTGTTATGTGCAAGATCCACAAATAAGATAGATCCTTGGGATCGATATAAAATTGATCGTCTATTTGAATTATTATCTCTTTACCTACCTTTATAAATTACATTTATGTCTCCTAATGTATTAAAGTGTGCGACTTCTACATCCTCTTCTACTTGGCATTCTGATATTGATCATATTTTCTCTTTTACATTGAAGTCTTTATGTTCTAGTGATCTTTTAGAGAATATTAAATATAAAAATTTTGATTGTAATTCTTGTAAACTTGGCAAATATCATGTTTTACCTTTCTTTAATAGTAATTTTGTTTCTTTTGCTATTTTTGACCTTATGCATATTAATATTTGGGGACCTTCTCCTACAGTTACTGTGAGAGGTGCTATCTACTTTGTGGTTTTTATTGATTATTATTCTCGATTCACTTGGATATATTTAATGAAAAAGTATTCCCAATTGCTTGAAATTTATGTAAATTTTGCTGCTCTTATGAAAACTCAATTTTTTTGTATCATTAAAACTCTTTGAATATATAATACTATGGAGTATAAAGATGCTAAATGTAACCGCCCACTACTTCGTAACAGTCCATTGCTCAGGTCCACAACCCACAATCCAATAACCGCCTCTATTTATAGACAACAACTACCCACTAAACTTTCACAGATTGAGGACTTGTCTAGGAGTGAAGAGAGTCAGGAAACAATTATCGTGAAGGCTCATAGAGCGGCGAGAAGTTTCAGGATTTCCATCAAGATTAGATATAGGGTATCTTTGTTTTCGTTCGTTCTTTCTTTGTCTTTATTCCTAAGACAATTTCATGCCGAATAATTTGTAAATTTAGTGACCCTCATGATATTTAGGAGAACGATGATAACCTAAATTTAGACAAAACTTGATAGAAATTAGATATGTCGAAATTTTGTAATATTAGATCGATATACGCATATTTCGAGAATAGAAAAATTAGAGGGTTATCTCTGCTAAATCTCTGCCCCTTTCCACAGAGCAGTGAGAGCTGCTCACCGGCGGTGTGCGGCGCCACTGCGCGCAGGCATCACGCGCAAGTAGCACGTGTGACTACACGTAGCGTGGTTGCACGCAACTCGGTGACAGCATGGCTCCTCTAGCACTAGACCCGGCGTCGGCGCAAATCCAACGTGTGGCACAACAACGGAAGCGGCCGGTGGTGCGCGTAGCGCCATAGTGTGCGGGCAACGCCCTCGACTGCGCGGAACGGAGTTCCGCCAGCGAGCAGGGCAGCGCGAGCTACGCAGGCTGCGCTGTGTGCCATAGGGCGAGGCAGCACGAGGCAGTGCGGGCCACCTAGGCTACGCAGGCTGCGGTGGCACATGATCCGACATGATGGCACAGGTCTGATGACGACCGGAGATGGCGGCCTAGCAGCAGTGACCTAGCGGCGGCCGTGGCCCAACAAAGGCGGCGGCACTAGTGACAATGGTGGCGAATCAAGGTTAGGGTTTGATGGTGAGTTGAGGAAGAAGAAGGAGATGAGTTTAGGTTTAATTTAGGATTGGTTTTGGTTTAGATTCTGGTTTGGAGTTGGTTTGGGTTGAGTTTTGAGTTGATTGGGTTAGTGATGATGTAAGTTGTTTAGGTTAAATCAAATAATTTGGATTTATAATTTGATAGAATTAGATTGGAAGTTTAATTAGCAGCAAGTCAGACACTTAGAGAACTTGTTGGTTCTAAATTGAGTTAATCAGTTTAATTTATTGAATTTAATCTTGAATTTATAAAAGTGATTAGAGACTTGAATTAAACACTGATTAGAAGTTAAATAATATCTTATAATTGAGGGGCTAAATTGACAATATCTTCTAGCTAATCTAATCTGATTTGTGATCGAGTCGGTTCCTTTTTATCGTTTGGTAATCTCGACTAGATATTTATTGTGACTAAGCCTTTAATATATTGGGGGACATATACAGCAAGACTTTATTTGGCTGGTACCAGTCAGCGATTCCCTACTTTGGTACGAGATTAGCAAAACTATCAGACGTGACAGTAGTCGATCTCCTGAGTTGTAGGGGACGTGATCCGTTGTGTGACTAGATGAGATCACTACTCCATCAACAGTTGGGAGTGTAGCGTGGTATAACTCTACTTGGTAGGGGGTCCAACCACATCCTTATACTATGCCCGATCTCCTAAGTTCTAGGGGACGTGATCCGTTGTGTGACTAGACGGGATCGCCACTCCATCAGCAGTTGGGAGTGCAGTGTGGTATGACTCTGCTTGGTAGGGGGTCTGACCACACGCTTATGTTATGGCCGGTCTCCTAAGTTCTAGGGGACGCGATCGGTTATATGACTAAACGGGATCACCAATCCATTAGCAGTTGGGAGTACAACATGGTATGACTTTACTTGGTAGGGGGTCTAACCACACTCACAGACTGATTTATGTGTAGGTTGATTTGGCCCTGCTTGGTGGGGGGTGCAACCATCTCCGTAATATCTATATGAGAGTTCATAGTCATTGTCCCTAACCGTTGGTTATCGTAGATGTGATATTTTTGTTAATTCATTCCTTACTGTGAATATTGGTTTATCTAATCATCATTGTCGTTGTATTATTATCGATGTTACTGTTGCTAATTTTATTGTTGCCTCCTATATATTAATCTCTTCTACTGTTTAGAGGAGGTAACTCCCTACTGAGTATTCTTGGCTCACCCCTTAACTCTCCTCATTCACAGGAGAGTAGCCGATAGACACAAGTGGCAACAGTAGCAATGCACGCGCGAGGGATTACGTTTGAAGATACTTTATTTGTAAGTTATTTTATTTTCTTATATGGAGAACATTTTGAGAAACTTGAGTATCTATTGTTGGACCACTTTTCTATAAGTTATCTAGACTATATTTGCTTTAATATAATAAATTTTAATTCTATGTATTCTGTAAATCTTTTATATATGTTATCCACTTTGTATTGTGGTTCAATCGGACGACAACAGGGGTGTTACACTAAACTTCTTGCTCTTCTCTCTCAACATAGTACTACTATCCATAGATCTTGTCCTGGTGTCTTATAATAAAATGGTCATGTCTAACACAAATACAGACACATTCTAAATACTATTCATACTCTTTTGATTTTTGCCTCCTGTTCTAAGAATTTTTAGGAAAAAGTAGCTCTCACTGTTGTCTATACCATCAACCTTATTCCTTTTGCAATGGCCGATAATTAACATTCTTATGAGCATTTGTATGGTAAAATTTCTAATTACAATCTACTTTGAGTCTTCAAATCTGCTTGTTTTTTTTCTACAATCACATAAACGCTCAAAACTAGAATCTCGCTCTAGGCTCTATTATTTTTTAGGTTATGAAATTAAACATTAGAGTTATAGGTATTGGGATCCTATTTCTAAATGTCTTCGTATCTCTCAACATGTTATTTTTTGGAACATAAGATATTTTCTACTTTTTTTGAGTTTCAATTTTCTAACAACAACTCACTTTTCTTTACCAATTTATTTATTGAGTTGTTTCCAAACACATTTTTTCTACCAGTAACAATGAGATTCCTTCGCCTCCTCCTATCCTTTTTAATATAGGACAAACAGATGATCACACTATAGTCAAACTTGAAGTATCTAGCTTATCTACAAATCCTGAGCCTTCAAATTCTATATCTCTACTCAGTTCCTCATCTCCACATATTACAACCACTATAGTATATCAGCCATCACCTTATCTTTGCAATTATCATTGTTATTATGTTATTATTTCTTTGCATGAACCTTTCTTTTATAAGGAAGCTAGTATTAATCCTCTTTAGTAGCAAGCTATGAAAGAAGAATTGCAAGCTTTAGCAAAAACTCACACTTTGGACTTAGTTGATTTACCATCGGGTAAAATTATTGTAGGATGCAAATGAGTTTACAAAATTAATACCCATGTCGATGGCTCAATAGAGCGCTACAAATCTTGATTAGTGGCAAAGGGCCTTATTCAAGAGTATGACATTGATTATGAGAAAACTTTTGCTCCAATTGCTCAATTCACCTTTGTTCGTAATCTTATAACTGTTGCAATTCTTAAAAAGTGGATATGAAGAATGTCTTTTTTAATGGAGATATTTTTGAAAAAGTCTATATGAAATTCTCACTTGGATATACTCATACACTTGGTAAGGTTTGCTATCTTCGAAAAGTCTTGTTAGAGTCTTCAAGCATATTTGAGTTCTCTTCTAGCTCTTACGATAATATTCTTTTTATTTGAAAAACTGAGAGGGGATATACTCTTTTACTCTTATATGTGGATAATATGATTATTATTAGAGACGATTTGCAAGGTATTACAGAAATGAAACTATTTCTCAATACATAATTTGAAATAAAAGATCTTGACCATTTGAGTGGTTTTCTTAGGTTGAAAGTCCCCTTTGACAATACATGCTATTATTTATCATGGGCTAAATATGCTACTGATATCTTGTCCATGCTGACTTGACAGATAACAAAACTGTCAACACTCACTTGAGACTAATGTCAAATTTTTGCCTACAGAAGGTACCATTTTGGAATATCCTACTCCTTATAGACAATTGATTGGAAGTCTTATCTATTTAACAGACGCTGGACCATTTGCTATGTAGTTCATATTATCAGTCAATTCATGACTGCTTCTTGTACTATTTATTTTGGTGCAATACTTTGTATTCTTCAATATATCAAGAAAACTTTATTTCACGATCTTCATTTCTCTGCTCAGTCTTCACTTACATTATGTGTATACTCCGATGCTGACTAGGTGGGTAATCCCATAGATAGATATTCTACTATTAGTTATTACTTCTTTCTACAATATTCTCTCATTACTTGGCACAGTAAAAAGCAAATAGTAGTCTTTTGTTCGGGTATAGAAACAGAGTATAGAACACTTGTTGACACTACTTTTGAATTTCTTTGGTTACGAAGGCTATTATAAAATATGATAGTCTCTCAATCCAATACTACAAATATCCATTGTGACAATCTAAGTACCATTCAGATTGCCCATAGTAATAATTTTTATGAGTGCACTAAACATATTGAGATTGATTGCTACTTTATTCACCATCATCTTATTACTGGCTCCTTTCATCTTACTTCAGAATTTTCTATCAATCAAACAACAAATGTCTTTACCAAAACTCATCCTCCAAGATGGTTTCATGACTTACACTATAAATTTAAGTTAGCAAATTTTTTACCTTCTTGAGTTTGAGAGCAGATGTTAGAACATTTTTGCTACTTAATTATATGAATTTGATTTGATATGTATAATTAATTCTCTAAATTTATTTCTATTTTTATCTCTTATTTTTATTCTTATATTTTTTTCTATTTGTACAAATAAAATTGGTAGGTTGTACAAAAATATACATATATATATATATATATATATTCTCTTCTCCCTATATTATTGGTGCTGTTATTCAAATAATTTGTTATAGAACATGTTCAGCTTCAGAATATGAAGTTCTTTCTCCTCGTCAAACGGCATTCAAGTCAGCAAAACTTTCCCAGATCAACATTGTGCCATCATTTTCGAATTTCTGATCTGTTGTCAATTCGTTTGTTGCTATATATATTGATGCCTCCAGCTGAGCTACAAGGCCTCATTGAACATGCTAGCTATTACATTGTGGTCTGAGAAGCAGAAGGCTAAAAATTAACATTTTTCACCTCTCGAAGGCAAATTATTCAAATGTTATTTTAATATTTTTCAAGGCATGAAAGTGTGAGACAATGGAAGAGGAATTCGGAGAATATTTCATCATCAAAAATCATAGGTTGTTTTTGGCAAATGATCGGGACTTATTTGAAAATGTTGAACAATGTTGTCTTTCTGCAATTTACACAAAAATGTTGGTGTTATATGCAAATATAGGTAAGCTTCGTAATAAAGAGGTGTGTTTTATGTAAAAACCCCAATCTTGAAGCGTCTCAGGGCCGGTGGTTCCGTGCCTTTCCGAGTTCTACTGATGAAATGCAAAAATTGCTTTCCGCCTAATTTTTCAGCTCACTCATCCGATTTCTAGGCGAATTCTTGATCATTTTCGTGGTGAAACTTGCTTAATTTGTACGCTTTTCAGAAAGTTCGGTTGTAGTTTTTTTTATTGCTTTTGATGCTTACTGCTTCTCTATTATCCACGAGAAATCCTTTTTTTTTATTTTATTGCTGACTGAAGTAATGTTAGTACATAAATCCAAGGGCTTTTCTTTTTTTTTTTAGAATATTTATTTGTAGCATGCGATTTGGTATTGTGTGAGCGAGATAGGGTTTGTAGTTGTTGTTTTTTGTGTGAATTTAATTGAGATTTTCGAGAAGATTCAGAGGCACTGCAGCTTCCTCGACTTCAATTTCGGTTTTTTGAGCTTGAAGTATCGGGTTTGCCAGTACATCTGGTTATCAATGAGATTTGCTTCAGTTGCGCGTCTTTCAACAATTCCGGTATGTGTTTTCTTGCTATTTCTTTTGGTCATCGATGAATTTTTTTTCCATATTTTTGTGTCATTGAAGAAATCTACAAAAAAAAAAACCTAATATTTTTTGTTTTGTTCTCTTCTCATTTCTGTTGTTACCGATGAAAAGAACCCTTCTTTTCTTCTTTTTTTTTGTGTCGTTGAAAAAATACACCTAAAAAGTTTTTATTTTTTGGTGGTATTGAATTATTGTTTGTAACCTGTGATTTAGGGAAACTTTTATTGGTAAAGTGTGTTTTCTTTTGTTTTTAGGGATTTTAATGAGGCAGAGAATGATGAAACTGATTTATTGTTTGTAATATCTGGCTTCGGGCAGTGCTTATTGGTATATTTTGGAGTTTGAGAGAGTTTATGGATGTGATTTGTTTGTTTTTTGGAACAAAATTTAAAACAATTGTTGATGCAGAAATTTTATTCCATTATTGGAGATTGAAATATATAAGGGTTGATCTTAGTATATAACCGTTCGCTTTTGAAGTCGGTAAATCCCTTTTGTGCTGCTGTAGATCATGCTTTAGATTATTAGATTTGCTTCTTCTTTTGCCCTCTTGCTTCTATCTAGTTTTGGATACATGGCAAGTAATCTTGTGTAACATTTTGCTCAATTTATGTTAAAAATAGCAACAATTATCATAGCTTCGTCTTGTTTCTTGTTCTTAGTTTGTTGTTTTTGTTTCTCATTTTTCAGTTATCAAAAGGATCATGCTTTAGATGATTATATTTGGTTCACCTTTTGCTCTATTGCTTCTATTTAATTTTGGATAAAACAGTAAGTGATATATTATTGCAACATTTTGCTTCAATCTATGTTAAGAAAGCTATCATAGCTTGTCTCTTTTTTATTCTGTTGATTTTTCTTGTTGTTTGTCAGTTGTTGAAAAGAAAAGGCATTATTTGTCAATATCTACCATTCAGAGGGAAGTTTTTGATATTTTGCAGGCTAAAAGGTCAGCATAATATAGAAATGTCATAACCCACTTCCTCTTCTGGAAAATATGATTCAAGGAAACAACATAAATCATTTGAAGGCTTACCAGATAACATCATTGACAGCACACTCATTGACTTACAAATCAAAGATGTTGTGTGCACAAGTTTTTGTTGAGGAAATTTAGATTCAAATGGAACATTGTGTCGAGTCTTAAATTTGATGATGAGTGCTGTCCACCCTCCAGAAATTATGAAATCAAGTATCGGCTTATCAAGTTTATGAGAAATGTGGATTCTGTGCTCATGCTGCACACTGGTCCAATTCACAGCTTTGAGCTATCAACAACATTGCCTTGCTGCCCTGATTTTGTTCGATGATTACTCTTGTTAGCCAGAAACCATGTCAAAGGGATCACACTTAGATTCAGTGGTGTACCTTATGTAGTGCCTTCTCATTTTCTTTCTTGTGAAAGCTTGACTTGATAATTGTGTGATAAGACCTTCATCTAATTTTCGGTGGCTTCCCACTCTATCAACTCTCATACTCAACAAGTGTCTGATCCTAATGGTGAACTGGATAGCTTAATTGCTAAGTGCCTGCTCCTGAGTGTGCTAGCCATTGATGACTTTGGAGGTTCTACCCATCTAAACAGCCATGCTCTAGATATCTCGAAAGTCACCTATAATGGGAAGTCAATTAGCCTTCATTTTTTTTATTCCGCAAAAAGTCTTGTTGCATCATTGTGCTTGAACAAAGATCAGGAAAAGCCAGTTTCACAACATGGACAACTGTGCAATACATTCGTGTTTTTCGGCTGCTTTTGAGAATATATATATATATATATATATACATATATATATATATATATATAATATGAGAAAGATAGCCTGTATATATTGATATGAGAAAGATTTACAAGTCAGGAATCCATAGAAGTCACTAGGTAATGTTGAAACCATAGAGTTGTACTAACAGCAGCAAAACAAAGACAAATCCTGAACAATCAAATACATCTCCAGTGAGCCAAGATAATGGAAGAAGTTTCTGAGCATGGAACTGGACTGTTTCTCTCCATTTGCCATGAAACATCAATTACAATTTTATTTACTTGGCTTTGCTATACAGGTGAGAACTTCACAATATAGATCAAGTCTTTCACCGCTTGGTTTGGGATGAGGATCATGATCAACATTTTTCAGAATTATTTTTTTTCTTACAAAATTAATATTACTTATTTTACACCGTTATTAAATTAAATTATTATAAAAAAATTAAATAATTTTTCGAATTTTAAATTATAGTAGGGTTAATTTTGATAAAAAAAATATTAATTTACAAAAGTGATTCACTAGTCTTGACCTTGATCCTGATCATTACCTCGAACCAAACGGTGCTTTATTTACATGTCGCGAAAGTGATATTTGTTTTCCCATTGCCAGTGCCTTGCAGATTTTTTCTTAAGAAGAAGTCCCCCAAATTTGAATCATTGGTTGAAAGATCTTCATATAGAGGTAGGCTTCAGTAAAATAAAAGAGATGTTGTTTACTCTTTCTTTACTTAGATGCACTCCTGATTTAGAAGTTCTAAAGATCTAGGTATGCTATGTATAGCATCTTCTTTGATGCGTCCTCTTTGTCTATATACTTGTCTATGTTTATGCAAAACCTGTTACTTTGATGATTGATCCCTTGTTTGAACTTAAAAGTGAAAAGCAGATTGCTTATAAAAATAGGTTTTCATCATGGATGTGCTAGCTTTGGTGACTAGATGGCACCATTTTGTAGGGATTTAATTTCAGATTAAGATTTTCTTTTTTCATCAAGGGGTGAATCATAAGTCAACTAGTTTAAATAGGACAAGTAGCTAGATGTGTGATTTCCTGTTACACATCAGTGTATACAATTAATCACCGAATATTGAAAGGTTTGATGTTATCAATATTTGACATACTTTTTTTGGTTTCTATTATTATATTAAATATGTAGCTGTGAGTTAGAGATTTATTAGGATGTGTTTTTTCATTGTTGAAAGAACAAACATTTAAAGAAAGTTGGAAAGTTCTTTCCTTCTAGGAACACTGGAATAATCCAATCTCATAATATTTTAAATTTCTGCTATTTCTGTAGGTCGCGTCTATTTCCAAAGGTGATAATACAACTGCAAATTCTCTGGAATCACAAGCTTCCATGGATTTTACACAGATTCATCTTGTGGCAGTGAAGTTTGCTTCTATGATAGGCATAAAGCTGGAACTATACTTTGTTGAATTTATTCTTGCGAGAGCTCCAGTTCTTAGGACAATGACAACAGGTATTAACCCTAAGGAAAGGTTTGTCAATGAATCTCATATTTTAACAGAGTTGTTGGGATTTCGAAGAACTTCGCCACTAGCAAGGCTAATATACTCGAAAATCATGCTGCTATGATCTGATATGGATGCATGAAATGGTCTCCGTTGTTGTTGGGCACCCTGTGTCTTCAACATTACTGGTTTCACTTTCTTTGGTACTGTTATTTTATTGTTTTTCATAGGACATACTCAGCTTCAGAATCTAAAGTTCTTTGCCATTGTTAATGGCATTCCAGTCTCCAAAGCTTTCCCAGGTTAACCTTATGCTATAATTTTTGAATTGTCAATCATTAAAAAAAATACATGAGGATCTATGCCTATCAATTTGGGAAGTACATGCAGGCTTTTAGGTCCAACCAATGGATCAGGCCAATCCTAAAGTGGGATACCAAATATGCCCATAAGGTTACTTAACCAGAGACGAACCGGTCGGGTTAAGTAGCCCGAGGATCAAGTCAAGTGAGGGATATATAAGCTTGTATTCTGATGTATGAAAAACCCTAGCCGCATTCTTCTCCACTTCTTCAACTCCATCTTCTCTCCAGTTCTATTGTGTTGATACTAGAGTATGGAAAGGGCCATCACTAGAAGCCTCTGGCAGTCCGTCTAACTGGTTCTTCTTGCAGAGCATGCAAGCGAGGTTGATTGAGCAGAATTGTACCAAATCTGCAGTTCATCGTCCATCATCAGAGCTTCAAGGCTTCATCAGCGGTGCTTTCACAGCTCTAGTTCATCATTCTTTTATCATTTTCTTGCTGAGATTTGCCTTGGTTGTACACTTTTCAGCAAATTTGATATTTAGTTTTTTTTTTTTTTTTTTATTCTAATTCCTTCTTTATCATCCATGAAAAGCCCCCTTTTCTGCCTTTGTTTGGTGACTGAAGAAATGTACATAAAAAAACCAAGTTTTTTTGCCTTGTCTTGAATTGTTACTTGTAGCATGCAACTTGGTATTATGTGAGTGAGATAGGGTTTGCAATTTTTTGATGTGAATTAATTGATCACTGGGAAGAAGATTTGGAGGCACTGCAGATTCTTCAAACTTAATTAGGGTGATTGGGATCTTGAAGTATAGGATTTTCAAGCCAAATTGATTACATGGGAAGCTTCTTCACAAAAAACCCTTTTATTCTCGACTGAAGTTCAATTAGGTAACTGATTCAATCACATCTGTGTCATAAAACTCAAAGTTTGTTTTATGAGGCTGAAACCTCATACAGATTTGGTCATACTTTGGACAATTAGATTTGGCTCATCGTCTGGTCTGTTATTTGAAATTAGCTTTTGGATGTAATTGCTAGAAATATAGTGCAACATTTGTCTTCAGTTTGTATGTGTGGAAAAAATTGTGGTAATTTGTTATAGCTTTGTTGTCTCAGTCATCAAAATGCTTCCTGTTTTCTTTTGCAGGCTAAGCGGCAACCTTAGATACAAATGCCAGGATCCAGTTCCTCTCCTTCAGTAGCTGATGCAAAGAAACGGATTACACCATTTGATAAGTTACCTGATAATGTCATTGACAATATACTCACTCGCTTGCCTATCAAAGATGCTGTGAGGACAAGCATTTTAGCAAGAAAGTGGAGATTCAAATGGAGCACAATGTCAAGACTCAAGTTTGACAGTGGATGCCTTCCTCCTAGTAATCAAGGAGCCGGTGATCAATTTAATAAGTTAGTGAAAATTGTGGATGCTGTGCTCTTGCTCCATACTGGTCAAATTCAACAATTCAAGTTATTAACAGAGTTTCCAAGCGGCCCTAATATCAATAGATGGATAATTTACTTGGCAAGAAACCATATCAAACATATCGCACTAAGTTTTTCCACTGGTGCAGCTTACGTGGTGCCCTCTCAACTCTTTTCCTGCAAGCACTTGGTTTGCTTGGAGCTAAGTCACTGTGTGTTCAATCCTCCTGCTTGTTTCCAAGGGTTTGCTAGTCTATCTTCTCTCTTTCTCAAGCAGGTTTCCGATCCCAATGGTCGTCTTGAAAGCTTAATTTCAAAGTGCCCACTCCTGAAAGGGCTATCACTTGATAATTTTGAAGGCTCTAGTCATCTTAACATCTGTGCTCCTAATCTTGAGTCATTCTACTATTATGGCAATTCAATTGACCTGAATTTTGAACACACAAAATGCCTTACTAAAGCAAGCTTTGGGTTGCTCCAACCTCTGAAAGATTCAGCTAAGCAAAATAGAAAAGTGTGCAATCTGTGGAAGTTGTTTGATTGCTTTGAGAATGTTAAGTTGCTCCTTTTATGTCAGTATTCTACACAGGTAATATTAGCTCACAATGTACGCTCATGTCCTTCAGTTTTCTATTGTTTTTCACATACATTTATCTGTCTCATCATACTGACTTTTCTTTTCCAACTGCCTAGTTTCATGGAGGGAGCAGCATAAACAAAAGCTTTCCAAGTATGAAGCACCAGTTGACGTTTCTTCAGGTATCTGTTGATTTTACTCAAACAGAAGAAGTGTTCTCCACCATTTGTTTGCTTTGCAGTTCCCCAAACTTAGAAATTTTGGAAATCCAGGTATGCTATCATACAATACCTTCCTTGAATGATGCTAGCTTTAGTTTTTGTATACTTTTTCCAAATTTTTGAATGTCCTGATTTTTCAATAGTGAAAATCCAATAGTGTATTTTAGCAAGATATGTATATATTTACATAAATACACACACACACACACACATATAAAAGCAAATAAATCATGTCACATCTTACTAAATACTTTCTGAAAAAAAAAAAAGCATTGGTGAACACAAATAAATTATATCGTTAATTCTGCTGCTTTTGCAGGCTTTCTCCACTGCTGATGGCACTGATAAACCTGTTGCAAGCTCTTCAGAATCACAAAATCAAATGGACTTTATGTTGAATTGTCTCAAAACGGTGAAATTGGCAGATATAATTGGTATAAAGCAGGAGCTACACTTCATTCAAAATATACTTGCCATATCTCCATCGTTGAGGACATTGGCAGTAAGTACAGATTCTAAGAATAAGGTTACGGAGGATTCTAAGATATTCATGGAGTTAATGGGATTTCCAAAAGCTTCAACATGGGCAAAGCTAGTGTGGTCAGACAATCTTGAGCTTTGATCCTGTCCCATGTGATGATCGCAGAGAAAGCTTTGTTAAATGTTTTGAATTTGGTGTCTTTGAAAGTAGAGTCCCTTCTTTTTGGGTTGTATTTATATGTCCTAGCATATTTATTATCATAGATTTGAGAGTTGAGAGTGACTGGTATCCTCTGTCACCATATTTATAGGAAATTATTAACTTGATCAAGATTTGAATATGTTTGACATAAAAAAATTTGAAAAGGTAGTACTGTTGTGTTTCTTTTTTTATTATTTGCTACCATTTCAAACTTTTTAGATATCAATGTTGCTTTTGTGATGAAGAAACCCAGGACGGAGGAACAAACATATTGACAAGAGATCAGGAATTCAAAAAATTGGGTGTCTTTTGGCATAAAATTGGAACTTTATTTTGCAAATGTTGAGAATTGTAGTTGTTTCTGCATTTTAACCAAACATTGGTGTTCTATGCCAGAAAATGGCCATTTTAGTAATAAAGAAAAGTTGTTGTTTCGGCATTAACAACAACTTGATTTGACAGAAATACCCCCACCTTAATTTGATCAAATAAACTCTTATTAACCTGTAAATAACCTTGTTTATCTACAAAAAATTCCTAAGCTGATCAACGGTCGGATTTTTGACGGTTAAACATGTGCTTACATATGCAGTAAGCTGGCATCTTCTCTTTGAAAGAGCCTGGAGCGCAGCTGTACCGTCTAATGGCGTTCTAAGGTACAAAGTGATGGCCTGATCTTAGTGTTTCTTCAATGATGGTACATATTTGAAGGGCTCCCACAACTTCCACGATCAATGGCCACAACTTTCTCAACACACCTATAATGCTAGTGGAAGGAACCTTTAAGCCCACCGGTCTCTCTATTTCTTTCTTATTTCAGCTGGTGCTAAATAAGGGATTTTAGCAACAACTGCAACTATGTGGTTTGCAATCCAATGTTGCGATGTCATGGCCTTTCTAGCCTTGTTGATCTCAGAGCATGCATGGTCCGTCTTGTAGACCACCTCAAAAGTCACCCCATTGGTTTACCTTGAAGCATTGATTGTACCATGGGCAACCTTGTCGTTTATATCTTGTGGTTGCGCTTCTAGGATCATTGTGAATATAATGAAACTCAAAGGCATGTTTGATGCAATGCCATCTCAAACTCATTATGAATGAACACCATCAAATCAAGTTCCAACTTCCATACAGGGATCCTTTTTGTTCTCCTCAATTCCTCCCCTTCATAATCTTGATTGTCATCAATTTCATAGTTTGACTCTGAATGTGAAGAAGCACGCCAGTGGTATTGTTTGTTAGGGTAGCAGTCATCAGCTTGATTGTCTCCTGCATCCTCATCCTCAACTTCTCCACAAATCTCTGGTGGAAACAATGAAGGGTCGTCATCAACATTAGCTATCTCTTCCTGCTCATTTGCAAAACTGGTTCTTCCCCGACTTCCTACTCTTTTCACAACTAGTATCACTTCTAATTGCATACTTCACTCTTGAACCAACCTTGCAAGAAGTACGCATCCTCAAGTGTTCTGCTTATGTCCTTACTAAAGCATATTTTTTTTGTATCTGAATATGGAATAGCATAGGTCAAATGCAATTCTTGATCAAAAGAGCACAGACTATAGTTATCAACATCTAGCTTAAAATAAGAGAAACTAGTATGTCTAAATTCAACATTGAATCTTTTCTGCCTCCCACATTCATAGTTCACTCTTTTCACCATGCTTTAAGATGACATCATACTTAGAAGCCCTAGAGTTACAACAATCAGACAAGCATAATAATCAGTATGTAGTGGTAAAGACATGAGCATGCTAGTTCATGATGAAACGAAATAACAATCGTTGTTAATTTAACTATCGTTACTTCAAATAACTACACTATTAATCTAATTTGCAAGTATGCATGTAGAACACTATCCTGAGGATAAAATACATCAAAAACAAAATCTATTACTATAAATTATAGGAACTTTAATGTAAAACCAAATCAAGGATCATTTATGGCTATGTTAATAATACAGAGAGGAACTCCGAAAAACGGGAACCGAAAAGACAACTATTATAGAGTTCCTCACTGATAAGTTTAGAAATAAAAAATTACTGATTCAGTTGTGACTAAGCATTTTTGTCTCATGGATGGAACTCTGCCCCTTCCGATTCATGAATCAATGGGACTCTGCATGCGCGAAAAAAGACTACATCATTCATGCATATACGTCCATTCCATGCAAAATTGTTGTACGCATACACTTCTTAAATAGAAAATTCAGGAATTAATGATTCCATGAATGAATTCAAATATTGGAGAAAAGATTTCGCTTAATTCCTCGAACAGAATGCACATGATGGGCTATCAAATACAACAATGAGACCTTGAGGAGGCAACAATGGGCGTGCTCTTTATTTCCTGGAGGAAGATGTTGGGGGAGTTAAAAAAGTGTGGGCCGGACATCAAACTATCCTAAAAACTTAAATTTATGAAATATGAGTATTTTTCACTATATATATTGGACCCTAGCTATTCAATATCCGATGTGGGATTAGATACTATTTGTTGGGGGAGCCGAAAGAGTATCGAAGCGGAATAATATACTAAACCGAACACCAAACCATCACAAAAGTTTAATTTCATAGAATATGAGTTTTTTCACTATATATATTAGACCCTATTTATCCAATATCCGACGTGGGACTAATTTATCACACCTAATATTATAACAATCTCTCCTTTAAGGTGTAATTTGATTACATCAATTTTAATATTTTTGGGATGGAGGCAAAACTGGCAGCGGTGAAAGCAAACATAACATTAAGGTTCAGAATTAGATCCCAAAGGCTTTTACCGATTGTTAGGAAGTTACTTTATGATTTAGCCGATAATCTTATGTTATATTTCAGACTGATATCGGCTTTCAATTCCATGTTTATGTCATAATGGTTGGAGTCATCAAGCTATTAACTTTTTTCTTTGAAATTTCGCATTACTAAGATATAAGGGAGTAGAAGCGCTCCAGCATGAACCGTGGGAGGTATTCTCCATGCTATGTTAGTTGATTATGTTGTCATCACAGCAGCAGTATTGGAAATCATCGCACCTCATATTCTCATCGACAACCAAATCATCTCTCAATCAATGAATTTATCTACCATGGCTTCATCAAATTCTCGTGCTGCTTCATCGTCTGGATCTCCACTATGCTGCGTCACTTCTTGATTATTAATCTAAAAAGACCAAATATTTTCGGTGACTTTTCAAGTTGATATTTCCATTAAAGGAACTTCCTGAAACGCGCTGTATTTTATCCCAATATTAAACCGTAAGCAATGTTGTGGTAAATCTTCTATAGAAGCTTCCCACACAAAGGAGCCGATTTGCATACATATTTCTCTTCAGTTTACTTTTGAGTATACAAATCTTTATATAGAACTCAGTGGATGTTGTTGTTGTTGTTTATTTTCTCAATTGTTTTGAAAGCTGAATCAACACTGAATATGGCATGTAAAGTACAGTGATAATACAATGAACACGCACGCAACAAAGACAAAACACAATGGCATATATGAATAACTATAAACAAGACCGACTTTTCACATAAGAAAACAATCTCTGAATGTGGCGGTTGGTAGTATGAGTTTCTCTGTCACTGCCATTCATGGGTTGGTCCTCGTAGGGACCTCTGTGAAGTGAGGCAATGGAGGCAGTGCAACCTCTGGTTTCGGGATGGTGGGCATGCCCGGCAACGGTGGCATTGTAAACTTGGGCTCGGGCACTAGATTAGGCTCAGGGTGTGTTGGCATGATTGGCTCAGAAGGTAGCTCGGGCTCGGGGAGTGTTGATACTTCTGGCTTTGGTGGTAAAGTTGGTACTTCCGGTTTTGATGGTAGTTCTGGTTTGGGCACCGTCGACACTTCTGGTTCTGGTGGTGGCTCAGGCTTAGGCAAAGGAGGGATTTCTGGTTTTGATGGTAGTTCGGGTTGCGGCAAACTTGGGATGTCGGGTAATTTCGGGTCATGTAGAGATGGCATATGTGGCAAAGGAGGTAATGTTAGCTCAGGCAACTCTGGCATATCTGACAATGGAGGCAACTCCAGTTTGGGAAGAAATGGGAAGTGCGGAAGGGCTACAGTTGGAGAAACATCCTCCGTTGTGTCCAGGAGATGACGAGTTGCATGACACACATTGTTGAAGGGGAGGAATGCTAGCACAAAAAAGGGCAAGAAGATAGTGACAGTGGCCATGCTGCAAGAGATGTTGGAGTATATTGGATGGATCAGAATGTACTGAAGCATATTCTGTATTTATAGTTGATGGAGATGAAGACAGGGTTGATGGATTGTTGGATGACTAGGCTTGGTTGGTGGCTTTGTTAGCTTGCTTCTCGTAATCATAGCTCAGATGTGGTTGGCCAATCGGGGAATTTTGGGGATGTGATGAGGTGGTCGGTCTTGAGCGTTCCAGTTAGTTCAACTTCTAACAGCTCCATGTGAGATCAAATGCCAAAAAACAGATATTAGATAATGAAGTATCCGTTGGTTTGAACGGTGATTGAAGTATCCAAATTTCAGGTCACCTAATCAAGATTGATTCTACAGAGTTCCACAAATATGGCCTTGAAGAAACAACTAGGAATCTTTAGTTTAAGTGACGATTGAAAATGCTGCCATTTACTGTAATTTTGTTTCGCCAAAATCAAAACGTTCGGCATGAATTCGCCACGTATTGATTTAAAATTTGATTTTAAAATTAACAAATTATATATATATTTTTTCTCACAACTCTAAATTGGATGAGACAGATAAGGGTTCCGAGTTTGAATCCCTGATCTTGTAGTATCTTTTTTAATATTTTATGTATTTTTTATCAAAAAATTGTGTATTTAATAAATTCTTTTAAAAAAATTATGCATATAATTTATTTTCATATTTTAAAAAAATTTTAATTCTAAAGTGAAAATATAGTAAAAAAATTAAAAAATAATTTGATCGCAGTCAAAATGATACTGATTTTGATCGAAACATATTAAGTTTGGTGGGTGTTGAAATCAACCTCAAACTCAAAACTTAAAATCTTAACTATAATAGATAAGTTTTTACATATATGGATGTCAATCTGAGCTTAAGACATGCAAACTAATCCAATACGGCTAGAAATGAGTCATGCTTAACAAGATATAATTACTATAATAATTATATCATGTAAGAACCATCCATATTTAGAGGCATGTTTAGTGTCCTCTCACAATCTACGAACCGGAGTATAATCTAATTTGTGAAAAATTTTCCAATTTCCCATCTTTGAATCCTTACTTCCCCCTTTCTCTTTATTATTTGAGAATTTTACCGCATCAGATATGACCCCTCAATGGCTCTACCATTGAAAAGGAGTCATTGATTCTTTATTATTATTTTTTAAAATTTAAAAATATACAAATATAAAAATTCTACAAAAGGTTTTGGAAAAGGTCATGGTCGAAAGAGAGGTTGCAAACGTGATCAAGTGAGAATGAGAAGTTGTAGAAATCAAAGGTATATAAAATCTAGAATTTGTCATTACAATTGCAAAAACTCGGTCATTATGTATCATATTATTAGCATAATGAATTTAACCAAGTAGATGAAAAAATTATGTGACTAAGAATGAGTTAAAAAAAAAATATTTTGTTGTTAATTTAAAAAATAGACAATATTGACAAAAGAATATATGATACTTAAACACCGAACCAAGTAATCACTCGTGCAATCACAAAAATATGTTCCCGGGGTTAAGTGAACCAATGAGTGGATATATTTTCTTTGGATATTTTTCAAAAATTGATATGCAAAAAAATATAAATTTGTAAATCATTAATTTATCTCTAATATTTGTTATGTGCCAAACACAAATAATAATAATATTTTTGAGTTTTTTTCAACTTTTGTAAAAAGAGTATTTACATCCTTACGATTTTTCAGAAATTATCTTTTTTAAACAGAAATTTATGAGATAAATTTATTTTAAAAAGATCAAGATCGTTATTGGGCAACATGGTTAGTTCACGACCTCGCTTATATATTAAGGTCGCAAGAGATTAAATAAAATTATTTCTTTTTTTAGTTGATCCAAAATGACAGTTGGCTAAATTAGAAAATGTTTTCTACTTTTCCGGTCAAAACGTTGAATGTGCCCGGTCCTACCACCCGCTGTGTGCGCCTAAAATCGAGCACCGAACTGAAACCATCCGACCGGACCAAAACCAAACCTTAACGGCTGGAGAATAACTGAACCATTAGTTAACCACCTTAACTGCCCAAACCGCCCAACTTGAACCGAACCGGTTCGATTTGTTTTCCCCAGTAGCCATAAAAGGCACGTCCAGTTATGGCTCTCGGGCTTACTCGCAGCCATGGCTCTTCTCAAAGCCCAAATCTTCTTCGTGATCATGACCTTCTCCTCTCTTTTTCTCGCAGCTCAGGCCACCATCAATTGCCGGCAAGTGTTCGGCTCGCTGGCCCCTTGCATGCACTGCATCGAGGCGCCGCGTGGGCCCGTGCCTACGCAGTGCTGCGGCGGCGTTCGGGCGATACTCAGCGCCGCAAGAACGGCGCAGGACCGCCGCACGGCCTGCGGGTGCATCAAGAATGCGCTTGCTAACATAGGAAAAACCTCGGAGCTCAATGCCGCTGCGTCAATTCCGGCCAAATGCCGCGTCTCCGTCCCTTTCGTGATCAGCCCTAAGACCGACTGCTCCAAGTATTGATCTCTAATTCTCTATGCCCAACATCTTGTTTGTTTAATTGTTTTACGGTTTGTGCTTTTGCTGTTCATCAATGGCTTTTTTTAATGCGTGCAGGGTGAAGTGAAAGTGAGATGATGTTGTTTGGGAGTTGCTTTTATTCTAATGGCATTGGAATAAGTGGCTTCTTGGTGCCCCATGCGAGAAGAATTGCTAGCTTGTTTAATTATTTATTTATTTGTTGTTTTTGGTAAATAAATAGCTTCTTTTGTTGTTTCTAATTAGGGTTTGATCGATTTAGTTTGAGTTTTCTCTGTTTTGATTATGTTAATGAGAACATTGGCACTGATCAGAATATATTCTTCCATTTATGGTATTTATTTGGCATAACATGATGACAATATTAAGGGGAACAGTTCGAAAGCCTTAAAAATAAAATTTCCCATTCATGTATCAGAAAAGAATTTTACAAAAATGGAACTGAGACATTAGAAATTTCTTGATTAGTCTGTGGACAAACAGAACTTGTAACTGCAGTTTGAGGAATACAGGTTAGAAGTTGCTGCAACTTTCACTTGCAGAGAGGGAGCTCCCTGACCTCATGAAGAATGAGTCTTTATTGATATCTAACACAAGAAGTCCTCCAAGATCTTCTTCATCGGGTATCATTATTTTGGAGAATGAAGGATCGGCGTTGGCTGGTGGCTGGATATCCGCGATATCAGAATCTAACAGAAGAAAAATACTTGCTTGTTGCTGCTGCCGAGAATGTGCGACGAATGGTTGATTGTTGTATACAGTGTTTTGTAATCCGATTTATGTTTCGGCTGTGCCGGCGATCTCCCTTGTGGCGGTTCTTAGCGTCTCAACTTCTTGGCTCAGGGGCCAACAACCCTCCAGCTGAAAATTCCACCGACGAATGAACTTTACCATTTATAATTTCCACAGCTCGTGTTCGGCTCTCTCGATGAATTCTTGATCATTGCTATCTGTGAGATTATCTTCAGATGCAATCCTTTCACCAAATCCGGTATGAGATTTCTTGGTTATTGATTAAAAATGGACATATTTTCATTCTTTTTGGGTCACTGAAGAATATGCAGAGAATTTTCTCTTGTTTTATGGCTGTTTGTTTTGATATGATTTGATTGATATTTGGGAAGAAGACCTAGTGGCACTGGCAGATTCTTTGATTTCATTTAGGGTTTTTTGGTGCTTGAATTATAGTGTTTGAGTTCAGCAAATCCTTCCATCTTTTGAAATAAGCAACTATAGTTCAATTAGGTAACAGTTTGATTACGTTCATGCCATAAAGCTCAGACCTTGAGATCGGACAATGTTATATTTGTTTCATCTTCTCCCCTGTTTACCTTTAACTAGTTTTAGATACGTTTAGCAAGTAATGTACTGCAACATTTACCTTTGATTTGGATCTGCGCAAAACAGCAGTAATTTGTCAAACCTTTGTTTCATGTTTCATTCTATGATCATAATTTTGTGGTTCATCAACAGGATGTTTGTATTTTTTTCAGTCTAAAAAGGCAGCATAAGATGGAAATGTCTGGATCCACTTCCTCTTCTGAAATATCTGATGCAGAGAAATGGACGGAGCCATTTGAAAATTTACCGGATAATATGACATCAACGACATACTCATTCGCTTGCCAATTAAGGATGCTGTCCGCACAAGCATTTTATCAACCAAGTGGAGATTCAGATGGCACCCTATGTCGATACTTGAATTTAATCAAAAAAATTATACGCCGATACGAGAAAATTATAAACGTGGATTTGCTCAAAAAAAAGTATATACTGGAAAGGTTTGTGAGTGTTGTTGATTGCGTGCTCATGCACCACACTGGTCCTATTCAGAGATTTGAGCCGACAAACGTGAATCCCCGCTGCCGTATTATTCATTGATGGATTCTTTACTTAGCAAGGAACCGTATGAAAGAGATCATACTCAAGTTATCACATGGCGGACCTTATGCAATGTCATCTCATCTCTTTTCATGTGAAAACTTATCTGCATTTGCAGAGCTATAGGGTCAAACTTCCTGTCTTATTTCCAGGGATTTCCTACTCTCACAACTCTGATGCTTCAAAATGTTGATAGTTCTCTAAGCACTCTTGAAAGGTTAATTTCTAAGTGCCTGCTCCTAAAAATTCTTCAGGTTGATTATTTTGAAGGTGTTGGCCATCTTAATATGCAAGCTCCAAATCTTGAGTCAGTTCGCTACAGTGGCAGTTCTATCAATCTTCATTTTGAATCATTTTGAATCCTCAAGATGCCTTATCCATGCGTACTTCAATTTGGACCCTCCGACAACCCTGCATTTGGTTGAAAAATTGAAGAATCCGTCTTTGAGATTTGGCTGCTCTGAGAATATTGAGGAGCTTAAATTACTCTGCTGCTCCATACGAGTAAGGCTGTTTTATAATATTTGTCAGTTATTTTGTTGGTAAATCAGTATCATAATTCGTTTTCTTTTCCCCAGTTGCTAGTTTCTTGGACATTGCAGTACAGCAAGAAGGCTTCCAAGTATGCATCATTTGTTTGAAGAATCTTTCTCTAGTGGATGTGTTTTCTACCCTCTCTTTGCTTAGATGATCCCCAGACTTGTGTTTACTACGCAAGATTTTTCATGTTTGTGCAAATTCTATTTATTTGATCATCATTTCCTAGCTCAATGATTTAGAAACTCTTAATTGTAAGGTAAGAGGTTAACTTAAAAAAGTATTCAAGAATGATATTTGAACAGTTGGTGACTACAACATCTTTGTTGTGCTCCTTGTGATCGAGTATGAACAATTGAATTTCTAATACGAATTTTTTACAATAAATTCCAAGTTCCTTGCTTTAACAATTGAAGAATTGTACTAAAATTCCAGGTTCTGTTCCAAAAAGATGGTGTAACTTCGTCCTTGAAAAACATAAAAGGAGGCAAAATTTCTTTCCCCAAAACCAAGATAATTGACTATTTATAATTTTCCATGCGTTGCTTCTAAAGGCCTGGAGACCTGTGGATGTGCCGAATCACGAGACCACGCGAATTTTACGTCGAAGTGTCCAAAAACAATGGAGTTGGGTGGCATAGGCGGCAAAAAGAAGGAACTAACCTTCATTGAAATTATTCTCGCCATTGCTTCGGTGCTTCAGACAAATGACCTGAAGTACAGATCCTTTTGAAAGGGTCCTTTAAGATTCTGAGATTTTTATCTAAGTTGATGAGATTTCGCACAGCTATTATACTCCAAGAAGCAAACGATTGAGCCCTGCTTTGATTATGGTTCTGATTTGCCTCCATAGCTTGTCCATACATCGACTGCTCGCTGATTTACGTACTCGCAGTTAGACTTCGTATTCAGGAGTTCCAGATCTTCAGAACCATGTTAACTCCTTTTTTATTGTGGTGGTCTGTTTTATGTTGCGGCATATGTATTGATCCAAAGGCAGATGTCACCAAGAATTCTGAACTTCCAGTAGCATGGTTTATGGTAATTGTGGTAGATTTGTGTTTTAGAATGTAATGTGATTATCACAGTGGACCTGTTTGGTTAAAAGGTGTTTAACCAAACACCCCAAGTTTTTTTTTTTTTTTTTTTAATTTTTAAGGTTATTTATTTATTTATTTGCTTTCTCATTGCAATTCTACCTTCATTGCTCATGCCCCCAGATCAATATCCTTTTTGCTTGTATCTGAGTATTCCCTGTTTAATTAAAGATTAATCGAAGTTTGGTTTATTTCAGTCTTGACATGTACCAGCGTTGTTTATTCTATTTTTTTTTTATTTGAAAACTAATAAAAAAAAACCCTATAAGCCAAGTATTCTCACGTTGAAGAACAAAAAAGTTAAAAACCATTAACAAAATTAAACAAAATGTCAGGAAATTTGGTCCTATTTTGGGCAAGAACCTGATGCAGGTCCACATTCAAGAAATGGGCACCAGCCGAGCATTCTGGACGTTGATAAATTAGCAACACATCAAAATGAAACCTAAACAAGTAACTGAAATTTCTACTGTACAAAACAGCAGTCTTCTAATTCATCAAAATGAAGAAACACAAACCCTAAACCCTCAAACCAAACTCTCATCCGTACAACATGACACGGATTTGATAATGCAGGTGGCATGCCAACAAGGTACTGCAATTGAGCAAAAGCTGAACCTACCATCATTACCACATTTAGCTACATGGAGATGAAAGTCAGTTTTTTTATCAATTTGGTTTTTTACATTCTTCCAAAAAGATAACATTTTCGTTACAGAAATACATAATCATTACCTACACATTAGCATCAGCAGCTTCAGCAACCAACAAAAGGAATAGGTCCAACTACTGTGAGTGGATTCAGAGAAATTAGGATCAACTATCAGCGTCTTCTTGAGAATTTTTCTCCTTGCTGTACTCTTTGACAGGTCGACCAAGAGTGAAACATGTCAAGTGTCTTCAAACAATTAACATTATGAAGAACTTGTTTCACCACTTTAACCTAAAAGTGTTGAACAAGATCGCAGTATAACACAAGCACATTTAGAATGCCTTCGATTACAATGGAGGTCTGCAAATAGAAAATTTTAAGGCCCATTCAACTTATTATTAGAAAGTGGATCAGGCTAGTAACTGATATCTCTTCTTCAATTCTCTTCTCAGAAATTCCAAAATTTCCTTAACCTGCAAGGATAAGAGGTCTGCATGACTTGAAGCAGGTCAAAAACTGAAATTGTAGCTTATATAACTCCTAAATAATTTGGTTATAAGATATTTGAATATAATGGCTATAAAAGGTAACCCTGAATAATTTGGCCAGCTAGATATTGTATTGTTAAAGGTATGAACAGTCGTGCTAGTTTCAGAACACTAGGGTTTTCTAGAGATTCAGATAGCTAGAAGAATAGAAGAATACATAACATTACCAAAACCCTAGACCTGAGCTCTCTATAAATAGTATTCCGGACTCTTAAAGAGAACCGGCTCCTTATTGGGCTTAAATAATGACCCAATGCACATAAATAAGAAGAATAACATCTAAGTTGGAGTCCTTGTCCAAACTAGGGATTAATAGAATACCAGGCTCATAGATATAGACTTAGATTTCAACATATATGGGGTAGATACAATGGTTGAACAGGTATATTAATTTAATTCTATGGTAATGTCCCGGAATACAGTTAACTATTGACTAGTTTGAACATCTGTCCAATTGGTCAGATGCATAAGACACAACTTACCTGTGTATCAAACAAAATATGTCCTGTGACTTGTCAGATCAGTGAAACACGATTTTGACCTTGGCAAACATATTTTGTTAAAGAGGGGAATGGGCAGGTTAACAAACTCAGAAAATGATTAAAATCAGTAAAACCACTTGATATTTATGCAAACAAGTTTACTTTCTAGTAGTTTTGGCTATGCAAGTTAATTCCATATTAGGGTCAAAGACTCAAAACACATGAAATTTCCATTTGAAATCCTAGCTATTTATATGGATTCATTAATTCAGCAATAAATGCTTCTGAGTCATAACAATATAGAGTTTTCAACTTTGTTATGCCTTTTTCCTACCTTGTAATAACTAGATTTACTTGAGAGCAAGTTACACTTCCTCACGGTTTATTGCCATAATATTCCACAATACAATTTACTTCCATAGACTCATAAAAAACCAAAGGTCTTGTAGCTCTTTCAGAGTATTTTCATGTAAAAAAATCTAATGCAAGGCACATGAAAAGAATAGATTGCTGTTAAAAAACTCACTTACCCCAGGATAGTACTGCAATACATTAGAGTAATGATCAAGTGCTATGTATATCATCTCAAGAATGCTCATAAGAGTATCAACCTCATTGCCTAATAAATCAACCTGAGATCCAAATAAAAGTTCAACTGAAAGGGCACGAAAACTTTTTAGATATTAGTAATATAACATCACAGTTTTCTATATACACAAAAAGGTAGAAGGTTTTAACATAAATAAAACATAAGTTCGTACATAAGTAAAACTAAACCATTATGAAGTTAACATTAATTCCTTCATTCCAATATTTAAGGGTAATACAAATAAAAACCAAAAACAGACATTGGCCTGTGTTCTATTAATCTACAAAGAAGAGGCTGGTTATTCAATATATTAGAAAGCAGCAAGATAACCAGTGCTTGCTTTAGATAGCAGAGGAGATAAATATGAGAAACAGGCAAAAGAAAACTTGATTTGAGATAAGCCAAGATGGTAAATTTTCAATATAAAGATAGTAAAGAACATGTGATGTGAGATAACTGTGTACATATATGAATAAGCAGCTCCATTGGCATCGACTGACAATATCAAAATTTTTTAAGTAGAGAAAGTAGTATTACACTAATTCTCATCTCCATTCTTCTTCTCTAAACATGCTGCTCTTGTTAGTCAGGATATTTTACATTTTACTTTGAGTGGTTATCTTCTTTGATTTTCATAACTAACAAGAAACTGATGGATGCTTCTCCCTATCTAGCATGGCATGAACTAGGGGAAGATTCCTAACCTATACCAGTTATGCTAACATATCTGCTGATGTATTCCATAACAACAAGAGTTCATGAATTAATGAAATATCACCATTTCAACAAGACAAACACCGGTAGGTAGAACTAAAGTAGAATCCACATATTAAGTTGGCACAAATAGGAAAGTTCTTGCTGGCCACCAACATCAAAAATAATGTACTGCAATATAACCTTGAGATATTGAAATGACCAAACAGCCTATTTGTAATTAAACCTAAATCAGCATCAAACTGTATTTGTACATATACCTCAATCTCAGCCTTCTGAAGGTCTGAACACATGATGTCATATTTCTGTTTTTGGCAAAGTCCCTCTCTCTTACTCAAGTTAGCCAGTTGCACAAGCTGATTGCATTGCTTGTTCAATGTGTTCAACCTGCAAATATAACAATCAAGTAGAAAAACCTCAAGATTCATGAATGCAGTCTTGATTTCAACCAATTGAGACATCACATAATGAAAGTAAGTTAAAGGACCAAACATTTGGGTGTTGCATTCTGAATGCTGTGGATAAAATTAGCAGCTATGCTTCTAGATTGGCATCTGATTTTGTATTTAACAAGTCAATAAAGAAAACACAAACGAGGAGAAGAAATGGCCTTCTAGCAACAAACTTTACATTGCCAGCACTTCAAAGTTGGGCGAGGAGAATACGCAGGAGAAGGAATGCAACAATAAGCAGAAATGAATAGCTCTGAGGCCTATGAACTTTCATGCTAGTGTTTTGCTGGGGGTTATCTGAAGTATATTTCAAGTTCTAAACAAACAAATTTTATTTAGGATCAAATACTGATTTAAGACAATAATCTTATTTCCATCAGACAGGTAGTTGGATCATGAAAATTTTAAGCATGCAAATCCAAATTACTTCTTGTTCAAAATTATGCACATTATGGTTTTAGATTTTCCTGCAACCCCACCCAACTAAAATATTTAGTTTTTCCTGCAAAAGTTAAAATAACTGAATTACTTTAGTGCAATCAAAATTATACCAGTTGCTTGATTGGAAATATCAATCTTGATCCAGTAAAAGTATATTCATACCCACATTTAAACAAGTTATAAAATAGAAATTTGGAGGAAAGAGAAGCAAGAGATTATAGCAATATATACCTTGATTCATGTTTTTCAATATTGCAGTGGAATGTCCTTTCTCTTTCTGCAATCATTTTTGATATTTCTGACATCAAAAATATTATGGACTTCATATGCTCTGTTTGCTCTTTCTCTTTCCCAATTGCTGCTGTTAGCATCTCCTCCCTTTCTTGAATAATGACATTAAGGATATTTTTCTGTTTTTCTGCTTCATCCAAAGCATCAGAGAGAATTTTGCAATTTTGATTTAATTTATTTTTCTCACATTCAAAATTATTCATCTGCTGCAAAGTTTGTTCCAATTTGATTCTAGTCAAATTTGACTCGGATTTGTTTTCTGAAATCAGTGCCTCTTGCATATTGATTAGGTCTCTCAGAATACAAAGTTCTTGGCATGCTTGGTCCAGTTGCTCCTTTTGTCCTATTAATTTGTGTGTGGCTTCTGATGAAATTTTTTCCTTTTCTTTCACTAGTTCTGAGAGAGATGCAGTCATTTGCTTGAGCTTGTTGTTATCCTCGATCTCTGAGCATAAAGACATCTCCTTCTCCACAAGTACTGCTACCATGTAGTCCTTTTCCGTGTTAAATTTATCCACAGCAGCATGCGTGCTGGAAATTATTTCACAAACAGATTCCATAAATATAGTGTAGTAAATCTTTAGTATGATCTTGTTCTCCATCTCTACATCCTCCAATCTGTCATTCACTACCTGTCTTAAAGCACTCTTTTGTAGTTCATCTACGATGGTAGCTCCAATACTCAAATCCTCAATGTCAGACTTGAGCTTCTTGATTTGTTTTATGAGGTCTGTGTCTACAGAGGAATGGTGTCGCATTTGTTGTTCAGCATAAAAAATCTGTGCGTCCTTCCTTTTTTCTGACAGTATGTCCTGAAGACATTGATTTTTTTTGCAAGAAAGAATAGCCATTCTCTCCCTGAAACTGTCTGATATATCCTGATCATCAAACATGATATGCAATATCTCATCCTCCAAGAGCATCTCATCCAATCTTGTGATGAATTCTGGAATCTTCCTCCTCAGTTGTTCAAACTCCTTATCCTTCCTAAAATGTGAAGGGTTTGAACCCTTCTCCTTAAGGAGTTCTCTTTTAAGACTAAACAGCTCTTCTGTTGCTTCATGCAAAGCCGACTCATGTTGTCTCTTCATCTTGGTCATTTCAGTTTTATGATATGCAATTAGCTCTTCTTTTGTCATGCATTTCAACAAAGGCAAATCAGCAATGTCTAGCATTGGCTTTATGGACCCTTCAGATTTCCCTGTGAAGGAATTGCAGCCTTCATCCAAATGGGACAAGCTTGATACATAATGATCTCCCACCAAATTGCGACCGATTTGGTCCTTCCGCCTGGCATTACTCCATTCTTCCAAGATGTCAACACTACTCTGAGAGGAGAGAAGTCCGGGTTCTGAGCTGAGCAAGGACTTCGAGATAGTATCAAGCTCTTGACGCATGCGAGAAAGTTCATTGAAATTATTTTGCCACTTCTCATTCAAGGCCTTCGCCCGAGCTCTTTGCTCAAGCAGCCACTTCTCAAACTCATCTTGAACTTCTGCAATAATATTGACAACTTCATTTGGTAACTTATCATCACATTGTCCCTCAGTATTTGAGGGCTCCAGTGATAAGTATTTCCCATCAATTTGGTCATAAATCGCTCCAATTAATATTTCAACAGCATCAATACAACCATCTACTTCTTGAACTCGCTCCAACTCCTTTCCTCGATTGGCAGAATCCACGCTCCTAATGTTCTTAACCTCATCCTTAAGCCTCCTAAGCTGCTCCTCTGCTGAAATCCTTAGCTTACTTAGATTCTCAAAACAATTTGGTCCGTCCAAAAAGCAATTCAACCTATCACCTCTGCCCACACTAGACTCATAGAACTTCAATCTATCACTTAACAAATCCAACTCTGCGTCCTTCAAAGCAATTTTCTCAGCAGCTTCCTCCGCTACAGCATTTACGATCCCTTTCACGACAGACTTGCTGACCATCCTCGATACAGTCAAACTAGCACTGAGATCCTCCCAATAGGAATCCATATCCTCAATCAACTTCTCATTAAAAGCCAAATCACTCGATAAATCACGCATTTTTCCATCCAAAACCTCCAAATCCCCCATCAAACACCTGCACCGCAATCGATACAATCGGATAAAAAGATTAGAAACCAAAATGCCACCGGATCGGAAAACCCGGATCCAAAAAACACTCCAAAAAACACTCCAAACACTCCAAAATGAGGGAACTTGGAGATCAGATCATATTAGATTAGATTCAGAGAAATATGCAAACCTTCGATCCGCGGCGCAGCGGCGCTGGACTTTTCCTGCGAAATGAGAGGAAAAAGGGAAAAAGAGGCGGTGGGGGAAAAAGCAGCGAGACGGGAGAGGCTTTTCAGTGCGCACTTCAGAGCGGGAGGTGAACCTTTTGCATATTCACCCCTGAAGAATCTGAATTTCCACAAGTATGCCCTTCTATACTTTATAATTACATCTATGACCCTACAAAACACAGAAGGGCATATATGCAAAAGGGCAACATAATTATAAACTTTAGATTTTAATCAAAAATTAATATTTATTAAACACATATAAGCGATTCGGCATTCCATATTCCCATTTACAGAACACAAAACAGCTACAAAGAACTGCAGGTAAATTTATGAAGTCTATATGTTAGCCCTGGCTAAACAAATCAGCAACTCACATAAATTAATTAAATAAATTTGCAGGATGTAAGAGATCGGAAACCCCGGAAAAAGTGGGGTTTCCTTCCCCCAATATACGGAATTCTAGTTCCTCACGAAGTGATCAAGCATGTTTCCCTGCATTGCCAACTGATGAGGGTGGGGTTGCGGGTGAGAATGGGGGTTTGCATCGGCCACATTGAGCAACAGCTGCTGCAGCCATCGTCGAGCCGTGGGATCATCCTGTAGAATAACACACAAAAGAAATATGAAATTTTCGTGTTCAACATCGACTTTGATTTTATGTGAATACATGGATGATACATTGGAAAACACACATGGACAATACAGAATTCTATGTAAGAAGAGCGCTAAAGTGAAGGCAATTGTTGAATGTCCCATCTTTCAGCACATTCGGAAGGCAATGCTGCAGTAGTACCCGACTGATAGAGGAAAGAATTTGGGTTAGAATTGCATCCACACACATCCGCTAATTCATTTAAAAGGATGAAAAAACAAACCTTGGATGCTCAGAGTTTCAGATAACAGCGAATAATATGCTTAAGTAGCCTTATAGATGGTTGCTCAGCTATCGATATAACCATTTTTCCAAGCACAGGACCAACAGCAAAGAACTTGTCCGCTGCCGAACACATGTACACAAGCCCGAGATCATCCAACAAGATTTTTTGGATAATATATGTAGCTACCTACAGACACCAAGCAAAATGAAGATTTATCATATGAAGTTTACAGGGACTGACAGATTATGCCTCTACCCACATATGTTGACCTGCAGAGCTATCAGCGTGTGTCTTGAGTAATGTGATTAAAAAAGAATTACTAATGAAAGAATAATAGTTGAAATAATATTTCGAGCACAACCTCAGGTTATCTGGAACAATAACATCAAACAAAGTTCATTCATGAAATCTACCAAATCAAATCTACTATCTGTAGAAGTAGAATTTAGCACACAAATATAGAAATAGGAACATAAAAACTAGCAACACGGCACGTAAGATTTTGTGCATTGGAAGGAAAAAAATGTCAGAAGAAAAGGAATATCCAGGTAGCTCACTGTTTTTGAAAGTTCACTACCCATCTCCATTGTGCGCAGACAAAGTGGGGCTATTTCAGTCCCGAGAAGAAACGCAATCATATCAGAATCATCAACTTGAAAGACAATACATCAGACCTCCAAAAATAGCTATTACAGAACAGTGACATACTAAAATGGAATAAATGAGAGGATTGCTACATCACTATAGTTTGTATCTTAAATTATAGGTCGGTCATTTCATTTACTATAGAGAGCCGATGAGCAAAATTTGATATTCCTCATAATACTTGAGCGAAATTATATCTGCTTTTTGGTGCAACCCTACCATCCGAGGACAACAGTGAAAAGAGGAAGCAAGGCAGAAAAATGAAGAAACATCTGTGAAGCTAATGATCCAATGTGGACCAGGCACAATAATATAACTAAAAACTAGAATTCATGTTTGTAGTGGAATGCGTTCGCAAACTGAATTTCCGAGATATCAATAGCTCAAGCAGGATAAATGCCACAGATTATCAGCCTAACAAGTTGATTGGTTTATCAAATGACACCATGCAAGCAACAATCTGGAATTTTTAAGGTGTTTCAAGCAAACAAGTCACCTTTGTATAGGAACAAAGAAATATAACAGAAGACAAAATTATAAATGAGTTGCACCACATATATATTTATTGGACATAATTTTGTGAAATAAGAATAAAAAACTAGAAAAGCAGGGTACCTTTACAAGGGCGCCAATGACTCCAAGGTTGGTGAGCCTTAAATATTCAAACAGTTTAGTTCTGCTTGTTGTACTCAGGAATGGGTACAAATAGTGAGGAACATTTGCTGCCAGAAAAGTCAAATGAACGACCACCACAAACACAAATTACAGGTTCTGAATCACTGTTCCTCACAGTCAAAGCACAAATTTCTGAAGTAGGTAATGAAAATATTACTAAATTACATCAATAAACTCCAAATAAAATAGATCCATGAAGATGGTTAGCTTAACAGAAGGGAATGGAAATATGAAACATACTAAATAGAAGAGAACAGAAACTCTTTTTGAGGAATAGATGAGAACAAAAATATTGAACACACACAATGAACTTGTGTAACCACGATACTCCTATGGTTGATTATTATAAATTTTTCACATTTACCATGGAAATTTTAGTGACCTTTTACTTTGAAAGCACATCAATGTTTACACAAGTGGAAGAAGGAAGTGTAAACTACCACTAGATACATATAACCAGTCAGAATCAGAATGATTTGTATGAGCTTCGAAGAACTTTATTCTTGCCAGATTGAATACCATTTGAACAAGCACTGTGCGTCCTTCTTTGCTCATGCTATTTATTTCTATTACCAAATTAACATGTCCTGGATCCTTTCATGTGACTTCTATGGTAATTAACTTACTGGAGGGGATACCAGAATGTTATGCCAGTTCAGAACAGTCAAATTAAGCAATTCAACTGCATTATTGGACAAATTAGCTTACAGAGTTGTAAAATTAAAGATGACAATGTAGATATCAGTTGAAACTGAAATAGAAGCGCCTAATATCGTATGACTTAAACCAAATGCTTGAGAGCTGACTCTATAGTCATATGAAAAATACGACACATATGTTCAAATCAATTGCAAAGTAGCTTCACGTTAGTTGCAAATATAGCCTTTTCACTTCAAATATGATTGTCACAAGTCTTTAAGCAATAAGAACAATATGGATTAAGCTTAACAAGGCAGCCTTGAATTGAAATCCTGATAACATAAAGTTAAAATTGCAAACCCTCAAGAAAACATTTCCGTGTATCTGGATGGGCAGCAACACACTGCAAAAAAACAAAAAAAAAACTAAACTAGACATATAATAACACTAGTTAAACATAACAGACAAAATGACAAAAAGTTCATCAATGAAATTCTTTCAGAGCATATTTCAGAAAAGATGAAAAAGAAGACAAATCGCCTTATACTAGATGTGGGTAAAATGGTCAGGTAATGAACCAACCATAGCAACACCAAAACCACAGTTTTCACTGTTAAAGAAAACTAACAACATGATTAATAGCATGCATTTTGAGGATCATGCATATCGCTCTACATAGCTAATCACTGGATGATAGAGGCAATAGCTTAAGTATGTGGCACATAGTGAAGGAGCAATTGTGCTACAAGCATACCATAAACATGGCCAGAGTTTGAAAGCAGAAATCGTACTAAAAAAGGCAAAGGCATGTGTGTCATCATCAGAAAGGTAGCTAAGTTTTTAGAAGGTTCCCCTTTTTTTTTTAACATTTAGAATCTTAATTAGGTTTATGAAGAGATATTAGGAATAGGAATTTTGTCTATAAATAGTTGTATCTTATAATTGTAAAGGATCATTTCAGTTGAATTAATTAAAGTAACTTTTCAGAAAAAGTTTTTTTCTTTATCCAAAGGTAGACAGTTTCAAACCTCTTATAATTTAGTGGTGAATTCCGTTAGATTAAGAGTTCGTTCATTATTTCTGTGGTGAATTCCTTGAAGGTATCGAGCATCACACTATTCCTCGTGGTGGATTCCATCGTTTCCGGTGACATATTCCACCTCACTACATGGAACATCAAAATCAACCTGCCAATCCATCATATTATCATATGTAAAAATTTTGTTACATTGAAAATGTTCTTGCCATGAAAAAAGTTCAAGCTCGCAAACTAAAAATATATTGAAAGCACATAACACCTATTCTAAATTTTCACATCCGTCAACAACAATTACTTGAAGAAGAGCAAGTGCATTGCAAACTCTATTTGAAGCAACAAATTTGGAGGAGACAAAGCAGAATATTGAAATAATTTTCTGCAAACAATTCAACAATAGCATCAGTAATAATACAGTCTCATGCACGATGATTCAATGTAAGTTACTAACCAGTGTAGGAAGAGAGTGCATGTTTCATGTCATAATCAAACATGAAATAGCCAACTGTAAGGACAACTCATTGTAAAGGTACATGCTTCAATTTGCAAAAACTACTATTAGATATACAAATTGTACTGACTGAACTAGAATTGTATGCTGTCAAGTGACCATTAGTTAAAAAAATTTTCTGACCTTGTCTTTTTCATTAATCACAAACAACTACCTCATAATTATGGCAAATTAACCAATATAGCTTCTCTTATCAAACCAAGTGTTCATTTTGTTTGTAATTTTCAGATCCTAACAAAGCCAAATGTTTCATAAGCTAAAAAGCAGAAAATTTTGTATTAACCTAAACTAAAGTGTTTTGAGCACAACAAAGACTTCTAATTCGACCACTCTAAACATTTGACACAAAACTAGCTCAGGTCACTTACCCATAGAAGCAATATGTGTATGGCAGCTTTGGTATTTGTTGTTTGAAGCATTGCATGAACTATAAAAACATGTTGTTTTAGATTGAAACAACAATCCACAGACAACTGAAAAAAAAAAAACTTAAACTAAAATTTGCCCATAAAAAATTCTATGTTCCTGATCATGCTATCAAGCAGTGCCAGTATAAAGCATTACGCCCATGCATGGCTTAATGTCAAAGTCATTGTTGAGGCTACCCGTGTGCCTTGAAGTACTTTTATAAAGAAAAAAGTAACATGTTTTGTGTAATACGTGCATAAGAAAATATTACTTACAAGCAAAGCATCAAGTAAGAAGTAAAACATAAATCTAACAAGAACATAATAAAAGAGCTATTGTAGAGCATTATTCATTTCTCTAGCACCATTCACGGGTCTTGAATGCTGCCGCAATAAAAATTCTATATTGCAATGTCAGATATCAGAATAAATGTTCAAACCAGAAGTGGAGAATTGCTGAAATGCAAATGAGTTTTACAACAATGGAGCTAAATCATTGAACATCTCTCTCTTATGAATAAAAAACAAGAGGATCAGGCCATCCACTCATGCCATGAATTCTAATGTCTCTAACTATACAAAAAATTTAACAAACCACAAAAATATGAAGACTCAGAATCCACATTCCATGGCCCAAATCTCATCCAACCTAAAGGCCATCACAGAACAATCATCCGTTCCAAATAAAATTCCATAAATCTATATTACTGGAAGCACTAAAATGCAAGACTCAAATTTCTCAGAATCATCATAAATCACAATCCAATATACGCATTCCATCAAATTCACATCCGAAATCACGAGAATGCCTGGGTAAGCGTGAGAAACTGTTTGGCACTTCAGATCGACGGAAAAAAGAATAGGAGTAACAGAAAAAGAAACCTTGGAGAGATCGAAAAGGGCGTCCTCCCACCGGAGGGAATGCCGATGTTCTCGCCATTGGCTTTTTTTTCTTTGAAATGATTGAAGAAGAACCAGAAATGAACTCGAGCGCGCAGTGAAAAATAAGCTTTTTTTTCTTTGAAAAATGATCGAAGAAGAACCAACGATGAACTCGAGCGCGCAGTGAAAAATACGCCGTATTTTTTAGCTATAAATCTGCGCAGTTTTGTAATTACACCCGTGGAAAGTTGGTTAATTTCTGACAGAGTCCCAAAAATTTGAATTTGTATATACAAGTTTAAATTATACAGGGGTGGGTATGAAATTAGATTATTCTTTAGAGGTGCGCATGTAAAAATTATTCAATGAACCCAACAAGACAACCCTAATTTACCATGACTTTTCCTGACAATAATTAAACTTTATTCAATATATTCACCTGATCAACGAACAAAGAAAATGAAAGGCTTAAATTGTACCAAGCCATAACCTTCAAAAATGTCTGCCAAGCTGTAAAACAGTCCAGGATGGGCAGGGACTAACAAAGCCTGTTTAAATAGAAAATAAAAAAGGAAATTCCTATATATTACATCCAACATCAAGTTTCTTTTCTGTTAATATATCAACCCCAATCAAAATTTCTTGTTAAGAATACAATAAAGTAATTCTAAAAACAATAATTCACCAATCCAGTGGATCACCGAACAAGTGCACCATTTAACCAAACAAGACCCCCAAGCACCTTTTTCAGCAAGAGATCCAAATTCTCATTAGAAATTGCATTGCCCTCAACGTTTAGTTGAGTTAGATGCAAGTCTTTAAAGATACATATGGCTTCCCAGTAGTCCACAATGTTGATCCCATCCTTCTCAACCTCTTTGATTGCTTGATCGGTTTTCATCATGTGTGACATTGGAGATAAACACAAGTACCTTTTTGTGTCGATCCGGTGAGAGCCAATCCTGTTGAAGGATACATCTAAAACTCTCAAGGATCTCAGCAGCCTCAAGGGTTCCAGGGCAGTAAAGCTGCTTAGCTGATTGTTTGCAAGGTTTAAACATGTAAGCAGCTGCAATGCTTCCAAACCTGTCAAAAACACAAGAAAATGCAATCATGAATGATAGAAAGGGTGAATCAGATGACTCGGAAGATTAAAACTATATTTGATTTATGCTGCATAAGGTTGGTGTAAAAAGATCAAACCACAAAGTTGGCAGCAGAAAAAAAAAATTTTTACCTGCTATTGAATGAAGTTCATTGTGGCTGAGGTCTAGAACTTGGACCCATAACAGACGCTCAACAAAGCCAATGCGTGTTAAGGATAATCTATTGAGTTGTAATGAGGCATGGTAACCAAAAGTTGAAGAAGAAATCAGTTTGGAAAAGTGTGCATAGTGCTTCACAAGAGTCTCCTTCCTCCTAGTTACCTGTAAAATAACTCCAGATGAGAACAACTAGTTTGAGAATATTTAGAGTTCACAATTGTGGATAAGCAGTCATCCAAATGAACAATAATGATATACAAGAACATGAGATATCCAAGTTCAAATCCAAATAATCAGCAGTTCAACCACCAAAATGAATTGACCTAGAATCTTATTACACAAATGCTTCCAAAAACTAGTATCTAGTCATGTAACTTAAGACTAAACTAACCTACATGGGAGTACAAAGGTTTTCTGGATACAGCTTCCAAATGTGCATTTGGTTCCACATCATATTAACATATAAGTTCAATTTTACATGCATTTCTAAAGCATCAGGAAAGGTACCGAATAGCAAAACTACTGAACCACATTGATAGTCAGATTGCAATAATAGAACTTTGTATGCAATAGGCAATTTCTGCTGCACAAATCACATCTATCCCATTCCTTTTCTCATGCAAATCTCCTATTTAATTGAGATAATTTATTTCCTAGGTATACACAAAATCATTATCGGATCTCCTATATGATGAGCAAATGCTACAATCAATAGTATTTTGCAGTTCAGGTTTCTTCTTCTACATTTTCACAAGAGAATTTGTAGCTTCCGGACAAGTATAATGTGTTCACAATCAAGAAAATTAATAATGGCATAAGAATGGCAACCTTATCTTGAAAATCCTAGACACCCTCATTGAAATTTTTATCTCTTGTCGTTGTGCAGATTTGCTTTCCCATTATCCACATCATTTGTTTCTTTTAACAATAGCACTCAACAGTTCTGAGGTAGACTGAACCTTAAAAACAAACCTGATCTAATATGACCAAGCTTCTTTCATCTTCATAATATTTTGCATGAGCTGGATCCAGCTTTATCAAGTCATTAAAGAGTGTCAAAACCTCATTGGAGTGGCTCTTTTGCATGGTAAAGTCTCCATTTAGCATAATTGCATCATAGGCAACTAACAGGCGTGCAAGTGTTATTTTTACAAACTTACTGCAAGAAGGAAGAATAGATCAATCAACCAAAACCAAAGTAAATTGATGCAGAAAGCTAATTTCGTCAGTTTCTCTTAATGCCAATTGAAGTACTCTTACCAATTTTCATCAGGTGATTCCTTGAAAAGGCCAATCTCATTAGATAACATCTCCCTAGACCAATTAGAAGAACCCGGTACATGGTTCTCAGTAATTTTTAGTTGATCAAAAGAACTAATTGGATGGCCTTCCAGAAGCTGATAGGACTTCCAGACAAACAGTTCTTCTAGAAATTCTCCTTTAGTCTGCTCTGAATCAGAACAATTTAGTTCCACAGTGAAATTTAACTGCAAAGCATCACTGTATGGTGACCCATTAACTGAGGTGATATCCTGAGAGTGGCCAAGACTAATATTAACCAAACACATGCTACTGTTTCTAGCATCAGAAACATTAAGATATGTGGCCCAACAATGGGCACTAGAAGAATTGGTAGAACCAAGTGGCCTCCAAATCAGATCTTCATTCTTGGCAAAAGCAGAATTCACATGCACAGTAGATGAATTTACACCAGTGACGGGTTGGTTGAAATACATAATGATAGGTAAAGCCCCTGTAGGCAAGCTGTAGAAGAAATTGGAGGATGGGGATGAAAACAATTTGCCACCATTTTTGCATCTATTGGTAGATAAAACCCAATGTGATCCATGGACAGGCCATGAATGACTCAATGCCGGCTGATCAGGAGAAACTGTCTGATCTAGAAGCCATAGATGATAGAACCACCCACTTTGATCACTTGCTTCTGTAAAAAGCGCTTGATGTACAAGATCATATTCATCAGTTAGAATCCTTTCTTTTGAATCAAACCCTTGAGCCTTTTGCTTTAGCAAGTTGGACAGGAATAAACTGCAGATATGGCAAGTTAGCTATTACCAAAACTTTGGATCATTAAGAAGCACCTAATCAAATTCAAAATCCTGACTAATCCTGACTTTCTACTAACATACAGGTAAAACAAAATCTTAAACTGCATCAGTAAATTTAAAAAAGGTTTGAATATTTGGTACCATTTGATAAATTATTTTAATCATTAAAAATAAAATTTTAAACCACTGAAAAATCTGGGTTCTCCAATAGTAAATCATACTCCTGTATCTTTAAAGCATAAACAAATTAGGAGCTCCTACATAAAAGTCAATTGTGACAATGGGCAGACAACTAAATCTATCCTACTATAAAAATCACAAAACCAAACTAAATTAGAATGCAATCAAGGCATGAGGATTTCTGCCTTATACCTGCGGTTATGCCATGCTGAATAATTGCTAAAGTTAGAATCAATCATTTCCATTGTGTACTTTAGCTCCTCCACTTCTGGAACATTCTTTAATGCAGCAATAAATCTGAAAGCCAAAAATCCTAAGGAGGTAACTCTGAAGTAATAAACATGTAAGTCCACATTTCAATCTTAAAACGAGAATCACCTGCGATAATTCCATGCATTAAAATTGCGAGGATCCAACTTCTGCAACTGCTTCAGGAGCCTAAATTCATGATCAAAGCTGACTGGTGAGTACTCATGTCTCAACACCCATTTCCGGTGATACCATGCTCCATAAGATTTTGGGTTTTGCCTTAACGCAGCCTCTACCTGCAGAACTTGAAAAGAAGAACTGTTTGAGGAAATGACCATCCTGAGTTCTGCCAATTCTTAAAGGGGCCACAAACTCGATAACCCAATAAGACAGATCAAGGTACATGTCAAATCAAACACCGAAATCAAAAAACACAATTCTAAACTCTTCATCAAAGAATTTCAATGGATATGGTCTAGTAGAAAGGAAAAAAGCAAATAGTTACAGCAATGAATATTCACATCTCTTATTACTTACCAGATACAGAAAAAATGCTCTTCATTCATAACAAATTTGAATCTACTATGAAGAAAATCGGCATTGTGGTTTTCAGAAATCATAGTTCTGATGAACACGAGGACCAAAAAATCAAAATTTACCAGTGATTCACAATCCTAGAGTTCAAGAATATTAATAAAAAATCTGAATCAATCAGTTCGATCAACATTATCATTTCTCTCATCACCCAACTCATTTATAATGCAAGAAAAGCACAGAATTGAACTTTAACAATCTTTCTGCAACCAAGACCTTCAGAAAGCAACAAACTCGAACAAGCTCAATGAATTCTTATTTCAACTCTATCATTAAATCTCAGAAATCAGTGTGCAAACTACTGTCTTATCTCGACTAGATCCAGAATTCAAACAAAAAAAAAGCAGAGGAAAAAAATCAGTACAGAGATCAAAACAACTCACAACTCTTAGCTCCTCATCCACCAGGCCTTTGATTCCCTCCGCATCAAAAACCTCCTTGAGATTGTGCTGCAGTGCGAGCTTGCGATAGTTCCAAGCCGTATAGATCTCCGGATTGATCTCCAGAAGCCTCGCGTTCGCCACCAAAGCCTCCTTCGTGTATCTAAACCAATTCAGAAAAAAAAAAATCAGAACAAAAGAAAAGCGCAAAAGACTCGAAAATAATCTGATTGTTCTCCGTTTTAGTTGGGCAAAGAGCGATTCACATGCGGCCGCGGTGGTTGTGGAGGATCTGGGCCTGGAGATCGCGGAGCTTGGAGGCCTTCGCCGCCGAGTCCTCGGATCTCGGCGCGTTGCGGGGGCGGCCGTGCATTTGGAGTCGAGGTGGAAGAGGAGTCGTTCGGAAGTCTCGAGCGCGATGGAAGCACCCGGGAGATCATTAGACGGGATTGGACGGTACAGATTGCAGTAAACTGCTTCGAGATATGATCTTTGATGATCAATAAACATCTAGTCCACTCAGTCGAAACATAATACAAACATTGCGAGTTAAGTTTTTGAATTATTTGAATTTGTTACATTGTAAAATAGAAAATATTCGCAATTTTTCCATTTGATTTGTAAGTAAATGTTATTTACTATTATCCATCAAAAACAGCGTAATTTGCAAAAAAATATGTAAAATTAAAAAATAAGGTAGCAAAACAATAATAATGGTTACAGAACAAGTACAGTTGACGTTGTTAAATCGCATACTGTCTGACTGAATCGATTGGTAAATGCGGTAGCAAGCACACTGAATCATCAGGTTGTAGCACAAAACAAAGAATACAAGCCAAGGGCAGAGAAAATATCATTACAAAAAAATAATAAGGCACAATAAAAACAAGTTGTCCAAAATATTGCTAATGATTGAAGAATCAAGTATGTCATCCCATCTAAGACAATGTAATGATAGTTGCTCTGTATATTAAAACATATTTACACGAGTAAAATGCTGCTAAAGCATTTTCACAGCCAGAAAATTAAGAAAAGACTCACAATTAACAAATCACAGACTCTCCAATCCAAGCAGAACTTCTACAATACAAGCCTTATCCTGTGGCCAAAACTATTTCGTATCCAGGATAAGGTACTACAATCAGGTTACAAAGACTCTATGCCAATTCCCTGAGCGTGAAAGCCGCAGTTTCTGTTTATTCTATTGATAGGACGCAGTGAATTGTGGAGCTTTGGCATCTTTGGTTTTGTCATTGGAGCTTGCTCCAGTCTGTTGATTCGCTGAGCATGAGTTCTCAGATGGCAGTGTAGGGTCCTGTGAAGGAACTGGATTCTGTTGATCGTCTGTAGTCTTGGTGTTGAGAAATCTGCCTCCGCATCCTCTGGCCCTTTTCAAAGCATGGAGGTGTCGAGATTCATGCAAATATGGCTGCACAAGATCGTGAAACGTAATGGAATTTACAGATCAAGGCAAAAATCTAAAACAAAGAAGGAATGAGAATAAACTCATAGGTCAAGTTTCATGCGATCCAACAAAGCTAATCTTAAAGCTGTTTTAATGGCCCCTCTCACACGTCAAAACCAAACATGGAACCCAGTTATTGACCAACATGTTATGACTAATGAGTGAGAAATCTAACCTTATAATAGGTTCTCTGATAGTTTTAGTGCTACACAAAGAAAGAACAGTGTTTGAGCAAAGAGATCTAATACAAAGTGTAGTATAATAAACTGATAAGGGAGTGACAGTTAATTGAGTTTTTAGGGACTTGCAAACCACTATAATTCTGAATTTAGCCCAAAAAGGGACTTTCAGGGAAATGCAATAGCAACAATATATTATTAGTGAAGCAACATACTTTACGAGATTTGATCGATCTGTTTTCTGATTCAGCTTTTGCCCGTGATTGCCTGCGCCTTAAGATGCCATGGTACTGCTTTGCATTAACATATATAGGCTCTTCAACAGCATCACTTGGCAATGGAACTGCAGCGTGGGGCAATCCTGTCAAGTTGGGATGAATCTGAAACAGAAGTTGAAAGATAATCTAGTTAAATAAATGATGGTACAAATGGTAGACTAGCTTCTTGTGTATGAATAACTCCAACACGATCTCTTAGTAGGTTTTAAAGTTGAATCAAGGGGTGATTACCGCTGTTTGGCCACCAAATGCTGCAACCATACCCCTATAGTAGGGGTCCATTATCGGGTATGCTGCCTGGGCCTGCCAAAATTATATGATTCAATATGTCTACTTGATCAGTTCAACAACACTTACTGGAACATGTAGATGTTTCAAGTAACAGGTTTAGATGATAAATGAGCTGCAGGATGAAAACGAAACCAAAAAACATGTATACCAAGCAACTATTGAAAAGTATCTGAGGCACAGTTAATCCTGAAATCAAACTAGAAGATACAAGGCTTTTTGTTTATATTTTATTCATTAAAAATTACTACTTCATTAAGCAAGAGTACAGCATGTAAGTCTACAAATTTCTAAATCTGATGATCATACAGCAATATTTACTTCTGATGTCTTTTCAATGAAGGCAAAACTTATGGAAATACAAGGGCACACAGCCTCAGTTGCCAGACATAGGCCCTTGTTTCAATTCAAAGGGAAATACAGGAAAATACACAGGCCCAACAATTCACTCCAACCCTGCTTGATCTGGGTAATGACCGGAAAATCAGAAAACAAAGGCAACTATCTGAGAGGGGACTCACAAATCATTGCATAGGCTTCTGCAAAAAATTTAGCCAGCAGCAAACAGATGGTAACACCCCAGTAAGAGCAATGAAGCATGTCAATCTCTAAAATAAAACAAAGACAAGACTTTGTAAATACAGAGATTACAAACCAGCTTCCTCTTTGCTCTCCTTGACCCTTCTTGGCTACACTTCAAAATTAAAAGCAGGTAGGGAACTAGTCCTTCTAGATACCTAAAGAAATGACATGGTACAAAATTTCTTACAGCAATCACTACCAGTATTGCTGATCATCTTTAGAGGTATTTGCAACCCCAAAAACAAGGGTACATACAATTTTGTCATCAGATATCAATGAACCATGTCGTTTCTCTCTTGTAATCTAATACATCCTACACATGCCCAACCCAATTTCAGTCCAGCATTCTACCCAAGACTCAAAGGCTTTGCCATTATTCCTTTAGACAGTAGATCCAAATTTAAGCCCCAGGTAGCAATAATATTAGTACTGGAAGTTAAACATGAAAATGTGTCTGGAACTCTTTAACTCACACAATATGGAGGTCGCTAATCATTAATATCCCAACAAACAAAGGCCATCAATCAAATTTGGAAAACTTGAGATCAAGATAGATTAATCAGTTATTCAAGCTGAATAAAATCAAAGCATGAATAATATCACATCAACGAGAAGGGAATTATACCATAATGTGCTGAATAAAATCAAAGCATGAATAATATCACATCAACAAGAAAGGAACGATACCATAATGTGCCCCATTGCAATAGGATTGTGTGGCATCATGTACGCAGCCGATGGCACTGCAATGCCAGGTTGAATGCTACCAATATCAGGAGACTTATGCTGGGCATCAGGTTGCGACTGCTTTAGTTGTTCATTAGGCTCACTCTTATCTACGCCATTACAACCAGATTAAAACAAGAATAGTTTTGACTCACAAAAAAAAAAAAAGTGACCAACTTTATATATCCAAGACATTCAATAGCTTATATGCACAACTACGGATTTGCAAAAAAATCATATCGAAAACAATCACATCGACAAAATACCTGTCAAACCATGCATCGAAGAGGTCATGCTGCCAACAGGAAACCAAGGAACAACACCCTGTACAAGCAGCGACTCGCAGCAAATCTGATGCTTGACAGTAAAGTTCAAGGTAAAGCTTCAGGAAATGATTCGACTAACCCCATCACAGTCCAAAACGCCACATCCTCGGTGTATAATCAAATTCTTAATACATCTCATCAACTTAACTATTCCAATTTCCAAATTGAGACGACCTGCAACTCCCAAAAACCAGAGAATCAAATCATACTTCCAGATCCAAGAATTCACTGTTCCAAACAGCGAAACGCATCAAAGCGGCAAGCTTTTTCTCACCAAACCCCAATTCGCAGCAGAATCAAGCGAACTCAAACCAAAATCGACCGCGAACGCCAAATCAAACCACCAGAGCCCGGGAAAAACGGAAGCAAAATCGGGGATTTAGGGTTTCTGACCGGAATTGCGGCAGATTCCTTTGGAGGAATCGATCGAAATGCGAGGAACTTCGAGGAAGATTTCGAGGTACGCTCCTGACACGCGGATTTTATCTTCGAATGGCGTGCTTTTTATCCCGAAAAAAGAAAAGAACAGAAATGGAAATCGGGGATTTGCTCGTTTTTGTTTAGTTTTAATTCGGGTTTTATTTTCGGCGGTTAGAAGGGGTTCGGAGGGGTTCGAGAAGGTTCGGATGGATCCAGCAGATCTGGGCCGTTGATTTCGCGATGTGGGATTCGTACGGGAAGATTCCTGGGCTGGTGGGTCCCGCCAAGCGAGTGGCTGGTGGAGGCGAGCCACACGTGGCGACCGCGAGCGACCCGGTGGATTTTAATGGATCGTTTCGGAGTGGATTACGTGATCTGAGTCCCAAGTGGCTCTGGATCCAAAGATTTTTCAAATATAGGAATATTTTTTGTTGATCCATGGTCAACCTATTGCCATGATCCAACTAAATCCAAGCTAGATGAGTTAGATTGGATGTCATCGATCACTATTATATTAACTTAGTATACTCTAAAATAATTATAATTTTGCACTTAAATATATAAGAAACTTCCATGGTCTAAATATCTAATGATTATTATTATTTTTATAATATTAAATGTCATGAATTACTCTTACATTGGATATTAGATAGATAGAATCTAATATATATAGTGAAAAAAACTCATACCAAATGATTTAAAATTTTGGGATGATTTGGTGTTCGATCTACTATATTATTCTGATTCGACACTCTTTCGATTCTCCCAATAAGTGATATCAGAGCTTCATGTTCAAAATTGTACAAATTCTTAAAACAAAAATTACTGTGATGATACGATCGAATTTAGTCGCATATTAGTCTTTCTTAAAAAAATAAAAATTAAGACAAAAATTTGTTAGTATGTGTCACACGGTAAAACTGGTTAAGTAAAAAAATTCTTAATTTAAAGTATTAAAATTGATGTGGTCAAATCACACCTGACAGCAGAAATTGTTATAATATCAGATGTGATAAATTAATCTCACATCATATATTGAATAGATAAAGTCCAATATATATAACAAAAAAGGTTCATATCCCACTATATTATTCCGCTTTGACACTCTTTCGACTCCCCCAACAATTATTAAATATTATATTATCGATTAACCACTTAATTATTATCTAAATGTTCATTTATTCTAGTTGACATTTTTCTTCCAAACATAAACCTAATTTTCTGCATAAATATTTTCATAGTTAATATTTTAATAGTTCAATTGTATATAATTTCTGAAATGTTGCCAAATTATATATTTTTTCCTTCAAATTTAAAAAATTTCGTATACTTTTTTAAAATCTTGTTAAATTATATTTTTTTTAAAAAAAGTAAAAAATTCAGATAACTCTTTGAAATTTTTTCACACTATATTTTTCTATAAACTTAAAAAATTACATGTTTTTTATTGGGTTATTCAGTATGTTGTAAAAAAAATTACAATGTAGTTAGAATAATGAATATTCGGATAATATACCATTTAATATTTTTTAAATTTATAAAAAAACCATTGACCTGATTAGATGAGGTTTTGAAAGTTCAACAATTAGTGTAAAAAACTCTCTCTTATCCAATTAAAAGGTTTACCTTAAATTGAAATTTAACCTAATATAAAAAAATTATAATTTAGTTTATGACCTAATTTAAATCAATTAATGGTATGATCTAGACCAGGCCTAGGCTTAAAAAAATTGACAAATTTATGGCCTAATATGAGCCATATTAAGAACCTATTTTTTCTTGTATTTTTTAGTACATCACTTTTAACCATATCAAAAAATATTTTATTCTTTACACTTTAACATAAACAATATTAAATGATATATTCTCTAAGTATTATTGATTTTAACAGTTAATCTACCCCAAAATGATTTTTATAACGTATATGTAACCCAAAGAAAAATATATACTTTTTAAAATATTGAGGAAAAATATATAATTTGGCAATATTTTAAGAAGTTTATATTCAATTTTTTATATTTGGAGGAAAAATATGAAATTTTGTACGATTTCAATGAGTTATAAGTAATTTTTTATTTTTGAAAGAAAAATATATAATTTGACAATATTTAAAGATTATTTTTTATTATTTTTATTATTATTATTGAAATATATTTTTTATAATTTTATAAAAATATTACTTTGTGACTTCACTTGAAAATCTAAGCGATTCATCTAGATGCATTGGCAGCATTGCTTGGGAGGTTTGGGTTACTTGGTCCACTACTTAAATGTAATACTTGTGTTCGGATTTTCTTGTATAGCATGGCAATTTGGAAAAAATATGGATTTCTTATCAAGATTTTTTTTTTTTTTTGTGAGGATCTTATTGGGATCCTTGCTATGACACCCACCACCCCCCACCACCCCCCCCCCCCATGGTCCGATTAAACCACAACATGAAGTAGAAATATATATAAAGATTTACGGAACATATAATTAAAATTTATTGTATCAATGCAATATAGTTAATAAAGAAAAGTGATCCAATAAATATTCAAGTTTCTCACAATTTTTCATACAAGAAAATAAAATAACCTACAAATAAAGTAGTTCCAAATGTAATCACGCGCTTATACACTTCTACTGTTGTCACTTGTATCTATCGGCTATTCTTCTGTGGATGAGGATAGTCAAGGGGTAAGACAATGATACTCGGTAGGAAGTTACCTCATCCAGACAGTTAAAGAGGTCAATTTATGAGAGGTAACAATAAAAGTAATAACAGTAACATCAATAATAATACTACAACAACAATGGTTAGATATACCAACATCCACAACAAGAATAAATTAACAAAAATATCACATTCACGATAGCCAACGGTTAAGGACAGTGATTATGGACTTTCCTACCGATATTACGAAGATGGTTGCACTCCCCCACCAAGTAAGGTCAAACCAACCTACACATAAATCAGTCTATGGGTGTGGTTAAACCCCCTACCAAGTAAAGTCGTATCACGCTGCACTCTTAACTGTTGATGGAGTGGTGATCTCATTTAATCACACAACGGATCATGTCCCCTAAAACTCAAAAGACTGACCACAATATAAGGGTGTGGTTGGACCCCCTACTAAGTATAGTCATATCACACTACACTTCCAACTATTGATGGAGTGGTGATTCAATCTGGTCACACAACGTATCACGTCCCCTAGAACTCAGGAGACCAACTATAGTCCAAGGGTATGGTTGGACTTCCTACCAAATAAAGTCGTACCATGTTGTACTCCGAACTGATGATGGAGTGGTGATCCCGTCTAGTCACACAACAAATTACGTCCCCTACAACTCAGGAGACCGGCTATTATCACGTCTAACAGTTTTGCTAATCCCTTATCGAAATAGGGAATCGTCGACTAGTACTAATCAAATAAAGTCCTACTGTGTACATCCCCCAATGTACCAAAGGCTTAGCCACAATAAATATTGAGTCGAAATTACCGAACAATAGAAAGGAATTGACTCAATCACAAATCAAACTAGATTAATTAGAAGATATTATCAATTTAGCCCCTCAATTATAAGATATTATTTAATTTCTAATCAATGTTCGATTCAAGTCCCTAATAAATTCTATAAATCCAAGGTTAAATTCAGCGAATTAAACTGATAAACTCAATTTAGAACCAACAAGTCCTCTAGGTGTCTGATCAGCTACTAGTTAAACTTTTGATCTAATTACATCAAATTATAAATTTAGTTCGCTTGATTTAATCTAAACAACTTACATCATCACTAATCCAATTAACTTAAAATTCAACCCAAACCAACTCCAAACCAGAACCTAAACTAAGACCAATCCTTAAACTAAACCTAGACCCTTTTTCTTCTTCTTTCTTAACTCGCCATCAAATCCTAACCTTAATTTACCGCCGCTGTCAGTAGTGTCACCGCCTCCGCTGGGCCATGGCCTCCGTTGGGTCGCCACTGCCAAACCGCCACCCCCGACCGTTGTCATACCTGTGCCATCATGCGGGGTCACGTGCAACCACAGCCTGTGCAGCCGCACACTAACAGAACTCTAGCTCACGCAGTTGTGTGTGCTACTCGCGCACTACGGCGTTGTGCACGCCATTGGCTGCTTCCACTACCGTGCCATGGGCTGGACTTGCACCGTCGCCGGGTCGAGTGCATCCACGCCGCCCCGCATTAGCTGCCTCACTCTAGGTGAGAGGGATGAAGATTTTACAGATATAACTCTCAAAATTTTCTATTATTAATAACATGCTTATATCGATATAATATCTCAAAATTTTGATATATCTAATTTTTATTAAGTTTTACTTAAATATAAGTTATCATCCTCCTCCTAAGTATCATGATGATCACTAAGTTTATAAATTATTCGATATGAAATTATTTTTAGAATAAAAACAAAGAGAGAACAAACGAAAACCATCTCAACTTACTTTGAATCTTGATGGTGACCGTCCCAAAACTTCTCGCCACTCTGCAAGTTTTTACAATGATTGTTTTCCGACTCTTTTCACTTTCATATAGGTTATTGATGCGAGAAGATTTAGTGAATGATGATTTGTTATCTCTCTATAAAAAATAAAAAATAATTTATTTTCAAATCCTAACTACTCAATAGTAGATAATTGTTGTCTATAAATATAGTGATTGTTGGGCCATGAATAGTGGACTCGAGTAATGGACGGTTACATACTAGATTCGAAAAGAAAAAACAAAATCACATAACTGTGTCCAATTGATTCCACCTGATCTTTTACTCGTGCGAGGCTTTTTGAAACTACACCACTCTCAAAGCAGATTTTGACAATAGATTCACCTGACACGTGAATATGTCAATCATATACTTGTCCACAGAATCATAATGACAAACCAAAATGAGTGTAAGCTCAAGACCTGATAAACAGAGACAAGAGAACAAAACTGAACAGCATGCCAAAACAACAAACCTTTATGGCATTCAAGGTGATCCGCAGAAACAAACAGCAATTGAGCAAATATGTTCTAAATAGTACCAGAAACACATAATGTCCATGTATAAATCCCTAAGCATATAACAAAATCCTACATTCATTAATTGAACATAGTGCAGCAAATAGTAACCCCTAGCTTCATAAGAGCTGCAAGATTTAGTTCAAGAATAACCAGGTACTTCTCCAGGTGCAGGAGCCAATTCATTTCTCCCAAACCTCTCGTCATCATAGAATGAAGCACGTACAACCCTGCCTCCAAAGTAACGACCATCAAGATCAATTATTGCTCGTGTTGTTGCCTCAGATCTGTCAAACTGTACAAATATCCTGACAGCTTCATCTGGCGGAAAGTTTGGTTCAGTGATCTCAAATATCAGAACCCGGGTGACAGTACCATACTTGGCACACTCTGAAGCAACTTCATCTTCAAGCTCATCATCAACCTCTCCTGGGCCAACCTGCAATTCAACAATTAAACTTATAGTGCACATGTAAGAGTCAAAGTGACTAGCATAGTTCACATGCATTTTTACTCTTCATGGATTTATAGATTGAACCATCATAAAGAAAGCCTAAACCAAGTCTGAAGTCCATATACCTAGAGGTTTAGGCCTGAACGAGAGTCCAAAATTTTGAATTAACTTTTTTTGGACAAGACTAATCTGCTAAATATTTTATTTCTGGAAGAGAATTAATAAATGCCAGGAATCAGCACAGGAATTTGGCAATCTTGCGTTAGTATGCTATCAGATGCACATAGTTCTAAGTAAACAATACAACATAGTTGGAGTCGGATATTAAGCACACCGATTGTGAGAATCTATGGAATTGCATGCATATTATAAATTCCTGAAAAAGAAAAGAATTTTCAGCTTTCAATTATTTTCGATTTTTGAAGGAACTATAGATAACATTCATCTACAAAGCCAACTGGTGAACTCCCCCAAATGCTCTAATTGACAATCAACAATTCTAACTGGAAATTCTTTTCCTAGACCCTACAATCCAAGTGCTACATTTTGTTCCGATAATTTACAGAGTACCATCGTGTTGAAAACATTTACAAAACAAAAGCAAATAATGATTAACAAACAATAATTATTGTTCCATTTTGCAGTATTTTTGTTCCATATATGAGACTATAAATGTCAATTATCAAGTAATGAAATTGATCAGCTAGCTAAATGAAAGTTAAATTGAGAGAACTCATGACTCCATCAAGCTAAATTCCATGTACAAGAAATATAGCATCAGCATATAGTAAACCAGAAGTTTGCTGAAGATAATATTAAGATGTTGTCCTCACTTCACAACCAAAACCTACTAAGATCAAGAAAGAGGGGAGAGAATTCAGGGAATCCGGTGAGTAATGTTATGGAAAGAGATGTATAATGGGTTGGTTTAGAATTTTTTTTATTCCTTTTTCACTTCACATGGATTTTTTTAGATGAGTTCTACCTGTTTCATAAATGTTCGAGATATATTTACATATAAACCAAAAAGATTTCCATGTAGAACCACTTTTTGCAGTTGGGCTCTGAAATAATACACTAATTAGATGCTGATTTATATCTACATGATTTCTTCTTCTTCGTAAGCATGTTGAGTTATATCTACATCTCCTAAATTTCATAAAGATTTACATCTGTGCTCTTAGATTATGCTTAAAGATCAATATGCCTCAAAAGATTGCACAAGGGTATTATTGTAACTGAAAAATGTGATACAGTGGAAATACAAGCTAATTGTTTATTTGAGTACAAATGATGTAAAAGAAGGTATGGTGCCAATAGTGAAGACTTGAAAGAAAGAAAAAAAATGCTTGCTTCTCATAGCAACTTTTGATGCTTCCTGCCTAAGAAAAAGAGATTATTTTGTATGCAACTCTAGGTTTGCTCCAAAGTAACGTAACAAGCAGGTTCTCAAGACAGTTAAATGACACCTAGGCATTAAGGGCCCCCAAACAGCCAGGCATATGGAAAAAGGTGACAAGAGTTTTCTGTAAATTTTCCACAAAGTCTCCACCAATATCAATAAGGCTCTGTATATCAATTGATTTCAATTTAAACACAACAACATCAGTAAATTGATTTGCGCACCATGTACATAACATGATTTAGTATCTATGCTAACAGAAGACTAGAAGTTAGAACCCAGAGAAGAAAATTAAATAATGTAAACAGTTAAACTTGGGAACTAGAATTTTTGTTGTTCCTGAACAAAAGGAAATTTTCCTAAAGCTAATGGATTACCTAGTCAATTGGGTAAATAGGCTGTCCTCTGATTCCCTCCCAGAACTCAAGGTGGACACCTTGCACTATTGTGATTAACTAATAAGCGTCTAGAGTGACTTCTTAGGCACCTAGATGCAGACCCTTGACAACACTAACAAGAAACATTTGATTCAATAGGCACAAGCAAACTCAAGCTATCTTGCTTTTCAACTAAAACTTAGACGTACAAACGTACAAATTAACAACAAATGGAGTCAAATGAGAACTCCATCAACTCTGGATTAGCATTATAAACATTTTATAACTGTCTGTAGCAACCAAATCTAAGACAGAAAGACTAAAGCTAACCTGACATTCTTTAAATCCTTGATTAAGTAAAACCTTTAAAAAATGAAGTGGAAAGCAGCATTTTAACAATTGACAGTTATCTATCACCAATCATGTGGAATAGGAAAAGTGAAAAACAAGAAAGATCTGACGTGGTGGCCCTCAACCCCCTAATTAGGTAAAAGTAGTTCAGAAAGTAGTGGGATGAAAACATACAAATCGCATCTATTGCACTGCTGACATAGAGAAGAAAGACTAGGAAGTATCTTGCAACAAATAGATAAACGCAAAGAAACCAATGTATAACCATACTGAACCTTAAACCAGCGAAGGAATATTCATGTCCACAAAGAGCTCATACCATGTTCCGCAGCAGTAAAACACGAGTAGGTGGACTATTGAAGTTCACACTCTTAGGCTTCTTCTCAGGCTTTGTCTCACCGGCATTCACGATTACTCCAGCTCTTCTATCAGTCTTTTTCGCCATTAGGGGAGTAGTAATCCCTTGCTCTTGCTTTCCAAGGCCCTGACCTTCTTTCCAACCCATCTTAGCCATCATCCTCTGTGCTGCAGTCATCTGCCCACCAGCACCAACACCCAACCCAGATGAACCTGACTTGCCAATACTAAACCGTTCTCCATTTGATGGTGGAGAAGGCGACCTCGGTGCAGCCCCACTCATTGCAGCACGTTTCTTCCAAGCTTCCTCTCCAGAAATGTTCAACGAAGAAGACCTCGACTGATGATCCCTCTCTGCTCTTTCCGCAGCCTCTCGTTCCCTCTGCTCCCGTTCTTGCTCCCTCTCCTCTTCTTCCCTGCGCCTCCTCTCAAGCTCCTTCTTCATCTCAGCCTCCAATGCTTGCCTCTTTTTCTCCCTTCTATAATCCTCATAATCATTTGGCTTTGCAGGATCATACTCCTCAACCACAGTAGAGGTCACGCCAACAAAAGCTGGTTGGAACAACGTGCTTTTTGTGCTGCTATCATGCACCAGTGGAGATGGAGTGGTAGAAATCACAGTATTGGTCTGCGGCGGGATCAGGCTTTTCAACTTGTTCTGAGACTGTTGGCTCTTCAACACAGATTGAGGTGGAGCAAAGACTGTCGACGGTTTCCTAAGTGCAGGCGGCGCCATTTTAGCACTGCTTGACCACACAACTGAGCTGCTTCTCTTCTCTTCTTCGGACGACGAAGGCGGCGGAAGATCCCCATACAACCCGCCCAGCATATTTACACTTAAACCTATCAGAAATCAGCCTTTTTGCTTGTCCTATCGATACTCAAGTTCCAAAGATATGAGATTTTATTCCGTATATTATTAACACGCCGCAAACACAAATTGTAACAAAGGTGGTCCTTTTTCATGTGAAAAAACAGGAATTTTAACCTAGAAACTTTGAAAAGCTCGAATGCAAAGGAAATCCAAGGAAAAAGAACTTGTGTATACCAATTTGTTGCCGATGAAACTCCCTGAAGCTTAGGGTTTGGAGACAAACCCTAAAGCTATAAATAGTTTGGAAATCAAAAAACTAGAATAACAAATGCGATTTGTGGGGGAGGAGGATTTGATCAAACTCCGACGAATAGGGATTCAAACCAAACTGGAACTCAGACAGAAAAGCGAGAATTTGTTGAAAATAGACAAAAAAAAAGGACTAGCATTGCAGAGATGAAATTGTATTTGGAGGACCTACCGATCTCAGGAGCGAGGAATTGCTCTTCTATGATCGAAGTCGGAGGGAAATCGAGAGGGTTTTGAGCTACGGTGGCTGCTAAGGAAGGAATTTACTCCTCAAGAGTATTTTGGAACGAAAAAAATACAAATAACCCATGATAAAGAAGGAATATTTGTAGGAATTGTCTAGAAAAGCCAAAAAAAATCTAAATTTAAAATAAAAATACTTTTCTATTTTATATGTTTTGTAATATTCTTTTATCATTATGATTGTAATGTAGGATAATAAATTACGGTCGTATAATTTAATTTTAATTAAAATAAAAATTTATATTACCATGATGATAAAAAGTCGAGAAAATAGGCTTATATAATATTATTTAAGTTAAAATGAGTAAATTAAATTAGAAAAATTAGTTGGTATGTTATATGTCAATTTTTGCTGCCATTATAGTCAAACTACACGCATCAAGTCTTTATGACTTGGATTTTATTTATTTTCGATGTTATTATGATATAAAATAGGGATATTTAGCTATGATTTATCTGCTTTATTGAAAACCCCAAAGATTTTAATAATTACTTATGCTTTTTTTTTAAAATTTATTACTTTTAACTCCCTAATGTTATTTAATCAAAAAATTTTTTAAAAAATTTACTTTTATCCTTTGTAATTTTACAACTAAACTCCTAAAAAAATTATTATTTATTATATATATAATTTTGGAATATTTTACTTATAACCCCTTGAGATTTTTCTTATTTATCAAACATCTCTCGACATTTTTAAAAAAATATTATAAGTTAAATTCTCTAATAATTATTATTTTTCAACTTTCAATCAAATCCACTTTTACCTTTTGCCTTCTCTCCTCGCTGCTGCTCCACCCAGCCCCGTTGCCTCTCTCCTGTGCCCTCACGCTATCACTTTTCAAAGTCGTTGCGACCTCACGCCCATGCCAGCTAGCATATCCCCGCGCTGCCACTCCTCGTTGCCATTGCGCCTTCGGCCAACACCCGCATCCACTCCAACCAGCCAGCCGTGAGCAGCTTTGCCACCCCCCTCCCTCGCCATAAACAGATCCACATCCTCCACCTCGTGAGTAGATCTGCCTTCGCCTGCCTCATCGCAAGTAGATCTGCACCCTTCGCATGTTGATCCGCGTTCACTCCGACTAGTTAGTCGCGAGCAGATTTGCCACCCCCCCTCCCCTGCCACGAGCAGATCTGCACCTCCACACCATGTGAGTAGATTCGCCTCTGCTTGTCTTTGCTGCAAGCTGATCTACCTTCGCTTGCTCGAGTGTGGGTGTCAGGGCGGCAAGGGTGCGAGCATTGGCACTTGTGCCCACACTCCCACTAGCTTGTGCACCTGTGCTCTCATCGACTTGGCATCCATGCCCACACACTCTCACCCTCGCCGTCTTGAAGTTCGCATCCGTGTGACCTCGCTCGCTCGCTAATCCGATTCCTCCCCCCCCCTCCCCTGCGAATCTGTTCTCTCTGGATATAAATTTGAGTTATTTTTTTACGAGAGTAAATTTAGTTAATTGAAATTAATTGTTGATTAAATTTGAACTAATTTTTGATGTTATTTGTTTACTTATGGTTTGCTCATATTGTTATATGTTTTATATATGTCTGATTCAGAGAATATTGTAAAATTAGTGTTTCATTATGAAGAATATTGAAAAAAACTTGGATATATTTAAATGACAAAATATGTATTTAATAGACAGAAGTATTTGTTGATTGATACAAATAAATACTTGTTTTCATAGTTATGGATTGAAGTCTGTAAAATAGTCAAAGTAAGGATAAATAAGTTATTTGTTTAATATTAGAATATGTTGTTCTATATGATTGATTATATGCCTTTTAATTTGCATATGTTATTTACAATCTTATCCTAGAAATACTTAATGTTTCATGTTATTTTTCAAGCAAATTAATATCAAAAATTAGACTTATTTATAAATAAAAATATTTGATGAGTCTATTTATAAATGTACAAATATTAAACTTGTAATTTAAAATTGGGGTATTTAAAAACCTTCTATGTATTTTTTGCAAAAATTTATTTTTTAAAAAATAAAATTTAGACTTATTTATAAATAAATAATATTTGATGAGTCCGAATATTAAATAAAATGGACAAATAGTAACGTACATGTAAAAAATTTGAGGTGTATGTTTAAAACCTTCCATGATAGGTTATTGTCAATAAAATTATCTTTACAAAAATAATAAGTTGGAATTACATATTAGAAGAAAAAGATTTAGGGGTCCCTAGTAAATATAAAAATATTAAATTTATAATTTAAAATTTGGGCTTCTAAAATCTTCAATTTATTTTTTTTAAATTTTATTTAAAAATAATAAATTTGAACTCATTTATAAATAAAAATAGGGATAATTACCTATAACCTTCTGAAATTAGCCTTAATTACCTACAACCCCTTGTAATTTTCGGAATTACCCACACCTCCCCTTTTCTCAAAATATTTACCTATACCCCCTGATTGTTATTGAATCAAAATTTTTTCAAAAAATTTCGATTTTACCCTCGGTTATTTTTACAATTAAACCCCTAAAAACTTTTTTTTTTTATTTAATACCCGAAAATTTAATTTTTTGTAAATAAGACTCCGAAATTATTTCGATTTATAAAAACGTCTCTGAAATTCAGATTTTTGTAAATAACACTCCAAAATTATTCCGATTTATAGAAAAGTTCTCGAAATTATTGTGACGGCGGCGAGGGCGGCGACGTGCGGGCGGCGACGTCGGAGGTCAGTGGCGGGAGTGGAGGCGAAGGCCGGCACGCAAGTGCGGACGGCCAAGGTTGAGGCCGTTCGCCCCCGCGTGCCAGGGATGGAGGCCGAGGCCGACGCGCCGCCACCCTAGTCGTCGTCGCAATAATTTCAGAGATTTTTCTGTAAATCGAAATAATTTCGGGGTGTTATTTGTAAAAATCCGAATTTTGGAGATTTTTTTGTAAATCGGAATAATTTCATGATGTTATCTGAAAAAATTCGAATTTTGAGGTGTTAAATAATAAAAAAATAAGTTTTTAGGGGTTTAATTGTAAATATAACCGAGGGTAAAATCAGAATTTTTTGGGAAAATTTTGATTAAATAACAATCAGGGGTATAGGTAAATATTTTGAAAAAAGGGGTATGGGTAATTTCGAAAATTACGGAAGGTTGTAGGTAATTAAGGCTAATTACAGAGGGTTATAAGTAATTATCCCATAAAAATATTCAAAAGATTTATTGTAAATATAAAAATTAAAAATTTTAAGTAGGTTTAATACCTTAAGAGCGGGTGTTGTAAACGGGTTAAGGGAACAAGAAGAAAAGGGGGCGTAGGTAGACAGTAAAAGACGGCATGGGGGTTAGGGTGTTATGTGGTAAAAGATAAAATATCAACTTATATTTGAAATTTTAAGTTTGAATACCGCAACGTTTTTTGTAAAATTTATTTAAAAATAAAACACAATTTGGACCTTATTTCAAATAAAATAAAATATAATTATAATATTAGCTTATCTTGTCCGTAAATATAACTATTAAAATTTATAATTAAATTCTTCTTGGAGTTATTTGTAAAATATATAATATAAAATATTTATAGTCCTTTTTATTAAATTTTTATTTAGAAAGTATTACACATTTGGACTTATTTAAAATAAAATATTCAAGTGGCTTATTTATAAATATATACATATTAAATTTGTAATTTAATTTCTTATGTAGGGTTTATTTATAAAATATTTAAAATATTTAAGATCTTTTTTATAAATTTTTATTTGAAAATATTAACATTTTAGATTTTTTTAAAAATAAAAATATTCAAAGGATCTAGTCATAAATGTATAGAAAAGAATAGTATAATTTAAAATTTAATCGAGAATTTATTTGTAAAGGAGAAAGAGTGGAGGGTGAGAAGTTAAATTTTTTAAAGATTTAGTTGTAAATTATGCAGGATAAAAGTGAATTTTTTTGAAAAAAAATTAATTAAATAATAAATAAGAAAGGATTTATAGATAATAAATTTTAAAAAGAGAGAGTGTGAGTAATTATTGAAATTTCTGGTGATTTTTGATAAATAAAACAAATCTCAATGATTATAGGTAAACAATCCTATAAAATATTATAAATATTTATCCAACAATATTATAAAGAAATGTTTGGCTCAAATCGAATTTTCACAGCTTAACTCTATCTCAGTTTTCTCCAACAACTCCAAATGTGTTCTTTTCATATTAAAATCGTGATTTAATTCACCTCTCGTTGCCAATAATTTTGACATTTTTTCATATTACAAAATGCAGGGCCTTTTTCACAAAACCATCCTTAATAATATTTTTGATTTTCAACTCCGTCTCGTAAAATTTAAAAAAACAAAAGAAAAATCAAGTCCACCCGTACTAAATTCCTCAACAAACCAAAATAAATTAAAATCCAAAAAAAAGAAATTTCACCGAGGGGCTCCTATATAAACTCCCAACGCACAACGGCCAATAATTTTTCTATCACTTTTTCATTTCCCCCCTCCGGAGCAACAGAGCCACTTCCTCGCTCCGCGATTGCAGCAGGGCTTCACCCTCCTCCTCCTCCTCCTCCCCTCTCCTCTTCTCCACCTCCTCGATCCCTCGTCCTCCTCCCTCTCCTTCCTCCAATCTCCTTCCCGGCGTTCTTCGCGCTCTCAATTGGTCCCCGGCGCTCTTCGCGCTCTCAATTGGTCCCCGGCGCGGTCCGATCCGGCGGAGGGATGGGCTTCTAGGGTTTTGTTCTCGGGTCTCGCGTTGCGGTTGGTTGGAGGACGAGGGCGGCGGCTTTTTGGCCCTGTGAGCATTGGGTTTGGGGCCGTGGAAGCCTAGATCTGGGGGCTAGGGCATCCGGGAAGTCGATTGGGATCTCCTGATTTGGCGACGGCAAGATGTTCTGGCGCATGACCGGCTTGTCCACGACATCGCCTGTGAGTCCTGGATTCTTTTATTTTTCGCCTGTATTTTGCTGCCGATGTTCTGGGTTCGGCTTGGCTTCAATTGCGTTTAATTAATAGTCGTGTTTATCAGTGGAAGGATTGGTTGATTTGATTTACTTTGTATTTGTTGCCTTTTCATCTCCATAAATCGGGTTTAGTTGTGTGCAAAATAATTTTTGTGCAGGCCGTGTCTGTGATTGTTAGAGGAATTATTTAGTGTTGCCTCTGTGTGGGAAATGACCCGTTGGTTTTTTATTTTTTTTGGCATATATATAAATCAGAGATTTAAATTTGTTTTATTTTAACATCATCTGCATCAAATTGATGGAAAAATCTTAATTTTTGCAGGGTTTTAATTTAATGATAACTTTAGTTTAGTGGAGATGAGCAGTAACGGTAGTATACAAATTTTTTGTAATTTTTTTCCATTGTTAGTTTGTTTTGTTTAGTTTATGGAGCTGCTGTTCTGCTGCAAATCAAATTCTTGGACTCTGTTGCTTTAACTGATATGTAACATGAAATGGGGAAAGCTTTTTTTATATATTTTATCACTGTCATGTAATAAGATTTCTAGAAGTCTTGCTCCTTATTTCTTTTAAAGCTTCAAATGATGGCAATCTTCATGTTACTCGATCATGTTAAGGAGCTTAGTGCACGTGATTGTCATCCTTGTCAATTTTCTTCCTACATCTTCATTGAAGACTTGAATCCATTGGTTTTCTTTATTTATTTTGCACTTTTCTTTTAAATTGGTTTTCATAATGTTTTTCAAATTTATTGTTCGAATTCTGTATCACATTCTTATTCTGATACCAGGTGGACTCTATCTTGGACAAAGATAACTATACTTTGGAAGAGCTTCTTGACGAGGATGAAATAATTCAAGAATGCAAAGCGCTGAATGCACGTCTTATTAATTTGTAAGAAATTGTTTCTTTCTTCAATTACTTTGCTATTAAACTTTCATGGTGCATGTTGATATCCTGCTTTTTGTGTTCCTTATTTCTTTCATGGTCCATATCCCCATGTGCACTATCAGATAAAGAAAAGTTGGAAATGATTGTAGTTCTTTCAACATTGCCAATTAATGGACAGAAGTAAAATCCAAATATAATATCACTGGCATCCTAAAAGCCTCTTTAGGTAGTTTATCTTTTATCAGTTATCTTTTCTGAATATACCAAAGAATGTCTAAGAGGGATCAGTAATATAAAATGCAATAAGAAATACAAGAAACATGACTATGAGTCATACAACCCTGCAACTCCTTTTGCTGTAGTTTGGGTTGGTTTTGTTGATTTAAGCTGCACGCTATTTGGACAAACTCAATCTGCCTGGCTTGTTGGGATTCTCAATCTTCAAGTTGTAGATATTAATGAAATTAGAACTTCTGTTGTTCAACTTAACTTGGGAATGCGTTTTTCACTATCATTTTACACCTTCTTTTTTCTTGCATATGTAGTTTGAGGGAAAGAAGTCGAGTGGAGCAATTGCTTCGCTATATTGTAGAAGAAGCTCCTGAGGATGCCGAGAAGAAGAGGATTTTCAAGTAAATCATTTTCACCTAACATAATGATTTTTCTTTTTTCTGCAGTCTGCTATTTGAGTATCTATGTTTGTTCATTTGGTTCTACATCTGTATATTTTCACAGGTTTCCATTTATAGCATGTGAAATATTCACATGTGAGGTTGATATCTTACTAAGAGCCTTAGTAGAAGATGAGGAGGTGAATTTTTATGCATATTTTACTGATCATTTATTTTTAATGTGAATGGATAGCTGCCTAGGATTTTGCATTTTAAATATAGTCAGTAATTTTCCACTTGTGTTATATGTGTTATGCATTCCTTTTCTCCTGCAGTTGATGAATTTGCTGTTCTCCTTCTTGAAACCTGATCGTCCACATAGTACTTTGTTGGCAGGTTACTTCTGCAAGGTATTCTATTTTGACTCCATTGTTACTGCTGAATTTAGTACTAACGTCTTATTGTAATGTTCTTTTTTCTTAAAACAGTTGTTTTTATCCTTTTGATAATTCCCTTTCCATATTGCTTTGTGCTAGGTTGTCATATGCCTGATGTTACGGAAGACAGTCCCTCTAATGAATTATGTTCAGGTAATTCATTTGTTTATGGGGGAAGCACATTTTTGTTCATCTGAATTTTCTAACCTGCAGGTTCTAGATTTATCTTTCGTAATACAAAGAGCAAACCAAGATTTTTGAAGTAAATTGAGTTCTTGATCACAGGGCAAATTGCAAAAGCTATGATGAATTGCATTCAGGTGTTTTGTACAAGAAAAAACTTTAGTATATGCATGATATGTGTACCTAAAGTGGTCTATACTTCTAGATCATGTGTATGTATGGCACAACAATTGTACATTCATCCATTTTTCATCAATATGGAGTTCGATAAAGCTATTTCTCACCATTGGGGCTTATTCTTCTCTTTGCAAATGCATCATACAATAATTTTTCTTTTTACAAAAAAATTGTGGAAAAAATGCAACTATTTAGCTGATGATGAAGAAGAGAATCCTTGATGGAGTTATCTGATACAACGACAAAGAAAGATTTCATAGATCTTCCGGTAAATTTGAATGCTTAATTGACAGATCTCTATGGATTAATTTGGCAATTCATGGCTGAGTTGGTGAGGACCTGGGGTCCATGAGGTTGGGAATGTAGCTACAGCTATTCTTGCTATATACTTTTGTTGTACCAAGTTTTGCACTGTCTGATTTAGTTTCCTGTTTTCAACTTGGTTAAAATTTCATTTTCTTATACATCTGGATGGTCCATGTGTATGTGTTATATTCTGGATTGCTTGTGGTGTAGAATTTATTGTTTTTGCAGTGTTCACTGTGAAAATACTTATGATATTTCCTTCCAAACTTGTAGGGCCATCAGGAGATATTTCACCAAATGGTTGATCTGATTGGTATCACATCAATCATGGAGGTCTGTATTCCTAAACAATACATTTGAGTGCAGTTCTTTGTGTCCTTAAAATTATTGTGCATGCTTCTTCATTTAGTTGTTCACCATGTGACACCACAAAAAGACCATAGAATAGTTATCTTCTTTTTTGTTTGCATTGACATGCCATATGCATTTTGTCTAGCTTCACTGTGGGTTCCACTTCTAATTGGTCTATTTTGTCTATAAGTTCTAGAATCCAGGTCCAAGTATTTAATTTGTTGATCCTATGAAACTTTTAAAACAGGTACTAATTCGGTTGATTGGTGCTGATGAGAACATGTATTCCAACTATGCTGATGCAATGCAGTGGTTAGAGGATACAGATGTTCTTGAGATGATTGTGGAGAAGTTTGGTTCATCGGTATGTCTTGACAACTTGTGTAACTTTTACCGCTTCTAGTCTTTTTTCAATTTCCCACAATAGCAGGTGCGGAGACATTCTCTCTTGCCACAATGATTTATTTCTTTTTAGTTTTTTATATTCAACAAAAATTGAGTGGAAGAAGCATATTCTTTGTGAAGTGCAGCTAACATGCATGTTATTTCATACTAAATCTGTTCATCAGGATGGTCATGTGAAATTCTTCTTCTTCTTTTTAATTTCTTTGTTATGAAACAGGATTCTGCTGAAGTGCATTCCAATGCTGCAGAGATCCTTTGTGCGGTAACTAGATATGCACCGCCTGGGCTTGCAGCTAAGATTTGTAGCCCAAGGTAGTTGTTTTAAACCATCACAAGTTCAAATTGTCAGAGCACTTAATTATAGGGCACAGTTTTTTTCAATGGTTCATCATATTTTTCCAATAATTATGTTTGCTATTTATTTACAGCTTTGTGGGAAAGTTGATTTCTCATGCACTGGAAGGCTCAAGGCCAACATCTGTTTTAGTCCACTCATTGTCTGTTTGCATATCTTTATTGGATCCTAAGCGGTTATTATCGGCTTCAAATAATTTGTTCAGAAGCCAATTAAGTCATGGATCATTGGTGACTGCTACTCCTGAGGCAGTTGATCGTATGCTTGGTAGTTTAGGTAATTGACTGTGTTCTACTGGTGGTATCATTTTTCTAGTAGTTTAGGATTGAAGTTTTTTTTTTCTGCCTAATATATGAAGTTTATAGTAAAGTGAGGAGCACATCCTGTGGCATTCGTCTTATTTGTTTATTTATGATTGAACCACATCTAGTATAGGATGGGGGGATTTTCCTATGCTATATTTCTGGGATTATGATTTTTGACAAGAAAATAGACTCATCTAGTAGCATAAAGGATGGAAAAAATATGAATTCTCTGATTGTTCTTGTCAACGTGTATAATTGTTTTTACTTTTTACTAGTACTCACTCTTGAGAATATCTTCTGCAATCTGTGTCCATTATCCTTCCATGTTCATGGTCAATTGCATATTCTTTCTTTCACAATGTATTTAATGATTCTTGTTGACATCATATTACAGGCGATTTACTTAAGTTGTTAGATGTTTCTTCTTCTGAGAGTGCCATGCTGACCACATATGGAAAGCTGCAACCACCCCTTGGGAAACATCGTTTAAAGGTAACTTAAGATAGACTTTTCTTAAACCTGCTATGGTGTTTTGTATGTTGTTCTTATCCACCTTGCCAACTGCTGTATACATAAAATGATTTCTTGCAGTGTAGGGACATCTTTAGACTCAGTTATAACATATTCAAATTGTATGCTCGATTAAAAAGCACAGGTTAGACTATATATCAGTTCTCCTAATAGCAATGAAATTTTTTATACAATTCAAGTGGAGTTATTCTTTGTTTTCTATTTCCTACATAGATAAACAATTAACTATACATTTGGTGGCAATGAAATGACAATGTTATTGCAAGTGCTTCAAACTTTATAGTTTATACAGCTTTGTTCTTTCTTTGTCTTAGGTAAACAACATTACTGTAATTAATTATCTATGAAAAATTTGTGCATATGAATTGGTATATGACCTTTCAGGTGCATTTTTTTATTTTTTTCATTGGGATATGCCTTCCAATTTTGCTTTTGTTGGTCCAGATGTCCAGATGTAACTCTCACACTTTCCTGCTGAGGCATTGGTTTCTTTAGTTACAGTTCTTGTTTTATTTACAAAGAAAGTATTTATTGAACAAAAATCAGAAAATGCTCAATATATAGTCTTAAACTTTTTTCTTTGTTATTCACAATGTCTTATTATGATCATAAGGCACTGAAATATAATGAGTTGTTTTCTGCTATCTGACATCAACTTTTGTTTTTGTCTACAGGTTGTTGAATTCATCTCGGTTCTATTGACAATTGGTAGTGAAACTGCAGAAACGGAACTGGTCCAATTAGAGGCCATAAAGCGTGTTGTTGACATGTTGTTCGAGTAAATATAATGTCTTTGAACTTTGAAGTATCTTTGTTGTATCATACGAGTTTGAGAGCAACATAATTAATGAATAATTTGTTGCAGGTATCCTTTTAACAATTTTTTGCATCACCATGTGGAGAACATTATTATATCTTGCTTAGAGACAAAGAAGGCCTTTCTAATTGAGCATCTGCTGCATGATTGTGACATTGTTGGCAAAATTCTTGCTGCGGAAAAGAACCCCACATTGACATTTGATTCCACAAAGGTGACTCTTTTTGTTTTGAATCTGTGACTTGATTTTTGTTCTATAGTGTTTCTTTCAAAATTCCTGTCTTGAGATATGCATGAGTGCTTATCTTGGGAAATTTTATTGTCTCAAGCAAGATGGTTCTTTTTGCAGCCAAATGTTCCAGCAGAGGGAAGAACACCTCCTAGGATTGGAAATTTTGGGCACATTACATGTATAGCTAACAAGCTAATTCTGTTGGGAAATATTAGCAGCATTGTACAAACTCATTTGCAGGTCGCTAATTTTCAGCTTTAATATTTGCATATGAAAGCTTTAATTTTTCACTGCTTTCAATGTGCAGACTAGATCTACTGCATGACTGTACACTTTTTGTTACATTTTTATTGTGAAATACAGATCTATTTTTTAGCTTTTATATTTACGACCAAATATTGGTGGCATAATAGTATCAAATATCTCACCAACATTTTAATTTTTGTAGAAATTTCGATTGTTAATAGTTTTGGGATATTTTTATTAGAATTGCATGTTGTGTTGCCAGATTATTGGACATCTTTTGCTGCTTTTTTGTTTGCAAATGCTTCGTATTGCGCTTGGGAGTTTATTTGCTTGTATTGAGAAGCCAATATAACAAAAGTTCTGTGGCTGGAAATTTATTTTCTTAATATTGGATATTTTCTTATCTTTTCACTATCTGTAAAGTTTGGACTAATTGGGCTTTCTATGGATCCACAGGAGAATGCTGAATGGGTTGATTGGCATACAAATGTTCTACTCAAACGTAATGCACTGGAGAATGTTTATCAGTGGGCTTGTGGGTGAGTCTCTAGAAACATTAAGGTGACCATCATCTGCTTATATTTATTCAAGAAAACCTTGCTCTTTTGTGCAGGCGTCCAACTGCACTAAATGACCGAACTAGGGATAGTGATGAGGATGACTTCCGAGATAGGGATTATGATGTAGCAGCCCTAGCTAGTAACTTGAGCCAGGCATTTCGGTATGGGATTTACAGTAATGATGACATTGAGGAGGTAACGTGAAAGGTTTTTGTACAATATAAAAAATAATTCCCTCAATTTCCTTAAAGACATCCTTCGACCAATGAGATGTCGAGTGTGATTGAATAGTTATCCTATTATTCTGTTTGTTGGTGCAAACTTTTATTTGTATTTGTTATTGGATGCTTGCAGGCTAATGGATCATTGGAAAGAGATGATGAGGTATGGTTATGGTTCTTATCAGCTACTCTCATGATTAATCTTGTCAAATGATGTTGCTTGCTTGATGAAAGGAATGCAAGAGGGCGGCAGCAACACAAGCAATGTTGTCTTTTGATTTTTGAAAATATTTGATGATTTTTTCCATTTTCAGAATTAATGAAAGCCCAGGCAGCCTTTTTTGTCTTTCTTCATTCCTCAACCGTTCTTAGTTCAGTTTTAAAGTAAGTTTAAGCTATGGAAATTTCACACTGCAGGATGTCTATTTTGACGATGAATCTGCTGAAGTTGTGATTTCTTCTCTTCGTCTGGGGGATGACCAGGAGAGGTACGCCATATTTCCTTTCTTTCATTTGATCTGGGTTTCTACACAGTTGAGTTCATTATCAACTTGCAAATGTCTTTAGTTTAGTCAAGCTGAACAACTTACTTTTTTCTTGCAGCAACTCACTTTTTATGAACTCAAACTGGTTTGCTTTTGAGGATGACCACACAGTCAATGACAATCCCCGTCTTCCATCAGCAAGTGCAGATGATAAAGATGAGGTTACCCTGGGTGAAGGTGATGACCTGAATGACACTGCAACATCTGATGCAGCAACCAATTCAAAGGGAACTGTTAGTCAGAATTTTGAGAACAATCCTGCTGATGTTTCAGAAGCTGGAACTACACATCCAGTTGAAGGTGAGAAGCCAGCAGAATGGGTTGAATGGAGGGAGACACCAGATTTGGGTGGACTGCCTGAAGCCAGTCCAGATTCATGTGTTCTGAATGGCGAGCTTGAATCTGTTGAGAACAAGCAAGCTGTTAATGGAGATGCTCCAGAAAACTCTAAAGAGATGGATGAAGGTTCTTCCCCAGAATCCTCTGGTCTGGATGTCTTGCCTGAATCCTGTAATGGAAACACAAGTTCTAATCCTTCTGAATCAGTTGGACCTGCTCAAGAAAATGGGAGTCCCAGGCCATCAGCAGACAAAGATGTTGAGGCTGTTGGTACCCAAGCTGGAGCCAAGGATGGGGAACATTCAAGTAGTCCTGTAGAAAACAGACAGAAGTGAAGCCATGCCTTGCTGCAAGTTCCAAGAATGAGATTTCCTGATACCAGCCTGGTTAACCAACCAGCCATCAGTTGACGAATGGCTGTGATATTCAGGCCGCTGTGTAACTTACAGAGTCTTGTACATCTAGGAGGCTTATGTTATGGGTCATCATATTCTTGTTTCTCTGCCAAGGTTTACTTAATGCTGTACAAAAGGAGTGTGCTAATTAACCTCGGGAGAAAGGGCTGGCAGATACACGTTTGAAAAGTTGTTTTGCAGTTTCTGCTGTTCTGCAAATTGATTGTTTGCCAATCTCATTTGGCAGATGGTTATGGCTGCTGCCCTTGTAGCCTTGCTCATTTCTGTTGTGCTACTTTACTGCATAAATGGTTTGATCAGTTCCTGTTCAGGTATATCTGGAGACACGTGCCCACTCTTAGCTTCAAGAATGTGTATTTTCTTGCAAATTTTGTGACATTATGCCTTTACTTGGATTGTACTGCTTTGATCTCTCATTTTTTTTATCATGTGATGTCGATGCTGATTTCTATTTGGATTATCAACTTCTTCAGGAGCAGTTATTCCTGTTTTCTCCCATAATTTATTTTCTCATCAAGTGTGGATTTCTCATATAGACAAACTGATGGGATAAAACCAAATAAATCAGCAAAAAGTTTAGCAAAAAACTGGGAACGTCTAGGCGATGTCAGGCAATATTGCGTAACTCTGTAGATAGAAAAGTTAGTATATAAAAGGATCTATTTATAATTAAATTTAAGGGGAGGAGCTTTTATGTAAAAGCTTTATCTTCTTCATCGTCCCAATGGAGAAAGAAAATGGTTGTCGGGGGTGGCCATGGGCTGGGCGACGGCGGCGGAGGGCAGCGCAGGGCGCCGTGGCGGGCCAGCGCAGGACGCAGTGGCAGGCTGGCGTACGGCGCGGCGACGGACCGGCACGGGGGGCGTGGGCTGCGAGCGCAGCGGCACGTGGGCGGCATGCGGCGGACGGCTGTGGCTCGGCGGCGCGGGCGCGAGGATGGCGGTGGCATGCAGCGGCGGAGGCGGCTGCCAGCGGTGGTGTCGAAATTAGGGTTAGGGTTAGGGTTTTGATAGGGGAAGAAGAAGGTTGGTTTTGGTTTGGCTCTTGTATTGGTTTTGGTTTTATTTTAGGTTCTGATTTGGTTTGGGTTGGTTAGATGGAGGAGTTCGGCTTCTTTCAGGCGGTCAGCTACTGGGTGCCTCAGGATGTGATGGACGAGATGATGAAGGGGGTGATGAGGTTCCACGAGGCCGCGCCAGAGGAGAAGAAGGGGTTCTACACGCGGGATCCGGAGAGGAAGGTGAGCTACAGGTGCAATTTCGATCTTTTCGAGTCTCCGGCCGCCAACTGGAGGGATTCCTTGAATTGTAACATAGCCCCGAGTCGCCGGAGCCGGAGGAGGTCCCATTTTGCTGCAGGTGAGTTATTTTTCGCTCCTTTTCACTAGTTAAATATGATTGGCTTTTCTCCTAGAAATGAAATTCTCTTCTTGAATCCAGTCTAATGTCCTGTTTGGGTTGTTTCTTCAGGAAAAGAAATCACTTGTTTTATTTCGTAATTTCGGGACAAATATGACCAGTGTTAGAAAAAAAAATCCGCTTAAATTCGCTATTTTTCCACCCTCTTTGCTATTTGAATGTATGTAGCTTAATTTCCCCGAGTTTGATAACTCGTTTGTTTGAATTTGGTAGAGAAATTATTTTCAAGTACTCGAACCATATTGAGAGATCGGGGATGTTATATTTGAGTTGGTTTCTGAGGAGGCCCTAGGACTCAGCGCTAACCATTTGAAAGAGATGGAATGTGCCGAAGGGCATGTGCTGGTCATGAACTACTATCCACCGTGCCCGGAACTGCACCTTACTCTTGGTGCTACAAAGCACTCGGATCCGGATTTCTTAACCATACTTCTGCAAGATCAGATTGGTGGGCTTCAGTTGCTTCATAAGAATGAATGGGTTGACGTGCCTCCATTGCCTGGAGCTTGTTAACACTGGAGACCTCCTTCAGGTATTATTTTTTCATTACTTTAAAAATATAGTTTTTTTTTTTTTTTTATGATTCTCGTTCGCCCAGAGTGTTTGATGTTTCTGCGAATGTTTTGATGCGGCACTATAAATCGTTTCATATGCAGGTAATCTCGAATGATAAGTTTAAAAGCATTGAGCATAGAGTTTTGGGAAGCAAGGTTGAGCCAAGAGTCTCTGTTGCTTGCTTCTTTACTCTGTATCGTTACCCATCAACAAGGCTGCATGAACCAATCAAAGAATTGTTATCCGATCAAAACTCTCCTTTATATAGAGAAATACGACTTCAAGAATATGTATTGCATTATTATTCAAAAAGGCTGGACGGGCAATCGGCACTTGATTATACTTCAGGTTGTAAGTGTATATTCAATCAATTAAGACTGGTTGATCGCTGAAGAAAAGCCTTGGCTGATTGCTAAACTAGTTTAGGTACCTTTCCTTGAATTCTTGTATTTGCAACTATGGAAGTTGCACACATTCATCTTGACAAGAGCATATTTGAACATATAATGTTGGTACCTTTAGTCAGCAATCCACTGAAAGACATTCGTTTTCAGGATTGCCTTTTACTGGAGATTATTTTTGGAGAAATTGTTGCCAAGAGTGCATTCGTTGTCACAAATCCGATTGCATCTTGTGTGCTTGTTGTTTACCTTGTTTCTCTTAGTTTTGCAAATTCTCGTGTAAACTAATTCTGATGTGATTTATGCATTTTGCCAAGATTTTGAGGGCAACTAATTCGTGATATATCCTTCTTTATCTGTAGAAGTTATCAAAAATAACCCTTTCCTTTCTTAAATTGTTTTAGCCTATGTTTTTCTGCTTTTAACCAAATATATTTATTTTATCTATTATTTGTTTATTTGATAACACTATTTTTATTTATTCATATCAAGTGCTTATTTTCAGAGACAAGATTTTATTTCTTCGGAGTTTATTCCATTTTTTTTAAGTACAAAAAATAAATATGCGTGATTATTGAACAAGAACGGGGACAATTAATCTGAAAAAAAAGAAGGGAAAAAAACAGGGTCGCATGGTCTGTGATCATGCGACCCATATTTAGATTGCGGTGACATGCTGCCATTTCACCATCAGCCCGACTCAGAAATACATATTGCGGTGATAATATTTCAGCAATTCTTTTAGATATTTTTTTATGAAAATAATCACGTGCATTTTGAAAACGTTTATTTGCTGATTAAAAAACAAACAAAAAAAAAAAAAATCTCCTCCCGGTCGTCTCCCTCCCCGTATCTAAAATATGCAAAATGCATCTTTCATTCCCGAATCAATCTCATCTCTGTCTTCCACGCCAACACCAACCGGAGATGGAGACCATCGCCGCCGACCTCCAAGCCTTCGACGACACCAAAGCCGGCGTCAAGGGCCTAGTCGACGCCGGCATCACCCGCATCCCCCGCTTCTTCGTCCGGCCCCCCGATCCCACCCCTACCGCTCCCCTCTCCTCCTCGTCCTCCTCAGTCATCCCCGTCATCGATCTTGGCAGCAAAGGGAGGGAAGAGATTGTCGAGCAAGTAAAGAGGGCCTCGGAGGAGCTCGGCTTCTTCCAGGTGGTCAACCACGGCGTGCCCCAGGATGTGATGGACGAGGTGATGAAAGCGGCGATGAGATTCTACGAGACCGAGCCGGAGGTGAAGAAAGGGTTCTACACCCGGGATCCCGGGAGAAAGGTGAGCTACAGGTGTAATTTTGATCTTTCCCGGGGTCCGGTCATCTGCTGGAGGGACTCCTTGTACTGTACCATGGCCCCTGAGTCGCCGGAGCCGGAGGAGCTCCCGGTTTGCTGCAGGTGCGTTATTATTCGCTTCTTTTTCAATTGTTAAATGCGGTATTATTATTATTATTTGAATGGGTATTCTCTTTTGAATTCAGACCGATGTCCTGTTTGAATTGTTTCTTTTTTCTATCTGAAAATCCAAAATGGAACTTTTTGAAATCTAAACAACCGGAAAATTTAAGGTTGGATAATTTCTTGCATATGTCATTCCCAAATTGAACTTTTTAATCCAAACAAGTCGAGATTTCTATAAATAAATTTTCAGTCTTTCTGAATTTTGATCATTTGGAAGATAAACAAAAAAAAAGAAAAAGGTGAACTTTGGTCCATCTACACCTTTTGAATGGTGCAAATTTTCAATTTGAAACTTTGCCTTTCAATAACGTGGCTTAGATTGTAACCCATTTGTTTTAATTTTGTAGAGAAATAGTTTTCAAGTACTCAAGCCATGCTGAGAGATTGGGGAATGTTATATTTGAGTTAGTCTCCGAGGCCCTTGGACTTGGCACTAACCATTTGAAGGAGATGGATTGTGCCAAAGGGCATGTCTTGGTCATGAACTACTATCCACCTTGCCCCGAGCCACACCTTGCTCTCGGTGCCGTAAAGCACTCGGATCCCGACTTCTTAACCATACTTCAGCAAGACCAGATTGGTGGGCTTCAGTTGCTTCATCAGAATCAGTGGGTTGATGTGCCTCCAGTGCCAGGAGCTTTGATTGTAAATATTGGAGACCTGCTCCAAGTAAGTATGATAGTTTCATCGTTTGGATCGTCTCGTGTTCATGTTATAAGTTTTGATGTTCTACCAATATTTTGAAGTGCAACTGAAAATCCTTTCATGTACAGCTAATCTCGAATGATAAGTTCAAAAGCATCAAGCACAGAGTGCTTGCCAACAGGGTTGGGCCAAGAGTGTCTATTGCTTACTTCTTTCTGCATCATTACCCATCGACAAGACTGTATGGACCTATCAAGGAATTGTTATCTGATCAAAACCCTCCTCTATACAGAGAAATACTAGTGCGAGAATATAACGAATCAAAAGGGCTGGATGGACGGCAAACACTCGACTGCTTCAAGCTGTGACTGTATATTGTGTGAATAGACTCTTATGTCTGTTTATTGCTGAAGAAAAGCCTTTTTGTGTGTTTGTGTACCTATGCTTGGATTCTTATATTCTCAGTAATGGAATTGCTGCGAGTTTGGTGGGTTACGACAGGAGTGTTGAGTACGGGGAATGTATGATCCACCGTAGAATTTTCTTTTGTAGTTTCATTGTGAAAAAGTAAAACCATCGAACCAGAGTCCCTGTACTCCGTTATTTGCTCAACCTCAAGACATAATTATTTGATAATAACCTTTATTTATTTGGACGAAAAGAAAGATGTGGGTGATAATAACTGTAAAGAAAGAAAATTTCAACATTATTGTCTCAAACGGATCAAAACTGGTGACAAACATTAAACTGAGGGTGATGAACAACAAAATCTAAACTAATTGATCTATGAATTGTCCTAATATTATATGTCGAACATGATCCACCAAGCATTCAGCACAAGGGTCAACATTCTAATTTAAGTCGAATTTTAGGATACTAGTGATTTGATCGGAATAACTAGCTCTTGCTTCTTTCCAATGGAGAGCTTGAAGGTCAGTCCTGTGTCACCTATTTGAACTCCATTCTCCTACTTGATAGTAATGCACGGATCACTATCGATCTCCGGGTTCAGCTACGGGGGCCGGTAACTCAAGTGGAGGCTACCAACAAGATCATTAACAGAGAACCTTCGCACAATACTAAAGTCATCAATCTCAATTTGGCATCGGCCTTCTTACAACCCACAGTCTTCTTCGTCCCTCACAATTCTATTTTTGTAAAACAATCATCAAAAATTTATGTTATTTGAATTCTCTAATATATTTTAAAGATAACCTAATCTTGAAAGGTTAAAATAAATTTAATTTATTCATTAAAATATCTCATCCTAACCCTCCAATAATATTATCTTTATTTAACTCTCTAATTATCTTATTCCAAAATATTAAATAAAACATAGAACTCTTTGTATTCCAAATAAAAGTCATTTAAAATATTTCCACCAAGGCATTTATTTGGAAGAATAGCTTTCTATCCTTTTTTTTTTTTTTAACCGCTAAATTTCATGTAAATTTGATACAAAAAACATGTGTCCACGCGAAGATTTAGCCAATTTTATTTTTAAAATAAAAAAATTATGCTTGATGCTATAAAGGTAAAATATTTGTTTATATAATTGGCTAATCTTGATCTGACAAAAAATAACAATTAGACAATCAAATGTTAACTCGATGGTTAGGTGGTCGTCTAAGTAATTGGCAAAATAAAAATCAAATTAACACGGAAAAGTTGGAAAATAGGGGAAATTTCAAACAACAGAAATCAATGAGATCCAAACCCGACCCGCTTCCAGTCCTCCCCCTAATCCACCAGCGGGTTTGGAAATGAACACTGACGGGTTCGACCCAAACCCGACAAAACCCGACCCGCACGCAGCCCCACAACAAAATTCTCGTCACTTCCCTCCTCTCTCGAAAACCCTAATCGAGAAGGTTGGCGGCTCTTATCGCTCCTCCAAATCAGTTCTCTTCTCGATCTCTTCTCATCTCTCTTGTTTTGCAGCATCCGCGCGAGGCGTTTCTGATCATCCTTCGCCGATCCAATATGGCTGCGTAAGTCCCTAGGATCTCTCGGATGTTTGGTAGTAGATCTGAACTACGATTTGTTTTGCTTGATGTTTTTGATGCTTGGAATTTGAGTGTGAAAGAAAAGGATTTGGAAAGCTTGTTCCTTTCTGGTTAATATTTTTTATACTGCGGTTTGAATAGGATGTGAAACATATTTGCTCGAATCATTACAAAGTTTTGTGATTTTAGTTATGGAATGTACATCGTTGCATTTATTGAAGCGATATAATGCTCCAGATTCAGATCAAAGATAACAATTTTATGCCAAAATCTTTGAATCAGCCATACCATCACTAGCATTAAGATAGAGCACGACTATGAAACTGATATTTTACCATTTAAGTCATAGTTTTTGACATTTTGTTTCACTTCGAGCATGTTAAAGCTATCTGTTCCAATTCTTCTTTCGCAGTGAGGATACTGTTGTTGCTGACACGCTGACTCTTGGGGAGCCCATGGATTTGATGACAGCTCTGCAGCTTGTCTTGAAGAAGTCATTGGCACATGATGGCCTTGTTCGTGGGCTCCATGAGGCTGCAAAAGCAATTGAGAAGCACGCTGCACAGCTCTGCTTGCTAGCGGAGGACTGCGACCAGCCTGACTATGCCAAGCTTGTGAAAGCACTGTGTGCTGATCACAATGTGCATTTAGTCACCGTGCCAAGTGCCAAGACTCTTGGCGAGTGGGCTGGGGTGAGGTTTTCTTGGAAATTACAATGTTATCATTGTTAAGTTTTTTAAATATGAAATATATTCTTCTGTGCCATAAAACAACGAATCTTTGCATGATGGTTGTGTTTGATATGACTAGGGGCCTCAATTTAGCTCGAGGCTCGCAAGCCGAGCTTAAGGTTCCTGCTCAAGAGCTCGATTAATTTTATTATTTTTATATAATATTATAATATAATATGTATTTATGTTCTTATATTTCTTTCTGAAACCCTGGCTCAAGAGTTTAGTTAATTTTTAATTTTTTTTATAAAATTATTATTATTATTATTTATATAATATATTATATATATTTAAATGTTAATTACTAGTTGAGCATGAATATGATTATATTTGGATGTTAATTTATCATTTTAATGTTAAGATTTTTTATATGAATTTTGATGTTAATTAGCTGAAAATAATTATTGAAATTTAAAATTATAAAATTCAAATTTGAGCTCATTTTGTTTGACCACATGTGCCAAATCGAGCCGAGGTCAGCTTGTTGACACCCCCTAGATATGATGTGTTCAAACATTCAAATGATCCTTTTACCTTCCTGCTCTGTTTTTAAATGGTTGCTGGATGTTGCATTTCTGTTCTGCTTCTTTCTTAATCGGGATTAGTACAATTTATTTACCTTATGCAATTGTTTCTGATGCAATACAAGTATGCTAATGTTGCAGTTTGATTCTTAGTAGAAGCTGTATGGAACTAATTAAAGATCACTTTACCAATTTTTTCCCTTGATGTCTTTGATCACTTAGAATTTTACTTTGGAAGTAGCTCCTCAAAATAACTAGCAGAATTATTTAACTTATGCCTATTGTTATGTGTTTGAGTAACTCCTCAAAATAATTAGCAGAATTATTTAACTTATGCTTATTGTTATGTGTCTGGAAGTAGCTGTTAGAAGGTTCATGTTTTGATTATGAGTTCATCACTAGACCCTTTCTGCTTGTCCAAAACAATTCTTGGATTTGCCTACTCTTTATTTTCATATTCTGGATGCCATGTTGAACCTCATTTTGATTTCATTTTGTCACAAACTGATTATTCCCACTTATTTCCTTTTACTGATTTGTTGGATATCATTGGATGTCTAGCTCTGCAAGATTGATTCTGAAGGGAAAGCAAGGAAGGTTGTAGGTTGTTCATGTGTTGTTATCAAGGTCTGTCAGTGCATTTCATTTATATTATACTTAACATTTAATTTCATATTGTAAATTCTCTTGTTTGATTAAATTTTTGTTTTGCTGAATTTGCAGGATTACGGTGAGGAGTCAGAGGGCCTTCATATAGTCCAGGAGTACGTCAAGTCCAACTGAGATGCTTTCTCTATGGGTTCCTCTGTAACCTAATGGGTGCTCTAGGGTTTCCAAAATTTCTTGCTTGAATTATTTTAGCCAGTTTTGGGGTGACTGTTGATATTTGGTTGTCCTTGCCCTAACTGTTACAAAGAGGTTACAAAGAGGTTTTGACTGATGAGAACAGTGCAGTTTGTGGTTTTCGGAAGTTGAATTCCATATTTAAGATCCTTTATTGTCCCTGATGTTCATTAAATTTGGTTCTTTACTTTTGGCTATTAATAGATTCTTCTTGTTGATAGCATTTACAGATCTTTGTTAAAAACTTAAACCTGATTAATCCCGCTTGAACGGATTACCTATAGTTATTTATGAACATGTACTAGTGAGGTGGTTGAGCATGTATAAGGAAAGGTGGTCATATCCATCTTTTTCTCATTATTTGGTAGTACATAGTATTTCTTCAAAGTATTTATAAACCACTCAAACGAAGAGGATGAATTATTGAATACCATAATAATCTTCCCAGCTCCAAACACTCACAAGAAATTTGAGGAAAAACAAATGATCAAAATAAAGCAGGGCTCCATCTCCCATCCAGAAATGTAGATAATTATGGGTGGCGGCGTCGGTAAATTTGTAGAAGGTTTGGGTGAAGTTGTTTGGAGGTGTGTCATTCTAGTCCTCCACAGAAAGCCAAAACCCTCTACATTTGAACAGCAGCGCTCAAACACAGCACAACCACTTTGTTCTCTGCAGCAGCAAATAGTGTAATTTGGATCACAAAATTCGACTGATTTTTGCAAAAAGGAAAGGAATTGGATGGCCAAAGAGAATCTTACGCTCTTTTTCGGGTAACGGTACTTCCCGTCCCGGTGATAACCGGAGGCGTTCTTTCTCCAATCAGATGTTGCAGTTGAGCTCACATTGGAAGGAGTTTTATTCTCATCTCGAGCTTTGGCAAATATGACAGTGAATCCATCGGCTGATGCAGGATTGTTCACATCCCACTCTCCGAATTTTGGTAGTGGCCGGCCTTTGTCCTAACAAAATGAATAATGATGGGCAATGTACTATGAACAAAGAAGATGCAGAGAAACAGATTGACCACAAACCAAAACAACATTTAACCTTACGCAATCTTCAAGTATATTACTCTAATAAAGTTATAGGATCTATCTAGGAATTCGACACATTCATCAAACCCTAAGAAGGTAAATTCGATAAGCATCAATTAATTTGCTATAACATAATGAGCCTCCAAAATATTTTGAAGCATAATTGGCTCATAAAATATAGCCATACGTTTATTTGAAAGATATCTTGAACTACATTAGGACTACAAACAATGATTGGATGGATCAAAATTTCCAGCAAAAAGAAACCTCCCTGTGGGAATAAACAAGATCGCATTACATGCATTGCAAAATGGAAATCAAAGTGGAAGCAGGAAACACATCAAAATGTTTGCTCAATTTCCTTTCAGACATTGAATCGTGCATCGACAACATTTGACTAGATTTAGATTTCTAACAACCCCACCTTGTTGCAATTGAGAGCTAAAACAAAACCTCCCCATCAAAGAAACAGGATGATAATATATGCACTCAAATTGGCAATCCAATCCGAAGAAAGAATGACATCAAAACGTGGGAGAAAAAAACAGTTTCAGAAGCCAGTTCTGCGTTGAAAATCATAGGAAAAAATCCACAAAGATTGAAACTTTATTATCCAAAAGATCTCAACGTCTTGATAGTTTTCGGATAAGGACAATATCCATTTGCACATAAAAGGTCCAATCTCTATGAGCATCAGAAACACAAATTCAAATTCTAAGGTCTCTTCAAGCTACAAAGAACCAACGAGAAAGCGATCACCTTTCTCAATCCTAAATCAATTCCCGAAATTATCACCCAAAAAACGAAAAAAAAAAACAAATTCAAATCACAAATTCGCAAAAAAAAAAAAAAAAAAACTACATTTTTGAACGAGATTGGACGAAAAAAGGAGTTGGTTTGCAGCAAAAGAGAAGGAGGAGAAGAAGCGTACCGCCATGAGAGGAGGATCGGAGAGGCTTCGAGCGATGGATTGGAGAAGGGATTCGATAAAAAAGGGAAAAAAAAGAGAAAAATGGGGAGAAGAAGAGGCTCAAAACAAATAAATCAGCAAATAAAAGCGGAGAGGCGGTCACGCCCGTTCGGGTCGCCACGCGGAAGTCGTACACTTATTTGTACTAATACATCGACCTACTGTGATGCTGTTGACATGTAAAATTACTAGATTACCCCTACCCATGGCATTTGTTCGAGATATGGGAGACCGTTCAACTGATTCATCCGACAAGTGGTTGGTGTGCTCGTATGAATTCTGTTTTGCGCGTAAAGGCGTTTTTGTGCGCGTATAATTTTTTTAAAAAGTGAATTAGTATAATTACTTAAAATTTTATCAAATTATATATTTTTAAATTTAAAAATTATATATAATTTTTTAAAATTTTTTAAATTATATTGATATTTATAGATATAAATAATTTTTTTACAAATTTTACTAAATTATATATTTTTTGAATTACTATATGTGTTTTAAAAATTGTCTCGATTGTAAATTTATTGTTATAATTAAAATTATTTAGAAAATAAATATTATTTGATACTATTTAAATTAAAATAAAAAATGAATGATCCAATTAGAGGAGACTGGTGTTTTAGTCATTATTACAAAAAGTATTTTCTTGTTTAGTTGGGAAATTTATCTCCGATTAATTTTTCATCCAAGACTTAGAACCTCAATTTTTTTTTTATGATTTGATTTCAACATGTTTCTATTTATTTTTAGACTAAATTTTAACACGAGACGTAAAATGATAATTTTGATCATAACCTAATTTAAATCTGTTTTAGCCCAATTTGAACTAGAAATGGGCTCAAAATAAAGTAAATTTGGAGCCAATATAACCAGATTTAGAGTCAATTTTTGTTCATATTCTCTATGGGTGTGTTTGGAACGGGCTCATGGTCAAGCTCAAGATTAAAGAAAAGGGTAAAGTATAAAACGCTAATGTGGTCAAGTCAATCATGTTTGGTTACTGATTTGGTCAACAGATGGTTAAAATTTTTTGTGGACCAAAATACCCTCCGTTTGATACTGTTCATCTTCCCTGGCGGCCGAGCTCGCGCGCGGAGCTCGGCGGCGGGGAAGGAGGGCAACGTCTGCTGCGGGCGGCGGCGTCCGAGGGGCGTGGGGGGGTTGGGGGGGGGGGGGGCGAGCGCCGTGGGACTTAAATAGTTAGGGTTTCACATGACCATGATCTAACGGTTCAGATTACGTAAGGGTATTTTAGTCAAAATCTGGTATAAATTTAAATGAATAAAATAATATTAGTGCGGTCAAATTTTGAGTGTTTGGAAGATAATCGGGTCAAGACGGGATTAGCCTGAGCCTGAGCCCGTTCCAAACACAGCCTATGATGCCATCTTTAACCATATCATGGATATTTTATTTTTTTATTTAATCTTGTCAAATCATAAATATTTTTTGAATATTTTTAATTCTAATGGTAAATTTATACCCAATAAAATTTTTATAACATATATAATAATATAAGAAAATTATGTAATTTTCTAATTTTTTAAAAAATTGATAATTTGATAATATTTAAAGGAGTTATATGCATGGTTTGACGTTTCAGTCGAAACCGAGCCGTTTCGGCCGAACCCGAAACGATACTATAAATATTGTTTCGGCTTTAGGGGTTTGCTGTAGCAGAGTTGCGGGTGGCGGCTCCCGCAGGCGATTGTGGGCAAGCTCGGGTGAGCGCGGCGAGGGCGGCGGGCTCGGGGCGGCCGCAGGCCGCGTGGGGTAGGCACAAGGCGCTCGGGGCAGCCGCAGGGAGCACGGGGCGGCCGTAGGGAGCGCAGGACGAGCGCAGGGTGCTGGCAGCGAGCGCGGAGTGCGTAGGGCGAGCGCAGCGCACATGGGGCGAGCTCAGTGCGCGCGGGGCGAGCTCAGCGTGTGCGGGGCGACCACAGCGCGCTTAGTGTGCCGGCAACGAGCTTAGGGCGCCGGCTGCAAGCTCAGCACGCGCGGGGCGAGCGCAGCACGCCGGCGGCAAGCTCCATGCGCGCAGGGTGGGCGCAGCACGCTGGCGGTGAGCTTAGCGCGCTCGGGGCGACCGCAGCGCGCTCGCGGTGAGCTTAGGGCGCCGGCGGCATCTCTGGCGAGCTCAGCAGCCACGACATCTCCGACATCTCCGCGCTGCTCAACTGGTGGCGAGCGTTCTTCTGCGGCAAGGGCAGCTCAGCCGGTGAGCGCAGCTCTGCCGGTGAGGGCAATTTGGCCGGCGACCGCAGCTTCTCCCCGCTCTCAGTTTAGGGTTTACTGCGCTGGTTTGTTTTATTTAGTTAAGCACGTTTTATTTAGTTAATCATGGATATAATTACTGTGAATTAGTACTGTTGCTTTGTTTTTTCCTATGAATCAGGGGTGGATGGCTGTCGGTTGGTTAGTTGGTGCTGATTGATTGATTAATTGCTTTATTTTTTCCCGTGAATCACGGGTGGATGGGCTGTGGGTCGGTGCTGATTGATTGATTAATTGTTCGTTAGCGGCAAGTGGATGAGTTTTGTGTCTTATATATACTTAGTGTAAACAGCTAGATGTTTGCAGACGATTTCATTTGAGTGTTCAACTGTCTTAATAAAAGAGTTTTGTGGATCTTATATCTATTTCTGTTTCGGTTGCAGAGGTATTAAATTTTCAGTTTGATAATTGATGTATCATAAATTGATGTATGTATGGTGAGATTTGAATTGAAACAGGGAAGATCAAACTATTTAATTTTTATTTATTATTACTTGTTTATGTCTTATATATCTGCTAAATTTGCATTGCGCGTATATGTCTTATGGATCTGCTAAATTGAAACAGTAATATCTATAATTACCAAAAATTAAGGAGCCAAAGTGAAGAAAAATAATTTGCCGGGACCAATAAGTAAAGATTTGCTGCTACATATTAAATTATTAAATTATTTAAATTATGTAGTACGTATTAAATTATTTATTAAATTACGTATTTTCCATTAAAATATTAATATATGGATTAAATAATTTATTAAATTATGTATTTTGTATTAAAGTATGTATTAAAATATTAATTTATGGAGTAAATTATGCATTAAACTATGTATAAAAATATGTATTACCTATTAAATTATGTATTAAAATACATATTTTGTATTAAAATATATATTAAATTATGTATTATGTATTAAGTTATGTTTTAAATAATTTATTATGTATTAAATTACGTATTTCGTATTAAATTATATAATAAAATATGTATTAAATTATGTAGTATGTATTATGTATTAAATTATATATTATGTATTACGCATTAAATTATGTACTAAATTATGTATTATGTATTTTTAGGTATTAAAATTATGTATTAAATTTTGTCGTATCTATTACGTATTAAATTATGTATTATGTATTAAATTATGTATTACGTATTAAATTATGTATTAAATAGTAAATTATGTATTATGTATTAAATTATGTATTACATTATATATTATGTATTAAATTATGTATTATGTATTACATTATGTATTAAATATTAAATTATGTATTAATTTACGTATTAAATTAACGTGGAAATTAGCTAATAAATCAAAAAATAGGTTAGTAAATCCTAAACCCTAAAACTTATATCCTAAATATAAAGTTATTTATTCCTGTGTACATTAGTTACTTTTTAATTATTTATTAAATTACGTATTGTGAAAATAGAGTTTTTTTCCTTAATCATAGATAAATTTTCTTCGGCCAACATTTGTTCTGTTACTGCTACTATTGTATTGCATATGCCTCCAAAGTAAAACACGTCTCGCGATGACGATATTGTATAACAACACTGTGAATTAGTGTATGCAAAAAATAGTAAAGTTCGTTGCAAATGGTGTAGTCGTGTGTTTAATTTTGGAATTACAAGATTAAAATAGCATTTAGGAGGAGTCACCGGCTCAATTCGGCCATGTGAGAAAGTCCTGAATGAAGTGAGACAAACATTTCGGGCAATAGTACAAACCGACAGAGAAAGTAGAAGAAAGGATAAGGCCAAAAAATCACGTTTCGAGTAGAAACTTCTCAACCACTGTAATCCAGATCCCAGGCAAATTTCTGATGATGAAGACGATGATCTGAGGTTCAGAAAGTACTTCGCGAAAGTCAAAGATTGTACGAGGAAACTCAAGGTGGTGCTGACACTTTCGACATAATTTGTGATCGTCGAACTACTAGTTTCAGAGAACGACGTACACAGCAACACACACCTGCCCCTTCAGGAGTAAGAGCGGATTTTCATCTTTCTGACATCGGATCTATAAATATTTCTCCAATTGACCCATTTCTATTGAAACTAAGAGATGATACTCAAATAAATTTGAAAACAGCATCAACTGATTTTCGGAAGGCAAAATAGTGGTTGGGTAGGGCAGTATCCAAATTTTTTTCTACAATCATGTTCCATTTCATTTAGCAGATGGCGGTTACTATTATGAAAGATACGTGCTGCTCAAGAGGTTGGCTGAGGAGTTCCTCCACTAAGTGCTCGTGAAATTTCTGAAAAGTATCTGAATCTTGAAATTGAAGAGATGACTGCTTTTATCCAGACCTTTTACAAATATTGGGATGAATTTGGGTGTACCTTGATATGTGATGGATGGAAGACACAAAACAGTAAAGATTTGATAAATTTTTTAGTATATTGTCATAAAGGAACCGTTTTTCTCAAGTCAGTTGACACAACAAGAGAGTCGAAGACTAGTAATTTCTTATATCATCTGATTGATAGTGTCATTGAGGAGATTGGAGAATCAATAGTGGTACAAGTCGTAACTGATAATGCAGCTCCGCTGGTATATACTGGAAAAAAGTTAATGCAAAAAAGAAAACATCTTTTCTGGACACCTTGTGCAGCTCACTCTATTGACTTAATGGTGAAGGATATGGATAAGAATCCTGATATTAGAAAAGTGGTTGAGCAGGGTCAGAAGTTGACGTCATTTATTTATAACCATACTTGGTGTCTTGAACTGATGAGAAAAAATACGGGGACGAGAGATTATCAGGCCAGACATTACTCGGTTTGCTACACAATTTATCTCCTTGGATTCCCTGTATACTCACCGACAAGTACTGAAGAGATTATTTACCAATGAAGAATATGATGCATATTATTTGAGGTTGAAATGGTCTGAGAAAATTCTTTCTGAAAAATTCTACAATCAAGTCATAGACGAAAGTTTTTGGGAATCAGCTGAAAAAGTAATAGGAATTTTCAGTCCATTAGTTAAAGTGCTTTGAATTGTTAACTTAGATGATCATTCGCAGATGGGGTTCTTATATAAAATAATAGAACGAACAAAATTGCAAATAAGACGACATATAGGAACAATTGAATTTCGTAAATGGGAGAAGATTATTGATCATCGTTGAGACAAAACATTATCTAAAGATATTCATGCTACAGGTAATTGAGTAAAGAGTCATTTTATAGCATTTTACTAAGTTATAATGATACTATTGTTGATTCATATTTAATCATCTTGTTACTTTCTGAATCCAATATTTCAATATGGCAATGAGGTCAATAATAGTAATACCATTCTCAAAAAGCTACGGAAGGTAATCAAGCGGATAGAGCCAGATATAAGAACAAAAATATTGGCATTGCGCGAGGTAAATTATGTATTAATTTTTTTTACATAATTAAGAAAGTTCTTAACTTAAGTACGTTCATTAAACAAACAGACGATTTTAAAATAAAGTCAAGGACTTCGGCACACAATAAGCAATTGTAGCTATTAGGGGTGATACTCCTGGTATAGTTGATGTTCAATAATTATACATATTTACTAATTAAATTTATATCAACTTATTAATAATTTTTTCTCATAAATTACAGCTAGATGGTTGAGTATTTACGGGCGGCATGCAGCACCTAATCTTGCAAAGATAGCCATCAGAATTTTAAATCAAACTGTTTCAAGTTCACAATGGGAGAGGAATTGGACAACTTTTGGATTGATCCATACGAAGACGAGAAACAGACTTAAAATGGAAAAATTGGAGAAACTTGATTTCTGTCATTATAACATGTGTTTAAGAGCTCAAAACTTACAGAGGAGAAGATCACCAGAGGATGAGGTAATCAACTTGTCTGTCATATTCGAAGATGATAATCCTCTGATAGAGTGGATTTGAGAAAGAGAAGAACCTGTTTTAAATCATCCTCAAACACAAGAAGCTATTCACCGTCTCTTAGACGAAGAGGCGGAAGAGGAAGCTGACAAAATGCAGAATACTTCTGATACAAGTGATAGTAGTAATGGTGGTACAGTTGGTGACGCCAATTTTCAACAATCACAATATGATGACTCATCTTCATCTTTTCCACAGTATGGAGGAAATGAGTTTTTGGACTCTAATTTATATGGCGGTTATGTGCCACAATATCCATATGATTTACATGGTGGACAAAATGTCAATCACAGTCCAACAGACAATGTGAGCTCTAGCTACTATGACGGTTATCAGAGCGAGATGTCTTCATATAATCCAAGATATCATCAGTCAATGCAGGACTATATGACTTCGTACTATCAGCATGTTGAACAATACTATCGATCACAACTCCATCGTACTGATGAGTATGGTGATGAAGAATACCAATCTCTTCAAGATCCACCTCGGAACAGCATGTGGTTATAAGACGTGGATTTATGTCATTTATGAAATGATATTTTCATTATTGTCTTAAATTGATATCTTATTGTAATTTTATGACATTTAAATTTAATGTCTATAAGGTTTATTTTATCGCATGATAATTTATCTATTTCATTAGCACAATTTATTGTAATCTTTTCCTTCTAATGTATTTTTTATTATCTATTTTATGTTCATAAATACTGACAATTATAAGATTTTTTTTTAGAAATAGATAATGGCAAATCCGAATGATTATATTACAATTTCAGACCAAGTTTCACTACAAGCAGGAAGAATAATTATGTCAATTTTTCACCAAAAACTTTTATTTTATTGTAGAATGATTCCACCTTCGGCCTATAATATACTTGGACAAGCTTTAATTGAGAAGACATTACAAGACCGTGGAAGAGTGAATGATCAAATTTATCGTACCCCTCAACAAGATTCACTTAATACTATCAATCAGCGTCTTACCGTAATTTTTCCTAAACACTTCGCACAGTGTGATAGTTATTTCTCATGGGTTATTGGAACATTTTTACTATGTGTTGTCAATCAATATGGTTATCATTTTCATTTTGAACCTTCGATGTATGGTTATACTTCAGAACCACTGCCGTGAGATCACGCAGAGCTAGTTGTTCTAGCTCGTATGCCTACAAATGCTCGTCCGGATCATCCAGGTACTGAATTTGTAATTCCACACCTAGATGTTCCAAACTCAACTAATGATGATTAGTTATATTATCTTAGAATTTATAAATTATGTATGTGTGAAGTACATTTTAATGAAAAGTTAAATGTGCTTATCATATTCATATTATTTTTTATATGTTTTTTTAATATACTAATAGTAGATTATATCAGTGACTAACTTTCAAAATTAATTTTAATTAACTAAAATAATATTTAATATTATGGTAAAATTAAGTATAAATTCATTCCTAATTTTTTCCAATATTTTATTGTATTTTAAATTTGAAGTCAAAGTACAGTCAAAATATAGTCAAACTCTGGTCAACACCCAATTAATAATTTAAAAAAATCTTTCGGCCGAAACCGAAACGGCCGAAACTGAAACCGAAACGGCCGAAAGGTATCGGTTTCACTGGGTCCCAAAATCGAAACCGAAATCACACCATAAAACCTTGGTATAAACAATAATTGAACTATAAATAGTATATTTTATATATTATATTATTAAAATTATTTGACATTAAAGCTTAATAAATAAATAATTAAATTTTGTACTCGACCAATTTTCAGCAGAGGCAGGTGGACGAGACCCACTTAATTCTGGGTAAAGTTTGTAAGTTCCATTCAAATGAAAAAAAGAAAAATGAAATTCGAAGTTAGAGGATTATCGAAAAATACTAAATTTGGTAATTTTCACACTCTGAACAACAGAATTATTGAAATCGAGGAAATTGATTTCCCTGTTTCATCAATTTCGACAAAATTAGAATTTTTGGTGGGATTGCTAACAATTTCAGCCGACCATCGAAGCACGAGCCAGCGCAATAAACGTCCTGAAAAATGTTAACATGTGTGAACGTAACCACAGCTGCGGTGACCAGAACTAGCCGAGGAGTCGAGGAAATCGCCGATCCTACCGCCTAACCTGCCACTCCCTGCCACTCTACTCCAAAATCCCAGCATCGTGCCACTGAGATTTTTCCTCCACAGATTAACGATGGAGTACGAGAGGATTCACGACGTCAGAGTCCCTCCTTTCTCTCCTCATTCCCACGATTTCTTCGCTCTTCTTCTCTGTTTGCATGAAATTTGCATCAAAGTTGAGATTTTTTCAAATCTAGTCAAATAATCTGGTGCCCTAGGGCTGCTAATATGTTCTATTTTGGTACATTGTTGTTTGTGGTAACTTCTAGGGTTTTGATTCACAGGCATGTTCATGTCTGGCTATTTTTGGGGCTTGATATCACAATAGTTGCATTTATTTGTGGAGTTTTTTTTTATTGCTTCAGATTTGGTGTGTGGAATGTGACGCCCCTGTCCTGTCCGATCGAACCACAACTCAAGTGGACAACATACAAATAAAAGGTTTACAGAATATATAAAATTAAAATTTATTTCATCAATACGAATATAGTTCAGATAACATAACAAAACGTGGTCTCACTGGAAATACTCAAGTCTGATAAAGTTTTCCCCTACATAAAAATAGAATAACATGTAAATAAATCAGCTCCAAAGATAGTTGCGCACGTACTTTTTGCTACCGTAGACACCTGTGCCAGGCTGCTACTCTCCTGTGGATAGGAACAATCAAAGAATGAGCCACAAATGCTCAGTAGGAAGTTACCTCTTCCAGACAATAGGAGAGATCAATTTTTGGTGGCAACAATAAAATTAACACAGTGGCAATAACAATAATTCGACGACAAAGGTGATTAGGTAAACTAACATCCACAGTAAGAAATAAATCAACAAGGATATCTTATGGGTGTAGCTGCCTCCCCTACCAAGCAGAGTCATACCACTCTGCACTCCCAACAGCTGATGGAGTGGTGATCCGTAATCACATAGTAGATCACGCTTGATGGAGTGGTGATCCGTAATCACACAGCAGATCACGTCTCCTATCAAGCAGAGTCATACCACTCTGCACTCCCAACCGCTGATGGAGTGGTAATCCGTATCACACAGCAGATCACGTTTGATGGAGTGGTGATCCGTATCACACAGCAGATCACGTTTGATGGAGTGGTGATCCGTATCACACAGCAGATCACATTTGATGGAGTGGTGATCCGTATCACACAACAGATCACGTTTGATGGAGTGGAGATCCGTATCACACAGCAGATCACATTTGATGGAGTGGTGATCCGTATCACACAGCAGATCACGTTTGAGGGAGTGGTGATCCGTATCACACAGCAGATCACGTTTGAGTGGAGTGGTGATCCGTATCACACAGCAGATCACGTTTGAGGGAGTGGTGATCCGTATCACACAGCAGATCACGTCCCCTATAACTCCGCCATCAAGATAAATAATTTTCATCAATTCCACTTTATGAACCTCCCCCCTTACAACTCCGCCATCAAGATAAATAATTTCCATCAATTCCACCTTATGAACCTCCAATTTATCATGTTATTATCAACAGCCATTGATCCAGCGATTCATCACCCAAGTCCTTAATAATTCCACATTTAATCCTTAAGTCTAATTTAAACCAATCCCAAAACCAGAATCTAAACCAAAACCGATTCTGAGCCCCACCTAAACCAAAGCCAACTTTAAACGAAACCAAAACCTAAACCAACTTTTAACTAAACCAAACCGAAACCAACTTTCGGATTAAACCAAAACCATAATCAACTTTAAGTTAAATCTTAATTAAACTAATCCTTCTTCCTCCTCAAAACCCTAACCCTAATTCTACTGCCGCCGCCGCCGCCAGGCCATCCCACCGTCACGCCGCCCCGCTGCCACGCCGCCACGCCGCCACGCCGCACGCCGATTTCTCCGCTGGGCCGTGGCTGCCGCCAAACCACCGTCTCCGGCGTCGCCAGACCCGCGTTGCCCCGCGCCTCTGGCCGACTCCGGCCTGTGCAGTCGTGCGCACGCCACCGGCCGCTCCCGACGCCGTATCACGCGCCAGAACTGCGTCGACACCGGGTCCGTGCTGCTTGCGCACGACGCCCGCACGCATCAGCGCCGCACGCCGCCGCACCGCACGCCGCCGCCTCCGCCGCCGGCCGCCGGAGCACAGCGGACGATCGGGGAAGAAGATGGGAATTTTGCAATTTAGCCCTCTAATCTTTCTATTCTCAAAACATGCCATAGATTGGTATAACACAGACATCTATTATCTACTCAGTTTTACTTAGATCTAAATTATCATCATCCTCCTAAATATCATGAGAGTCACTAAGTTTATCGATTATTCAACATGAATTTGTCTCAGGCATAACGGCAAAGAGAAACGGATGAAAGTAACACCACCTAGTTCGAATAGAAGTAAGGAGAAAACAAATGAAAGTAACTTAACCTACTTCGAATAGAGGTAAAGAGAAACAAATGAAAGTAACTTAACCTACTTCGAATAGAGGTAAAGATAAACAAATGAAAGTAACTTAACCTACTTCGAATAGAGGTAAAGATAAACAAATGAAAGTAACTTAACCTACTTCGAATAGAGGTAAAGAGAAACAAATGAAAGTAACTTAACCTACTTCGAATCTCGATAACAATCGTCCCAAATCTTCTTGCCACTCCGTAAGCCTCCCCAACGATTGTCCCTTGACTCTCTCTATTCGTTCGGATTTAGTGGGTGGTTGCTGCCTATAAATAGAGGCGGTTATTGGGTTGTGGGTTGTGGACCCGAGTAATGGGCCGTTATGGAGTGACGGGTGGTTACATTCCTACCCCGTTAAATAAATTTGGTCCCCAAATTTTAAAATGAGCATAACTCAAAAGATATGGGGGTATTTGCCCCTGATGTCCTCCTCTCTCTCCCAAGTGGCCTCATCCACAGAGTGATGCTGCCACTGTACTTTTACCAAAGGGATCACCTTTCTTCTTAACACATGCTCTTTTCGTTCTAAGATCCGGATTGGCGGCTCCTCACATGTCAAGTCCTCCCTCAGCTGTAACTGCTGAAATGATAGTATATGTGTGGCATCTGGGATGTACTTCCTCAGCATTGACACGTGGAAGACGTTATGCATATTAGCTAAGGCTGGAGGTAAGGCAAGTTTATAAGCAATTGCTCCAATTCGCTCTAAGATCTCAAAGGGGCCAATATAACGAGGTGCTAACTTGCCCCTCATCCCAAATCTCATCACGTCCTTTGTTGGAGGGATCTTTAGAAAAATATGATCGCCCACGGGAAACTCCAGATCCCGCCTTCTGGTATTAGCATAACTCCTTTGTCTACTTTGTGCTGTGAGTAACCTCTTTCGAATCACTTCAATCTTCTCGGTAGCTAATTGAACCAACTCTTGTCCCAAAATTTGCCTCTCACCAACCTCTGTCCAACACACCGGGGATCTACACTTCCTCCCATACAAAGCCTCATAAGGTGCCATTTGAATGCCAGCATGATAACTATTGTTGTAGGTGAACTCGGCTAGACACAAATCAGAGTCTCAGCTCCCCTTGAAATCCAGAGCACACGCTCTCAGCAAGTCCTCTAGGGTCTGGATTGTTCTCTCTGATTGACCATCAGTTTGAGGGTGATATGCAGTACTAAAACGTAACTGCGTCCCCAAGGCTTCCTGAAAACTACCCCAAAATCGTGAAGTAAATCTGGGATCTCTATCAGAAATGATGGTAACAGGTATTCCATGAAGTTTTACTACTTCCTCCATATATAGTTCAGCAAGCTTGTCCAAGGAGTAGGTCATCTTAATAGGAAGGAAATGGGCTGACTTAGTTAACCGATCCACCACAACCCAAATAGCATCCAACCCCTTCCTTGTCCTGGGTAACCCAGCCACAAAGTCCATGGTCACATGATCCCATTTCCATTCAGGGATAGGGAGTGACTGTAACTTTCCTGCTGGTTTTTGGTGTTCAATTTTGACCTGTTGACACACTAAACATTTGGAAACAAATTCTGCAATATCTCTCTTCATGCCCTGCCACCAATAATTTTGCTTCATGTCTCGGTACATTTTTGTGCTACCTGGGTGTACTGAGAAACGAGAGCGATGAGCCTCGTTTAGCAATTCTTGCTTCAATTGAAAGTCATCAGGGACACACAGCCGACCCTGATATCGAATCACACCATCAATAGTCACATCAAACCCTGGTTTAGAATTTTGAGTTAACTCAAATTTTAAGGTCTGCAACTTAGGATCTTTCAACTGGCACTCTTTAAGTTTCAACACCAGTTCTGACTCTAGGCGCAATTCAGCTAGCAATCCTCGTTGAGTCTCTGTTATAACGGTTAGTTCCATGTCTCCTAAGGTTTCTAAAATCTTCCATCTTCTTACCAATAAATGTGCTGAGTATCCTACCGATTTCCTACTAAGTGCATATGCAACAACATTGGCTTTACCTGGGTGGTAGTTGATTGAGCAATCATAATCCTTGAGGAAATCCAGCCATCTCCTCTGTCTCATATTAAGTTCTTTCTGGGTGAAAAGATATTTCAAGCTCTTATGATCTGTAAAAATTTCAAATGTCTGTCCATAAAGATAATGCCTCCAAATTTTTAGTGCAAAAATGACAGCGGCTAATTCAAGGTCATGAGTGGGATAATTTTTCTCATGGACCTTTAATTTCCTAGAGGCATAGGCTATCACTTTTCCATATTGCATTAGAACGCAACCCAATTCGTTGATGGGAAGCATCACTGTATACCACCAACCCATCACCACCAGAAGGTATGGTCAGCACTGGTGCAGTAGTCAACCTTCTCTTTAATTCTTGAAAACTTTGCTCACAATCCTCAGCCCAATCAAATTTAACATTCTTCTGAGTCAATCGGGTCAGTGGAGTAGCAATCTTGGAAAAACCTTTCACAAATCTTCTATAGTAACCTGCCAATCTAAGGAAGCTCCTTACTTCAGTTACGTTAGTGGGCCTCTTCCAGTCCAACACAGCTTCTATTTTCTTGGGATCCACTGATATACCAGCACCAGAGATCACGTGACCCAAGAAAACCACCTTCGACAACCAAAAGCCACACTTTCCAAGTTTGGCATATAATTTCTCTTATCTCAAGGTTTCCAACACAATTTTGAGATGTTGCTCATGCTCATTATGACTCTTGGAATATATTAGGATGTCATCTATAAAGACAATGACAAATTGATCTAAATACTGCATGAATACCCTATTCATTAAATCCATAAAGACAGCAGGTGCATTGGTCAAGCCGAATGGCATGACAAGAAATTCGTAATGTCCATAGCGAGTTCTGAAGGCCGTTTTTTGGGATGTCCTCCTCCTTAACCTTGAGTTGATGGTAGCCAGATCTTAGGTCAATCTTCGAGTACACTTGGGTACCTTGTAATTGATAAAAAAGATCGTCAATCCGCGGAAGGGGATATTTGTTCTTTACTGTGCTCTGATTTAACTGACGGTAATCTATGCATAATCTCATAGTCCCGTCTTTCTTCTTCACGAAAAGAACTGGTGCACCCCAAGGAGATGCACTAGGGCGTATGTAACCCTTATCTAAGAGCTCTTGCAATTGTTTCTTCAACTCTACTAACTCCACTGGTGCCATTCTATGAGGGGGTTTCGAGATCGAAGCTGCACCGGGCTTGAGGTCTATGTCAAACTCCACCTTTCTGTCAAAAGACAATCCTAATAACTTCTCAAGAAAGACCCCTGGATACTTTCGGACAATAGGAATGTCCTCTAATCGATGTGTACTCAATAGCTCCTCAGAGATAAAAACTAGATACCCCTTGCAACCCTTCATCAGTAGTTGTTGGGTTTGCAGAAAAGACATGATAGGAGAAAAGTTTTCTTACATACCGGAGAAAGTAAAAGTATCTTGTCTAGGTGGTTTGAAAGTTATTACTTTTATCAAATAATCAACATTGACATGATAAGCGGTCAACCAGTCCAAGCCTAAAATGACATCAAAATCCTTAAAATTTAATAGCACTAGATCTATGGTGGGTTCTTAGTTTCCAATGCTAATAACACACTACTTGAATACTTGATCTACAATCATTTTATCGCCAGTAGGTATTCCAACTATCAAAATTGTCTTTAGAGGTTCAGCCTTTCTAGTCAGCTTGATAGCAAAGTGAGGGGCAATAAAAGAATGTGTAAAGCCAGAATCGATCGATATAGAGACAATTCTATTATCGATAAAAATTATACCTCGCACCACAAGAAATAAATCTTAAAACTATGTTATTCTTAAACCTTATGCTCTGATACCATATGTGACGCCCTTGTCGTGTCCGATCTAACCACAACTCAAGTGGACAACATACAAATAAAAGGTTTACAGAATACATAAAATTAAAATTTATTTCATCAATACGAATATAGTTCAGATAACATAACAAAACGTGATCTCACTGAAAATATTCAAGTCTGATAAAGTTTTCCCCTACATAAAAATAGAATAACATGTAAATAAATCAGCTCCAAAGATAGTTGCGCACGTACTTTTTGCTACCGTAGACACCTGTGCCAGGCTGCTACTCTCCTGTGGATAGGAACAATCAAAGAATGAGCCACGAATGCTCAGTAGGAAGTTACCTCCTCCAAACAATAGGAGAGATCAATTTTTGGTGGCAACAATAAAATTAACACAGTGGCAACAACAATAATTCGACGACAAAGGTGATTAGGTAAACTAACATCCACAGCAAGAAATAAATCAACAAGGATATCTTATGGGTGTGGCTGCCTCCCCTACCAAGCAGAGTCATACCACTCTGCACTCCCAACAGCTGATGGAGTGGTGATCCGTAATCACACAGCAGATCACGCTTGATGGAGTGGTGATCCGTAATCACACAGCAGATCACGTCTCCTATCAAGCAGAGTCATACCACTCTGCACTCCCAACCGCTGATGGAGTGGTGATCCGTATTACACAGCAGATCACGTTTGATGGAGTGGTGATCCGTATCACACAGCAGATTACATTTGATGGAGTGGTGATCCGTATCACACAACAGATCACGTTTGATGGAGTGGAGATCCGTATCACACAGCAGATCACATTTGATGGAGTGGTGATCCGTATCACACAGCAGACCACGTTTGAGGGAGTGGTGATCCGTATCACACAGCAGATCACGTTTGATGGAGTGGTGATCCGTATCACACAGCAGATCACGTTTGAGGGAGTGGTGATCCGTAATCACACAGCAGATCACGTCCCCTATAACTCCGCCATCAAGATAAATAATTTCCATCAATTCCACCTTATGAACCTCCCCCCTTACAACTCCGCCATCAAGATAAATAATTTCCATCAATTCCACCTTATGAACCTCCAATTTATCATGTTATTATCAACAGCCATTGATCCAGCGATTCATCACCCAAGTCCTTAATAATTCCACATTTAATCCTTAAGTCTAATTTAAACCAATTCCAAAACCAGAATCTAAACCAAAATCGATTCTGAGCCCCACCTAAACCAAAGCCAACTTTAAACGAAACCAAAACCTAAACCAACTTTTAACTAAACCAAACCGAAACCAACTTTCGGATTAAACCAAAACCATAATCAACTTTAAGTTAAATCTTAATTAAACTAATCCTTCTTCCTCCTCAAAACCCTAACCCTAATTCTACTGCCGCCGCCGCCGCCAGGCCATCCCACCGTCACGCCGCCCCGCTGCCACGCCGCCACGCCGCCACGCCGCACGCCGATTTCTCCGCTGGGCCGTGGCTGCCGCCAGACCACCGTCTCCGGCGTCGCCAGACCCGCGTTGCCCCGCGCCTCTGGCCGACTCCGGCCTGTGCAGTCGTGCGCACGCCACCGGCCGCTCCCGACGCCGTATCACGCGCCAGCACTGCGTCGACACCGGGTCCGTGCTGCCTGCGCACGACGCCCGCACGCATCAGCGCCGCACGCCGCCGCACCGCACGCCGCCGCCTCCGCTGCCGGCCGCCGGAGCACAGCGGACGATCGGGGAAGAAGATGGGAATTTTGCAATTTAGCCCTCTAATCTTTCTATTCTCAAAACATGCCATAGATTGGTATAACACAGACATATCTATTATCTACTCAGTTTTACTTAGATCTAGGTTATCATCATCCTCCTAAATATCATGAGAGTTACTAAGTTTATCGATTATTTAACATGAATTTGTCTCAGGCATAACGGCAAAGAGAAACGGATGAAAGTAACACCACCTAGTTCGAATAGAAGTAAGGAGAAAACAAATGAAAATAACTTAACCTACTTCGAATAGAGGTAAAGAGAAACAAATGAAAGTAACTTAACCTACTTCGAATAGAGGTAAAGAGAAACAAATGAAAATAACTTAACCTACTTCGAATAGAGGTAAAGAGAAACAAATGAAAGTAACTTAACCTACTTCGAATCTCGATAACAATCGTCCCAAATCTTCTTGCCACTCCGTAAGCCTCCCCAACGATTGTCCCTTGACTCTCTCTATTCGTTCGGATTTAGTGGGTGGTTGCTACCTATAAATAGAGGCGGTTATTGGGTTGTGGGTTGTGGACCCGAGTAATGGGCCGTTATGGAGTGACGGGTGGTTACACGTGGAATGAAGAATGTTGTGTTCACATTGCCAAAATGTATGAATTCGATGAGTTATTGCTTACTTTCTTTGGATCTGTTGGTTGGAAATATTGATGGCTATTTGTGGATGTAGAGGGGTGTGTTGTCTCCCACCAAACTGAAGATGAAACTGTTGGGAGCTCAGGCATGTAAGAATAAGGAAGAGGGGAGAAGTAATTCTGCGAGGACGTTACCTTCAAGGATCAAGGAGATGAAGTTTGCAAAGAACAGCTTGTTAGCTGGTGATCTTGATCAGCAAGGTCAGTAATGGTCAACTCGAATCCGAACATTTGCTGTATCATATGCTAATCTTGATTTCCTTCATGAATGCACAATGATGAGCTGCAAACGTCTTGCAGATTTGGGTTTGAAGGTGAACTTGACAGCAAACAGTCTAAGCAGCCAGCTTTCCTCAAGTGGTGTGGTGGTCTCAAGTATTTCTAGGAATGTTTCTGTGAGAAATTTTGATGATGGTAATGGTTATGACAGTGGCCATGAGAATGGCAGCAGTTCTGGCTTTGAATTCCATTGGGGGCAGCAGCAATCTGTGGTCGGACCCCACAATCAGCATGTTCCATCCAAATGGAATGAGGCAGAGGAGTGGGTAGTAAACAGGCAGATGGCAAATCCAAATGTGTTGAAGAGGTCGAGTTCTCAGAATCACGGGAGCCATCAAATGTTGCCAAGTTGGCTGAGGGCTGCTCCTGTTATTGCAGAGCAAAAACACAATGTTACCCAAGCAGTGGATATTAAAGGATGGTGGAGAAATTTCCCTCAGTTCCTTATTACTTGCGTTCCAATTCAGAGTCTGCAACTGAAACTAGTGGATTTAGTGCTGCTTATGGAGATTCCAGCAATCTTCAAAGAGGAACAAATCATAATGAATCATCTGTGATTAAAAAGCCTGTAGCTGAACCAACAGTTATCATCAGCTTACCACATATCCACTAATTTTTTATTTGATTTATTTGGTCCTGAGATCCACAAATTAAACTTAATTTGCACAGTGGCTGTCAGATAGCACAAGCACAATTTTGCAGGAGAGTTGGGAAATAAAGATTCTATTTTTTTGATGTATAATTTTGTAAAAACATTTTTTAGGAACTCGTATATTTGCTTCTGATCTACTTTTTTGCTTCTTAGAGGAAATGTTTCTTTATTTGGTTTTGTGTTTGATTTCACATTGCTTATGACCATGCTCTTTGTTCATAAAGCATCTGTGGTAACTCATCTCCTGAGTTTCATCTAGCTGCTCTTGTTATGCAGTGTCTCCTGCAGTTCAGTCAGTGTCAATGAGAGATATTGGAACAGAAATGACTCCCATTCCAAGCCAGGAACCCTCGAGGACGGGAACTCCTTATGAAGCCACAACACCAATTCGAAGCCCCAATTCCACAAGGCCATCTACTCCGAAAAAAGGAGAACCCGCGCTTTCATCCCAAGAGGCTAGTGTAAAACATGAATTAAATGCCCGGAAAAATGGTTCAAGAATTGAATTATCTGAGAGAGAATTGCTGCTCTTGGCATACAGCTGGGCAAGATGAACATTGCCTCCTGGGCTAGCAATGGAGAAATGGAGCATCCTTCTCCATCTCCTGTAAATACTGATGCAAATCAACTTGTGAAAATGGAATACGAGACCTGTGCAGCTGCATGGGAAGAAGCTGAGAGGTCCAAGCATGTAGCCAGGTACTGAATTCTTTTTGTGCAGGTCTTATCAGATTCTGCTGTTAAATTAGATATTAAGTTGATCCTGCAATTTGGTTAATTTCATATAGTTCAGAGTATCATGAGTAAGATGATATATGGGAACTTTAAGATACGTATGCAGCTCTCTCTAAAGAAAGTTTGTCAAGAAAAGTACAGGCCTTCAGATGGTGCATTAGTTCTTGACTTGCCTGAGTTCGTAGAAATATTTAAACTAAGATTGAATCATTTGAACAGTACAGTGTTTTGGTTTTGGTGTCGATGTCAAAACAGACTTAATTGAGTTAGATATAGTTGCATAAAATTGTTATGGAGTAGTAAAAAATAACTCAACAAAATCACTATACTATGTTAACTGTCTGGCATTTCAATAATTGCATGCACCACTTTTATTCCTCTCTCTTTCTAGCCAATTATGATTCTATTTGCAGATATAAACGTGATGAAGTTAATATTCAAGCACGGGAGAATCATCAAAAAGCAAAATTTGAGGCTGAAATGAAGAAAATTGAGGTACTGATTTTTGTTTTGTTGCTTTGTTATTTCATCAGCTAGGGATCAATCTATTACTCAGTAACTTGATGGACCTACTGAAACAAATAAAATTGAGTAAATTCTAATGAACTAACTTTCACAAGCTCTAGTCTGAGCCAGAAGCAATAAGTTTTGATGCTTAAATATGAACCCCCAAACCAAAAAACAATGGTCAATAATATATTGAAAGCTTTTGACATAGAATCATTATTGGCAATGACTATCCAACAGTGATAATGGCTCAAAATTATATGTGCAACAAAATTTGACAAGGTAAATGTGCATTAGATAAAACTGTGAACAACTTCGAAGTCCTCTAATAGGATTAAAATACCCCTCATGATGAAATGGCCACATCAATCTTCTTGGATTGCCAAACTCATTCACATATGTCTCTCATTCTGATCAGCGCTGATTAATGACATATTTTTCCAATCAAAACGCAAAGTAGAGAGGCAGTTTGGTAGAAAACAACTATAAGTGTGAGGTGTGTTTGCCAAAAATTCTACATTTTTTAAGCCCTTGAACTATTTTGTCTAGTTCACAGGGTTCATATCTGATGACTATAAGAACACATCCAATTTTCTTCAAAATATCCTTTGCTTCCTATTGATTTCAGGCTGAAGCAGAGCAAATGAAAGCCCATGTGAAAGAGAAGATGTTAGAGAAGCTGGCAATAATGCAACGACGAGTCAAAGAAAAACAAGCTACAGCAGCAGCCAGGATTAACCGAGAAGCTGCAAGGACAGCTCAACAAGCCGAGTCTATCTGTCAGACGGATCAAATTCCTGCATCCGGTCTTCTAAATTGTAGCTGTTTGTTCTGAACTCTCATTGTTTGACAGAATCAGTGATATTTAAATGAAGAATGTATGTGAATGGTGTGTAAAAATGTAAAATATTAAGCTCATTTGCGCAATCATGCATATTGGCAATAGTGAATCTTTTGCATGTGTGATACATTGTTTCTTGATAGATTGAAGGGTTTTCAGCAGTTGATAGCAGTTGTGTTGTCCTCTGTTGGGAGACAGAAATCTTATGTTTTAATGGCATTGATCTGATTAAGTAGATTATTATTTCAGTTTTTGAGGTTTTTTCAAATAACACTACATGTTTATAGATTTTTCCAAAGCAGTCATCATTTTCAATATTTGTAAATAAACCTGAATATTTTGTTATTTCTGCAGAAACATCTTCTCCTAACATTCATCTACCTTGCTCTTTATTCGTAAGTTTGGCAAATGATCATATCAATCTCGGGTAGGATTTGGATTAGCTTGCGAACGTTGCCAAAAATTGTGTTTTTTTTTTTTTTTTTTTTTGTCAAATCGCTTGTGCTTGACACGTGCTGCAGTCTCATGTATCACGCGAAATCGAGAAAGCGACCTTTGCTGTTTAAATTGGCGTCAAATTTATGACACTTCAGAGACCCTGTGCATGTGATGCATGTAAAAAATATCATTTTCACCGCGCCAAACTGATGCACCGTGCACCAGTTGTCGGCAACAAGAACGCGAGAGTAATATTGACCGAAATGGAGGGCTCAGTCGTAAAGAGCCCAACATACAGTTATGTACGACATTTTGCAAGAAACCACCTGCTGTTGTGGTTTATTGCTAACAGTCCACTGTTACCCCCATCCAAGAAGGCAATTATAGGTCGTTTCTCACAAATGCCGGAAGAACAGGGACTCTTCTGCAAAACATCAGCCTTCGAAATTGCACCCTCCCATAAACCATCTATTTCGAAGAACAATTATTAAAAAGTACTGTTGCACCAACTTCTTGGCTGAAATTTTTTTTGGCAATTTACAACACAATCCCCAATAAACTCTTGATTTATAAATTTTCTTTTTGCGTATATGCCCTTAAAAATACTAAATTAGCGACAAGATCCTTCTAAACTTTTTAATTACTTCCATATTCCTTTAAACAACGTTTTTTACATTTATGTCCTTAAAACCAGATTAACCCTTATTTTCCTGATAAAAATAATGTAAAATTACTACAGTAGATTTTCATATAACTAAATTTGACCCTTTTAAGAATATATACGCAAATTTGTTTTGGCCATTTTATACCCTCTATTAGAAAAATAAGTATAATTCTAATTTAAGAGGTATGTGCATAAAAAAAAAAGTTTAGAAAATATCAATACAATTAAAAAGGTTAGAGGAATATACATGCTAATTCAGTATTTTCAGGGGTATACCGGCAAAAATCCCTAAAAAGAAATTACTTTCCTATAACCACAAGTTTAAGAGAACTTTGCAAACAGCCTCCTACATTCTGCAGTATTTGTAAAACAGTTCACCAGGAAGAGTAAGTGGGTTTCCAATGCAAAACAGCCCCCCATATTCCATTCCGTTTATAACATTGCAAACAATTAGGGTACCAACTACCAAGCAAAGCAAATGGAGGGCCAAGAAAGCAACTTTTTCACAATGTTGCGCAAACAAACCACTGTTGTTAGCTTCAGTTATAACACACAAACAGAGGGGTTTTTTGCAATTAACTGCAAAATAGACAATGTAGGGGGTTATTTACAAAAACTCTAAAAGAAGACAATCCCAGCGAACTTTAGAGCTAGCTCCATCAGAAGTGGAATCGCAGTCGATAAAGAGCACAAGTGGTCAAGAAAGAAAAGCATAGATCTGCAAAAGAATTCTGGGCCCATTCAAAGATATGAATACCATGAAGAAAATCCAGAAAAATGAATGGAAGGAGAGCCGCCACGAAAAGGCAACGGTATCTTTAACAGGTGGGGATGCATAATGACCACATGCTTAGCACTTTCAGAGCAATCTCAGCCTGCAGTCAACCAAGCGCACAGCCTTCATCACCGCTTTAAAGTATATCAATGCCAAACTCGTGGTTTTTTTGCAAGACAGATGGCAAAGTGTGGATGCAAAGAAAAGGATGTGCAGAAATGGATAGGAGCAATGCTGAGGACCCTACTGAAGACCAAAAGAAGGAAGTGAAGCTTTCATGCTTGAATGAGAGTGGAAATCCTTTCAGTGTCCGAGAAAGTGACAAAGATCATCGGATGGGCATCTGGAACAACATTGAATGTGGTCCGCAATTGACACAAATATTTGTTAAATTGAAATGGCATTGATTAACAGCAGATTTAGTTTGCTAAAAGTACATGGCAGTATGTATGATATATCTATATATAGAGGTAGGGATGTTACATAATACGGTAATTAAAGAAACAGAACTTCAAGACTTACTGTGTGAGCTTTTTCAGCCTTTGTCAGTAGTCGAGAGACCCTGCAGACGGGATCCCAGTGTCTAGATTCCTAGAGTCTTGCCGGTAATCATCGCAGCTACTACTCGAGAGCCTTTTGAGTGGGGCAAAGTTGAGGAGGTCGACGCCTGGTTTTCCCATTTGCTGCACTTCCAGGGGCGAGAGTATCTTTATACAGGACACGTTGTTTACAAACTCCCTGGATGAGGCATAATTAAGAAAATAAATGTCATCTAAATGCAGGATGAAGGCAATGCAAAATTTCCAAGTAGAAGTCTGCAGAACATGTAGATTTTAGCATAAGAGTCACATCAAAATAGAATTTTGAAGTGCAGAAAACGTACTGCCAAGGGTCATCTCCCAGGAGAAGAATATCATTCTCCTGGTCGACAAATACAAGCTGCCAGCCTGATCTCAAAGGGTCCTCCAATTGGCATTCAAGGCCAAATAGACGTCCGAGCTCACTACGCAGCTCATCATAGCTGCTGAATCTGGTGATATCCAGAGACCTCCCAAAGGACCCTGATTTATATACCTGACAAAAAGCAGAAATCTATCAATTATCACAGGGTTTCACCAAATGCCAGAATAATCTATAAAATTTTCACTGATATCATGCTGGGAAGATTCTTTTCTGGAGCAACTAAATATTGAGTTCCGTGACATAGATGTCTCAATCCATGAGGCAAATACATGGTCACTCTGGGATATAGACCAATATTGGTGCAAATTACTACTAAGCAGAAAAACATCTGGATAACAGAACGAGCCAAAAATTTCTTTTAATACTAATTTTTCTCATGGCTTCATTTGCTTGGGTAGACCCACCCTAATTTAGGAGGTAATATTCTTCGGTTGCTTCTGATACAGGTGCAGGAATGTTGCACAGAAAACAGATTACAATTACATAACTGATTCCTTTTGAGTCTATACTACATCACAAATGCTTCAACAAACACAAGTCACACAATGCCTTCTCAAGAAAATGAAAAACTAGTGATTAAAAAAAAGGATTCAGAAAAACAAGCCAAAACCAGCTTTTATACACAAGGGAGGAAACTGCTGACCTTGACAAAGGTATGAGGACTTCCTTGGCCCACATTGTTCTTGGAAGACTGCAGAAGTGCTGAATCATCTAAGCAATTGGAACTTAGCGTCTGATTCAGAGGGAAAGTAGTATCTGCGGAACTCAGAAAGTCTGCAGCAGCATATGATGCAATTGTTGAATCAAGCACGGTGCCCACACTCCTGAGGCCTGAGATGCCATTCTGCATCATAAGCGGGGTGTCTGTATTCACACTAAACAGCTGATGACTTTGGGGATCTGTGGTACCCTCTTGTTCTAGTGAGGTTCCTCTTCCAAGAAATGATGGCACTGTGATGGGATTGTGGGGAATGTCTGTTGACTGCAGATTTCCCAATTGTCCTAATTGAGCTCCAGAAGGGACCATGGACTCAATTGCAACCCTCTTGGATGGCCATGTACCAGAAGTCATCAGTGGATTAGTTCTTGCCAAACTAAGAAGGTTTGAAGTTTCTTCTGCAGATAAAGACTGCAAAATACTATGGAGGGGGGAAACACCAGAAGCTGGCACAGTGTTTCCATTAGAGTCTGCAAAGTTCTGATGCTCGGATAATGAAGAAATTGCTTCTATTGATGAAGGCTGAGGTTGCGAGGCAGCAAGAAGCTGGGACATGGCAGACGTTACATTAGGATTTTGCTGATGAATGGACAAGTGCTTTTGTTGCTGCATGTGTTGCTGTGGTATTTGCTGATGCTGAAGTTGTTCATGCTGCTTCTGAGGTATTGTTGGTGTTTGCTGTTGCTGTTGAACACTAAAAGAGTTGCATTGCTGCAGTTGAGTTTGAAGGAATTGAGATTGAGTCTGATTCTGACCCTGGTTTCCTTGAATGATTGGAAGTATGTTTTGCTGAGATTGAGAATGAACTTGCTGAAGAACCTGACTTGGCAGCATAGGAGAGCTGGAAGACATGTTATGGGGATACTGGAATTGCAGAATTGCTGGATTTGCATGTTTTGATTGATCAAGACCCCTCATCTCCTGAAGTGCAGCAGCAGCCATTGCTTGGTACATGTCAGGTTGTGGGCCAGGATATCCAATGTCAAGCTTCGGCTGCATCCAAGGAGATAATCCAATTCCCTGAAAGTTCAGTGATTGAAAACCTCGGTCTCCACCATCACGAAGCCACATAAGAGGAGAATTCAGACCAATGTCTTCATCCTTTAAACCTGCATAAACGCATAGGAACTCAGTTGAGGAACAACTTAAAGAGAAAAGGCAGAAGACAGTTCACACCATTCATTCCATATGGAATCATCAGGAATGTACCATGGAGAGAAGGCAATCCCGATGGCCATGGGCGCTTAAGTCTGAGAGGGAAGGGAGATGGATACATGGGGAATGTTGTCAGAGGCTCAATCTCCCAAAGAGATACCCGTGGTTGTCGCTCTCCAGCGGTTGACTCATCCCAGCCAACCTACACCAAAACCAGAATGCACAATAATTGCCAGAACCTAAATGTTTGTGAGTTGTAGCTGATACTATTCCAACTTCCAAGCAAATATTCTCATAGAAATGCTACAAAACCTCACGGAGGACTACATATTCACAATTTCACTGCTCCCTAATACCAGGAAAGCACTTTTTCTGTAAGTACCTTAACGGAGCGCCAATGTGAATTTGGCCACCTGACAGGATCTAGATCACTTATTCCTGTTATTGTGCCCATGTATCTGGAGATGTATTGGGTCGTCAGTTTTAATACAAGGATATAACTGTAGCTTGTTGAAAACTTATGCTACAAAGGGATATCACATATTATAGATGAAGTTAATACGGAACAATATGACTAGACATCTAAAGACTAAAATAAGAGAGATACACAATGCATCTACTTAAGCAGATTCATGGTCCTATCCTAATACCAATTACAAGAACAAGTTAATGAATGCAAAACTACCTCCGGACACTTGACTCTTCTGTCTCAAAAAGCATTCTGAAACGCATGCCCACTGATACACGGGTATGGTAGACAGCCTTTGCATATTTGGCCAGTGGGATGACAAATTCCGATGGACTTGCCCTGAAAGCAAAGGATATACACCCAATGATGTTCCACATTTCTGAGATATTCAAAGATGCAAAGATTGCATAGGATAGTAGCAAATGACCTTGGGTTATAAAAGATGGTGAACCGACTATTGGTAGCAGCTGCATGAGCTGCGGCAGCAAGAAGGCCTATGTGCATACTGTCACTTGATAATACTGATGAAGGCATGACTGTCTGTGGTCGGGTAGCACGTCGGATGCCCAAGAGCAACTGATTATTATCATTCCTGAAAGAAATACATTTGACATTCAGGAATGCAAACCAACACATTCAACATAATGTTTGAAAGAAGATGCAGTAAAAACAAGGTTAGGAATAGTCCTACCATATAAAAAGGACAGAGTCCCCAGCAACAAGTCTCTTTGCACTAACAAACACACTCCATCCTGTTGTAAGAAGATGTCTCTTTGGCTGACCTGCATTGCAACATACACACTATTACATTCACGCCATACCCCTAGTCAATTCATGTGCCATATGTATGAAAAAAATATAAGCATAATAATTTTGTAAAATTGAGTCTAAGAAATGGAACTGCAGCAAGCACATTTCCATTGTAACAGGGTATCCAGAAAAACCCACTAGGGATCAAGCTGAGTTTCCTAGTTTACTCCAAAAAATACAGAAAAGGGAAGATCAATATAACTTCCCTCAGCCATATCCTATTGATTTCACAAGATTTAAGTATCTTCCAGGTGTTACTCTAATCATTTTTAATAAATAGCGCACTTCCGCTTCCCTTCAAAAACATTAAAAAAAGCCATATTCTGCTTTTGGCAAATGCATATAGTGTATTAACCTAATTCTTCAAACACAATTCTAATAGCAAGTCTTAATATGTTGAATCTACAGATCCTCAATATATGCAAAAGATGAGCTAAATGATCCAAAGGGGAATGCAAGAACATGTTTGTGGAAAATGAACCCAGAACTGCATGTAGTGCTCAAACAACCAAAAAAGCCTTTTATCATCCTGCACAGCTGTTCTAGCTTAAGTGAGTTACTCTAATATGGTAGAGCAATAGGATGGATGTGCTAACTGGATTTCAGCTACCTAATTTCCCAGTATGCAAGATGAAAGAATTTTCATAGAATGCTAATACATAGTCTACTTTCCCTTTACATTCTTGTTAAGCCCTATGGAAATGCATTACTTCCCAAAATAGATGATACGTACCACGGAAAATATGACGGAATTTCCACTCATTACCATGAAGATCCCTTGCAACTAACTCTTGTGCAGGGGGCTGCTGGGAAAAATCCTGCAAGTGAACCATTGGGAAATAATAAGTCAAAATCATTATTAACTTTCAAAGAGACTAATAATAAAACAAAGTTAGTAGGCTACAACTCACAATGCTGAAGACCTACCAGTGGAGGGAAGACTTTCTCAGCAGCTCGACGCGGAACGGAGAATCCACCATGTGTACTGGTATCACTGGCAGTCAGAGTCTTGCAGAAATAATTGGTTGGCTGTTTGCTGGGTGTACCCAACTCAGCAGGTAGGAACGGATCCTTTTGCTCTTGCTTTATATTTGCATGTTGGAGGAAACATTTATAAACAGCAAAGTCACTAAAACATAATAAAGAGGAGGTCCAAACCAAATGAGAATTGTTTCTTACCAGACTTAATGGTTGCAATGTCATCTGAGCATAAACTTCATCAGTGTCCACATCTGCCTGAGTAATGGATTTCGAACACATGTACCAACATTTGTCAGGAGATTCCTAAGGCACAGGAACTCGATCAACCAATGAAGTTAACTTACATGCATAGTTACATCATGAAGCTGACATATTAGCTGCGGGGACAAGCTAGGGTAATTAGGAATATGGGTCTCAACTTCCTTGTTGGTTGTTGCAGCCACCTGCAGCAGTCATAAATATTGAAATACTTGACTACCAGTTAGAGTAATTAAAAAAAGAAACACCAGGGAAGACTGCATAGCTAAGCCAAGATGCAGCATTTCTTGCAAAATAATGTTTGCAAACTTAATTATAGGAGCTTTAAATGTTAAAAATGGAAAATATACAAGCACATCTAGATGTACATGCAATAACCCAAGCATGTACTAAACTGGGAGAGTGGAGAAAATAAAAAAAAAAAACACAAAATGAACAAGGCTTATCACAGAAGAAAAGCAAAGGATTTTAAACGAAAAATTACTGGACTTCTACTTATCCTTAGGCATAAATTGAACAGGGAAAACTGAATTTCACATAGTCACCAACCTGTTCGCTGTGGCCTTGTGGAAAGTACACCACACGACTTCCAACAGGAGGCAATGATACCAGCGGTCCAGCACATGCATGCCATAGTTCTGAATTCAGAGACTTCTGCTCGCCTGTGGCACAGAGAACATGTAAGATAGAGAACATAGATAGCAAAGTCAAGCAAAGGACATGCATTTGTTTTATCCCTGTTCTTCCGGTTTGATGAGGTTAAGGGAACCAAGACTCGTACAAAGAGCTGCTTAAGGCTCTAACAGACAGGAAAAACAGCAAATACCATCTTTAATCGCCTTGGAAGAGAATTTCTCAAAAAAAAAAAAAAAAAAAACTTCCAAAGGCTCTGAAAACCATGAAAAATCTGAAAGCACAGACTCACATTTGATGACATAAACAGTTGCAAAAAAAACATAAGAGCAATAACTGCATCGTCACGGCCAGGCAAAAGAACTATTTCTATATCAAAGTCTGCATTTTTGCCAAAAAGGGGTTACGAGCCTCATGCTAAACAATCTAAAAGAAACTAAAAGTTCTCCACCACTCATCAACCTCAGATATCTCAGATCGAGAAGTAAAGCATCTATGCGAACCATCATCAAAATGAGAAGAAAAAAATTTCTTGCTCCAGAACTCCATACTTATAAGAAAATCCAAAAAATTAATTTGAATTTTCATCTCTGCAAAAAGTATAAGAGAAAACAAAAGGCAAAAAAAAATCCACAGAAGCATCACCTTCTGGTGTCTGATGACAAGGGCTGGGTGATGAAAGTCTCATCATCACAAACTGGGAACACTCCAGAGGAGAACAAATCAAACTAGAATTCCAAAAAACACCCCTTTCCCTCACCTAATTGACAAAAACCTTCAAAAACAGACACCTCATGTGACGAAGAACCGTCCTTTCCCTTCCCTACCGAGGAACGCTACCATAACTGCACCAAAATCTCTTCTTTCCCCAAAACCCCACCATCAGAATCCGAACTTTCGCCCACTCGGGCTTTCTCCACCCTTCAATTCACCCAAAAGAGACAGTTTCGCTAAAAAAGGAGCTCGATTTCAGCAGAAATAGCTTAGAGCTCCAACCAGAAAGCCCATCAAAGAACAAACACAAAGACAGCTCCTTTACTGGACCTTAAACCCCAGAAGTGATCCGGATCTCCGGCCCCGACACTCCGAGCAGATCGATTCACGCTCCGGCGAGGAATTCAGGGGATATCTCGATGAGCGGATCGAAATACAGAGAGAGAGAAAGAGGTGTCTTCTAGAGAGAGAAACATAGGAGGGAGAGACTTGCGCTGGTTTTTTATCTTATTTTTTCACTTCGGAGGGAGGAAGGAGTAGAGGGGACGTTGTGCATTTACGGATGAGTCCTCAACATTTACATTATTTACGACAATTGCCTTCGATGGGGCCAACGCTGCTGCTTATCAGTTTCGTGGACATAAATGCCCTTCGTCTCTACGGTCGCAGAGTTCGTTTTTTGTGGGCACGAATCTTAATGCACAAATCTAATAATTAATTGTGGGTCCAAGCAGTCGACCGTCAACCTGACGAATGAATCGACCCACTTCCAACTTTTGAGCAAAGCCAAGGCAAATAAGTGTGGTTGATGAATTCTCCAAATTGCCCTTCCTGAAACAATCAATTTAGGGTTCATCAAGCATGTTAAGTAGTCACTAACACTAAACAAACCATTGTTTAATCACAATATCTTTATTAAAAAAGCTACTATCAAGGTTTAAAAACTTTCAACACAGACTAAATAAAAGTGATTGAAAGTAAAGTTATTTTTATTTACTTTTATTATTCGGTTATATAGGAGTATTTTTTTTTTAAGTAAATTTAATTTCAACTACTTCTGAACTTAAAGCGCAAAATGAATTAAATTTTAATTTCATTTTCTTGTGTTTTTAAACATCTAATAATATTTTGAGTGATAATAATGTTAATGATTTCATAGTAATATTAATTTAAATTTTTTGTTAATTATTTTTAAAAATCAACAATATTTTTATATATTAATATTTATATTGTAGAAATATACTTTCGTTCAATCAAAATGATAAAAATAAAATATATTCAATCACTTTTAAAAATAAATTAGAAGTTGGAAAACAATTGACTCGTACTTTTGTTCACTTGTGAATAATTAAATAAATTGTTTAAATTTTTTACTGTTTATTCGATGAAATTATGATCATAAATACACTGTCGAAGAAGAATGAAATATAAAACTATGAAAAAAAAAAATCGCCTATTAGATAATCGTGTTCTTTTTTATATAACGAGGCAGAATTATTAGGAGAAATTTAATTAGACGGCTAATTATAAGGGATAAGAAAAGATTAAAAACTTTTACCTTATTGTAATGAGCTTTTTACCGTACGAAATCACCAGCAGGGGTTTCGCCTTTTTCTTTCCAATCATGTAAAGAGGACGAGGGAGCACATGCATGCACGATGCCGCGTAATGATCAAAGTCCTTTCAAAAGGGAAATATCACATTCTTTTGTTGTCTTCGACCTTCATGCGCGAGAATAGAAAGTTAGGGGGTTTTTTTATTTTTCACTCTGTGATAAAAAAAAAATTTTAAAAATTAAAAAATTAAAAAATGTAAACAAAACAAACATGTTGAAAAATTTGTTTTGCGGATGAAAAATGTAAGCTCTGTGGTCCAATCTATAGCCGAGTATGGACCATGATTGATTGAACTTAATTGATTTGTATCATCAATCAGTCAAAATTTGAACTCAAGGAGAATATCATTAATGTTATGATATCAAAATTTCATATAAAATTCAGATGTAAATAAGGATTAGATTCATTAACTATATTGATTCGATTCAATATTTTTTTCGAACTCTTCCGACAAATAATTAAAACACAGGTAAAATCTTTTTTTGTGAACAATGTTGTAAATTTTAACATTATATTGCGTGCGATTAATTAAAATTATTCGGATAATTTGAAATTTTATTTATTATTATATTAATCTGATTTAATATTTTTTTTTTTTTAACTTACATGGAGTTAGAACTCCACCGATTTGGATGCGAAAACCAAGTTTGTCATCAAAGGAAAAAAAACCTAACATACTAAGTTCAATAGCATCATCAATCTCTTTCAATCTGAACAGAAAAACCTCTTGCAAAAAAATAAATGGAAAAAGAAGTTGACACAGAAGCTCACTTCAAGATACTACTTTTGGGAATTAGGATCGCGTCTAGTCTCGCAATCAAAGCTTATTACTTTGTTGAGCTACAGCATCAAATGAGGTTGGGAAAGCAATGCGCCCTTGGCTTCCCCAGAGCTTTTCTTCTTCGCAAGACATCTGTTTGTGCGCATTCTTAATTGCGCGTTTGCCCCCCTCGTGATCTGTTCTCTGAAAAGTAATTACTCATCGGCGATTAGATTTCGGTCACATTGTTTTAATTAACATTAATGTTCGTTAATTAATTTTATGGGTCCGGTTCGCGAGTTCCCTCACTTCCCGACTTCCGAGCCTCTTCCTTTTTTTTTTTTTTCTCTCGCTTCGGAAGTCGTGAAATTTGGGGTACACAACCAGAGCGAACACAGCTCACCAGGCTTCCCACACGTGGGCCCTACCGGCCTTAAGACTCGTAGTTGGAGATGACTTGCTGTTCTAGATTTGCGCGTGAGATCCGCATTTCTTCCTTACAATTTTTTACTATTTTAGCGTTACGAAGAATGATAATTTATCTCGACGATTTCAGTGAATTTAGACTTGTGATCAAATCGGGTCCGAAGCACAATTCGAATTGCAATGGAGATTCGGAACTAATTACTTTATTTCGCAATTATTAAATACGAAAATTGTCTTTTAAAAAAAATGGTTAAAATTTAAATTCATTTATTTTTTTTGCGGTAAATGTGGAGCACGTTCAGCACAATATATGTACCAAAAAAAAAAAAATGCTTATTACAAAAATGCTCGCTGAAATAAGTCGGTCAAATAAACTCGACTAATAGAGATCAAGTTATCCAGCATTTAATTGCAAATTTTGAGATAAAAATATTCGGATTATCTGATTACATTGACATCCTTTGCACCAAATCTTTCCCAAAATGGTCATATGCCACTGTAATTCGTAATATATTTTTTTTTATTTCAAATCATAAGGGATTTCCACATAAAGCATCGCCTGCAAACAAAGAAAAAAGATAATCTTGCTTCAAAGAAGAAAATCATTCATAAACAAATTAAAAAAGTTTAAATAGTGCACACCTTGTCATGGTTATAAAAATAATTGTCAGAAATGATGGCCGTATCAGAGTCAATCGCCACATCTGTTAATCCGTCAAGACAGTTACATAAAAGCTTGATGTTTGAACCATGATGTGAATGACAGCTCCAACAATCATCAATTTGATTTCCAGTACCACATCGTGTGATGCATTCATCAAATTGGCCTCATTGTTGTTGCCATAAGAATGTGAACAATGTAGCAATAATCACTGTTGTTGCCATAAGAATGTAAACTGTGTAGCAATATATCAAACTGCAATGAAATCCGTAAGAGAATTGTTGTTGCATTCATCAAATTTTTAAGGCAAAATGCAATAGTTCGGATCAAAGAAACATAACAATCCACAAACAACCACATTGATATGCCATTCTTTTGTTCGGCATCTTATAAATTTCTGCCAAATATGATAACAAAAATGTGCCCTTAAACCTATAGCATAAGTATAGGTGCCCACCAGCTTCATATTTGGGCATCTCATTTGAAGCAATGTGCCACGCCTATTTGAGCAATGCCTTGTGCAGTCAAAAGGAAAAAAAAATTCAATCAGTAGTTGTACAAAAAGTCAGTGTGATCCTTCGCTTCCAATTATTTATGGGGAGCAAAAAGGAGAAAAAGATGGTAATAGAAAGAATATTAGGACACAAAATCTAAATGGTACATCAAGACATGATCCGCACAATCAATGAATCAACCCTAAGTATCTCCTGATTCTTCACCAAAACAAGAGGGTATTTATTTCACTTTGTTCTTGTGAGGACTCTGTGTATAAGATCCACAAGAACTCTTCTGGACATCTGAACATCCTCATCGTTGCTCTCAGGAAGAGCACCAATTGCTTCAATGGCACGATCAGCATGTTCAGCACCTAGTTCTCTACTCCTTTCAATTCCCCTACTCCTTCCAAGGTAGTCTAGGGCCTGTAGTTTATGAGATCAAAAAATGGGGAAAAAATGTTATTTCCTTGGGCTTTTCATGCTCCTGACAAGATCAAAATGGAGTAAGAAAAATAACTTTTCAAGTAACAAGCTTCAACAGGATATACACATAGTTCCGTTAGATGAAAAAGAAGGATAATAAACAAATACTTACGAGATCAACATCTTCTGGGTCGTTGAAGCCCCGATCAACAAGTTCACGCAATTGGGGGTACTCTTCCATTGCAAATAAAATAGGAGCTGTGATGATTCCCTGATAGATGGAAGATATCAGTACTGCAATTGGAGATGGAGTGTTTGATTCCTTTATATACAGCACATGCTAACAGTAAGAAATAAAATTTACAAGAATATGGAGAAAATCTCAATGTAGAAGCACACCAAAAAAAAGGACATCACAAAATTCAAGTGGAAGAAGATAGACAACCATTTCTAACATCCTGCCCATCTTTGAAAATTCATGCTACCAAATGACTGATTCGAATTTAAGAAGCTCAAACATTCCTAGCAGAGAGTTCTTCCCATAAATGCTATTGCTGGCACATGGTATGCCAATTTACAGAGCACAGATCAGCTAAAAGTGAAAACAATTGGATGCGTGAATAGGTAGTTGGTATCTCGGTGCTCTCAAACACTAATTTACTAGGATACTCAAAAAGCTGCTTCCAGTCATCTAGTCTCCTTTAAGCAAGTAATTTACTAACAACAAGCCATTAAGATTGTCTGTGAAATGTCTCATCAAAAGTTTCACTATTTTCCAGTTAAAAGGCTAAGGTACGAAGAGAATCAAAAGCTAAACCATTCATTTAATGACATAGCGAACTAGATACATTACATGGCGAATGTCGGACAAAGAGCCCTTCCCAAGCGAACTCGATGTACCAGTGAAATCAAGAACATCAACGATCAATTGATAAGCTAACCCCTGAAATGAATCAAAACATATTACCAGTTCACTGGGAACAGTAATCCACAATAAACTAAGGAACATAACTAAAAAGTTCAAAAATGATATCACACAAACCAGATTTAGGCCATAGTTATAAGCAAGCATTGAAACTTCAGCAGTTTGTCCTGCAAGGAGAGCAATGACCTTGCAACTGTTTGAAATCAATGAAGCTGTCTTGTAATAAGTTTTCTGCAAGTAGTACTCCATACTGTATATCCACACAAATTGTTGCACGTGAACATAAGCCTATGATAAAGAAAAAAGAAATGAAACTAGGATAAATTAAAAATCAGCATTTTTGATTTTGTGCTCAGAAGGGATGTGAATGTCCACACCTGATAAAGAGTAATGATAAGAAGCAATGAAGATGATGAAAAATTACGAATAAAACAGCTGAAAACTACCTACAACGTTGCTCAGCTGTAGATGTCATCTGCATTGTCTCACCAGTCACTAAATGTTCCACGACAATTGCCAGCAATGTCACAACCTGCAGAGACATGATTGACAAAAGTTACTAGTTTCTCACAAAAAAACTTTTGCAAGCTCTAGTAAGAGAAAACAAGTATAACTTCCTAAAAAAAGGCAAAATTGAACAAGCATCCGAAACCATCTTTCCTTCTAATTGAAACCAATGGCAATGCATCCAGAAAAGCTAGTAACATCATAACTTTCTAAATGGAATGTAGAAAACAGAAAGCTTGAAATATAGGCCATCATAATTGTTGAAAATAATATTAGACTTTACTTCTGTATTTTTAAGAGATGCAAGTGCAACACAGGCCCTGGAAAGTAAGAAATCTCCTGCCAGAACAGCCAGCTGCACGAACAAAATAAAGACCACCTTTAGCACATAGCATGCATGTTCTGATATAAAGAAAGCAGCCAAGTGGAAAACTTTACCATATTTCTTAAAAATCATATATTATGAGAAAAAAATACATGCTCCAATAAATTATGATTGAAAAAGAATACTCCAAACAAGCCCTGCCTTTTCTAAACTTGCTTCATTAGTGCTTATTATTTCCTTGCTCTTGAAGTCATCAGTTAAAACTGGATATAATGTCATTCATGAATCACACGTATCCTCTGCTACTTCAGCAATTATTGCATAAAAAATACCTTGTTTCCCATTACAAAGTTCAAGGAACCAATACCGTGTCTTGTATCTGCATCATCCAAGACATCATCATGAAGAAGACTTGCCACCTGTAATGCAGTTTAAGAAGCAGGGGGGTGGCATAGAAGAGAAAAGAAAAGAACATTAAAAAGAAGAATAATAAAATAATAAAAATCAGTCTAGACTACAAGCTTAAATAATTACATGAATCATTTCAGTTATTTCTGCAATACACTGCTGCCTTGCGCGTAATTCTTTTGACAAGCTACTGAACACCCCATCAGTGACTGCCTGTGGTATTGGCATGTTCAAAGCTGATGCCATAAGCAGCAAGATCTGCATGTACCAAAAATTTACAATTCAATTTACGGCAGGAAGACGAAAAAAAGGTGGTACATTAAGTCTTTTTCATTTTGCAGTTGTCCTGTGTAAACCTTAATCACTCTATATGGCAATTACAGACATATAGACACAAGTTTGTATAGAATGAATGCCAAAAATTATGAAGCTAAATATGCAAGATATGATACGGGAGGCAATATGAACAAGAAACATGTGACAAAGAGGTTACAACCACCACCATAAGCATCATCCAATAAGAATAAGATCATTTATCGTGCTCAAAGAAGAACCCTCCATAGGGCTGACCAAAATTCAGTGTTTGGTATCGCAGGGTGGCATCAACAGTCAAGCTGTCTTGACAATAGTTCTGGCCAAGATTGCTTAGCTGATGAGATGAAGATTCCTTTTGTGTATGTGTAGAAGGGATTGAAGCACACAGAAGAATATTTTTCATAAAGTGCATAAAAAATAATCCTCACCGTACGACGGAACCTTTTCCCTTCCACCCCCATTTTGAAAAATATTCAGCAGCTGATGCCAGCTTAGGAACCTATAGGATAAAGTAGATGAGACATTAAAAGAAAAAAAAACTTTAAAATTCTATGACCATATCCAAATACCAAAAGCAATTTAAGAGGAAACAGTCTTCCGTTAAAACGTGACAAGATTACACACCTCAGCAACCACCATTGAACGTAATCTATTGGCAAGAAGTGACAATTCATCCGCAACTAGGGAAAAAGGGTCCAATGGTTCCTGATTATCAATAAATGAGAAGTCCATAGTAACATGAGGAACTTTGTAATGGAACAGAATAGATGTTTTTCAAAAATGACCCATGACAGTTGATAGGAAACAACGATTTACAAACCAAATAACACAATGAACTAGTGCATTGGCATACAACTAAAAACAGTGAGCACAGAAGAAGGAGATGCATAAATGAAGATTAGGAAATTGTCAGCAACAGATAATGTTATTTTCAGTAAGATGTAGATGCTTCACGCACTACAGATGATACCAAATTAATCAAGCATTCTCTTTTATCCCTCCATAATGTACGGATCCAACTTTATGTGCCACCACAAATTTTTTGGGCCTAACTTACCAAGAAGTTGACCGCGACTAGACATGCAAATGAGATTTTACATAAAGCTACAGTCAAGTAATTGGACAATTTGAAGAGCTTTTATGGAAGTTGACTTTGTTAAATTCCATCAATTAGCTCCAACGTCAGCAAATCAAATAACAAAATAAATAAAGACTAACCTCTTCAGAACTCCCATCATGATGGATCTGATACCTAATATCATGCAAACTTTTTGCACCTGAATAGAAAACTTCTCTGCAACCTAACACCTATTAATCCACGTGAAGAAGAGAAAAACAAATAAATAAACACAACAAAAATCTCCATCACAAAAATCACCGCAAACAAGCAAATTTCCAACGAAATCAACATAAAAGACATAAGAAATCAAAGAAAGTTCGTACCTTTGATCTATTAGAAATTCCACTCAACCGAGCTCCGGAGAGCGCTGTGGAGAAGAACCTCTCGTGGCGGGTGCGGCCGTGAGATAGAGCTCTGGAGCTACTCCGCAAAGCCCATCTCCAAGACATCGGCAAAGCGCGTCAAATCGGGATCCAAAATCAACTCGAAAGGTGGAATGGTGGGAAAAATCCGGGGAAAACCAAGAAAAATCGCTTTTTTTTTTTCCTTCTCGTGCCGCCGCGGGATCCGTGTTCTATTTTGTTGCTCCATTTTGGGGAAGAAACGAACGAGGAGTTGCCTAGCGGGTTATCGGACTCGGATTACGCAGCGATCTCCACCTAGAACAGAACCGATCCGCAATACCAATTTGGAAAAATAACTAGATAATAATTCCTTGACCATTGAATTTTGTGCCGTTTTCAGATTAAATATTTAATTTAGCTTTAGAAAATTTTATAATTATATTTACCTAATTAAAATTTTCAGATATTATAATACAATAACTCTTATTTTTATCCTGAATAAAATTAAGCAAGAAATTCGTATGTGTCAAAAAATTGAAAAACAAAAAGAGATTTAGTAACTTTTCAGCTTGATAAACCAAGTTAACTAATTTCGGATGCATTTATTATTATATTCGAGCCGTATTACACTTAATCTCAATTTAGCTGCAATACCGAAATAGTTGCTAAAATAACAAAAAATATAATTATAAGTATTTTACATAAGAAATACATAATTTTACAATATTATGTAGAGATATATGCGAACAATCTTTAATCACCATTTAGCTCGGAATTATGATTAGAATAGAATTAAAACTAGTAAATTATTTTTATAAACTAATTTTTTTTATTAAAATTAACATTTCAATAAATTAAAATTCGAAAAATTATTTAATTTTTTTTTATAATTTAATTTAATAATAATATAAAATAAATAATATTAATTTTATAAAATAAAAAATAAAAAAACTAATCCTAATACTGATACCAAACCAAACAGCCTTTAGGCAAGCGATACTTTTGAAGTTTTCGGGTATGCGGGTTAGCGGGTTTTTTATTACATGATTTGATCAAGGCGGAGTCGAAGAGCGCGAGAAGAAGAAGAAGACGAAGACGAAAAAGAAAGGGTAGCGGCAGGGAAGGTAGGATCGAGCGGATTAGGGCCTTGATCATCGTCTCCGATCATCCGAATATTGGATAACAGTGAAATTTCCTTCTTTTTCAGATCCTCAATTATGCAAAATTGGGATTAGAAGCTGTCCTTTTGGATCGATCTAGATCGTTTGTCAATTTTAGATTTTTGATGGATTTTGGACATCTAATTTGGTGTTTTTTTTATGGACTGGGCGTTGTAGGGGCAGGCGAAATGGTTTTGGGGATTTTGGGATGGGGTTTCGGTACAAAAGGGTTAATTGGCTGCGATTATGGTTGGATTGCATGGAGTTTCTAGGGATTTTGGAAATTGAGACTTCTGATTGATAATTGCGGGAAAATTTGGATTTTTGGTTGATTTTAGTTATGAAAAGCGATACAATTTTTGGTTTGGATCAAATTCTCATGTTAATGGTATCAGAAGGGATTTTGTGAATTAACGTTGGGATATGTTTTTGTAGGTATGGCGTCACCTTTGGATTCATGGACGAGAGAGTTTAATGAGGCTTCCTGGCTGGCTGATGATATTAATGGCATGATCTCTGAAAGGAGTTCGTTGCCCCCATCGGGACCAGAGACCCAGCGCCACTCATCTGCAATTTGGAGGAAGATTACAATTCTTGGGACTAGACTAGATAGCTTGGAGTCCATCTTGTCCAAGCTTCCGAGCAAACAGCCAATGCATGTGTCTTTCCACAAGATTTATCTGCTAGCAGATGCGGCTTGTGTCTTTGTTGCAATTTTAAAACTGGATTATGTTTTCACAAAAGCTTTGAAGGGATATTATCATATTATGCACTTTTTCTGTTGTATACTAACAACTTAATTCCAATTACTTGCAAAATATATTGTTTTTTAGGCTACTCATTTTAATTTGTTCATGTTTGAAGTTAGAATGTATGATTAGCACTATGAAATGTTGTTATTTTTCATTGTCAGAATAAGGGACATTCTTTGAAAAATATAATTTTTCCACTTTTCAATAGATCATAGTATATATTTGGGTTTTGATAATGTTAGAACACAACTTCTCTTGTTCACACATCATCCACCTTCCATTTGCAGAATGGAGAAGGAGCTGCATAAACTACAAGTCATGCTTTCAAATTTGAGGTCTAAAGCAAATCAAATGACATCGACATTGAACATGTCAAACTTTGCTAACAGGTTTGATTTCCCCTCAGGAATATATTTTAATATAAAGCTGTCTATGTGGCCACCAATATTTGAGTACCATTTGTAGTTTTAGGACAATAAGTCAATTATCCTATTTGAATTTGTGTGAAATTCGATAGGCATTGATTCAGTACCATGTTATTTTAGTAATACTATAGCCACTGATGATGATCTTTATGAAGTTTAGAGAAGACTTGCTCGGACCAAATAAAATATCTATTGATGAGACAAACAGAACAACTGGTTTGGATAACCATGGGATTGTAACATTACAGCAGCAGATTATGAAAGGTATTTTTATTGGCAATATTTCTGCTGTACCTTGTTTATTGAAGTTTCTATCTGATGTTCGCCTTCTACTATATGTATTGTATAGAACAAGATCAGGGTCTTGAGAAGCTGGAGGAGACAGTTCTGAGTACCAAACATATTGCACTGGCAGTTAATGAGGAGCTGGATCTTCATACGAGATTAATTGTATTCTTCTTTATCTTCTCTCAATGAACTTTCTGGTCGTTAATTTAGTGCTTCAATATCTCTTTGTGGATCATAGTGTCTGTCTTATTATTATCCTGCCATATTTTAGGATGACTTGGACCAACATGTGGATATCACAGACTCAATACTTCGGGTATGTGTGCCTCTCTCTCTCTGTTCTATATTAGCTTACACACTTTAAGGAAATTAGAAATCACCGGGTTCCTGGATTATGGTACACTGTACATGAAAATGGTTTTTGGTGTATACAAAGCCTTGGCAATGAAAGCTTTGTGCATTTCTGTTCCAAAAGGAGGACTTGTTAACTTCATATAGCACATAAGTCAAATTGATGTATAAAGCTTGTGGCTGCATTCTCCAGCATGGAGCATCTGTCCCCATCTCATAGCAAACAATTAGGGTCCGGATTTTCAATACTATTTTTGGGTAAAATAACATATTTCAAACTGTTGTACAAGTCATTCAACCAACTTCCAGACCATCATGACGGTTGCCATTTTTGTAGTTGCTGTTAAGTTTTGTCTAGATGAATTAGTTATCTCTTCAAGTAAACTGGTCAGTTGTACAAATAAGAGGGCAATTAGTATATCATCCAGTTGCTAACCTGGCTAGCCAACTAAATACTTGCACTAGCTAGCAAGATTGTGGAATCCCATAAAGTAATCAATTTGTTTATCAATCTTTGGGTCAGTCTACTGAAAGTTTATTTGCTTGTTGAGGCAACTATTTTGGAGAGTAGACTCAAGTATGCATTTATATTTGGAACCTGTACTTGATCTTGATTCAGCGGGTGCAAAAGAGACTGGCGATTCTGAACAAGCGCACTAAGGGAGGTTGCTCCTGCATGAGCCTACTCTTGGCTGTTGTTGCTATTGTGATCCTGGTGGTTATTGCCTGGTTTCTGATCAAGTACTTGTGAGAAGACAGCACAAAATTATTCACAACAAATTTACTCTGATGCAGTTTGTCCTTCTATGTATGAAGTTAACCCTTGTTAAGCTGGTCTTTGTATTGTTGGTGCTGGGCTCTTGCGGGGTATAGAACCAGAGAATTGTAAATTTGATGCCGTGGAAGAAACAATTTTATATGTGCATCGGACATGTGATTGCAATTCACGAATTATGTGCTTGTGATGATGAAATATTCCTTCATTAATCTTTTTACTTAACAGGTTCTACAGATGCGCTCATCTAAAAAAAATGAACAAGATCAAACTTGATCTGCCATCCATTTGTGTCTTAAATTTGTACATGTTATGGAAATCTAGAGTTAGATACATGTTATATATTTTTTAATGTTTAGATGATTTTATTCAAACAAATTCTTGAGTAATTTTATGCACATAATAGCATTCAACAAAATCAGTACTATAGTTCACAATGCCATCACATTCAGATGAAGGTAAGCAGCATGCATGCCTTAGAAACTCATATGCACAAAATACAAACACATCCGTTTGCAGTGCTTGCATTACTTTACACTGATTAACATGGCTCAAAGTGTGAGCTAACGGTGATTGACCCCATCTGCCTCATCTTGTGGCCTCGATTGTGGCATCCAGATGATATCATTCAGGCTTGATGCAAGGTTCTTGTAAAACTATAAAACATTTGAGGGCACAAAAACATCAAAAAAATTAATCATAATACAAATTCAAAGATGATCAGGGCTAAAGCGAAGTGATCATATAGAAAGCGTAGTTTCTTACATTGTGAAATTCAAGTGTATCACCATTGGACTTGCGAAGATCCACCACATGGAATGAGGGAGCAACCTCAAAAACCTTTGAAGGTGAAGTGAAAGAAAATTTAACAACCACTAATTTTGGCATATTAATATAGAGAACTTAAGAAAGCAAATTTTGTCACACATTTAGGCTAGGACCTAATACCTCGGTTGCAATAGACAACTGGCCCTTCCTTCCAATCTTTTCGCCATGGAGCTTTAACTAAGGAGCCAAAAAAGAAAGTTGTAATTTCAGTTGGTAGACTCACAGTGACCAAATTAGGCACAAGATTGTAAAAAAATCCATTGCATGGGAAGATTGAACATGGAACAATTCAAATGTAGGAGCGAAAAAAAATTGCAATGATTTTTTCACACACGAAAATCGCATAAATCAAGTTAGCTACCATACACCTAGAATATTCTAGCAGAATGTATTCTCATACACATCATCTTTTTCTTTTTTGGTTGTATCTTTTTTTAAAAAAAGCAAAAAATACAGTAATACATACCTTATAGTTGTGTTTCTCTACATTGAATCCCAAAGGTGCAGCAGCTTCCTCAATCTTTGAGAGGATCTCAGGCGCAGGGAGTTTTGATGCAAACCTTTTCTCCTTTTTAACCATGTTCTATTCAACAGTTCATTGATAAATTAGCATCTTCATCACCATATAAATTATTGCTGCATGGTATGTTTAATTTTTCCAATTGCTCAGTCACAATTGAGTTCAACAAGCAATTCATAGAAAGAGCAACAAACATAAAATAAGTATATAACTATTACCTAAGGGACCAAACAATAAACTAGACCATGCTTTCAAATGAACAAAGAATTGTGAAATCATCCAAACTAATTGAAGTTACCATCTGTTTCTCAAACAGAATGCCAAGGTTCAAGCCTTGAGATGTAGAAATAAGTTCAAAAGCATTCATCAAAGCTGGCCTTTCTTCCCGTCCCTCAACAATCAGATGGCTAGGATCCTGCACATCGAGGGATGATACATGCAATGTAAGTATGATCTGTTTTTCAGCAATGCTTAACCAAACAGGACACTTATATTGTTTAGAATTCACCTCGTTGAAAATGGCATTCACATCATCCAGATCAACAGCTGGTGCTTCAAAAATAGGCGGCTGGTATCCTTTCTTAAACCACTCATTCTCTATAATTTCAGAAATTGTAATGCGCTGCAAAATAACCATATCACAAATTCACAAACTACTTTTGACACAGTTGATAGCATACTGCCACTAGAATTTTCAGGAGGCAAAGACTGGGATTAAAAAACAAAATCTACTTCTGCTGAAATGACAGCTTGTCTTACATGTGCAGGGTTGGGGTCCAGGATTCTTTTGATAAGTTTCTTCGCGTTTGTAGAGAACCATGGTGGGCAAGAAAAATCTGCTTTGAATATCTGCAACCATCTCCAGAATTAATTGCTAACAAGTAGACTTCTCAAGTCTGAGGTATCACTTGGTTCAAGTTATCTGTTCAGAACTTACCTTTTTATACAGTGTTGTTAAGTTGGAGTCCTCAAAAGGCAAGTAACCTGCCATAAGAACAAAAAGAATCACCCCACAGGACCATAGATCTGCCTTCGCACCATCATAGCCCTTGTTATGAATCACCTAAAAATTGATCCAATATCAATAGGAAGTCAAGTGGGCAAGAAGTGTGAGGTAACTTGTTTAACCTCCTAAATCAAATGCCAAGTATGTAAGTACCTCAGGGGCAACATAATTTGGAGTCCCACATGTTGTATGAAGCAAACCATCTTCCTGCAATAAGTCTTGGAATTTAATGAATGTTTTGTTATCATATACCCTGCTGAAGGCGAGCAAAACATTGTTGCCAAGGGAGCTAGAGATTTTTCAGATTATAAAGACAATAAAACCCAATGATAGATCTTACTGCTGATTCAACTTTTTGAACTTCTAATAATTCAGTTAGATTGAATTTAATGCATAAAAAGATCTGCAGCGAGAAGTCAACACTCACACGAACTTGCTGAGCTAAAGCACTTAGTCCAAAATCTGACACTTTAAGAACTCCACTTGAATCCAGCAGCAGATTCTCTGGCTGATATAATAAAAAACAAAAGTGAAGTTGAGTTTCATTACATAATGCTACCAAATGCTCAATTCTTAGTTGGAAAGTGAAACTGAAATTATAGGAATGATTCTACTTTTTCCACCTTTAGATCCCTATGGAAAACACCTCTGCTATGGCAGTAGTCCACTGCGTTAATTAGCTGTTGAAAATACTTCCTCGCTTCATCCTCCTTCAGCCTTCCACGGGAAGCCTGATGCAAGGAATATGTGATACATTCATTTTGCTAGATAACACCATCAAATTGCAACAATATTTCAAAGCACAGATAATGCTAAAATGCCTTACAATTTTTCCAAAGAGTTCACCACCAGTCACATATTCCAAAACTATGTACACTCTTGTCTTGCTGGCCATGACCTGCATCATCATAATGTCCTTGAGATTGGTAGGGCATAGATATACAAACTAGTGCACATGGGTCATTGGGTGGACAGCATAGTCCCTTCATATTACAAAGAATTAGGAAATTACTATTGCAGGTCAAAAACTATATAGTCAAAATACTGGAGGGCAAATTTCCTACAGATCAAAGTCCATTTTTCTGCCAAAAATCCATGTGATATTCATAAACTATCAGGATAAAAAAAGAAATGGTAATGAAAAGTGAAGATTGCGTTGCATAATAATGCAAAATAGCACAGAATGGTGTCTCTACCTCATACATCCGTATTACATTTGGATGTCTGATCAGCTTCATGGTAGATATTTCACGTTTGATCTGCAGGACAGAAACAAGAGAACCCTTCAATACACACAAAATAGAAGAAGACAGAATTACTGGAGTATAGAATTAATATTTTATTGTCAAAAAATGAACAATTCTCATAAACTTGGAAAACAAAGTAGCTGAGAACTATTAATCAAGTTGCATCAAATTTTTCTCCGTCTCAATAATAAATCTGATTTATCTTTATTTCAACAAAACCACAGAGAAACACCTGGTTAAAATCCCGTATTTCGTATAACATCCCCATTTCTAACAACCTGAAAGGGGTAATTTCAAAAAAAAAAAAAATACAGCAAATGCTAAATTGACAGCTTAAAAGTCCAAATATTTGATTCTAACATTACTCCCAATAAAACTATTTAATTCCAGATTTAGAAAATTCACACCTAAAAGGAGCCCAAAATAAAGAGCAGCACAAATAATTCACAAGTTCACCGACTAGATTCCGAATTCGAGAACAGCATAAGTCTAGCATTCACAAAATTCCACAAAACAAAGGCCTAGCACTGAATTTGTCAACAATTAAAAGAAAAAAAACATCAACAGCCCCAAAAGGGAATTCTTTAAAACAAAAAATCCCAAACTAGGGCTTCTCCACCTGGCCGATCATCCGGTGCCGAAGAAGTTTCTCCTTGTCCAGAATCTTAATGGCGACATTCTCCCCCGTCTCCACGTGCCTCGCAAACTTCACCTTCCCGAAGGACCCCTCGCCCAGCGTCCTCCCTAGCTCATACCTCCCCACTCTCGTCCTCCCCACGACACTCATCCTCTCCCCAAACCCTAAAATCCCTCAAAGAACAAAAAACCCTCCCCTTTCGCCGCCGTCAAGACCGCCGTCAATACCTCTTCTTCTTGCACGGCTGCCACACCTGCGACTTCTCCACGTTCATCTTGCCCTAAGCCCTAACCCTATTAACCCTAACACAAACTCGACAAAGTAAAAAAACCTAGATTCTGCTATTCTGGAAGGGATTTTGTGTGCAGAAATCGGAGTCGCGCTGTTCACCATCAATGCGGCCGAGATTCTCCTAGTCCGAATGAAGATCGAGAAACATCGAGGAAAATGGAGAAGAAGTGGAGGAAAAATAACAGCTTTGAGCGATCTAGGTTAGATTTAGATGCATGCAGAAGAAGAATGATTGGGAATTTTGAAGACTTGTTTGTCGCAGAGCGAGGTGCAGGCGGCGGCGGCCGCCAGTTTATATGGTTCTTTTTCAGATACACCCCTTGAATGCACACCTCGGGAAATATGATGTGTATAGGTTACATATAAGCCCTTGAGAAACAGAAATTTGATAGTGTGCCAGTCTGTGAGCCAACCTTGCCAAGAAAAGGAGCACCACGAAAATAAATAATAATAATAATAATAATAAATTTTAAAAAAATTATAAAATATATTATCTGTCTTTCAAATTTTCAAAATTTTTTATCAGCTTCTGAATATTTCAAAAAATTTAGAATTAATTTCTAAAATAATTAATTTTATAAAAATAAGTTTATCAGTATTTATAACTTTATTTTGTATGTAAAAACTCTACTTTATATATAAATAATTTAAATAAGAAATTTTATGATAATTTTCCTAATAATAATATCATAATAGATTTGGAATGTTTTATAGATTGATTTTTTTAAAGCTATATAAATTGGTTTTGGTGCGATATTATTAAGATCCAAGACCAAAATATGAGTCAAAATCAGACCTTAGATCAAACGCGAAACAAAATAGAATGAGAAAAAAAGTTCATGAAATTATAGGCCCCCGTTTGTTTTAGGATTAAATCAGGATCAACTCGTTTCAGAATTATTTTTTTATAAAATTAATATTTATTATTTATACTATTATTAAATTAAATTATTATAAAAAATTAAATAGTTTTTTGAGCTTTAAATTATTGAAGCCTTAATTTTAATAAAAAAATATTAGTTTATAAAAATGGTTCACTAGTGTTGAACTTAACCTTGACTTTGACCTCCAACCAAATGGCCCCATAAAACATAATAATCACTTTAATTGGATTTGATTAATAACATGTCGAAGAAGGAGGTTTTCTGCAAATATTGATAATGAAAGAGGACAAGTCAGCAATATCACACAGATATAGGGGGTATTTGCAAAATGCCCAATATAAAACCCCCATTTTTCTAGAATCATCTTATTCCAAAAGGAAAGAACAAAACTCTGAGATGGTACCAAAAAGAATATTTTTTATGAAAACAGCCCTAGATATCATATTTATGGACGCCCCTGAGATTTTGAAAATTACAAATGAACCCTTTTTATTTTCATCAACCGAAAACCTTCTTTATCTTGATCCATTTGACATTTGGACTGCCTTTCTGCTAAATTTGAAATTACTCTTTCAACTTTGAGTGAAATTTGTTATCTCAAGATAATAATAAATAAAATAGGATTAAGTGCCTATTTTTTCTCTAATTTATTGATAAATTTGAAACGCATTTTTGTGCATTTGCTTGGAGTTAACTTATAATTATGGAAGCTTAATCCTTCTTAACGTTAGCCAACTCTCCCAAACACATTTATAAGGAGTTTAATCCTTGTTATTAACGCGCATCAAGTAGGTGATGACAAATGAAAGAAGGGGTTGTCGTAATTTTCAAAATATCATGGAGTTATGCGTAAAAATCCCCAAGAAAACTTGGACCAACAGGTAGTAGGAGAATATTTCTTGGAATATTCCATATCAGAATCGAATTGCACGTTTTTTGTTAGACTGAAAATAGGATTGAATTGCGCTTCAAACAGAATCAAACGTAGGCTAAAGAAAAATATGACCACAAGGATGAAAGAATCTTTCTTTTTAACATAAAAAAATGACAAAAAAATGGAAATTATCGCATTTTTTTTAATGGAACAAGGGCCCATTGTCCTGCCACATGCTGCGACATGAAGATCAGTTGATGCAATTGCTTGTTTGGATCAATCACATGAAATATATGATAAAAGCAATCAATTTTTAAATTCTTTTGACTATTAGCTTGCAAGTAAAAAAAAATATATAAATCAGTAAAATAATACCAACATATTACACTAAAGTTCAATCTAAATATCATTTGTTCTACACGGACAGATTGATGTTTTTCTACATAATTAACAGATGGAAAAAAGTGATTAGCCTGCATTTGGATAAGACCAAGACATGAAGCACACCAAAAATGGAAATCTAAAGTATTGTCTGCACTAGTGATTCAAAAACTTGATGATGTAGAAGCATCATAAGTAAACAAAAGTGCAATAATGCAGCATTGTTTTTGTGAATTATTGGGTAATACCAGCCCTAGATGCTTCCTTAATAATGTTCTAAATAATAATAATTGACATAAAAATTATCTTTAATTTTGTCGTGTCGGGATATAGTCAATCTTGGAAATAATTTAGAATTGCAGACAAGATCAATCTTTGTCTTCTTCTTCCTCCTCCTCCTCCCCAAAGTCAACTATGGCTTTGCATTTAATCAGTTAATAATCATGACTAGTAAAAAGAATACAATAATTATTGATGTAACAACTCTCTAGGAGACTCTATTCCCATCAAGTTCGTAAAATAACTCTTTTTCTTCTTCAATAGAAATGCCAGATTTAACTGAAAGAACAACCAACTGGAAATCACTTGCAATAATTTGCTCAGAGTTAACCATGGCCTTGCACTTAGTCGAATAACAATCTTGAATAGAAAAAATAATTACAAACTCTATTTTTTATCTAATCCCTAAATAACTGTGTCCTAAATTTTAAAGTTGGACAAAATTTTCTCAGGGAACAATGCAGAAGTGCTTAGGAATGACTCATCAGCAATAAAATCACATACATCTCGAGTTACGACTAATAGAAAATTTACCTGGCCAAAAAAACAGAGAACTTCAGTGCTTCTCTTTTGTGGCAATGCTGAACTGAGTTCCAGGTGATACTGAGTGAGAAATTTTCAGTTCTGGAGGTTGCTGTTGTCATCCTTTGACGATCTTTAAGCTGACATATCTCATTCCAATCTGTCCCATAATCACAACCTGCAAACAGATCCTTTTGTTCAGAAATAAATGTCAAAACATTGTACGATCATTTTTCAGAATACGGCTGACACTTGCACATGTTAAATGCTTTCTTGGAGCAATATTCATGGTATTTTGGATAATTTAAGAACTCAGGCATATCAATTATATAGCTAACCAATTTTCCATTTTCAACAACTATAGACAACGCATAACAACAAGATTTGAAGAAATTGAACGATGTCTTTTGCATCTGCAGAATAACTTGAATTTAGCATGGCACGAATCCTTCAAAAGAGTCATGGAATATTTGAGTGGGTCAAGATTTAAGAAGGAAGTGATGTGCTGCTATTATTCAAGCTATATGAAGAGATTAATGCTCACCTTCAACATTGCAGGTTGTTGCAAGGCTTGATCTCCAGCTCCAAAACTTTTAACATGGTATGTATATCCTCCGATGCTGGATGGGATTGATCGAACACCCGAAACTCATGCACAGAACCATTTACGTCTAACCAGCTAATTCCAGGGGTTTTCTTCAATCCCCCTCCTCTAAGAAAGCCCCTCATCCTAGCGACACAATCCCATTTCCCTGCCGCAGCATAAATGTTTGAGAGCAAAACATAGTTTCCTGCATTTTGAGGCTCCATTTCTATTAGCTTCTCAGCTGTGAATTCCCCAAGCACACTGTCAGAGTGAAGTTTGCAAGCACTCAATAATGGGCCCCACACTCTTGCATCTGGCTTAAAAGGCATCTTTTCTATTAGGGTCTTGGCTTCATCTAGCTGCCCAGAGCGGCCGAGAAGATCTACCATGCATGCATAATGTTCTTGATCTGGTTCGTAGCCATAAACATCAATCATTTCATTGAAACACTTCTCCCCCTTGCTCACCAGGCCAGAATTGACACAAGCTGTCAGTAATTCAAGGAATGTAATGGAATCTGGTTTGATTGACAAGTCCTTCATTTGCTCATATAGTTTGAAGCATTGATTCCAATTCCCGTGTTTGGAGTAGGCACCAATCATTGAGTTCCATGATATCAGATCCTGACCAGCAGCTTCTTCGTTATTGAAAAGCTTCCGTGCCATCTCTATGCATCCGCATTTTGCATAGCTGACAAGGAGCGCTGTGATAACAGAAACATGTGAGCTCAAGCCGTGTTTTATGGAGCATCCATGAATGCTCTTAGCTTGTTCCAGTGCTCCTGAACTTACACAAGCTGGCAGTACATTGATCAGTGCTATTCTATCTGGTTTAATCCCAGCCATCTTCATTTTGTTGAAGACTAACAGTGCTTCAGAAGTATAATCATTGCTAAGATATCCTTTAATCATCAAACTCCATGAAATTGCAGATTTGTTCCTCAAAGAATCAAATAGCTTTTTAGCACTTTCAGGGCACCTACACTTGAAGTACATTTCAATAAGTGAATTATAGACTGAAACTTGATAGTCAGACCCATTCCTGATCACATGTCCATGAATTTCCTTGCCATATCTGAGAGACTTCAACTCTGAAACCGAAGCAATAGAAGCTATGGCTGTGAACAGGTCAGTCCTAACTCCAGACTTAACCATATCTTCCAGCAATTCTAAAGCCAATATTGGGTACACATTCTTTGAATAGCCTGATATCAATACATTCCAGACAGCGCAATCCTTCTGCTCAATCCTATCAAACAACTGCCTTGCCATTTCTAAGCTGCCCAACTTGCAATACATTGTCAAAATTGAGGTGCTGACCGATAGATCTCCACTCAAATTGTTCATAATAACCAAAGAATGAAGCAATCTCCCAAGCTCTAAAAAATCCAAATCCACACACAATCTCAGAAGACCAATGAAGGTAACAGAATCAGGTTGAAACCCTTCAATTCTCATTCTCTTAAACATCCCAAAACTCTCCCTAGCATCACCAAACTCACCAAACGCCAAAACAATCAAATTCCAAGAAGCCAAATTTCTGCTTGGCATTGTCTCAAACACCACCCGAGCGTCACGAATCTCCCAAGAATTCCAATACATCTCAATCAAAGCATTGCCCACAATGCAAAACGAATCAAATCCAAACTTTATCAGATGACCATGAACTTGTGAGCCAACAAGAACACTGAGGCACGCTCGAATCACGAACAGATACGTGCACTCATCCGGGAAAAGCGACATTGCCGCCATTCGACAATAAGTCTCCAAAATCGCCTCACCGTCGCGAAAAAGGGTTCGGAGAAGCGCACGGTACAGGAAAAGGTTCGGTTTTTCAATGGATTCGAAGACTTTGACGGAGAGGTCGGGGCAAGAGAGGTCGGAGTAGCAGGCGAGGAGGTCGGCGGCGAGGGAGGGGTTTTGGTTTAGGCCATGGATGATGAATCTGGAATGGATTTGGTTGAGGAGCTTGGTGCTGCGGCAGAGCCTCAGCAGGGAGGAAGAAGAAGAGCTCAGAGGCTGGGAAATGGCGGGAAGCCGCTTGAATTTTGAAAAGCAGTTGGAGATCGTTGCCGACCGTTGGATAGAGAGCATTATTCTCTGCAGCTTCTGTGTGGGTCGTAACTCGAGGATTTGCGATGGTTTTAAATTTGGGGCATTTTTGCGTATATACCCCTGTAAATAAAAAAAAATCCAAACTAAACCCAGAAAAACACATCTATTAAATCCAAATCAAAATATACAATTTGTATCGAAACCAAACCCTAGTGCAACCCTAGATAAGGGGCAGGTGTAGGGTAGGGTACCCTAAAGCTCATGCTTTTTTCGGGGCCAGCATCGCACGCAGAACAGCACAAAGAGAAGAGTTTGCTACGAAGTGAAGGGCCATGCAGCAAAAAGGCATGGCATGTCAGCGCATGCCACGAAAAGCCATTCAAATCCCCGCGCATTCTTCGTTTTTTTTTTCTTTTTTCGAGAAATATGTTATGTGTTTTTTCAAAAAAAATAAAATGCTTACCATAAATATCACATTTTTTGAAAAAAATAAAATACCTAACATAGATATCATATAATAAGACCCGTGGTCAGGTTTGACCGGTCACACATTTCTGTACCGGCCGAAGCATCCTCAACCGTCTGATTCCCTCCAACCCCAACGGCCAGATCTAACACTCCCTCTGCCGGATCAAAAAAAGGCGGGAAGGCTCGCATGAACAGTACATAAAATGACGAAAACGCCCTCCGAGAAGACAGTACGGCAAAAGCCGGAAACAAGACGGAGACATAACAGCGTTACTGTTCCTTTCCATAAACCCGAGGGTCAAACGGCGGCTGCCAAGGACGTTATTTGTCGGCCTGTCGGTTTCCTAACTGTTCTAACGGCCGTCACCCAAAACCGTTACAATCTCACAAGTATACCATTTTTTCTTTTTGCCCTTTCTTTTCTGGTTTTTTAGCTGCGGTGTCAGATCCTGCCGGCAGAAAAGCTACTGAATCCTTCTTATATAAACCCACCAAAACCCTAACACCAGAAGAAGAAGAAGAAGAAGAAGAGCAAAGGTACATACTAGAAGGTTTAGAAGGATGAGGGTGGTGGAGATGGAGATGGAAGCGGCAATGGAGCAGAGTCCCTACAATAGGGTGAGCAGGATGGCCAGGGGGAACGCCGTCGTGGTGTTCAGTTTGAGCGGGTGCTGCATGTGCCACGTCGTGAAGCGGCTGCTCCTCGGCCTCGGCGTGGGCCCGACGGTCTACGAGCTCGACCAGGAGCGCGGCGGGGACGATATCCAGCAGGTGCTCTTCCAGCTGCTTCATGCATCCAATGCTGCCGCTGCCGTCCCTGCCGTCTTCGTCGGTGGGAAGCTGCTCGGCGGGATCGAGAACGTCATGTCCTGCCACATCAATGGATCGCTGGTGCCTCTTCTCAAGCAGGCCGGAGCTCTCTGGCTCTGAAGCTTCAATTCTTCTGTTTCTCTACTAGTATTGTATAGAGAGTTTGCTTTACGAACGAAAATGCCCTTCGAGTTGATGTAGAGTGGTGCAATCATGAGGACAATATGGCCAATTTTGGTAGTATATTTTTATATTTAAATGCCGGAATTATCACTTCTCGTTTCAAATTGTGAAACATAAATTGAAGTAATTCGGTTTTCGTCTATTATGTAATATTTACGTGTAGCCCTCTGAAATTTCGAAAAACTGGGGTTAACTCAAAATATGATAGAATTTAGGGGGTTGTGGGTAAAAATCGAAAGGAATTTGCGGCCGTTTCCCAGTCGATGCCTAAAGTGCGTGATTTGCTGCTATCGTCCGAACAGCAAAATCGAGACGCCGTCGGAACGCGGCAGGTCAGGAATCAAAACAGCTCCTTTGTGTCACCTGACGCACCCGAAAAATTGACCCAGATGGGCAGATACCGCAACGCGAATCGCCTTTCCGAGTATCGTTTTGCAGGCAGAGGTATTCTTCTGATTTTCCAGGAATGACCCTCGAGAATGGGAAAGATGTCAGGGGCAATCCGGTCATAGAATTCCGGAAGTAGCCCCCGACACGAAATCTGAGAAGGGTTGGGCATTTTCATCGTGATCATCAGCGTGCCTACGAATCATACGGTCCTGGGCGCCCAGTCAGCGTGCCACTGATTCATAGTCGTCGGATGTGCAGGCATCTGGGAAATGTGACGCGAGTGGCGTCAGGGGAGACCATTGACCGGAGGACCAGACGGTAAGGGAAACCGTGTCCGGGGATGTGGGGGAAACGGATATGACGAGGTTGGTTTCGGTTTTTTGCAGGTTTGCAGATGGTGACGAAACGAGGTCTTCCAGCAGGGGAAACGTTTCGTCGGGTTGACCGAGATGCTGTCGCTCTGTTTTCAGGGGAACCGCCTTTTGAATTAGGGTTGATGGTTGGGTTCAGTCGAAACTTTTTCTGAACCAAATCGAAATTTGGGGCAGCCCGTGTGCTATACCCCAAGGCCCAAGGAGGCCTCGTAGATTTGTTACATTCACAAATATCCCCTCAATTTCCACTGATTTATAAACTAATCTCAACTTCAGGCGTATTCCTCTTTGAAATATTAGGCCTCAAATTCATCAAATCTGAGAGGAGGTATTTGTAAAATTCACTTAGAATGGAGTTTTTTCACCCTCCCCTCTCAAAAAATAAATAAATAAAATAAAATAAAATAAAACCTGCAGCACTTCAAAAAATTCAAAAAAAAAACGTGGAAATTGACTCTACTCCGGAAAATAAAAAAAAGAAAAAAAATTATTAGCATCAATATTATACATGACATATTAGACCTCAAATGAACTCACTTGATCAATAAGGCGATCGTGCACCCATCCGGGTCTTCCTCTTCTGAAGAAACAGGCTCAGTGACCTCTTCATGGACAGCCCCGAGTTGATCACATGTGGCGCCTCCACCGCCGCCTGAGACGGGGACATCGCCGGTGGTCGAGCCGGAGTTTTGCCGCCTTCCTCCTTGGTCGTCTTCTCGTCCAGCTCCCGCTTTGCCATGCTTATGATAGCTCTTGCCTACCATTCAAATCCATCACATCAGCACCATCGCTCGCATTTCAAATCAAATTTGTTTCATAAAAAGGAGGAGATTGCTTACCTGAATCTCTGTGACATCGTATGTACAAATCTGACCGTCGTAGATGATGGTGATCTTCTTATGTAGATCTTCGACTCTACATACGTGTTTAGAACGGAATCCATTCTGAGAGATTTTTAAAAAGCACTTTCTCGTCGAAAAATTCTATATATCGAAGGACGACCGTTTACCTCGTAGATTTGATGTTGTTGCCGGACTGCGTAGCCGGGAAGAGGTGCGGCCAGCTGCCGGCGGGGCTGAGGCAGAGCTCTGTGTCGCAGTAGCCATAGTCTTTCTCCATCTTCTGCTTCTTCTTTTTCCTTGTTGAAGGCTAGAGAGAGAGAAAGTCACTGAAAGAATAATGCTCCTTTTATGCATGTGTTTCTTTGACCGTTGTCCTCTTTTGTGAAGTGTGATGCGCACGAGGAAAACACATTTTACATGTGGGGGAATTAGAAAGATGCTTTTGTGGGATGACTTTTCATTTGATGACTTATGTATAATCTCTTAAAAATTTACCATATTTTATATTTTTTAAAAAAATTTAAAATATCGTTTGTAATTTTTAAAAATTTATCAAATTGTAGGTTTTTTCTTTAAAATTAAAAAATTATATATTTTTTTAGATTATTAAATAGGGTCAATTGCATATAATTTCTTAAAATTTTACTAAATTATATATTTTTCTTTTTTGAAATCTCGTTAAATTATATATTTTTCCTTTAAACTTGAAAATTTTTCATATAACTCCTTAAAAATTTTTTCAAATTATATATTTCTCATTGAAACTTAAAAATTATAACTTTTCTTCAATTATTGGATATATTGAAAAAAAATTTAAATGTAAATTTATCATTAGAATCAATAATATTTAGAAAATATATATTATTGTACATCGTTTAAATTGAAGTAAAAAAAAGTTTTTAATCGAATGTAGATTAACATAATAGAAAATATGAGTAAGAATCAGCTTTAGATTTGATTTATATTGAATCTTAGATGTGGCCTAAAGTGAGCATCACTTTTAGTTAAGATCGAGCTGAAATAAGTTTAAACTAAGTTATGATAAAATTATTATTTTACATCACATGTTTAAATTTAATTTGAAATCAGACTGAAACAGGTTTTTAACTAATCTAAAGACAAAATAGTAATTTTATATCTTAAGTTAAAATTTAATAGAAGATAAAAATTTTACCTAAGCAAAAGAGAGTTTTTTATAATAATGACATCAGTACAAAAGTTTTCTTTAACTAAGTCAGGAGTATATTCATTTTTTTTACTTTCGTCCGAATGATATTAAATGATATATTTTCTCCAAATATTCTTGATTCTAATAATCAATATATATATAATAAAATTTAGGGATAATTACCTATAATCCCCTGGAATTAGTCTTAATTATCTACAATCCCCGTAATTTTCGGAATTACCCACACCCCCTTTTCTCAAAATATTTACCTACACCCCCCTGATTGTTATTTAATCAAAATTTTTTCAAAAAATTCCAATTTTACCCTTGGTTATTTTTACAATTAAACCCCTAAAAACTTATTTTTTATTATTTAACCCCTCGAAATTTAGATTTTTGCAAATAACACCCTGAAATTATTTTGACTTACAGAAAAAGTTTCCGAAATTATTGCGACGGTGGTGAGGGTGGCGGCGCGCAGGCGGTGACGCCGGAGACCGGCGGCGAGGCGGAGGCCGAGGCTGGCGCTTCGGCGCACCGGCACGCTCTGCCTCGGCATGCGAGACGAAGGCCGAAGCCTGCGTGTCGGCATGCGGGAGCTGATGGCCGAGGGCGAGGCCGCTACGCCCTCGTGCCTCGGCCTCGGCCAAGGCCGTCCGTGCCCGCTGCCGGTGTGCCGGCCTCGGCCTCGGCACGCGGGTGCGGACGGCCTCAGCCTCCATTCCCGGCACGCGGGGGCAAACAACCTCGGCCTTGGCGGTCCGCGCCCGCGTGCCGGCACGCCGGCCTCAGCCTCCGTCCCAAGCATGTGGGCGCGTTGGCCTCGACCTCCGCTCCAGCCGTCGGTCTCCGACATTGCCTCCCGCACGCCGCCACCCTCGCTGCCATCGCAATAATTTCGGGGACTTTTTTATAAATCGAAATAATTTCGGGGTGTTATTTGCAAAAAATCGAATTTTGGTGTGTTAAATAATAAAAAAAAAAGTTTTTAGGGGTTTAATTGTAAAAATAATCGAGGGTAAAATCAGAATTTTTTGGAAAAATTTTAATTAAATAACAATCAGGGGGTGTAGGTAAATATTTTGAGAAAAGAGGGGGTGTGGATAATTCTGGAAATTACGGGGGATTGTAGGTAATTAAAGTTAATTACAGGGGATTATAAGTAATTATCCCTAAAATTTATATAATATATCCAATAATACAAAAAATATTATATTTTTATGTTTGGAGAAGCAATATGTCATTTGGAAAAATTTTGAGGAGTTAGATATAATTTTTCGAGTTTCAAATAGAAATATGCAATTTGACGAGATTTTGAGGAGTTACATGTAATTTTTTTAAATTTAGAGGAGAAATATGCAGTTTAGTAAGATTTCAATGAGTTATATACAATTGACCATATTAAATATATTTTAAAATTTTTGGGTGTAAATTTACTGTTAAAATTATAAATATTTAGAAAATATATCGTTTGATATTATTTAGGCTAAACTAAAAAAAAGATAAAAATACTCTTAACATTGTTAAAGGTAGTATAATAGAGAACACGAGCGAAAAAGAACTCAACATTTGGTTCGTATCGTATTCTATATCTATTTAGAATGATCCCTAATACTAGTCTAGATTGTTAGATTTAATCTTACATTTTTATGTGTGTGTGTATGTGTATCATAGGCTATCATAGTGTTTAGTTTATATAAAGTGATCTAATAAAATTTAAAGTTTTGGATTTTAAGGTATTTTTATAACCCCTTTTAATGTATAGAAATTCAAATGTCTAATTTCTATTTTATAATGAGCTAAAATAAAAATAAGATATAGTTAAAGTATTTATAGGAGATTATAAGTCGCAAGTTATATGTATAATTCTTTTTTAATATCACATCATCAGAAACAATATGTATTAACTCAGAAAATTAAGAATTGAAGGATTTTAGAATCACATTTGTTCATATAAATACAAGTATGCTTCCACTAAAATTTCTCGATGATTTAATATGATATTCTTAGTTTTGATGATGATTTTTATCAATTAAAGTTCATTTAATATAAGTCAAACAAAAAATGAGTTTAAACCATAACATAGGTAAAATTATGATTTTATGTCTCATATTAAAATTTAATGCGAGATAGAATAAAACGGGTTTAAACTAAGCCAGGAGTAATTTTATCATTTTATATCTTAAGTTTAAATTTAATTTAAGATAAATTTTAAAATTGGATGAGAGAGAGTTTTTTGAAACAATCATTGAACTAATAAGTCCTCCTTTAGTCAGATCACGAGGTATTTTTATCTTTTCAATTTAGTCTAAATGACATCAAATAATATATATTTTTCAAATATTTCTAATTGTGATAGTAAATTTACATCCAAATTTTTTTACAATATAACTAGTAGTCCAAAAGAAATATATTTTTTAAATTTGAAAGAAAGTTTATATTTTGTCAAGTTTTTAAGAAATGATATGTAAGTTTTTAAATTTTGAAAAAAATATAATTTATCAAAATTTTAAGCAGTTATTATAATTTTTAAAAAATAAAATAATAAAATATAATAAAATTTCAAAGAATTATATACAGTTGACTTTTTTTTTATTTATATCTATCTTAATTCAACTTTGCTTGCAACAAAGGTAGTCTCAAATCGATATAATAACGTTCTAGGAATGATTCCGGATAAGAATTGTTGGGAATGAGAGGGCAGGTTAGATTTGGATTTGGACATAATTAAAGGGCCTAATCCATTTGTTAATAGTCTTCTTTTATTTTAGCGGACAATAAATGGGAGATTTAATTAAAGCTGCATTTGATTATTTTTTTTCTTGTTTTTAAAGTAGCACCTTTATTTGCCTTGAGCACCAAACACGTGGAAGATTTTATCATGATGTATGTGTATTTATTAAGATTTTTAGTTTATATTTCGAGATCATTCATCGAAACTAAGATATTTCGGTGAATTCGATCCGAACAAATTTATTTCAGTTTCAGTTAAATTAAATTTTTATATTTTTTTAACTAAAATTTGATTTTAAATATAAAAATATTTAAAAAGTAAAAAAAAAAGAGTTTATATCAAGGTTTATAGGCGTGGTTTCGGTTTCGATTTCGGAACTTAACAAAATCATTACGTTTTGGCCGTTTCAGTTTCAATTTCAGCTGTTTCGGTTTCGATCGAAAGATTTTTTTTAATTATTAATTATGTGTTGACCAGAGTTTAATTATATTTTAACTGTATTTTTACTTCAAATTAAAAATACGATAACATTTTGAAATTTTTTTTATAAAAATTTAAAAATTATGAAAGAATTTATAATCAATTTTACCACAATATTAAATATTATTTTAATTAATTAAAATTAATTTTGATAGTTAAGTACTATTTTTATATATTACTATAAAAAAATATATGAAAAATAATATGAATATGATTAAAAAGTTAAAAATTAACATAAGCAAATTTAACTTATTATTAAAATATAATTGACACATACATAATTTATTAATTATAATGTAATACAACTAATCATCATCATCAGTTGAGTTTAAAACATCTGGATGTGAAATTATGAATTCAGTACCTGAACGATGCAGATGAACATTTATAAACATACGAGCCAGAACAACTAGTTTTGCATACTCTCGTAACAGCCATTCACATGGGGGTGAGACCAACACAAATTTTTTTTTGTTTTACTTTCGGTGGAACGGTCGTGCACGCATGCACGTGAACAAAAAAATCAACATGTTTTGATCAAAATCATTTTCATTTCAGTTTCAACCAAAATAATTTTTTTATTAATTATATTTTGACTAAAATTTACTTTATTTTAATTATTTTTTAACTTCAAATTTAAAAAATTATAATATGTTTAAAATTTTTTAAAAATAATGAACAGTTACGTGAATAATATTGTATACGTAAATAATATCTGATAGAAACCAGATTGGCGACAACACTAGCTCCGGTGTAAGGTCGACCTCAGTTTGCGGGATGAGGGGCTAGGTCGGCAAGGGCGCGAGGCAGGCTGGCGAGCGCGCGGGACCAGTCTGGCAAAGGCGTGGGCTCGATCGGCGAGCTCGATCGGTGAGCTCCCCGCTCGTGCTTGCCAGGCGAGCTCCCCGCACATGCTCGCCCGGTGAGCTCCCGCTCGAGCTCTGCTTATTGATAAAGATGAACAGTAAACAGTAAACCGAAATCAAATTTAGGGTTTCATTTCGGGTTTGACCGAAACCGAGCCGTTTCGGCCAAAACGGCTTGGTTTTGGCCGAAACTTAAAACCTTGGTTTATATACATATATATTTATCAAGATTATAAAATAAATTTTTTTTGATAAAAAATTACTTAAAATATGAAAAAAAAGCGAAGAATTAAACCCAAATCACTTTAATCCGAATTTAAGATCTTAACCAATTAAATTAAATATAATTAATAATAAAAAACTATATATAACCGATATTTAAAATCCTAGTATTTATTGGTTCATTTTTAAAAATATTGGACAATAACCATCATAGTGGTGGGGTAGCAGCACCAAAGTTTGTTCAAATAAAGGAGGAAACAGGGAGCCACGGGCGCCTCCGCGATCCGGTCTCCTCGTTATGTCCGTTGATCACGTGCGGAAAAAACGAGCATGCCGCCTCCTCGTCCACTTGCAGGTGGTCTGCCCCCGCGGTTCGGCCCCGCGAACGCTGCTCTTGCGGCGGCTGCCGCCGGCGCGCCGCCGTCATCGCGGCGTTGCGATCATCGCGCATATGTGTCGCGCCCGGGAGCTATCCACGTGTTGGGACCTAGTCTGAGCACTTATTTTGAATAGAACGCTGTAAGAAGAGAGATGAACACGCCACGTGTTAGCTCGACGACCGATGACTCGATCGCCTTCGAGTGAGAAGAGGCAAGAGAGAGTCCCGAGCCAGTTTCTTTAACCATCGCAGACCCACTTTGGTTGGTCAACTTAGTTGGTTTGGTCGGTAACCGTTTCCAATTTTCTTGATTTCCATAAAGAGCTCCAAGTTGGTTTGGTCTTGGACCAGAATGGGTAGGTCGGATGCGACCCAACCCTAATAATATCACTACTATAATTAGAAAGAAAACGAGGGGGTTTTGGTAAAATGGGATTCCTCCATCGCCTTTTTTTCAAATGCACGTGAAGTGGTCGACCCAATGCTTTTATTGCTTTTGTGTTTCTAAACGGAGATGACAAAGAAAATAAAAAAAGGGGTTAAATTTTAAAAATAGAAAAAAATATGAAGAAAAAAAAGTGCCAGATAAAGAACGAAGATGAAATATTCCGATTATTTTTAATATGTTTATATGATCAATGTGACTTAAAAAAAAGGTGCATTTGACACTAGGATAGCTTTAAATTAACATTAAAAATATATACTTTGGATGCAAACTTATTAAATGAGTTAATTACATTTACCTCCTTTCAAATTATCGAAGTTGTATATAATTTCTTATTTTTTCATGATTATATATAATTTTTTATAATTTTCTATGTTATTACGGAGAACTCATATGTTTATTTCGACAATTAATTTATAATTTATTTTTTGTTATATATATAAATTTACTAAACTATTATTTATCCCACCTACCCGTGTATCGCACATGACAATCCCCACTCGATCGATTCCCTCCATTCGTTCCACCAAATATCATTGTCATCGGCAACCACTTTGAAAAGACTCTGAGGAGACAATAAATCGGGTAGAGATTTTCAGAATTTTTATTTAGGTCAACTGAACTACGTAAATAAAAAGGATAATTACCTATAAGTATATGTAATTAGCTTTAATTACGTACAATCCCTAATTTCCGGAATTACCCACGTACTCATTTTCGAAAATATTTGTCCACACCTCTAATTGTTATTTAATCAAAATTTTTTCAAAAAATTTCGATTTTATCTTCGATTATTTTACAATTAAACCCCTTAAAATTTATTTTTTATTTTTAACATCCCGAAATTCAGTTTTACAAATAACACCCTGAAAATTACTCCCATTTACAAAAAAATCCTCGAAATTCGGATTTTTGTAAATAACACCCCGAAATTATTTCGATTTACAGAAAAGTTCTCGAAATTTGATGGCGGCGAGAGTGGCGGCGACGCCGGAGTCGACGGCGGGAGTGGAGGTGGAGGCCGGCGCACTGGCACGAGGGCGCGGACGGCCTCGACACACGAGACGGACGCCGAGGCCAGTGCGCCAGCAACGGGCGTGGACGGCCTTGGCACATGGGCGCGCTGGCCTCGGCCTCCGCCCCGTCCAATCCTCCATCCCCGTCCAAGGCCTTGCCCTTCGTCCACACCCGCGTGCCTGGGATGGAGGCCGAGGCCGGCGCACCGGCGCGTCTGCACATAGGGACGACGGCCAAGGCCGAGGCCGGCACACCAGCGCGCTTGCACGCGGGGGCGGACGGCCAAGGCCGAGGCCGTCCGCACCCGCTGCCGGTGCGCCAGCCTCGGCGTCCGTTCCGCATGCCGAGGTCGTCCACACCCTCGTGTCGGCATGCAGGACGAACACTGAGGCCGGTGCGCCGGTAGCAGGTGCGGATGGCCTCAGCCTTGGCCATCCGTCCCCGGCACATGGGTGTGGACAGAGGCCGAGGGCGGCGCGCTTGTTGTCGACGCGCCAGCGTGTCGAGGCTGTTCGCATCCGCTGCCAGCACACCGGCTTCGGCGTCCGTTCTGCGTGCCGAGGCCGTCCGCGCCCTCGTGCCGGCCTCAGCCTCCGTCCCCGGCACGCGGGCGCGGACGGCCTTGGCCTTGGCCGTCCGCGCCCGTGTGCCGGCGCGCCGGCCTCCGCTTAGCTCTCGCCACCGGCTCCTGCGTAGCCGCCTGCTCGCCCCCACTCTCGCCGCCGTCGAAATTCGAGGACTTTTCTGTAAATCGGAATAATTTCGGGGTGTTATTTACAAAAAACCAAATTTCGGGGACTTTTCTGTAAATGAGAGTAATTTCGGAGTGTTATTTACAAAAAATTAAATTTCGGGATGTTAAATATAAAAAATAAATTTTTAGGGGTTTAATGTAAAATAACCGGGAGTAAAATCGAAATTTTTTGAAAAAATTTTGATTAAATAACAATCAGGGGGTGTGGATAAATATTTTCGAAAATGGGAGTACGGGTAATTCCAAAAATTACGAGAGGTTGTACATAATTAAAATTAATTATAGGGACTTATAGGTAATTATCTCTAAATAAAAAACATGTTGTTTCTATTTGTCTGCGCACATATTAAAAAATTCATAACCATTTGCTACTATTGATTTTCTTCTGCTTGCAATGAAAATACATCTTTTTTTAGCTTAATGAAGGATTTATCAAGAAAAATAAAGAACACAAATGACATCCTTTTTTTATTTAAATCAAGAATTTGATGTGATTACACTTTCTATCAAAAAAGAAAACAAAAAAGATAGCAGGAAGATCAAGACAAAATCTCCATGAGATGAACGAAACACCAAACATGATGGGAACGAGATCATGAAGATTTGAGGAAGGAAATTTGGGAAATAATTGTAATCTATTAAATTGGGGTAAAAAGTTATTTTATATCAAAATTAACATGGTCAATAGAATATTCCTAGTATATTTGTCTATGTAAAGTTAAATTCGACTAGAGGTGACTTTTACAAAAAAAATAAAAAAATATAAAGCATTTTATATGATTATAAAAAAAGTGAGGAGTTATACGCAATTTGAATAGTTTTAAAGTTGTATACAATTAAAGCTATCAAAAATTAGAAGATAAAAATGGGGCCACAAAAAAATTGGCAATTGGACTTGTACCCGAAGCATTAAATTCAGCATCACGTGTACTCTTCCACATTTGTTTGCTTGTCAAAACAGTAAGAGAAATAATTACAAGTGATATTATTTTCATTTAGTATTTAATCATATAAAAGTAATTTTTAAAAAAATCAATTTACTTTTGACTTCGAAATAGAAAACAAACTAAATTTTATTTTCAATTTTTTAATTCGAAATGACTTTTAAAAATAATATAATAATATTTTAAATAATAATAATATTAATAATTTTATGTATAATAATAAATTTTTTAAAAAATTATTTATGAAATTTTTTAAATAAAGTAATATTTTATATATTAATAATTATATTTATGAAATATACTCACATTCAACCAATATCAATTATTTTTAAAAATAAATAAAAAATGGTAAATATATATTTTTTCCTATTTTCGTTTACTTCTAAAGAATCAAATAATTTCAGAGTCCCTAACAATCGCCTACTGTGTTCATTAAATTCATTCGAGGGCCTTCCTTTCCTACCACAAGGAGATTTTACCATGATTCAAACAATGCTACTCAATCACAATTCACCACCAATCAACTATTTAGGCCCCATTCGTTTTGGAATTAGAATCAGGATTAGTTCATTTCAAAATTATTTTTTTTTACTTATAAAATTAATATTTATTATTTTATACTATTATTAAATTAAATTATTATAAAAAATTAAATAGTTTTTTGAGATTTAAATTATTGAAGTCTTATTTTTGATAAAAAGATATTAATTTACAAAAGTGATTCATTAGTCTTGATCTTGACCCCAACCAAACGAGCCCTTAGAACCTGCTATCATTATTCATAATCCGCAGATATCAGATATCGAGTTTTGGACTATGGCAGCATAACCCTCTTAGAATCCACCTCCGTTGCTTCCATGCCACAAGATATCAATTGACCTGAGTTATGGTTCCATTTGCAGCGATCACAAATGCCATATCTTGCTGCACATTGCTGGTTCCTCTTCTTTTGGTGCCCATGACTCTTTAACATGCTTTGGCAACTCTGCCATTTAATCAACACACCAAAACAAAGAAAGCCACAACTTTCATCAGAAAGTACAAACATGCCCACGAAAACCAAATTGGTGTACAGTTCACATGGAACTCTGCAAAATTCATTTCAGTGGCAACACCGAAAATTCCAATGCAGAACATGCTACAGCATCCTCTCCTGTATCCAATTTCATATGCAAACCACAAAATTCATAAGCCTTGGATCCCTGCAAAACTGAAATGGCAGTGGCTTCTGGGAAGTTGATGGTTACCGCTTGTTATTGCGGTTGTTATCTGATCTCTGGAGCATACCTTCAAGTGGAAAAAACCAAGAGGCCACCCCTAACGAATGTCATCTCCAATGTTGTTCGGCACATCTTGGAAGGGCAAAGGGAGTGTTGCCAGGGCTATATTTCTGAAGCCCATGATCATCTTCATCATCACTTGATTCATCAGATCTCCACCTAGACACACCCTTCATGGTTGGCTCTTCTGTCGGAGAGTCTCTCTTCATCAAGCTAAACAGTGATAAATGGCACAAAATTATTTAGATGCAAGAGAGGATTTTATTATGAAATTATCTGACCATCTTACCTCCAACTGTAGTTCATGTTTGCTTCGTCTGGGCACACGTTGGCCCAGGATCTATCTGGCATGTTCTTCCCTAAGATTGCAGCACTCTGATCATGAATAGACTCTCCATAGAAACCATTACTGTAAGGCGTTCTACCCACGAGACCAGTAAATTTATTTGGTTCTCTTCCAAAAGGACTGGTCACCTTGAAAGTGAAGGTAATTTTGAGGTGCTCTTGATGGAGTTGCAGTGGATTCCCTGAAAGGAGTATTTTCTGAAAGGGAGGAATTGCTTCTGAGGAGTGAGATGCTAGCTGGTCAATATCCTTGCCTAATGCTATCTTGCTGTCTAAAATGTTTTGCAACAGTCTCATTTGCAGGGATATAGTCTCCATTGCTGGGATTGGAATAAACACTTTTAAATTGGGTATTTATCCTGTAAGAGGTTGGATTGTCCAAATTATTCTGCATCCTCTGGTTGATAATAGATGGACCCTTGTTACCCAACTCAAAACAGGTGATCACCAGTAGGGCTACTTAAACTCATGTTAATGTTGCCCAAAGGTTTTTTCGAGATGTAAGAATTAAGATTTGTCTGAAGAATGAAAGAAGGCTTAATGGAAGAGGAAATTGATAAGGTGACAGGGCTCTGAGACTCATTGGGCAAATCTCTATCATGTGGCATTTGAACATCATGTGCGGAAAGCACTGTACTGTCATCAACATTTCCCATTATAACTCGTTTCCTCTCACCCTCAGGTAGCAAGTTAATAGACTTTTCCTGCAAAAAGTGAATTGCTTCCTAAATAAAATCTTCAAAGTTACAAAGCATTGAATTCACAGAACTGAAAATATAGTTGACCTTGGCTTTAAGATCCACATAAAATAATCATAAACAAACAAGGAAAACTAATGGAGATTAGTCCTCAATATTTTCTCTAAGACAAGCAGAAAGAAAGACACAGTGATTCAAAATTAGCATTATGTGCCAAAGCTGCATGTCAAAAGACCAATTGTGAAAGCTAAGAAAATTAAAACAAAACCACCATTTCATGCTTCAGTTTGACCCTTATCAAGCCATCAACCAAATTTTCAGCAGAACTTTAGGAGTGTATTTTAGAGAGTTTGAATTCCAAATATTGCAAATCAACCAAATGAATTAGTTTGACCCATATAACATTATCAACAAAATTTTCAGCAGACAATAGAAAACTAATGGCTTTTGAAGTGTATTTTGGTGGCTGAATACAGTTCCCCATGCAGAAATAGCAAATATTATACTACCTAATTCTGCTATACCACTGCCATCTTTTCTGAGGTTGGATTCCAACAAGACTGCAAGCAGTAACAAGCCCAAAATTGCATCACGTTAGTAGTGGCTAACAACTAAATTATGTCCCTAAAGCTATAAATGACGAACAGTTCCATGCAGTAAAGACTAGTACATAAATTATGAATAGGCCAACACAACAAGGACTGGTCATGAGCAGATTCCAGAAGTTTCATGTCATGCTCGGTAATCAACATAAGCAGAATTGCAAGTGATAATAGATGAAGAGGAACATGAAGATATAGGAAACTGAAGAGGAAAAAGACGTCCAATTTTAGGCCCCCTTGCGATCATCTTCCCCGATTGCTGATCCTGCACCACACAACCAGATTTAGAAAATTCCACTTTACAATCATTTTCAACTAATTGTCCAACAGAAACAAGATTAGTGGTAAGGTTAGGAGAGACAAAGACATTGGTTATGGATGAAGAAACATCACCAGTGGCAGTGATAGGTAAGGAATTTCCATCAGCTGTATAAATCTTGAGATTTCCAGGATATTTATTTACATTGGTGAGGAATTTAACATTGTTTGTCATGTGATGGGAAGCTCCAGAATCAAAGTACCACGGTGAAGGTTTAGAGAAAGGTTTACCTGAGAGTCCTAATGCGGAAAATGTAGAAATGATCATTTGCTGAATCATTTCAGGTGTCACAGATTGAATAGGAGCAGGAGCACTTTGTGTCAGATGAGCTTTATCCTCAGAACTACCAGCATTAGAAGAACCAACTGAGACAGTGTATGCCGTTCCAGATCTCTTGGGAGGTCGAATAGGACATTCCTTGATAATATGTCCATCCTTTTTGCAATAGTTGCAGAATTTTTTTGAACAACTTGAAGCATAATGGCCAAATTCTTTGCAGCAATAACACTGAATAGTACTCATGTCCTTACCTTTTGACTTGCCTTGGGCTACATAAGCCATAGGAATAGAAATGGATTTAATTTGTTCCATGGTGGCTTGAGTGAGAAGCCGTTGTTCCTCACGAAATAAATCATTAAGACATGCATCCAAGGATGGAACAGTTTCCCGATTCATAAGATTAGATCTGGTGCTTTCAAATTCAGATCTCAATTTCATAAGAAATTGATCCCTCTTAGTAGTTTCATGTACAGATTGAACAGAAATAAGACCTTCGGGAGGTAAGGTAGCATAGACAATATCAGTATATTCAGCCCAAAGATTCATGAAGATAGAATAAAAATCTGAGATTGAGAGACTGCCCTGTTGAAGACTTGCTAGCTCGTATTCAAGTTGAAACCGACGAGCAGTGTTGTGTTGACTATAGAGTTTTTTCAGATAATTCCACATTTCAGCTGCAGTTTTGAAGGGTCGAAGATTCAAGATGATGTTGGATTCTACAGATCCTAGAATCCATGTCATGATTTGAGCATCCTTGACTTCCCACTTGGAGTGCTCATCATTGTCTTTGTCAGGTGCAGGTTTGCTGCCATCAATATGACCCCATAGATCTTTGCCTTTGACAAATATCTTGAAGTGAAATGTCCAGGTTGAGTAGTTTTTGTCATTGAAACGAATCAAGAATTCATGCTTGTCTGAAAACATGAGGCTGAGATAACTTGATCAAAATAACTAAGAATAATGAACTGAACTAGGACTGAGAGAAAGAGACACAGGAGAATTCAGAACTCAAGCTCTGATACCATGATAATTTGATCAAAAAAACTAGTGTCCTCCTTGGAGAAGAATGCCCCTTATATAATGAATACAAGTTGAAGAAAATAAGGCATATCCTAAATAAGGAAAATATTTACAATTATTACAGGTATAAAATCAGCCATAGAATCTGCTAACTTTGGTATAAAATCACCCATAGAATCTGCTAACTTTGGTATAAAATCAGCCATAGAATCTGCTAATTTTGGTTTGCAATCAGCCATAAAATCTGCTATCTTTGAATGACTAGCTAATTCCTTTGACACCAAAGACTGCAGCAAAATCATCAACTAAATATCTCTATCCAACATCCGGTGTAGTCCAATGTCGATCAAATACGTAATACAAGAACTGCAACCAAGTTAAGGAAAAGAGTGAAATTTGAAGACATAAAAATTAGTCTTATAGAGAAACACCAGAGAATAACTGAAGGATACAATTGCTCGTTTTACAACAACCATATCAGATGTTCCATGTAAAAAAAGTGCATCAGTAGCAACGCGTAAATTCCCAAAAGGATAACACCCTTCTTTTCTGTTTGTATTCAGTTCATCTATCTTGGACTGAAACAATAGTGGTGAATCCTCATCCTGCAAACAAAAAATATCCATTTCCTCAATATCCGAGCCATAACTTTGTTCAACATCGAGGTTGGACAAAGCTTCTTCAATGAAGAGTGTGGCCTCATCTAGCACTGGAGAAGCTGCTGGATCACTTGCAAAATTTGGCCATGACTGCTGAACAGCAGCTGACTTCCTTTCACAGACAGTCATCTTCCATTCAGAAGAGTTATGATACCGTGATTGAACATTCTCAAGAAAGTGATGCTGAATGCACCATATCATGACCTCCAAGTGCTGAAAAAACAAAAAAAAAAGCCACAGATAATCAATTGGTTCATATAGTTAGAGTTGCATAAACCGATACTTGCTTTTAGGTTTTGATTTAGATTAGGTATAAAAGAAATGATCTGTCTCTAAAAGCTATACCAAGACAGCTGCCTAAGGTGACATTGCTAATTGTTTCAGTCTATGAAGTCAATAAGTCCCCATAAAGATCCACTTCCAATAAAGAAAATTAACACAATCACAAATGTCAGAATGAAGGAAAGGAAAAAAAAAAAGTAAAAAACTGTGGAAGTAAACAGGAAAATAATTGATTTTCTCTCAAAGTTGGGTGACCAAAATTCATTTGCCAATATTTTTAAATCAGAAAAAACAAATTTCTACCATAAGAATGCCTACCACAAAGAAAGTTCCAAGGACGGATTGGAATATTCCAGCAACATTTCAGGAATAAGTAGAGCACAGCAAAAAAGTAAACCTGTTTGGCCTTCAATGTGTTCTCCAGGAGGTCATGTAGGTCATGAAGCTGTGTTGAGAGGGTTTGCTTAAATGATGTATCCATAACATCAAGAACACTTGAAATACCAGTAAGCTGTTGGACAAACTTTTGAAGCAACTCTAATTTGGATTTCATCTCTTCTGTTCTGAGGCTATCTATATTTCAGAGTTAAGGCATAAGTTCACCGATCTAGTATTTATAGCCTCAACTGAAAATTATGATTTATATCAGTGAAAATTGCTAGGATACATATACTGCGAAGATCAGAAATGATCTTTTTGAATTTCCTCTTGCACCAATCCTTCACAACCACTTCATCCAGCAGAAAAGCATTAACTGGATCACTCGAGACAGCATTTTCATCCATGCAGACATCTGGAACATCTGTTGCATTTGTCAAGGCAAAGAACTTTTTGGAACTGTTAGGCTTGGAGAATGGGCATTTAGATAAAAGACAACAAAGTGTAAAGTATCTGGATCATAATCAGTGGCTAAAATACTATATCGCTAAAGGATACAATGACAAATCAACGAAACCAGGTTGTTCTCCAACGCAACATCGAACAGAAAATACAGCCGTTCAACATCAGCCAGCTCATTGCTGTCTTTCTTTTCTTGAAACCAATCATCATATCTTTTGGAGATCAGGCCTGCTTCAATGCACTTATAATAAAGACGAAGCTGCAATCCACTACCTGCAGTTGGCAAAGAAGTCCTGCAAATCGGGCAAATATCACATCTCTGACTGCACTCTGCACACAAGGAGGCATGCCAACATGAATTCAACATATGCTCCACATGGCGTCCACAGCTGCTTAAATCTCTAGTTGCCTGGCAATGCTCAATTTTAGCTTCATTGCATAGCTCAATCAGATCAATGGATGCCATATGTTCTAGTGCATTTTGATACAGTGTGCCATTGTTGGGTTGATGCTTTTGCACATGCACCTGTACACAGACGTTTCAATATTCCTTGATCCATTTTGACAGAAGATGCACTACTTTATAGATTACTAGTCTTTAACAGCAAAAACACATTACTCCAATACATCCAACATGAAATCATAGGCAATAAAATCGCGTCCACTAATTGTGGATAAAAAAATAATGGGTTGCAGATCTTGAAGAATGCACCTATTTCGGATCATAGATACAAATTCCTCACAGTTTCAATTTTCCAAGCATTTCCCAAAGTTCAACACTTCAAAAATGATTAATTAAGAAAAATATAAATTTCTCTGGTCGGTTGCCATATCAAAAACTCTAATGAGCTAAACCATAAGTCCTAAAAAGCGTAATTTGGCACAGATGACATCGAAAACTTTTGGAATATCACTTCGTCGTCAAATCGGGGATTCGAGCCATAACCTAACTGCAGTAGAATCCGCATCTAGAATAACACAAATCAAGCAAAAAAGAGTTCAAAAAAGTGAGAGACTCGATTAATACGTAAAAAAAACCATGGCTAATACCGAAGAAAAGGAATTCAGCTCAAGTGTTGCTTCAATACCGAAAAAAGAGAAGAAAATGGGGGAAAAGGAAGCACCTCGAGCTCCATCCTTTCATCGAATCGGGAAGGAATCCAGATTTGAGAAGCTCCGGCGCCGGAAGAACAGCGACGATGATCGGAGAGTTCTCGAGCCAGAGGAGGGAGAAGGGACCCCTTCGGGTTAATAGGGCTTTGAGGGAGAAGTATTTTTTGCAAATACACGCTCACCAAACTTTTATTTTCATACTAACCCCAACATTTTGACAAATAAGTTTTCTTTTTTTGTGCATATAAACCCTTCAAATCTCGGTATTGCTGTCTAGGTTTTCTCCCCCCTCCCGCACACAGCCAGCCACGATGGCGGCGGAGGGAGCGGAGGGGTCGCCGGACGTAGAGAGCCTGGTCGTGGTGCACAACGTGGCGAAGCGGCACAACATCGGGACCCTGGCGCGGAGCGCCTCGGCCTTGGGTGTGTCGGAGTTGGTCCTCGTCGGGCGCCGCGATTTCAACTCCTTCGGCTCCCACGGGGCCGCTTCCCACCTCCGGTTCCGCCACTTCCAATCCCTCGCCGACGCCCGCCTCTACCTCAAGGACCAGCGCGCCTGCGACATCTGCGGCGTCGAGATCGCCGACGGCGCCCTCCCCGTCAACGCCCGCCCTTTCACCAAAAGCACCGCCTTTCTTCTTGGCAACGAGGTCTGCTTCCAAACTTTGAGCTTTTAAGTTGGATTTAGGATTTGAATGAGTAAAATGAATGAAATTTTTTGTATTTTTGTGGTTTTTTTTTTTTGAGAAGGGGACGGGGCTGTCGGACAAGGAGTGCGAGATCTGTGATTTCTTTGTGTATATTCCCCAGTATGGAGGGGGCATTGCATCGCTCAATGTCACGGTTGCCGCCTCAATTGTGCTTCATCACTTTGGAGGTATGTTGTACAGCAGATGTTTTGGGTATCAGACAAGATTTTGCTGCAGCTGTTGTTTTTGTTGTTGGAATGGTTGAGAAGGCTCAAATTAATGGCTTAGTAAAAGGAATTTGATTCTTTCAAGTAGTTGATTTTGCGTTGGAACTTGAGTAGCGAGTAGTGATTAGAAGACTAAGAACAATAGCTTTGATTTGAAAGAAATGCTGAACTTTGATTGTGATGCATGTTTGTTTAGACAGACTGGGTTAATACTGAATCTGCTACTCACTGGTGCTAATCTCATGTGATGTGTCAAAAAGAGATGACCAAACCAAAATCGAAACCCGCAGGCAATTAGAGATCGGTCCGAACCAGAGACGGTTGGTTTCAATATTTCCTTCCACAGCTCAGCTAGACAAAGTTTAGAGGGACAAGCCCCACAGTTCGGCGTGTCTTCTTGGGCGTATAGGCACGAACTAAAATCATCAAGCTCCACAGTTTGATTAAATTGAACTCATCTAGCTCGTAATTTGGTCAGGTCAGATTCACAACACCCAAACATTCAAATAGTGGTACCTTGGTGTTTTACATGCATCCTTGAGATACGAGAGTAATGATCATTATGACAATTTAGAAAATAAACTTTTGCAGTCGTAATCATTTTCTGCTTCATCTCGTATTCACAAAATCCACCATATCACAATACAAAATATGATGCAAATTTTTCGAAATGTCCTTAGTTAACTTGTACATCGATCATAATAAAGTTATTTGAAGAAGTCAAATCAAGCTATTCAAAAAATACTATAAGACAGGACTCAAGCATTGTGGATCTTATTTTTTCTCCTCTTTTCTTTTAATTTTTGAATTCCCATTTTTCTTCCGTATTCGGCTCTGCTTAGAGCCTCCAGTGAGTAGGAGGAAAATATGGACTTGAGTATCGGAGTATTTTTCTTCGATCATCATTAGATGGACAATTTTTATCTCTGTGCAAATTAGGATCAGCCGAAGAAAATCGAAAGAGCTCAAAGTTTCAGAATTAAAATCAAGTAGACGTAATACTGATATTTTTTTTGAGATCTGTCGGAATATCAACTCTCCAAGAAACCAATTCCAACCATGTTGTCAAAACAACAATATTTAGATAAACAAGTGGCGGTAGACACATTTAGAGCAGATGGTGTTGCAGCATGCCTCCTCAGGAGATATCTTAGATCCTTATCGCTAAACAACAAAGATTTCACTAAAATCTAGTCCCACCCAACCAGAGCCAGAGCAAGGTAGTCAAAATGGCGAACCTGTCTCTAGGAACGAGTTCGCTCAACTGGTAGTCGAAATTTAAATCCTCACTCAATTGATGAAGGCTCAAGTCTAGATGATGCAATTGGATATACCAACATACCAGCACCTACGTGACCATGCAACGCAGGAGAATCCTCAAGAGAGGACGGGCCGGGCTAGCAAGCTTCAAGAGACCATGCAAGTCAGGTTGAGAATCAATATACTCAAGGTGTCCTAGCTAAACATGAAAGTCAAGCTCATACTGATACTTCAGACATAAGCTATAAGTCATCTATTGAAACGAATGCTAGGTGAAATGTTAAGGACATAGAGGGGCATATTGCCCAAGTGGTGGATAAAAGACTATGGAGCTTGGTGGAGCTTAAGTTAGCATAAAATGGTGCAATGAACGTACTAAGTCTGCAACTCTTAGCCGAATTTCCATAGTTTAAATTTTGACAATCGCTTTAAGAGTCCTATCATGAGACCGATGATCTATTGGACTATATTAGATTGTTCAAGAACAATGTGATACTATATGGAACAACAAAAACCGTTATGTGTAAGGTATTCCCAACCACGCTATAAAACTCAACACCAACATGGTTTTCCAATTTTCTTGTAGGATCGGTAGAAAGTTTCATTGACTTGAAGTGTAAATTCATAAATCAATTCATTTCCTTGGTTCTGAAATATTGTTACTCATTTACATTGTTAGCAATATGTCAAAATGAAGGTGAAAGTTTGAGGGATTACCTCTCCCAATTTAACATGACTTGAATATAGGTATATGATTTTAATAGTTTAATTGTTTTAGTAGTTGTTATGAATGGTTTCAAGACCAGTAGAGTCGCCTACAAAATAATGTATTGGCCACTGCAAATGCTTTTCGAGTTTATAGAGTAAGTTTGAGAACATATCGATACAGAAGAGATGATGATAGACCAACGGGAAGCTGATGACACCCGAGGCTAAAAAGAAAAAAAGAGAGTGTGCTAGCCGGAGCCTAAGAGGCCGAAGATCGAGCCGCGGGACTATAGAACCGAGTTCTATATCTATACACCACTCAATCGTTCTCGTGTAGCAATATTGACATAGATTGAATATTGAAACTATTCGCAGAAGCTCTTGCAAACTTGTTGAGATTGAGGGAAGCAAGATATTTCTAAATACTATAGATATTACAAAGATTATGAGTATGATACAGTGGAAAGTAGAAACTTGAAATTCTAAATAGAATGCCTCATTTATAAAGGTCAACTATCAAGATTTGTCCAAGTTAAAAAGTGAGACCAAATAAGAAAGGTTAATGATCCAACGAAGGTCGGCAATAGTTGCCACCATAGTAATGGATCATCTCGTCCTCCTCCGACATAGACAATCAAAGGGTACTTCGTGATGATATAGAAGGACACCTATCAAAAAAGCAACCATACCGCCACTTTGAAGTGGTAAACCTTGACCGGGATCTAAGAGAGGGGAAAATGATTGTAAGATAGAGAGCGATGCGAAGACGTTTGGGCCCCAGGAAAAGGCCTAGAGCAATGGGAGGAGGGCCTGGTTGTAACCCTAGTCTTGGCCTCTGGGTGTTATTAAAGGGCGATAGATAAAGAAATAGAGATATTGCTCAAAGCTAATTTTATTTGGGGAGTTGAATACTCGTAATGACTCGCAAATGTAGTGATAATAAAAAAGAGTAATGAAAAGTGGATAGTGCGCGTAAATTTCACAAACCTCAATAAAATTTATCTAAAAAATAGTTATTTTATTTCGAGCATACACTGATTGATTGTTGGGCATCAATTGTTGAGTTTTTTTTAATATATTTTTAGGCTACTACTAGATGAGGATAAACTCTAAGGATAACAAAAGGACATTATTCATAATCAATCGGGGATGATTCTACTACATGTTAATGTCATTAAGGTTTTGGAACTATATACCAAAGAATAGTTGATCGGTCCTTCAAACATCAGTTTAGAAGAATATGGAGGCATATATGAATGATTTATTAATCAAAAGCATACGAGATACAAACCATGTTTCTACCTTGCAGAAAACTTTTGTTATGCTCTAGAAGTGTATATTTGGAGTGTCAGCTGATAAACTCATTAAGTACCTCCTCCGAGAGAGGAAAATCAAGGCTAACCTATTGAAGGTCCAACAATATTGAAAATGAGATCTCTAACCTCAATAAAAGAAGTGCAAAGGCTCACAGGACGAATCGTTGTACTTAGTTGTTTTCTTTCGAAACTTTGAGAGAAATGTCTTCCATTCTTCAATGCTTCAAGAAAAACAAGTTATGCATGTAGGATGAATACAAAAAGGCATTTAGAGAGTTGAAGATATACCTCACTTTCCTGCCATTGTTGGTGAAACCTATTTATGTAGAAGATTTGCACCTATATATTGCTGCAACTAGTGCATCCGTTAGTTCAGTGCTTGTCAGCAATCAAGAAAGGAAACAGTTTTTGGTGTACTATGTGAGGTACATCTTCCCTGGCACGGAGGCCCACTATCCTCCAATAAAGAGCCTAGCTTATGCAGTTGTCCTCTCATTAAAGAAGCTAAAATTGTATTTCCACACCCATACGGTGGTCGTCCAAACCAACTTTTTATTTTGTCAAGCACTCTAGAAACTAGAAAAGTCTGGACAAATGGTTAAGTGAGCTATGGAGCCGAGCTAGTTCGAGATCTGTTTCAGGTGAGAGCTGCCATCAAGACTTAGGTGCTAGCATACTCTATTATGGAGCTCGCCCCCTTAGAAGCGTCGGAAGTTGATGTGGCATTTTGGAAGGTCTACGTGGATGAATCTTCCTGTGAAGTGAAAAGCAGAGTAAAAGTAGTGCTAATAAGCCTAGAAGGAGATATGTTTGTGTACTCCCTTAGCTTCAATTTTAAAGCTTCAAACAATGTAACGAGTATGAGGTGATACTCTATAGATTGAAAGTGGAAAAACCAATCAAGGCACAGAAGCTTGAACTTTACAGTGACTCCCAACTCGCCACGAGTAAGATACAAGGAGCGAATGAAGCTAAAAATCCCCTAATGAAAGAATATCTCACAAAAGTTTGCCAAATCTTGCTTATATTCAACCTCATCAACGTAGGGCAAATTTCAAGGGAGGAGAACTAGGAGGCAGATTCCTTGACTCAACATGCATCGTTCTTGTCGGAGAAAAGAGAGAGTACAATCCATGTGAAGGTACTCTAGACCCCCAGCTTAGGAACAACAGTGAAGGTTTGAGTGATGGAAAGGGAGTATAACAGGAAAGTTGCTTGACGATGAAAGCCAAGCATGAAAGGTTAGGAGGCTTGTTCCAAATTTTACAATCCATAAGAAAGAGTAATACAAACTCTCGTTTGCCCGCTCTGGATATGTTGCATTTCATTATAAACAGAATACGTCCTCATAGAAGTTCAGAAGGAGATTTGTGAAAATCATGCAGACAAATGAGTCTTAGTATATAAGCTACTTAGGGTTACTATTGCTCGAACTAAAGAGGTGTTGGAGTATGCATCCCATTATGAACGATATAAAAGGCATGCATCTCTATATCACAAGTCCGTCATTAAGCTGCAATAGCTACAATTACCATGTTCATTCAACAAATGGAGAATGAACATTCTATGTTCTTTTTGTTTGACCTCAGGGTAGAGAACAACTTGTTAGTCGTAATTGACCATTTCACCAAATGAGTAGAGGCGAAATCACTGGTGACGATTATTAAGCATAAGGTAAAGAAATTTTTTAGTAAGGGGTAGTTTGCTGATTTAATATACTAAGGACATTGATAATTGACAATTAGAATCAATTTGACGACTCAAAATTTCGGGAGTTGTGCGAAGATCTACACATAAGTAGGACCATTAATTTAACTCGCAATTCGTAAGCAACTTGAACTTAACTCGAATTTAGCTCGGCTCATTTCAAGCTCAAGCTAAACTTAAACTCAAAAATTAGGTTCGTTTAGTAACGAGCCGAGCTTGAAATGGACTCAGTTTGCTTGATTTCATTTTAAAAACTCATTTATTTTTTAATATATAAAAATAATTCTAAAAACAAATTTTATAATATATAATGTATAATATAAATTTAATCATTTAATTATGATGATGTAGTTAATATAATTTTTTAATTTAGATGTTATTCTATTAGTATGATTTTTTTAAAATTATTTATATCATTAGCATTACCTAGAAATTTTTTTAGGTTTAATATTTTTTATTATGAATTTGTGAATTATAATTTGTAATGTTGTGGTTGATATTTTTTATAATTTTAAAATAATTCTAATGTAAATTAATTAAAAATTAATTAAAAAAATTAATTTTTGAAAATTATATTTGAACCAAACTCGAGCTAGCTAGTTTTGGAGCCGAGGCTTGACTCAATTTGTTTACACCTTTATATCCAAGAGAAGTCCACATTGATTGTTCATCCACAAACAAATGAGTTAGCGGAGATAATTCAGTGAATCATCTTGCAAGGATTAAAGAAACATATCCTAGGAGACAAAAGGATATGGGTCAACGAGCTATCCAATATACTCTAGTCCTATAGCACTATTCCATAAATAGCGATTGATGAAACACTTTTTTAACTCTAGTGCTATAAAGGACCGGTGTCATTAACTGAGTTACTGAAAAATTGGCATCAAATTAGAAAAGGTCCTATCGTGTCACATAGCAATGTGAAATAAGAACCTATAAACCTGAACATCTGAATAACAAAATTTTGCCGCAAATATGACATGCAAGTAATTTACGAAAATTTTATTAATAAGAAAATAGTCGCCTTTTGTTATTGCAAGAAATATGACTCTGAAGCTCAACTACAAATGTTGCACTCGACTAAAGAATGGTTACAAGCTCTATGTTTAATATCTGAAATTTGGATACAGATTTCGTATTTGACTGAGAAATGATTACAATCTAGTTATAAGTCTCGTACTTAATCAAGGAAACAAACTATGCACTTGAGTCTCAAAATTGAGTTACAAGTTCCGCACTTGACTAAAGAATGATTAAAAACCCCGTACTTGATTTTCAAACCCCAATTATAAGTCTCGTGCTTGACCAAAGAATAATTATAAGTTCCGTATTTGATTCTAAAATCTGTTTACAAGTCTTATATTTAATCGAGAAATGGTTATAAGTTTCACGTTTAACTCTCGAAATTTAATTATAAGTTTCATATTTGATTGAAGAATAAATACAAGTTTTGCACTTGATTTCTGAAATCCAATTACAAGTTTCGCATTTGATTAAATAATAGTTACAAACTTGCCCTTAACACTTGAAATTTGTTTACAAGTGTTGCACTTGACCGAGTAATGGTTACAAATTTTGTACTTGACCATTAAATTTTGGTTATAAGTTACGTATTTAACCGATAAATGATTATAGGTTTCATGTTTGACCCTTGAAATTCGATTATAAGTCTTGCATTTGACTGAGTAATGATTACAACTGTGCTTGACTCTTGAAACCTTGTTACAAGTTGCACATTTGACCAAAGAATGATTATAAGCTCTATACTTGATCTCTAAAATCTGATTATAAGTCTCGTACTTGATCGAAGAATAATTAGAAGATTTGCGTTTGACCTTCGAAATCCGGTTACAAGTATCACATTTGACCATAAAATGATTATAAGTTTCGTGCTTGAACTCTAAATCCCGGTTACAAATCTTGCATGTGATCGAGAAATGATTGCAAGTCTCACATATGACCCTGAAGTCTGGTTATAAGTCCCACGTTTGAGCCACTCCAAATGGAAAGAGATATGGTTGAGATTTTCTTTTTTCATTCATATTCAAAAGACAATAATAGTATGGCAAGAATCATAACTTTTCATCGAAGATCTCTAAAAGATAAAATGTTTGTTACATAGAATACTCAGAAGATTGAAATTACAAAATTCACTGGTAGCTCAAGCGGCATCACCAAATTGGGTGGGACTTGACGGAGGCACAAGTTTTTCACCTTTTGGAGATGCCACTTTAATGGGCGAAGAGGGCCCCTTGGAGCTAGAGGGTTAGCCCCAAAAAGCTGAGAGAATCAAATGAGTTTGAGGGAGACCATAGAAGTCAGAGTGGTAGTGATGATGGTGGACCACATGCAAATCATCATCAATAGATCCCAGGAATAAGTCTCTAAATAGGTCAAATTCGAACCTCTTCGACCTGTCAAAGACATCATACCTACAATACAAGTATCCATAAGAAAGCCACTTGTGGTTCAGTTAGCGAGCTTGTCTTGATACTTATTCGATTCTTTGAACTCTACTGTCGCCTTTCTCCGAGTAGTGTTAATCCCGGCCGTGGCCTGATCACAAGCATTTGCCACCTTTATCTTTGTCTTAAATGCCGAAGCCTTGTCTTTAGCTAGCTCGGCCTCCTTTGCGACATCTAGAGACATCTTTGTCATATCCTTGCCTCTTTATTAGTGTCAGAATCTACCTTTTTGATCATTTTCAGTTGATCCTTAATTTTAGAAATTTTTTCTTTGAGTTTGGTCACCTTTTGATTCGTAATCAATCATAATCTGGATTTTTTTCACATCCACTTGAGAAAATACCAATTTTTCCAAAATATTATTTGCGGCAATGGACGTACCTCAACATCAAGGAAAATGAGAGGGGAAATTAAAAAAAACAAGGGTGATAAGTCAACTTACTCTTATGAGGTCATTGTCTAGCTTGGTCACCATGAATTTATTAAATTGGAGTTTGAAGTAGTCCCAAGGAAGTACATGTACTAAATGCATATTGTTAAGATTGATAGCTCGAGCCTTGGAAGGAGATGACACCTCAGCAAAAGTAGCACCCCCCATCCCTAGGTGTAGAAGAAGCGAGGCCCAAAATGGTAAGGTTAGGGCTGGAGTAGTTATGCGAGGGTGGCAATGCGTCTCTTTCCTTTTGTTCTAGCTGAGGTGGAGAACTTGGGGTAGCTTCATTCTCGCGTTTTGTGGAGAAAGATTGGGCCTTCTTAGTAGCTAGGGGGTGGGAAGAGCTCCTCTTGTCCGTGGTTCGCTTGGGAGCAGCCAATTGAGAGAAGTCTCAGAGTGCGGTTGATGTGTAAGTTTTGCCTTTCTCTACAAAGAAATGACAGGTGTTAAAAAAAAAGTTTTAGAAAAGCATAAAACAAGCACCTCGGTTCTTCTTCCTCCTCTTCTTTTGCAATTCATGAATTCCTATTTTTCTTTTGCATTCAGCTTCGCTTAGAGTCCTCAAAGAGCATAAGGAGAATATTAACTTGGGCATATATTAACTTGAGCATTGGAGTATTCTCCCTTAATCATTAGTGGATAGACAATTTTTGCCTCTGTGCAAGTTAAAATTAGTTGGAGAGGACTGAAAAAGCTTAAAAGTCTCGAAACCGGAGTTTGGTGGATGTAATATCATGGTTAATGAGAAGACAATATCAAATGCAAAATTATGTGTTTTAATCCTGATGTCTTATATGTCGGTGCTAAAACTCTGAATTGATTTTAGTGTAGACATATGTGCTCAGGAGTGGGGATATTGTTTGGGTCATTCAGCATTTTGTTTAATGCTGAAAGGCATTGAAGCCTTTTCTCGTTGCGAAGCTGAATCTTGTCTGTGTACCATATTGTTGTATCTTTTCCGTGTGTTTCTTTATGTTTGTGCTTGTTGCGCTCCTACCAACAACTTAGACCCAAATTGAGTAATTGGAGAGCTACTGAGTAGTTGATGTAGGAGGATTTCGGAGCAATGCCTTCAAACAACAAGAATCTTGCTTTTTTTGTTCCTGGTTTTTCTTCCCAAACATTTCCTCCTGGTCGGGTCCGTAAAATTTGATGGGTGTTTTTCAGTTCAATTTTATATATTGGGACTATAGTTTGTAATGAGCGTTGTTCCTTATAATCCGAAAGAGAACTAAGACATAACTCTTCATCCTAGATAGCTCCAATTTTGAAATTCTTCTTTGATAGTTAGCATTCAAAAATTCAATGTGGAACTGATGTTTCAAGCATCAACAAGTCAATCTTGTATTTTTATTTTTTTTTTGAGCGACTGGAATTTACATTAATAGCATTACTAATACTAGCAAGGAAAGCAAGTCAATATTGTGTAGCCTCTTCTTTATTGTTCTCATACTTAAAGACTCCCAAGACCTATCTTTTATCTACTCTGATTATCGGAAGTTCTGTAAATTGGAAATCAGAAATGATTCTCCGGTAATTATCTGTGAAATTTACTGGTTTAAACAACTTTAAAGTGCTTGTCTGATTCTTTTCTTGGCTTTTCTACAGTCTGGGCTGGCTTTCCTGAAAGAAGCCGTGAAGGCAACAAGTTTGTTGTAGCCAAGAAACCCTTGAAGCAGGTGAGGAGAAATTACTGCTCTGAATCAATTGAATCTGTGATCGAGGAGCGAAAGATGAAGAGGGAGGCTGCTACCCGTGATTTCTTCTACCAGAGCAGGGTCAATGATAATGTTCAGTCAACAAATCTTCTGGATACATTATTCATTAGTTGATGCAAGATTGTTTCTCCTACTTGTGCCTACCAATGGCGCAACTTTCAAGTTTTGACACTCATCTTGTATAATCAAATCAGACAGTGGAAGTGTTTTTGATGTAGAAGGTTGTTAACGAGATTGTAGGATTATTACTAATTATTGAAATGAGAAATGTCTTTTTTCATTTATATTTGTTAATAAAGCCTGTTTTCTTTCTATTCCTTGTGCTGCATCATCCTGCAACATCTGCGTCAGAGTAACTCTTTTTTTTGTGAAGAAATTTTCTAGTTGAATCTTTTTTGCATATGTGCCTCTGTTAATTCTCTTAAAGTTTGTAATTCCCGCAAGACCAAGTGGCAGCAAGTGATTGGATGAAGCCGCAAATCCCTTTTTAAGATCTCCAATGGAAACGGTTAACTAACTTCCTGAAATCGGATTTTACCGAGCTCTGTTTTCTTTGAACTCTTCTCCTCTTCTCCCATCCATCCTTCGTCTTCATGAACAGGAACGCTCTCTCTGTCTCTCTCCATTTTTCATCTCCTTCTTCTTCATCGAGATTAGGAGTGTTAATGGCCTCAAGGATCCATTAAACTTAGAGATCGAATTTATTAAAAGTCTGTTTAAATCTCATCCAAAATACCTAACAAATTTTAGTAGACAGTTCATTGGGTTTTAAATTTATTTCAAAAAATATTTGAGGTCCATTAGAAATCTGTTTACACTTCACTTTACTAATAAAATGTGGTAATTTATTTTTAGACATTATTTTAATACATCATTAGAAAATAATGAAGGTAGATATTGATAAATTTTATTGGACTTTAATGGATATAACGGACCTAATATAAGTTTAACAGGCTAAAATCTAAATAAATTAAATAGAAAAGTTAGTGAGTCTTAACAAATCTCAGTCTATTTTAAACCTATACCAGTTGACTTTGGGTGCGCCCAAGTTCGTGTGGGCCGAACCCCTTGCCAGCCGTAATGCAGATGGGATGCCTATTTAAGATGAGCAACTCCCGGGTGCATTGGTTCTCCATCATGACCTCCCTTGGTTCACGTTCCTCGATGCCGTTGTCCTCACGATCCTTCTCCGATCGGTTCGCCGGGACCTCACCTACTGTGAAAGCCAGCATCAAACACCTATGTGTAATTGCTTTCAACTTTTTGATGTAATTCCTTGCTTGGTTGTTGCAGGAGGAGGTCGCTGGCGCCAAGCTCATCCCCAGGGACATGTTCCGAGCGCCAAGAAAACCTGACATCCTCTGTATTATGGTTGGCGATGGCTTGCATATTCTTGCTATGGGAGTTATCAGTATCCTCTTCGCAGTGATTGGCTTTATGTCCCCAGCCGCTCGCGGTGCCCTTATCAATGGAGTGTTGTTCTTTTATGTTGCTCTCGGCATCGCTGGAGGTTGTGAGTTCCAAGCAATGGAGGACCATCAACAATGGAAGATTCAGAGGATAGGTCCTTGTTTCAATAAAGGTGGCCTTCTTCTGCACTGCCATTGCTTTGCTTGACCTCATACTCCTCAACTTCTTACTCTGGGAAAGCAACAGCACATGCGCATTGCCTATTTCAACATTCAGCACTTTACTGTTTCTCTGGTCATGTGTTTCAACGCCCTTGACACGCAGCGGAAGCTACTTTGAGCAAAATCCACATCGATTCATTACCTGACAAAAACCAGGCAGATCCTCCGTGAGATCCCTGCTCAAAACAATCCATCTTGGGCATTGGTTCTCGGAGCTGGGATGCTCCCCTTAGTCGCACTGTTTGCTGAACTCTTCATCATGTCAAGCTTGTGGCATGGACGAGTCATGTTTCGGGTTCTTGTTCATGGTGCTGGTCATGCTGGCGGTGGTGTGCGCATAGGTGTCATTGGTCATCACTTACCTGCTGCTTTGCGCCCGAGGATTGGAGGTGGTGGTGGAAGTCCTTCTTTGCCTCCGGCTCATTCGCAATCTACGATCTTCTTGTACTCTCGTTTTTTATAACCACCCGCTACTCTATAATGACTTATTACTTGGGTTTATAATTTAATAACCGTCTTTATTTATAGTCAGTAACCATCCACTAAATCTTCACGGATTGAGAATTTGTTTAGGAGTGAAGAGAGTCATGAAACAATCGTCGTGAAGGCTCACAGAGCGCGAGAAGTTTCAGGACGATTCTCATCGAGATTCAAAATAGGATACATTTATTTTCGTTCGTTCTCTTTTTGCCTTTATTTCTAATACAATTTCATATCGAATAATTTATAAACATAGTGACTCTCATGATATTTTGGACAATGGTAACAACTTAGATTTAAGCAAAACTTAATAGAAATTAGATTTATGTCTGCGAAATCTTCGTCCCTCTTCACAGAATAGCCAGAGTTGCTCGCCGGCGATCGGCAGCGATTTGAGAGTAGAGCGGCCGGAGTGAGGCGGCTGACGTGCGGCATGCGGTACGGCAATGTGCAGCGTCGCTGCACGCAGACATCATGCGCAAGCAGCACGCGTGACTGCGCGTGGCGTGGCTGCACGCGACCTGGTGGCAATGCGGCTCCAACACGAGACCCAGCGTCGGCGCAAATCCAGCGCGTGGCATGGCGACGAAAGCGGCTGGTGGCGCGTGCAACATCGCAGTGTGCGGGTAGCGCGCACGACTGCGCGGGCTGGAGTTCCGCCAGCGTGCGGCTGCGCGGTGCACTAGCGCGGGGTAGTGCATGGCTACGTTGTGCGCACGCGCACGCGCACGCAATTGTGCGGGCCGCTCGGGCGGCGTGGGCTACGCTGTGCGTCAATGCGCGGGGCAGCGTGAGGTTGCGCGGGCCGCTCGGGCTGCGCAGGCTGAGGCAGCCCTTGATCTAGCACGATGGCGCGGGTCTGACGATGATCGGAGGCGGTGGCTTGGCGGCGGCAGCTGTGGTCCGGCGGAGACGGCGACAATGAATTAGGGTTAGGGTTTGATGGTGAGTTGAGGAAGAAGAAGGAGATGGATTTAGGTTTAATTTAGGATTGGTTTTTATTTAGGTTATGATTTGGAGTTGGTTTGGCTGAGCTTTGAATTAATTGGATCAGTAATGATATAAGTTGTTTAGATTAAATCAAGTAATTTGGATTTATAATTTGATAAAATTAGATTGAAAATTTAACTAGTAGCCAGTCAGACACTTAGAGGATTTGTTGGTTCTAAATTGAGTTAATCAAGTTAATTCGTTGAATTTAATCTTGGACTTATAGAACTGATTAGAGACTTGAATTGAACATTGATTAGCAATTAAATAATATCTTATAATTGAGGGGCTAAATTGATAATATCTTATAGCTGATCTAATTTGATTTGTGATCGAGTCGACTTCTTTCTTTCGTTTGGTCATCTCAATTTGATATTTATTATGGTTGCGGCTTTGATATATTGGGGGACATATGCAGCAGGACTTTATTTGGTTGGTACCAGTCGGCGATTCCCTATTTCGATATGGGATTAGCAAGATTGTCAGACGTGACAGTAGCCGGTTTCCTAAGTTGTAGGGGATGTGATCTGTTGTGTGACTAGACGAGATCATTACTCCATCAGCAGTTGGGAGTGTAGCGTGGTATGACTCTGCTTGGTAGGGGGTCCAACCACACCCTTATACTGTGCTCGATCTCCTAGGTTCTAGGAAACGTGATCCGTTGTATGACTAGACAAGATCGCCACTTCATCAATAGTTGGAAGTGCAGCGTGGTATGACTCTACTTGATAGGGGGTCTGACCACACGTTTATATTATGCCCGGTCTCCTAAGTTTTAGGGGGCGCGATCCGTTGTATGACTAAACGAGATCACCACTCCATCAGCAGTTGGGAGTGCAGTGTGGTACGACTCTACTTGATAGGGGGTCTAACCACATTCACAGACTGATTTACGTGTAGGTTGGTTTGACTTTGCTTGGTAGGGGGTGCAACCATATCCGTAATATCTATAGGGGAGTCCATAGCCATAGTTCCTAACCGTTGGCTATCGTGGATGTGATATCTTTATTGATTCATTTCTTACTGTAGATGTTAGTTTATCTAATCATTATTATCGTTATATTATTATTGATGTTACTGTTGTTAATTTTATTATTACCTCCTATATATTGATCTCTCTTACTGTTTGGTGTAGGTAACTCCCTATTGAGTATTCTTGATTCACCCCTTGTCTCTCCTCATTCACAGGAGAGTAGCTGATAAACACAAGTGGCAACAGTAGCGGTACACGCGTTTGGAATTATGTTTGGAGTTATTTTATTTTCTTATATGGAGAATATTGTAAGAAATTTAAGCATCTATTGTTGGGCTACTTTTCTATAGGTTATCTGAACTATATTTGTATTGATATAATAAATTTTAATTTTATGTTTTCTGTAAACCTTTTTTATATATTGCCTATTTCATATTGTGGTTCAATCGGATGACAACAAGTGTGTTACACTTTTTCCTGTCGTTTGATCTGCATAGCTTGCGCGGACAGGTTTCTGCATGGTTCTACGTGGGCTATTCTCTTCTCATGGTTTCTGCCATTTTTCTTGCAACTGGAGCTGTGGGGTTCCTCTCCTTCTTTCGGTTTGTGTAATCACCCGTTACTTCATAATGACCCATTACTTGGGCCCACAACTCACAACCCAATAACCGCCTCTATTTATAGGCAGCTACCACCCACTAAGCCCTGACGAATAGAGAACCAGTTTAAAGGTAGAGAGTCTCAATGAACGATCGTTGGAGAGGCTTACGGAGTGGCAAGAGGATTCGGGACGATCGTTATCGAAATTCGAGTTAGGTAATGTTACTTTCATCCGTTTCTCTTTACCTCTATTCGAGGTAGGTGATGTTACTTCCATCCGTTTTCCTTTACCTCTATTCAAAGTAGGTTGAGTTATTTTCATCTGTCTTTCTTTGTCTTTATTCCTGAGACAAGTCCATGTTGAATAATCAGAAAATTTAGTGACCCCCCATGATATTTAGGAGAATGACGATAATTTAGATCTAAGTAAAACTGAGTAAGAATAGATATGTCTAATTTTTAAGGTGTTATATCGATCTATGGCATGATTTGAGAATAGAACGATTAGAGGATTAGAATTGCAAAATCTCCCTCTTCTACCCCGATCAAGTCCACTGTGCTCCGGCGACCGGCAGCGGAGACGGCGGCGTGCGCGGGGTGCTACGTCGGCGTGCGGTGCGGCGGCGTGCGGCGCTGCTGCGCGCAGGCGTCGTGCGCAGGCAGCACGGGACCCGGCGTCGACGCAATTCCGGCGCGTGATACGGCGTCGGGAGCGGCCGGTGGCGTGCGCACGACTGCGCGGGCCGGGGTCCGCTAGCATGCGGCTGCGCAGGCTGCTCGGGCTGCGGCGGCGCCTGCTTCGGCCCGACGGCACGGGTTGACGACGATCGGAGGCGCGGGGAAGCACGGATCGGACGACGCCGGTGCGGTGGCCAGGCGTGGCGGCGTGGCGGCGTGGCGGCGTGGCTGCGCGGCGGCCGGACGGCGCGATGGCCTGGCAGCGGCGGCGGCGGCAACAGCGGATTAGGGTTTGAGGATGAGGAAGAAGGATTAGTGTTAATTATGATTTAATTTAAGTTGATTATAGTTTTGGTTTAATTTAAGAGTTTGGTTTGGTTTAGTTAAGAGTTGATTTTGGTTTTGGTTTAGTTTAAAATTGGTTTTTGTTTAGATTTGGTTCATAATCGGTTTTAGTTTAGATTCTGGTTTTGGAATTAGCTTAAATCAATGAGGTTAATTAAACTAATGGTGAGGCGAATGGTTTAGATCAAGTTAAGTAATCTGAATCCATGTTTTGATTCATTGAAATGAGTTTGATTATTGCGAATTGAGATTAAAATTGATTGCAGATTGGATTGGAGGAATTTAGTAAAATTGATTTAATTGATTGATGAATTGATTTGGATTTAGGATAATTGAATCTATGACTGTGTTGAAATTAATTAAGATACTTAAATCTCATTGAGGATGAATTTGTAAGATGGAATCAAATTACGATTTATTTGGTAATCGACTTTATTGGTTATGAATTAGAATTTAAAGGACTAATATGTGAATCAAATGATATTGGGGACTTTTGTGAAAAATATACTGTAAGGATTAGAGGTGAAATTATTAAGGACTTGGGTGATGAATTGCTGGATCAATGGCTGTTGATAATAACATGATAAATTGGAGGTTCATAAGGTAGAATTGATGGAAATTATTTATCTTGATGACGGAGTTGTAGGGGACGTGATCTGCTGTGTGATTACGGATCACCACCCTATCAAACGTGATCTGCTGTGTGATACGGATCACCACTCCATCAAACGTGATATGCTGTGTGATTACGGATCACCACTCCATCAAACGTGATCTGCTGTGTGATTACAGATCACCACTCTATGAAACGTGATCTGCTGTGTGTTACGGATCACCACTCCATCAAACGTGATCTGCTGTGTGATTACATATCACCACTCTATCAAACGTAATCTGCTGTGTGACTACGGATCACCACTCCATCAGCGGTTGGGAGTGCAGCGGGATCCAGCCACACCCATAAGATATCCTTGTTGATTCATTTCCTGCTGTGGATGTTATTTTACCTAATCACCTTTGTCGTCGTATTACTTTTGTTACCACTGTGTTAATTTTATTGTTGCTACCTAAAAATTGATTTCTCCTACTGTTTGGAGGAGATAACTCCCTACTGAGCATTCGTGTCTCATTCTTTGATTGTTCCTATCCACATGAGAGTAGCAGTTAAGAACAGGTGACTACAGTAGTAGAGAGCACGTGCGCGACTACCCTTAGAGCTGATTTATTTACATGTTATTATATTCTTATGTATGGGAAAACTTTGAGGGCTTGAGTATATCTAGTGAGACCACGTTTTGTTATGTTATCTGAACTATATTCGTATCGATGAAATAAATTTTAATTCTATGTATTCTGTAAGCCTTTTATATATTTGTTATCCACTTATGTTGTGGTTCGATCGGACACGACAGGGGTGTTACAGTTTGTCCATACTTGTTCTCTTCTGTCAAACTTGATTGATATTGCTCTGCCGCAGTTTCTAAACTAGAAATGAATTTTGTCGATTATTTGCTTAGTATCATTTGTTGTATATAATATGTATGAAAGATTTCAGTGTATGCATAATTCAAACTGTTTGATTGATTGCAAAATTCAATCATAAGAATCATATTGCTATCTCATTGTTTCTGCTGAAATTTACATTACATGACAACATAAAATATAATTCATGACTCTCGAAGCATATATGCAACTAATCGAAGGCATTGGACTACCAAAACTACTTCATCAGCAAGAAATTCTTCTTATTTCCTCATTAGTGGGAGTTCATGGCTGCTTGGATCTCTTCCAGTGTCTTACCCTTAGTTTCTGGAACTAGGTTGGCCACAAACACTATCGTCAATGCATTAATTGCAGCATAGATGAAGAAGGTGCCTGTAATCAAAATTTTTTGCATGATATTTAGCCTTGTTTTGCTACTAATTTGCTGCAGTTTCTCATGAGCATTTCATGAGTTGAAAATTTTACCTGCAGAACTCCATTTCATCAGAAAGTTGAAAGAGTATGAAACGGACCACGAACCAAACCAATTTCACTAGCGTCACTAAACTTCCGGCAATTCCCTTAATGTTGATAGGACAAATCTGCAAAGAATGCAACAACAATTAATATCTGTAGATCTATTAGTGTTGAATAAGAAGACATGTACTGTTCTTCTACCTCTGACATTATAACCCATGGAACAGCTCCCATTACAATACCAAAGGATCCGAGAAATGTCTGTCAAAGACAATCTACTTCAGTTCTTGCCAAAAAACGATAGTACTGATAGTAATCATGTTTATGATCGAACTTTGTTTAGAGTCGATTTTTTAGTTTACAATTACAGGAATACTGAAGATGCTTACCAGCATCCCTGAAAGAGCTAGAAAAGGGACCAATTCGGAGTAGATATTATGGTCCTGTTTCCATAGATTTGTATTCGTGCTACACCGAAAGGATTCACTTACAAAAATTTATCTCATGGTAATTATGAGTTTAGTTACTTACCCTCAGGTAAAAAGGTAATCCGGCTTGAATGCTACCAAGAAATGTTCCTGTTGCAGAAATCTGAAATCCAAAGAATGTGATTCTTATTGAGGATTGAGAATCCTTTTACCATAGACTTTCAAATCTATAATAGAATTTCATTAGTAAGCTAACCATAAGAATTGGCCTTCTTCCAGTCTTATCCATTAAAAATGCTCCCACAGTTGTACCAGGTACCTGTGATATTCTCAAACATCATCCATGCAATGTCTGCAATAGTGATTAAATCGATGACAAATTAGAAAAGAAAAAGGAAATAAACCTGAATAAGCCCAAGCAAGGTAGTTCCGAGATTTCCTGAAGAAAATCCTAAGAAGGAAAGAAACAATCATCATATTTCATTTTCATTCAGGCAACGGGAAGAAAAATCGCTTTACCTGCTGCTACAAATGTTTCACTTGAATAGAATGCGATTCCATTTACACCGCTGAATTGTTGAAATACCATTAGGCCAACTCCTACCTAAACACAAGAGACTGCTTCATTGGCATGCATCAAAATCAAGTAGGAATGAAAATAGGTTTGTTTGTTTTTCTTTTCACAAACTCATAAGATTGATGAGATTGCTTACAATGACTCCACGTAAAAAATTCTTCTGAAAAAGATCACGAACTCGACCTTTGGGAAGGGTGTCTAAAGTTCTTATGTATTCCTGCAAATAACATTTGTTTTATATCATCTTGTAAGGCCCGGTGGGGCCAGTGGGCCAGTAGGCAGGCAATGGGCCTGTAACTGATAGCAGTTGTCTTTAGTCCCACATCGACAAAGTGTTGGAGCTGAGACTGGGCTAAATATGATGACTGCCATAGACCCAACAACGAGGCCTTTTCCCGGGAAACTGGGAAAAACAAAATCCTGGGGTCGGGTGGGCCGCGGGCCGCAGACGCCCAGGAACAATATCGTACTGGGTCGGGGGCGTCACATAGTGGTATCAGAGCCACTCCGCACCTCTTGATCGATATGGGCTAGTTCAGCGAGGACGCTGAACTCTTGAGAGGGGGAGATTGTAAGGCCCGATAGGGCCAGTGGGCCAGTAGGCAGGCAATGGGCCTGTAACTGGTAGCAGTTGTCTTTAGTCCCACATCGACAAAGTGTTGGAGCTGAGACTGGACTAAATATGATGACTGCCATAGACCCAACAACGAGGCCTTTTCCCGGGAAACTGGAAAAAACAAAATCCTGGGGTCGGGTGGGCCGCGGGCCGCAGACGCCCAGAAACAATATCGTACTGGGTCGGGGGCGTCACACATCTCATAGTTCTAACTTAGACAAGTTAGCTTGCAATTGGTTTCTGATCAAGCACAAACTTGAATCTCTGCTGCCTCCACAGAAATATTAGCATCGTTTCCTCGAAGGCTTTGTAATGCAAGCTCAAATTCCTTGTGTTGTCTGACTTTTGCCTGAAGTTATTTTGAGCTAATTCTTCATTCTTTTTCTAAGTTCTGGGAAAGCATAGATTCATTTTTTGGATTATGTATTTGCACATCTTTAAATGAACTATCTTACCAGCCAGCGAGGAGATTCCGGAATGAAAAGGAGACCAATCAGTAGAACAACACATGGCAGGAGCCCTAAGCGAAAAACCTCATTAATCAGCTTGTCAGTTGCATCAAAAATAAAAATCAGACGCTCAATGTTCATTGTGATCTTACCAGTTAGGGCCAGTGTTTGCCATGTCACAAGTGCGCCAATTATGAAAGCTACTGCTATTCCTGTAACTATCATTAACTGCATAACAGAGTATTAAAGCATACAAAATCACAAACACGAACATGAACTCAAGAGTCTCAGAGAAGCCAATAAATTTATTCAGACCTGATTTAGCGTAGTAAGGGCTCCTCGGAGATTTTTGGGTGTGATTTCAGCAATGAAGACTGGTACCTGTTCATGAGTAAGCTCACCATTAGGACAAGTATTCAAAGATTTCGACAAATCTACTATCTCATATTTCAGAAATTTACTGTTTACAAGCCAAATATCTTGGAAGTATGAAACAATGAGTTCAATTTCTTCAGTATTCCTGAACTGAGCTTGTGTTAAACAAACTAGACAAAATGATTCAGGACATTACCACATAGGAGAGAATCCCAATGCCATATCCTGTGGCAAATCTCCCAAAGTCGAGGAGGATGCTGCCCTAAATAAAATGGAAATCAGAATCATGTTGAAATCCATGTCAATAATGAAGATCTTAGGTTTCTATATCTATAAGACAACAAAACCTGAGCAAAATATATAGCAAGCCATCCTATAATGCAGATAATGCCTGAAGTTCTCATAGCCGCATCCATGAATCAATTCATGTTAAGATTTTTCAACCATGCTTGAGAAAATTCAGAGCCAAATTTAAGCTGTTGCCGTACTCCTTTGCGACCAATTAAGTCGGATGTAGAACCACTTGCTACTGCACCAATCATCGCTCCAATATTCAGTAGCGAACCAAATAGTGAATACTGCAACAAATTCAGAGCAAGCATGTCACAGAGCAAATTTCAAATGCATATTTGTTTTAGTGATGTATTTTTGAAGTAAAAATCACATTCATCAATCCATATATTGAGTTATCGTCATTAATTACTTGAGCATGAATACATTTCACGAATCTGGAGAAATCAACACTTTCACATATCATTATTAATTACTTGAACACAAACATTTGATCATATTTGTGTCCTAATAACTAAAAATCCATAGTTTTCACATATCATTATTAATTACTTGAACATAAACATTTGATCATATTTGTGTCCTAATAGCTAAAAATCAATACTTTTCACAACTTAACCTATGCTTGAATAGAACTGCATTGAAGATGATCATTGAAGCAAAAAAATTGAAGTGGCTCAGTTCTCAAACCTCAGAGAGAGTAAGGTCTAAATCCTTCCTGAGTTCAGCTTGGGCTGGCGAAGAGAAACCAATCTACAAAACAAAATCTCGTGAATAAGCAAAACAGTGGTAAGAGCAAACTTCATATCAAGAACAAGGTAGTCAAAATGCTTAATCAATGCTACGCATATCACCTTAAACCCCTAGGAGATTATATCTTCCTAAATCATGTAAAATTTAGGTTGATAACTCACACATGATCCGAGCTCAAAAACACCACAAAAGGCGACAAAGGTGCCGAGGAGCACCATGCTAATGGACTCCTCGCCTTGGCTTGCGATGCATGACTTCAACTGCTTGCTATCTTCTGTTTGGGAGATGAGAGGTTCCCGAACATCATCCTGCTTGGCGGTGCTTATTCGACCCTCCATGTCATCCCCACCTGCCATGCTCGTCTATCGATCTATCTATCCGTCTCTGTATCGATGAATGGATATGGTAATATCTGTTAGAATTTGGACTATAAATCATGTACATTTATGCATAAGGACATGTAGACGTACATGTATTGCATGAAGTTATTGTATATATATTTCTATTATGTGGCATAAGGACTAAATTGAGGTGATCTATTTAATTTAGGGTCCTTGTCATCTAAAATATAAGTGTGGTGGCTGAATTATAAATGTGTAGAATTCCTGGGGTTTAATTATTAATTATTGATGGACTGATTAACAATTAACCCATTAAGATTTATGGGTATGGTTAACCCATTAAGATTTATTGGTGTGGTCCCTGACTGTGGAATTTGGTATATAAAGAAAGAGGGATTGAGAAAACCCTGAGAGAGATCCATCAGTCGTCAAATTCCAAACAGTCAGAAGACCTCCTCCCAAAACCTAACTCCTCCAGCGCCGCCATCTTCTTCCTAAGCACCGCCTCCGGTGACTTCGCCTTCTTCGCAGTCGGTGCGCAGTGGACTTGGTCGGGTTTCAGGCTTCATTAATCTACTCAATGGAATCAGGTACGCTTCCGTGTTCTTCATTTTTCTCAAAGATCTAACATGAATATTTCTGGATTATCAATGACATGTTCTCTGAATTTCTTACAAGTGGCATTAGAGCCCAGGTTTCATGTTGGGTTTTTGAGAATAGAAAATTAGAATTAAACTTGTCAAAATCTCCATCTTCTTCCCGATCGGCCGCTGTGCTCCGGCGGCTGGCAGCGGAGGCGGCGGCGTGTGGTCCGGCAGCGGCGGCGTGCAGCGGCAGCGTGCGGCGCTGCTGCGAGCGGGCGTCGTGCGCAGGCAGCATGGACCCGTCGGGAGCGGCCGGCGTCGTGCGCACGACCGCGTAGGCCGGGGTCCGCTGGCATGCTGCTGCGCAGGCGGCTCGGGCTGCGGCGGCGTGCGGGTCCGCTGGCATGCTGCTGCGCAGACGACTCGGGCTGCGGCAGCGAGCTGGTCCGCTGGCATGCTGCTGCGCAGGCGGCGTGCGGGTCCGCTGGCATACTGCTGCGCAGGCTGCTCGGGCTGCGGCGACGCCTGCTTCGGCCCGACGGCATGGGTTGACGAGGCCGGACGGGGTGACGGCGTGGCAGCACGGCGGCCTGGCGGCGGCGGCGGCTGCAGTAGAAACAGCGGATTAGGGTTTGAGGATGGAGAAGATGATTAGTTTTGGTTTTGGTTTAATTTAAAGTTGGTTTTAGTTTAAGTTTAGTTTAAGTTGATTATGGTTTTGGTTTAATTCAAATGATGGATTCAGTTACTAATATTTTTAATTTAATTTGGTTCAAGCAATATGTTGCCAAAGTAACCTCTATTGTGTAGATTGAATTAAACTAAAAATATTAAGAAGGCATTACATGCTTGAAGTTTCATGCGGGTAATAACCGGCCCAAAGGAATGTTATTATTTGGCAGAAATTAAAGCATATTTGTGGTAATAAATATGTGACAATTATTTGGTTTTATCCATGTGGGTAATAAGTCGGTCCAAAGAAAGGCTTATTATTTGACAGGACTTTATTGTCAATATTTGATTGCCACACCAAGAGTACCACTTACAAATTGAATTTTGTCCAAAGACTTAATTTCAATGTTGTGCTAGGTATCTTGAGATGAGACTTAATTTCTTTTCATGAGCAGATTGTGTTTTGAATTTTTGTTCTCTTTCAGTTGACTTTGTGAATGATTCTGCTGTCACTGCCAATATCAATGGCATTCCAGTGCTCAATGAAAGCAATTTTAAGACTTGGAAAAATAAGGTAACTATAGTCTTGGGATGTATGGAACTTGACCTAGCATTGAGGGAGCCACGTCCTGCACCTCTTAGGAGAACTTTTGAGAGGTGGGAACGCTCTAACCGCTTGAGTCTTATGATAATGAAAAATGTTATCCCAGAGACGTTTTTGGACACTATGTCTGAGGAGACTGATGCTAAAAGGTTACTTGAAACCCTTGAAAAGCGCTATATGAAAAGCGATAAGGCGGAAACAAGTGCAGCCTTAAGAAAACTTGTTTCCATGAGGTACAAGGGTAACGGAAACATAAGGGAGTATATTCTCGAAATGTTTAATCTTGCAGGGAAATTAAAAACACTAAAATTAGAGCTTTCGGAAGACTTGCTCATTCATTTAGTGTTGATTTCTCTTCCTCAGCAATTCAGTCAATTTGAAGTGAGCTATAATTGTCAGAAGGAGAAATGGACAATGAATGAGCTCATTTCTCATTTAGTGCAAGAGGAAGACAGGATGAAACACAATAAAACTGAGAGTGTTCATTTGGCATCATCTTCTTACGGAAAAGGCAAGAAGAGAAAAACTAAAGATGTTGCGGTGAAGGAACTGCAAAAGAAGCAGAAAAATACGTTCGAGGGACATAAGGAAAAGAAATGCTTCTTTTGCAAGGACTCTTCCCATTTTAAGAAAGATTGTGCCAAATTTCACGCTTGGCGAGTGAAGAAAGGTACATCTTTTGCTCTTGTTAATTTAGAAGTTAATTTAGTTTCAGTACCTAGATATACTTGGTGGTTGGATTCGGCTACCACAACTCACATAAGTGTATCTATGCAGGGTTGCCTGAACTCCCGACAGCCAAATGATGACAAGAAGTACATCTATATGGGGGCTGAAAAAGGGGTTGAAGTTGTGGGCATTGGGACTTTTCGGTTGTTATTACGTACTGGTTTTTATTTAGAATTAAATAACACATTTATTGTACCGTCTTTTAGACGGAATTTGATATCAATTTCTATTTTGGACAAAGAAGGATTTATTTGTTCATTTGGTAATAGAAAATGCGATATCTATTTTAATTCTGTGTTGTATGGAACCAGTCATTTAACTGATAATGACAACCTTTATTTGCTTCATATAGAAAGTTCATACAGTGAGTCCCATAATACTGAAACAAAAGGCACTAAACGCAAATTTTCAAATGAAAATTCTTTTAAATTATGGCATAAGCGTTTGGGTCATATCTCTAAAAGGAGAATTGACAGACTTGTGTCAGAAGGAATTCTTGAAAAACTTGATGATTCATATCATAATATTTGTGTTGAGTGTATAAAGGGAAAAACTACAAATAAGAGCAAAGTAGGAGCTGAGAGAGCTAAGGAAGTCTTAGACTTGATACATACATATATTTGTGGACCGTTCCCTACAGCTTCTTGGAATGGTCAACAGCTTCTTGGAATGGTCAACAATATTTTATCACATTCATAGATGATTACTCTCGATATGGCTACCTATATTTAATTCATGAGAAATCACAAGCATTGGATGTTTTTAAGTTGTTCAAAGCCGAAGTTGAAAACCAACATGGTGTATCAATTAAAGCTATAAGATCTGATCGTGGTGGTGAATACTACGGAAGGTACGACGGATCAGGTGAACAACGTCCAGGTCCATTTGCTAGATTTCTTAGTGAGTGTGGGATCGTTCCTCAATACACCATGCCGGGTTCTCCGAACATGAATGGTGTAGCTGAGAGACGAAATAGAACCCTTAAGGATATGGTACGAAGTATGATTTGTCGTACAACTTTACCTCACTCACTATGGGGAGATGCATTAAAGACCGCAATGTATATTCTCAATAGAGTTCCTACAAAAGCTGCTAACAAAACCCCTTATGAGTTATGGACGAGTAAGAAACCTGTCTTAAAGCACTTACGAGTTTGGGGATGTCCAGCTGAAGCAAGGCCTTATAAGCCAAATGAAAAGAAACTGGATGCAAGAACTGTTAGTAGTTATTTTGTAGGATATGCTGAAAGATCACGGGGATTTAAATTCTACGATCCTAAAACAAGAACATTTTTTGAGACGGGAAATGCTCGGTTCTTTGAGGATGTTGAGTTTGGGGGGGAAGATAATGTTAAAGGTTTTGTGTTTGAGGAGGAGTTGGAAAATATTCCTTTTTCTACAGTAGTTGTTGATCATGATCAAGCTTTCATTCCTAACATGATTCAACAACATCCGGTACAAATCCAAGACAATGCTGAACTTCCAACTCATCAAGATCATCCAGTTATTCCTCAATCCATTATACATGAGGAAAATGTGGATCAAACTCAACATACTCAAATTCAAGAAGAGCCTGTGCCTTTAAGAAGATCCACTAGAGAAAGGAGAAAAGCAATTTCAGATGATTATGTTGTTTTTCTTCAGGAACATGAGAATAACATTGGCTTAGAGGGAGAGGATCCACTCACCTTCCATGAAGCAGTCAATGGTTCCAACTCTCAAAAGTGGATTAATGCCATGGGTGAGGAAAAGCAATCCATGAAAGACAATGACGTTTGGGATCTTGTTTCATTGCCTGAAGGTGTGAAACCTATTGGTTGTAAATGGATTTTCAAAACCAAAAGGGATTCACAAGGTAATGTAGAAAGATATAAAGCTCGTCTTGTCGCCAAAGGATTCACCCAAAAGGAAGGCATTGACTATAACGAGACTTTCTCTCCAGTTTCTTCGAAAGACTCTTTTAGGATCATCATGGCACTTGTAGCGCATTTTGATCTTGAGTTACATCAGATGGATGTAAAGACCGCTTTTCTTAATGGAGACATTGAGGAAACAATTTATATGTTACAACCGGAGGGGTTGGATTCCAACGAATCTAGCCAATTGGTTTGTAAACTTAAGAAATCCATCTATGGGCTTAAGCAAGCTTCCCGTCAATGGTATCAAAAGTTTCATCAGGTTGTTCTCTCATTTGGGTTTAAAGTGAACCCTGTTGAATATTGTGTATACCATAAGTTCAGTGGGAGTAGATTTATTTTCTTAATCTTATATGTGGATGATATTTTGCTTGCTAGTAGTGATGTAGAACTGCTTCGAGAAACCAAGAAATTTCTTTCGGAACAATTTAAAATGAAAGATCTTGGTGAAGCATCCTTCGTATTAGGGATCCAAATTCATCGTGATCGTTCACGATGAGTTTTAGGATTATCACAGAAGGGTTACATCGAAAGTCTATTAAAACGATTTAGCATGCAAAATTGCAGGCCACATGATACCCCCGTATCTAAAGGAGATAAATTTAGTTTGAACCAGTGTCCCAAAACTGATATTGATTCCAAGTTTATGGAAAATATTCCTTACGCATCAGCGGTAGGGAGCTTTATGTATGCGCAGGTTTGCACTCGTCCGGACCTCGCATATATTGTTGGAATGCTTGGTAGATATCAAGCTAATCCAGGAAGAGAACATTGGGTAGCAGCCAAAAGAGTCTTCAGATACTTACAAAGCACAAAGGATTTAATGCTCACATATGGGAAGTCGGATAGACTTGACATCATTGGGTTTTCTGATTCCGATTTTGCTGGATGCCAAGACAGTCGTAAATCGACATCTGGCTATCTTTTTCTGCTAGCTGGAGGTGCAGTTTCATGGAAGAGTGCCAAACAAACACTCGTTGCATCTTCCACTATGGAGGCTGAATTTGTAGCTTGTCATGAGGCATCTAATCAAGCTATGTGGCTGCGAAACTTTGTTTCAGGACTGCAAATAGTTAATGGTATTGAAATGCCACTTAAGTTGCACTGTGACAGTAGAGCAGCAGTCTTGTACTCAAATAACAACAGGAGCTCTTCAAAATCTAAGCATATAGATATTAAGTTCCTTGTTGTGAAGGAAAGAATTCAGAGTGGGTTAATTAGTATTGAGCATGTGGGAACAAACTCTATGATTGCAGATCCGCTCACTAAGGCATTAGCACCCAAGGCCTTTCATGATCATGTTACAAATATGGGTGTTGTTGCATTTGATGCCATTTGATTTAGTGGGAGTTTGTGTTTTTATTTATGCTTGGTACTGTACTTAATGTCATGACATTAATAAATTATTCAGTTATTTTCAGTTTTTCATTGTTTACTCTGAATTTTGATGTCATTTGGTTAAAGTTGGACCAGTTGGAAATAGGCATGTGCAGATCACATTACATGTAATTTCCATGCTACACATCCACACTTGATTTATGTCATTTAGTTAAATTGATACATGAGATTAATGTGGGTTTAGTTGCAAACAATAGCAACGACTGCCTCTTTGGTCCTTGTGTTAGTGAGACTAATGGACGAAATCGGTTTAGATGACTTTTCTAGTTGTGTACACATTAAAGATGTAGAGATGTATATACAATAGAAGTTATATGTACATGGTTATATATAGTCCAAGTGGGAGATTGTTAGAATTTGGACTATAAATCATGTACATTTATGCATAAGGACATGTAGACGTACATGTATTGCATGAAGTTATTGTATATATATTTCTATTATGTGGTATAAGGACCAAATTGAGGTGATCTATTTAATTTAGGGTCCTTGTCATCTAAAATATAAGTGTGGTGGCTGAATTATAAATGTGTAGAATTCCTGGGGTTTAATTGTTAATTATTGATGGACTAATTAACAATTAACCCATTAAGATTTATGGGTATGGTTAACCCATTAAGATTTATTGGTGTGGTCCCTGACTGTGGAATTTGGTATATAAAGAAAGAGGGATTGAGAAAACCCTGAGACATCCATCAGTCGTCAAATTCCAAACAGTCAGAAGACCTCCTCCCAAAACCTAACTCCTCCAGCGCCGCCATCTTCTTCCTAAGCACCGCCTCCGGTGACTTCGCCTTCTTCGCAGCCGGAGCGCAGTGGACTTGATCGGGTTTCAGGCTTCATTAATCTACTCAATGGAATCAGGTACGCTTCCGTGTTCTTCATTTTTCTCAAAGATCTAACATGAATGTTTCTGGATTATCAATGGCATGTTCCATGAATTTCTTACAATATCTTGACTGAAGAATACATTGACAAAGAGGTTGAGGAGAAGGGTAAAGGAATAGAGGAGAGATGAGAAAAAAGCGATATAACGGAGGGAGAGTAGCTCGTTTCTCTTCCTCTAAATAGAAAGCATAGCCAAGGATTACTCCACTCCTCTCATCATTTTGTAGGCAAACCTCATTAATCGGTTTCTTTTCCAAAATATGCACTCAATGACCAAGTTTTTTGCTTTTAGATTCGCACATGATCTTCCAGATCAATGATGTGTTGGAATTGGATTTTTCTTGTTTAATTTATGATGATACTGCTATTGGCTTTTCTGGAATGCATGTTCATGCAAGACATTCAAGCGTATAAGATGGATTACAATAACATAAAACTTTTTTTTATATTGAATCCTTTTGGATTAAAAAAAGGTGGATAACCTTGATTTAAATGCAGATTAAGGAATATCCTGCTCAGCAAATAAAATTTTTTTTCTTTTGGGTGTTATGTTTAATTCATTACTTGCAATATGTTAAATTGTTTTTTATTGTTGGAATATTTTTCACACGATTTCTTGAAATTGCAAAATTATATATTGTTTCCTACTTTGCAGAGGACCATGTGCAATTTTGCCAACAACGAACATTTTGCAAAAGGTGTTTTTTGCATGTAAACAATTGAAAAGTTGGATTATTAATTGTGTTTCTTTATAAAATTTGAATTGGAGAGGTATGCTTGCAAGCCTCCTACTAATTATACGAACATACGATGCTTTCCTCGCTGAATAGAATTTATTGACATGGTTTCCTTGGTTGCATTTGGTGGTGTGCACCACACTCTCTTCTGTTCATCAAAGCTTCCAATCACTGCATTCTGCTTCTTTGTGCCCAACAATTTCGCAAAATTGTTGTAGTATGCTTCAGCATCCAATCTGTGCAATACATTCACTCGCGTCCCGCTTCGTTTGTTCACAACAATCTTCCCATCTTTGTCCATTTTTCCTGCCAAAACACTCACATTCTTCGCCTCTATAATCAGCTTTAGATCATCTTCTTCTGCCATGGCTACTGCACCGAGGATTTCTCCCAAGAACATATCCTACAACAAAGGCACAAGACTTTGACAGTCTTTGATACTCGAAATCTCTGCAATATGAGGTACAGACAAGGAAGTCATCACTTACAATGTGATGGTAGAACTTGTGTTTTTTCTGCAAGTTGTGCAGCCTTGAAAGCAAGTGATGTGCAAAATCCGATTCGGGTGTTGTCAAACTCTGTTTCAGTTTTGATAAAATCTCTTGGAAGGAACTCGCGCTTCGTTGAGCAGCAAGAGGAATGAGTGTGATATCGAGCTTGGATTCTATCACTGTCTTTGCAGCTATAGGATCAAGAAACATGTTGAACTCAGCATACTTGTTCTCAGGATAAGTGAATACATTTCCTTTTCCTCTGGATTTTCCAATAACATTCCCACCAACTATGTAAACACTCTGCAAATCGGAATCAAACATGCATTAAGTTCTAAGTTTTGCTCATTGTTAAGTGATAACTGAGGTGAGGAAAAGAACTTGCCTGAATTACAGATTCTGAATTCTTATCTGAAAGAATAATGTTGGCTATGTTGGTTAAAGGTCCATTTGTGATTATGCTTATCTTGTTCTTTTGATCAATCGAGCTTGAAATCCCGTCCCAAACATCCATGGCTGAAGGTAGTTTTTGTTCAGCAGTGTACCTGATTCAGATGCATGGAGAAGGCAAGACATTGACTACTAAAACATGAATGAATTGGTGCAGCGTGTAGTGATATTAGTACTACCTTCTTGGACTTCTTGGCAAGCTGCGGGCAAGGCCAAAGAGAGTATCCGAGTCTAGAAAGCCACCACGGCCGAGTGGAACAGCTTTGACATACTTGCAACTGTGAGAACGAGTTCCCACTGCAGTAAACGTACCTAGACCGACGGGAATATCGTCACGACCCATCATGTGCAAAATATCGTAGACTACATCGATCGTTGCAGCGTCTGCCCAGCCATTGCCATTGATCAAAACTCCCTATATAAAAGGAAAAGAATTTGATTTAGAAGAAGAAGAAGAAGAAGCCCTAATTCCTTAATGGATTGCTATGGATTGAGGTAAATTTTGCCTTGAGGTCTATTGCTTCTACTCGAACTTTCAGAAGGTATATAAGAGCCAGCAAATCACCAGCACTCATGTCCATGTCAAACACAACAGGTTTCCCCAGCTTCTTGCCTCTGTGATCAGGCTTGTATAGGACTTCTGTGTAATATGGAAACTGTGTTGTAAGATTAAATCGCCCTGATTGTTGGGGAAGATTCAAAGCCTGCAATTTGAACAACAGTTTCATTTCATCAGGCACTTGAAAGCCGAAAACTTTCAAATGTCATGTTGAACTTACTTGCAGAAAACTGACATAAAACTGTCGGTTAAGCGCGGTTCCATTGTCTCGGTTTGGTTTTGCTCTAGTTGCAACAAGAACACGCACGCTGTCTGGTCCATCTTCTTCTTTAGTGTATCCATCCTGATTCAAGTTTCATCCAAAGCTTAGTACCAGGAATGCCTGATACACATATTCAGTAACAACAATCTGAAAATCTACAGCAACATACCTGACATATCCCTTTGTCAATTCCTTGGGCACGGCAAAATGGATCGAAAAGTTGGCTTTGAACATGGCCACTATGCACTCCATTCTTCTGCAATCCAAACTTAGGTGTTGCCCGACCGTCAAAGAACGGGTTCGAGCCATCGTATGCGCTATAAGGCTTGTTCGAAGTAACTACAGTTATGTTCATGTACTCCATCTCGGCAAACTCGTTCTCTTCTCGATGTGCATTCCGAATGCCTGACACTACTATTCCTGCCGCGAATGAGTCCCACAGGAAGTATGTCTGCGTCATTTATCCGACATTCGGTTAAATTGTGATCTACTTGACTAGCAAACTGAAAGCGAAGAAGAATCATGCGGCTTACCTGATAGAAATCAACCCCATCAAACCAAGTATCGCGAATAATTTTCAGCATTTTGAAGCAGTAATCTGCCTCATAACTACTGTGATGCTGTTCAAATTCTACAAAGAACTCATGGTTGACAGGTATTGTGTTAGTTGCATCCAGTGGAACAAGTGTGACTGGAATGCCAGAATGAAGCACCTGAAGCAAAACAAATTTATACTTTATAGCTCGATAAAACATGAAAAAACTATCGAAAACTCGGGTTTGATAGGCACCTGATAGGCAGCAAATGGATCACTGAATATGTTGAACTCTGCATAAGGATTGCAGAATTGGCCTGAAATCAAGTTGCCAGGATCACCACAAGAACTAGAAGGCTTGCAAGAATCATCGGCGTCCTCCGGGCAGCAACCGTCCGGGTTCTTTGATCTCACGCCGCCGCCCATTGCATATACGTGCTCGATATTCTTCTTCAATTGCGGGTGAGTCATGAGAAAAATCGCCAAATTTGTGTGTGATCCAGAGAGAAAAACTGTAGTGGGGCCAGCAGATATCGTATCAAGCATCACTTGCTGTGCTGTTGGTTGATGAAGAGGGGAGTAATGCCTGTCCCCCTAGCTTGAGAAAAGCGAGAGACCAGAGTTCAAATCCAGCTAGAGATGGAAATAGCGAAACGTAAAATTAGGAAGAAGATTACCTGAGGGAGGAAGCTCCGACGAACACCGTAGTTCGTGTCGATGCTCAATAGGCCGCCGGGGCCTCTGTTAACAGCTTGCCTATAGCGGCAATCACCCGCAGTCGACATACCCTAGTGTTCATTCATGCTTGTTATAGCAACATCAACATCAACCAACAACCAACAAATGGAAAATATACAAATAGTTCAAGTAAAAGAAGAAGATGATGATCATGATGAACTAACATACTTGTTCTATCAAGGGGAGGAATCCGCCGACATCGGGAACAATAGTACCATTAGGAAGAATTCCGCCATCTCCTCCGACCCCAACGACGATATCATCGCGATTCATCATGTAAAGCAAATCGTATACATGATTCACAGAGTGTCCAGGATTGCTGAATGCGTTTGCATTGATAGTAATCGCCTACAATGAAGAAGATGACAAACAAAATCAAACACGATGACATACGATCAAGAAAGTAGGAATCAAGTACTGATCACGGCAACCTTGAGGTCCATTTCTGAGCGGTTCTGCTTGAGAAGGTATATGAGGGCAAAGATGTCGTCGGAGTCGACATCTGTATCGAGAAGAATCCGGCGAGGACTTCTGGCCGTCAATCCGGGGAAGACAAGCAGAGCAAGGAACAAGAAGAGCAGTCTCCACTGCTGCTTCATCTCTGCAGACGGAACAGGAGGAAGAAGAAGAGGCTGAGGATAAGAGATTGGGGAGGTCAGATATATGGAGAAATTAAGCATTTCGACAAGTACCAGGAAGAAAGGACGTGTGCCGAGATTTGCAAAATGATTTGTCTCTGTGTGTTGAACGGAGCAGTGAGATTTGTTCAAATCTTATCCAGCTTCAGAGCAGACTAATTCAAAACAATGTATTTAATGAGCGTATCACGAGAGATAAAGAGATTGATCGAACTTAAGATGATGTGCTGCTGCATGCGGTGCAGGAGAATGCAGGATATTTACCAATAAACCCTAAATTTTTTTTCTTATTTTCATAGAACTCCTTAAAATTTTGTTAATGTCAAATCACTCATTTTTATGTCAAATCATTTTTTGAATTACTACTTTAATTACTTGTTAATTTGTTTAGCGTGTTTTTTTGGTAATTAATTTGTTAGTGTTGCAATTTCCAATGGATTGGGTTCGTGTCTCCGTAAACCCAACTCCATCCGACCCGCTTGCAGTTCTGCTCCTCTTTATCTAGTGGATTTGGATCCGGGCATGCATGCGGGTTCAGGCGCAAACAGGAATGGATCCGACCAAGCCCTGCCCGCTGACTGTCTTACGTCAAATAAATGATCATTCCTCTAACGGTGCAATAAAAAAAAAAGGGGGATTTTTGGGGATGCCTTTGAAAAACAATGAATTTACGTTTATATCCCTTTACACTTTCTATTTGTGTTCATTCTATTTTAAAATTTAAATAAATATTTTTGCACCTATTGAAAGAGAACTATAGAACGACCCAATTAAATCTTCATGCAATTAAGCTTCAAATAAATAATATCTTTTAAGAACATAAATGTGTAAATCACACAATTAAAAAGCTTAGAGTATAGATACAAATTCAGTGATCCTGGGAACATACCCAGAAAAATTCCTTAAAAAATTCAAATATTTTGAATTAAAAACTGCTCAGGAGTTCTTCACAAAATTCAAATGGAAATTTCATGCTTGAGCATGGCCGTGCCAAAGAAATTGTAATGCCTGAGGCATTATCAACAAGTTTGAATTATTTTTTGTCTTGTGATTCTGAGCTTTGGCAGTGAGGAGTCATCATTGAGGAGCAAATAGTTTGGCAAAACAGGAGACCCTGCTGCTGATGAAGGCCAAACTTGAGAATTCTGAGCTACAAGATTGACACTCCATCCAATCAAATACTAGTAAAACAATAATAATCTTCAATATAGTCTTCATCTCTTCAATATTATACTAAGGACACAGATGTAGTGTATTACCTCAGTAGCTTATTCCCTGTAGAATATGTATATCTCATCCTCTTGTGTACAAGGCTAAAGAGATGAAAGCTCCAGATATTTTCCATCCTTCATTATCTCCCTGCTATTTATCCAAGTTATGGTCTACATCAAATGAAATTATTACCAATAACTAAAATTTTGTTCCTCAATCAAAAAACCCTAGAAGCAAGAAAACCGAAGTGTAGGAAAATCGATATGAACAGAAAAAAAAAGATAATGGAATAACTCAACCCTGGAGACTAAAATTTATACAACATCCAGAGAAGCTATAATGTGTTCAGGAGTCAAGAAGAAATGAATTATTAAAAGGTATATGGCAGCTGATTTGTGCAAGAATGACATGTAAAGCATATGAAAAACCATTATGGTCCGAAGGAGGAAGAAAACCATTTCTTTAAAAAAAATATATTTGAGCACAATTCACCACATTGAGATATAAGGCTCATTTCAGATTCACTAGTGCAAGTCCATTCAAAATGTCTAAACAAAATGATAGAAAAGGAGGCATCAGATATTTGCATGGATTTGTCATGCTTTCAATATATAAACTGTGGCATATCAAAAATCTTTGAAATATATATTTGTGGCAGCAATTAAGTCTGTTTATAGTACCATCATTGAAACTTGCAAGAAAGTCTGCAAGCTAAATCAGAGTACAAAATTGCCATGGCAAAACCAGTTGCAACAATAGAATATTTTGAACATAAAACATGCAAAGAGTTCCATAATGCATGAAACAAACAAGAAGAAAAATAAGATGACTAGAACCATGGAATTTACATCAAAACTCTGATGCTTGTACATAAGTTTCAGATAGCCACAAAATTTATACAAGGAAGAAGATAGGAATTAAGTAATAGACCTACAGAGCACAAGCATATAACTCAGGATTGTGCATCAATGATGAATTTAATCTTCATCTTAAATCAAAGAGGAATCAGACATAAATTATCAGATAGTAGTAAACATCAAATGCTTTCTACTCAACATAGCAGGAAAAAATAAGACAGGAAGGACATGCGACCTGCCTTGCTTGTCCAAAGGACCAATATCTTAGACTGCTACAAAGGATGGTTTCAGCATTTCAAATCATCAATTCCCCGCTCATATAATCCAACACATGCAAATGAAGATTATAAATCTTCTCAGAATAAACTGCATTTATGACTGTCAGCACTATCCAGTTTCAAAGACAGCAAGGACCTAAGTAGTTACTGCACCAAATAGATAAGACCATTTCTGTTCAAATGCAGATAAATCTTAAAATATGTCAAATTGCAAAACAGAGAAACATAATCTTCCTAATTTCTTATTTCTCCATAACAAACATTACTCATTCACAATTAGGAACCCAACAACTACATGGCCTCTTTCACAAAACCACACTAGCATAAACATTAGACATGTTCACCAGCAACTACCATCTTCCACAACCAAATTTGAAGAAAAGGCATATTCCTACAAATGCAGTAACAAAAGTACCAAGATAAACTGCATATTCCATCAGCCCAAACAAGCAAAATAAGCATTGAAACATAAAGAAATGGGAAAATGGATGGCACAAAGAAAATTTATATACTTTTCACTCTTCAATATCCAACAACTTGCAATTCATCCTTATGAAGCAAGCAACTTTGCAAGAGAAACAAGGAAAACTAGCACCAAATCAACTTTCCTGGAAAGCCAATTCAGCACATTATTTATTTTTCATTTCACACATCAAAACTGCATTCAGAACAAAACCAAGTCCAGATATTTCATAGAGAACCGCAGAAAGACACAAATTCCTCCTCGATCCTATGGATCAGAACTCCTGGGATGCTGATCCAATGTCCCCCTTCCCCTTCCCAGCCTTGCTCGGCAGTAGATTCTGATGAATGTTCGGCAACACCCCGCCATTCGCAATTGTCACCGTGCCCAAGAGCTTGCTCAGCTCCTCATCGTTCCTCACCGCCAATTGAATATGCCTAGGCACAATCCTATTCTTCTTGTTGTCTCTGGCCGCGTTCCCCGCCAGCTCTAAAACCTAGAACACCAACAAAAACCCCCAAATCAGACGACGCGAAATCGAAATCCAAAACTTAGCTGGTGACGCGATCAGACGCGTACCTCGGCGGCGAGGTACTCGAGGACGGCAGAGAGGTAGACGGGGGCGCCAGCCCCGACTCGCTCGGCGTACTTGCCGGCCTTGAGGAAGCGGGCGATACGGCCGACGGGAAACTGGAGGCCGGCCTTCTGCGATCGAGACACGGACTTCGATGACTTCGTCTTGCCGCGCCCGCCCTTCGCCGATGATCCGCCGGAGCTCATCGTCCTCGTCCTCGCCGGAAAGAAACCCTAGAAGATGGATCGCGTTGATGAAGATTGCTGACGTTGGCAGCGGCGGAGGAAAGTTCTGAACGTCGGGCTATATATAGGGCGGGATTGATGCAGTGGTGCTTCGCCCTGATTGGATGCAACATCATTTCGGGATTGCCAACGTGGCTCTCATCCTGGCCTTTCGGTTTTCGCATTATGCGAAAAGCTCCCAATATAATGTCGGAATTACTATATCCTAGGTAAGATAAAACAAAAGTAGGTGTTCTTTTGCAAATATCATCCACCAAATCTGATGCTACCCGTTGATTTCTGCATCCTGACAGGACGAACGGCCAGGATCTCATCGTCTCCAATTTCTAAAACCCAAAACCTCAGCCACGGCCAAAGCAACCATCTTTGCTGACTAATGGCCCTCCCTCTCTTTAACCTCGCGCCCGATCTCATGGTCTCCAATCTCTGCTTGGGTATTCGCCGCTCTCCCCAATCTCCTCTCCAACCTCCATCTCCACAATCGATTTATTTTTGGGTGTAATTCTCCAATCTGTTCTGGAATCAGGAACCATGACGTTCGGGGAGCAAAGCTCGTTCGGCGAGGCGGCGCGGCTACTCGACCAGGCCCTCGACGCCGGCGTCAACTTCTACGACAGCGCCGAGATGTTCGGTTCTTGTTTGTTCGTTTTGGTCTTTTTTGGCATAAATTTGAGTGGATTTGTTTTGGTTAGGTATCCGGTGCCGCAAAGAAGGGCTACGCAGGGAAGGAGCGAGGAGTACCTCGGCCGGTGGCTGAAGCAGCGGAAGATACCAAGGGACCGCGTCGTTTTCGCCACCAAGGTCGTGGCTTTTTCTTGTTTATCGTCATTTGATTGATATAAGAATGATTGTTGTTTTTATGTCTGGAGTGAAGGGTTTGGTTTTTCCCTTTCTTCTTCTTTTTTTGTTGATGGTAGATGATGCTGGACCTTAGAATTAGGAATCTGGTATAATTTGTCAATAGAATTCCATCAGATATAAAGGGTTCTTTGCTGGTTTGTGGTGTATGAGGATAATTGATGGAGGAAGATATCTGTGAGAAAGCACCCAGCGTATTATGTGGACAGTGCATGTTGGTTATGGTAATCACAGCATAATTCTTCCATTTTATCTAGCGTTACTGTATAAGTCATGAATTAGTACTATTTTAGATGGAAATACATTATGTTCGAGAATTACCATCTATGTAACCTTCTTTGATAATATAAACAGCCAGGTCAACTGGCTAAACTAAGGAAAGAAAATTTATGAGGTTGTATCAATTGATGAACATGTAGGAAGTTTTTAAAGCAATAGGAAATGTTGCTGCTTGCTTTTTCACATTTTAGATGCAGGCTTCTCTTGACTACCTCCAGCAAATATATGTGCTGGCTACCTAGTATGAGAAGGGCTGTGTTATATGAGAGGCATACGTGGATTTTCTATAAAATGCCTGTTTCTCCTTCATTCTTGATTGTGCAAGTACCTTCCTTGATTTGTTGCTTTTTACATGTCTTAATGTGACAATTTAGCTCTACAGGTTAGTGGTCCATCTGGTCAGATGACTTGGATTAGAGGAGGACCCAAGTCTTTGGATGCTAGTAACATCTCGGAGGCCATTGATAACAGGTCATGTTCTACTTATCCTTGATCTATATTGATCTGCAGAACAAAAGTTATTTTCTTAGTGATTCATGATTATGGATGAATATTGTAATGTCTTTGAGCAAAAAATTGTTTATCAGGAATGAAAAAACATAAATAACAGGAACTATCATATAAACACAACAATATCACATTGGTTCTATAAGAAGACATAATTAATTAATTATTCAGCTGAATCCCTTCTGCCACTGGAAATTCAAAAGTGCCAAACAAACCAGGTCTAATCCAATGCATTTCTGGCATTGAAAATGTTTACATTTCCATTGAAGTTGTAATGTAGAGAGATTTTCCAGATCTAATTAATGCTTATTTCTCTGAATCCTTGCCCTGATAGCTATTGATCTTGATATGTTGCAGTTTGCAGAGAATGAGATGTAATTACATTGATCTTTATCAGATCCATTGGCCTGACCGGTCTGTAATAATTTATTTACCTGTTCAAAACAGAAATGAATTGCTGGTTCAGATTATTTTGACCTAATTTGGTTTCTATTATTCTCTTTCCAGATATGTCCCTATGTTTGGGGAAGCTGAATATGATCCAAGTCGACAGTACTCATCTGTACCTATTGAAGAACAACTTGATGCTCTCAAACAAGCTGTGGATGTTGGTAAGGTGTGATAAACTGAATATATTACCTTGTCATTTTTCCTATGCCTAGATACTCTTTCTTGGCTGATGCAGTGGATAGCCTCTTTTAGATCAGATACATTGGTCTCAGTAATGAAACACCATATGGACTGATGAAGTTTCTTGAACTTGCTAAGAATATTGACTTTGGCCACAAGATTGTGTCTGTGCAGGTAAGAGAACACTATTTTTCTTGTTTTCAAAATATCTAGCTTGCACAAATTATCTAACAGCTGAAACAACATTTCTTTCCTGCTAGAACTCGTACAATTTGCTCTGTCGGAACTTTGATTCTGGATTGTCTGAGTGCTGCCATCATGAGAGGTATTTTCTTCTCAGCTTCAGCTACTGTATTGCCTATCATCTTGTGTCATGAATTTTATTATGTTAAACCTTATCTGTTTCCATTTTGCAACTCTATAGAATCAGCCTGTTAGCATACAGTCCACTAGCAATGGGGCTACTCTCAGGGAAGTATTTCTTACCTAACGGTGGTCCATCAGATGCACGAATGAATCTTTATCGAGGTTGAAATTGGTTTGCATTTTTTTGGCAAGACTGTTGTCTGTGTTTTTCTTGTGAATCTTGACATTGTTTTGTGTTTATCAGGAAGTTATTCAGAAGGTGAATCTAGGTACAACCTTTCTAGGGCTATCTTAAAATTGGCTGTTGAAGTAAGCTGATCTGGTTTGTCCCTGTTGCTCTGTATGGCATTAGAAGTTATGTTCACTGTTTTCAGATGTAGAAATAAAAGAAATTAATCAAACCTCCATTGCTAATTATTGTTAAATTATATTCTACTGGATACAAATCGAAAACATGTTTAAGTTATAGGCAATTCACATATGGTAAATATTGATAAGTTGCACAATTTGGCAGGAATATGTCAATATTGCTGTAAGACATGGTCTTTCTCCAGTTTCACTTGCCATAGGTATGATAATTGGATTTCCTGTTCACAATTGTTGGTTCAAATTACTCCCTTTCACTTTTGGTTCTTGTCAAACAGAAAAATGGAACAAAAAATTATTTTAAGTTCTTGTTATTATCTCCACACCTACCCCCTGCTGTGTTTGTCAGATTTCTGGGAAAATTTTAGCTAGGTATATACTCTGTTTAATATGCTGTGTGGGGGCTACCAAAGTGTTGCATCATCTACATTCACTTGAATATTCAGTGTGTGGACAAGCTCCAATAAGTCAATGTTTTATTTGCCATTACCACCTTTACTCCTTTGTGTTCTTATAACTTCTGATCAACCCAGTTGTAGATTACTTTATGAAGTCTTCGAATGGTTGATGAGTTTGATATAGCTTGTTTATTGGTGTATGTTAGAAAAGTTACGATGAGTTCCAGAATTTATTCCAGCAATCCAGCTATCCTCACTTTCTTCTGTGTTTATGTCACCAGCATTTGCTCTTAGGCACCCCCTTGTTGCCGCTGCTGTCTTTGGAGCAACCAAACAATGGCAGCTTAGTGAGGTTCTTGAAGCTTCTCAGATTAACCTCACAGCAGATATATTAGCAGAAATCAATGAAATCCATGATAAATATCCAAATCCTTGCCCCTAGCTAAAGCCATCCCTGACAAGGTGATCCTAATCATGATTATGCAAAGACTGTTCTTATTTCATAGCCCCAGATTCTTTTTCAGTCATAATTCTAATTGTCAATACACGTCAGGCGTACATCCGCCACTTGTGCCATTGATTCAACCTTTTCAATCACATTCATACTTGGTTTCATTGCCTTGTAGAATGGCAGAACTTGCAGCATATCTACATGGTAAGTACCTGAACTATATTTACATCTGCCTATTAAAATGGAGTTATGAATGGGAAACTCAATCAAAATGACTGCTTTTATCTTCTGATCTACCTGCATTTTTTGCTCTAAGCAGATATTTTTATTTGGAAATCAGTTTCAGAAGCAGCCTTGAGGTCTTGGATATTGCAAAACCATCATTGCAGTAACTCTCGATCTTTTCCAACACAACTACTCACATCGTAGATGTGTTGCAGTGTTGAATTTGTACTTGACCATTTGTTTGTAAATTTGTTTTTCAAGTTTGCTTTTTCGTAAATTATGATTTGGCATGTACATCAAGTTAGAAATTTCAAAATGATGGTGCAGGTCGCCAGCTTTGGATCTTGTCAAATAGAAAAGGTTGCATTTTCTTTATCTATCCGTGTGCGTTTGCAGATCTCTTTACGGGTTCGGGTCAGCCCGCTATTCTTAATGTCCCATGCCGCATGGCTGCTACAGAGTCAACGCGGCTTATCGGTCGCGGCAGCCAGACAAAATGTGGATATTTACTCTGAAGCCCCTGAAGTTAGCAATTTTCCAGATTAGCTCCCGAATGGCTTGCAGTACATGAAATCTGTATAATAGAGGATTGCTAATTAAAATATAAAATTTGACTAATTAAATTATAAAAATTATATTGATGTATAAGCTGTTAAATGGAATATTTGTTTAACAAAATATGATATTCTCTCACTTTGAACTACTCCTTGGATTTCTGCATGTATATCTACCAATAAAATTGGGAATATTATTGTAAAAAAAGTCTTTATTATATATGTTCTTATTAACTTGCGAAAATATATTTGGATTGCAACAACAATCTATTTGTTTGACAGAGTTGGCTATTCAAGCATTTAGTGATTCGAAGCACTAGATGTTGGTGATAATTTAATTATTCAGTTGTTTGCTTACCAATTTTTTTGTGTAGTTGCCTAATTGTATGAATAAAATTATTTATATTAACATGAAATACAAAGTTTATAAATTTTATATATAAAAAAATTTCAAAAGGAATGTGAAGTTTTCCCAACTTTATAGGGGCTTAAATGCAAACAATCCCATGGTGGTGCCTGTCATTTTCCCTTCACCCAAAAGACCACAATAATCAAAGCAGCAACGGCCAGGGATGGACGGGCGCTAAAGCGGCCCCAGGGGCGCACTCGGGTCAGCACCCGCTGTGGTTTATAGGATCCGATAAGGCCCTCTTCGTCTTCTTCGTCGAGATCGTCCTCGTCGTCTTCCCTCTCCGCGATGGAATCCAAGCCCTGGCTCGTGCCGGCGCCGCCTTACTCGCCGGTGACGCCGACCACCTGGGACTCTGACGCCGACTCCCCTGGCCTCCGCTGCAGCCACACCCTGACCGCCGTCGCCCCGACCAAGAACCACGGCCCTCGGCTCATCCTCTTCGGCGGCGCCACCGCCATCGAGATGGGCGGGCTCATCCCCGGCATCCGTAAATGCCAGATTTTTTTCTTTTCTTTTTGTGGTTTTGGATTGGATTGTAAAGTTGGACTCTTTATGTGAAGGGCTTGCTGGCGTGACGAACTGCGTGCACTCGTTTGATGTTCTCAGTGGGAAATGGACCAGGTTTGCTCCTTTTTTATTTTTTTGCTTCCGGATTATCGGAGTTCCTGGGGTTTGATGAAAATTGAGCTTGATTTGGTTCACTTGGAGTGGAGTGGCTTTTTGATCGGGTAGTGGATTGGTGTGGGATTCATGCTTTTATTGGGATTGGGTTAATGAAAAGATAAGCTATGGTGGATTAGGAAATGAATCATTTGTTGTTTCCTTATTGTCTTGAACTTGACGAGTTCCTTGGAAAAAAAATTGCTTATTTTTGGTTTAACTGAAAATTGCAAACCTGACAGGCTACAACCAGATGGAGAGCCACCTTCTCCCCGGGCAGCTCATGCTGCAGCAGCAGTTGGAACTATGGTTGTTTTCCAGGTAATAACAAGAATATAAAACACATTAACCCCTCGTTCTTTTTATTTTGACCGTGATCTTTTCAAGATTCAGCATTTGCGGTCCTCTTTCTCGGCAGGGTGGGATCGGTCCTGCTGGGCATTCCACTGATGACCTTTTTGTGCTTGATCTGACGAATGATAAATTCAAGTGGCATAGGTGGGGATCAAAGCAGCCTTTGATAATTTTCACTTTGCTATCAGGGAAGCTGTCTATTCAGTTTCTGACTTCATTTTTGTTATTACAGGGTGGTGGTACAAGGTCCTGGTCCAGGACCTCGTTATGGCCATGCCATGGACTTGGTTGCCCAGCGATATCTGGTGACAGTGAGCGGCAATGATGGTATGTTTATCATTATTGATTTTTCACATGATACTTTGGTGCTTGAAATCATGTATTTTAATGGCTATGGCAGTCAACTATTCACACAAGGAGCTCCAATTAGTGACAGATTCCTACACTGCTTAGTTATTGTGTTCTAAGTCTTATAAATGGTGTAGGCCAAATTAAACACCACAGATGAGTGCTTGTTTATTGGACTGTTCACAAATGTTTAACATGAAGTATAACTTACATCTTGTAGATCTGTGCTATATTCGAAGTTTATGATGGCAACGATGAATACCTTTGGTGTAGGTAAGAGGGTTCTGTCTGATGCTTGGGCTTTGGATACTGCACAAAAACCATACAGATGGCAAAAGCTCAATCCTGAAGGCGATAGACCATCTGCTAGAATGTGAGTCCGCTCTTCCTAAAATGTTTAATGTTAGAATTAATGCTTCAGTGGTTATTACACTTTGTATTTTGCATTACTAGTTTTTGAACTTCAATTTTATCATATAATAGTAGCCAACTAAATGGATGTTGCTGGCACTCTCTTTTCACCATTGAAAATATATTATACAATGACCTTATTTATTAGTCGTTTCATTGTTAGTAGTTCACAGTCAAGAGAAATAGATAATAGCCACCATGACAATATGAGAAGCTCTTTATATTGAATCTAGTTCTTGCTTGTCTCATGAAAACTATTTAAAGCGAATTGTGAATCTACAAATATTTAATGGGTTGTGCCTATGCACTAATTGGTTTTATGTTGGTGAATTAGAGGAATAGGTTTTTAGCTTGTATTAGTTGGAGATGAAGTGAAAGTTGGCATTTCAAGTAGTTTCTTCTCAAGACAATTTTCAGTTGGCAAATATGGTATGTGTAATTCGTGATTGGTGCTTCATCTGCTTGATTCCACAGGTTCAGTACATGTATGCATGTTTATCATGTCATGATGTCACTTTGCATGTTTTAGATGTCGTCTGTGGATCTCTACATGCAGTATATAGTATGACCCTCTCAAATGATGTGACCCCATTCTTAATGTACTTTATTTGATTTAATGATCTATAGAAGTTGCACCGACTTGTTTTCATATTTACTAAAATTATTTAATGGTTCTATTACTTGTTCTGATTCAAAACAACATTTTCCAGGTATGCTACTGCTAGCGCGCGTTCAGATGGCATGCTTCTGCTTTGTGGTGGAAGAGATGCTTCTGGAGTAATAAGTCCTATATCCTCTAATTTTTCGTGTTTTTGGATCAATTGCTCTGATGCTTGTCCCAAACATAACAAAAATCATGCTAGTATGACATGAAGTGGAAAATATGTGGAGGCTATAATTTCTAGAGAGTTTGTTCTTGGGAAACTGAATGTGGTTTCTTTTGCATTATAGTCTGTCTGTCTTCATATTACAGAAACATGTATACATGTATTAATCTATGTAGAGTTGGTCTGATATATCTGTCGATTCAACTTTATGTTAAAGCAAAATTTCGATATTAGAACAAATTAACTTCCAACTAAGTTCTTTACTAATTCACATTTCTCACTAGTGACAGATATGTCTGAGTTTCTTGATTTCAGCTGTCAACCAATCAATTGTTGAATGTATTTGCAGCCACTGTCAGATGCTTTTGGGCTGCTTTTGCATACAAACGGCCAGTGGGAATGGAATCTTGCTCCTGGGGTATCTCCCTCTCCAAGGTATCAGCATGCAGCGGTAAGTGATTTACTGTGGGTGGAAACCTGTATCATTGTTATTTTTAGAAATATGGGAGTGCACTTGAAATCTTTATATGATTTTTATTTTGTTACATTTCATGAATACTGTATTCTTAAGGCATATTATTTGAGATCGAGTTCCATTTGGAGATTCAGGTCATGATTATCTCCCATATTTCTATTTATGCATTTCTTTTCTGCCATTAAATTTAGCTTGTGGTGTTAACAGGTTTTTGTTGGTGCTCGATTGCATGTAACTGGAGGTGTTCTCAAAGGAGGACGAGCTATTGAAGGTGAAAGTGCTATAGCAGGTAATTTCCCATATTCTGTTCTTGTTATGTTTGCTCCTTGCTTCTTTTAGATGCTAAAAAATGTCTAACCTTGCCCTTCCCTATGGAAGTTCTGGACACTGCTGCTGGAGTGTGGTTGGATAAGAATGGTATTGTTACATCGTCTCGTGGGCACAAGTCTGCAGCTGAACCTGATTCTTCTTCAGAACTTTTACGTCGCTGCCGTCATGCATCAGCTTCGGTGGGGACACGGATATTCATTTTTGGTGGTCTAAAAGGAGGTGAGCATTGATTTTCATTATAGTTTATTAGTGTAGACGATCGTTCATTCTCTATTGTTTATGGTCGTACGAATGTTTCCATGGCTGATGGATGAATTGTGCAAACCACTTTTTCTCATTCTCATTTTTTTCTGGAAACATCTGGTTACCATTGATGTAATTAAGCAATTACAATAGCTAAGTGAGTAAGTAATCTATCGTTCTGGTCATCTGGGCTGCTCCTTCCATCACAAAATCATCTCTGAGGGTTGACTGAATGTGCATAACCCACCTGCATCACCTGGATGCCCGGAAAGTTGCAGAAAATATTAATAACTGGAAAAACTTCCAAAGCTATTGCTTCACTGCTATTGCATTATTTTTAAAATCCTTTGTAAGAAACACAATGGGAGCAAATCACTTGTTAAAGTTTTTTATTTAAAGTGCTGGGATTGAGTTTATGGCATCAGTATGACTTATGCTACATCATTCTTGACTCCAAGGCATTGGTTTTGTCTTTTTGCCTATCCATAATGGATCTGACATATTAGCTTTAAATAAGATGTAAAAAATTTTATTGGCAATTTATTATGAGTTATGATTTTATCATGAATGCTCATTGAACATAATAATAATTTTCATGCTATGCCTTTCTGAAGAATTTTTCTTTGAATTATACCTGTTGCAGGTATACTACTAGATGATCTTCTTGTCGCTGACAATTCACCTTTTCCATCTGAAATCACTTCATCCATGTACAATAGTGATCGATCTCCATCTGTGACAAATTACAATCAAAGTCCTAATTCTAAGCCTTCACGTGTGCAACCATCATTGGATGGTAGTCCAGAGACAGCCTCATCTGATGGTTTGAGGTTTTCTAATTTTAATATAATCTTCTTTCTTCGGTTTTTCAAATTTATGCTGAACAGTAAGCGAACAACAATTTTGATTTTGACAGATTGGATCAGAAGTCCATTGATGAATTGGTTAAGGCTTCCACTGCTGAAGCCGAGGCTGTCAGCAATGCCTGGCGAGCTGCTAAGGAGGCATCTGCAGTGTCTGAGAAAGAGCTTTCAGATGGAAGTGATTCTGCTTCACAGACTGAAGATAAGCCTCAGCCATCAGATATCTCAGATAGCTCTATTGTTGGTTCCTTGGAGCCAGATGTCCGGCTGCACCCTCGGGCGGTAAATAGCCTCCATTATGATTTTTTGTATGCCATCTCTATGTTTGCATAGGTGAAGCTAACCTGGTTTAAACAGGTTGTAATAGCTAAAGAGGCTGTTGGAAATTTGGGGGGGCTGGTGCGGCAGCTATCTCTGGACCATTTTGAAAACGAAAGCAGAAGAATGTATCCTGCAAATGGTGACCAAGCCTATCCTAATAAGAGGACCTTAAACAGACAGAAATCACCACTGGGCTTGCATAAAAAAGTGAGTATTATATTACAGAAAAATATTTTTTTAGAGTCGATGTTGTTTTTTACTGTCATTTTTTATGGTCGCAGATTATCTCCTTGCTCCTCAGACCAAGAAACTGGAAAGCTCCTGCTAATAGAAGTTTTTTCCTCGACTCATATGAAATTGGTGAACTGTGCTATGCTGCCGAGCAGATATTTCTGCAGGAACCCACGGTTCTTCAGTTGAAAGCTCCAGTTAAAGTATTTGGTGATCTTCATGGGCAGTTTGGTGATCTTTTGCGTTTATTTGATGAATACGGATTTCCTTCAACTGCTGGAGATATAACGTAAGTTAGAATCTTGATATTACACTATTTAATTTTGGGGGTTTGGGGAGCAAGGTGCTGGCAATTGGTGGATCCAACCTTTACATAAATGGAGGACAAAACATATTGACAACAGTCCGATAATTGTCAGTGTCAGTTAATAATTAAACCTTTGCGCATTGAGAACTGTTAACTTGGATAATTAAGCCCAGGGCTGTCAATGGGCTGTGCATTGTAATGGCCAGGTTCAATAACTTAGATTTAAATTTTCATTTAGGTCTGGCTTGAGGCCATCTATCACGTCTGAACATTAGGGGTTTTGGAAATTTTGAGTAGGCCTTATCCAAAGTCAATCTTGACCTAAAAAAATTGTGTTGACTATTGGGGTCTTAGGCCAGCCCAGAGCCTTGTCATGATTCATGTAAGGTTTGTGCAAACATAGGCAATCTCAGCTATGCCCCTCCAAATTCAGGAACCTGAATATGGGAGGAGGTCTAGCTTCCTTGATGTTTTCAAGCATGTTGTTGGTGAGGCCTAACCTACAAAACCTTCTTATTTGACAACTTGATGTGCATACTATTACTTGTGAGCCATGTTGTGATATACTTTAAAATTATACCCCTCTTGTTGAGTGCTATCAATATTTCAGGTATATAGACTATTTATTCCTGGGAGATTATGTTGATCGGGGGCAGCACAGTTTGGAAACTATAACCTTGCTTCTTGCTCTTAAGGTCACATTTATTCACAGAAATTTGTTATGATTTATTTTCTTTGCAGTTCTTCTTGTATTTTGCAATTTATGTTGAACTATTTCTTGTGGATTATATAGATCGAGTATCCTGAGAATATCCACTTGATCAGAGGAAACCATGAAGCTGCTGATATCAATGCTCTGTTTGGTTTTCGTCTGGAATGTGTTGAGAGAATGGTACAGTGGATTGTGCATTGCATTCTAACTGTAGGTTCAAATTGTTAATTACAAAATGTTTGTGTAGGGGGAAAGTGATGGGATATGGGCATGGACTCGGTTCAACCAGCTTTTCAATTCCCTCCCTCTCGCAGCTCTTATAGAGAAGAAAATTATCTGCATGCATGGTGGCATTGGAAGATCAATCAACTCAGTAGAGCAAATAGAGAAACTTGAAAGGCCCATCACTATGGATGTCGGGTCCATTGTTCTAATGGATCTTTTGTGGTAAACTCTCTCCCATTTAATCTTCACATCTATCAGTTTCATGATTTCTCACTTTGAAGTTGTTGAGAGTTTTCACTTTGCAGGTCAGATCCTACGGAGAATGATAGTGTAGAGGGTTTAAGACCAAATGCAAGGGGACCAGGTCTGGTTACATTTGGGGTATGGTGATCCGGAACTCAAATTTTAAAATAATGTTTAGGTCATAAGAAGGGATAACTCCGATCATGAATTGTCAATGAATTCTATGCAGGATCTTGCTAGGACATAGTAATGATTTGATTCTAACCTGTAGGATTTTGATTTTAATTAAATACTAAGATGTTTCATTGTCACACAAACCTAGGTTGTGGGGACCTTCTTAGGATGCTCAATAATGTCAGTAGGGTGTTCTTTTCTATTTCCAGCACTACTAGCTGATTTCAGCATAGTGTGGCAATACTCTTTCTGTGTCAGATCCATTATGCACACTTTTTTTGGGCATGTCTTGTCTATACAATGGGATTTGTAGATCCACCCCTTGTACCGAAACTGGTAGTTCTTTCAGATGCATGCTTTCATGGTACTCATTGTTTCAGTCCATTTGCTGTGGTCTCTTGATTGAAGAATCCTCTTTGTTCTAAACACGGATGTGATACTGATTTGCAGCCTGACCGAGTCACAGATTTCTGTAGAAGAAACAAATTACAATTGATCATAAGAGCTCATGAATGTGTAATGGATGGTTTTGAACGGTTTGCTCAAGGGCAACTGATTACTGTGTTTTCAGCAACCAACTATTGTGGTAAATTTTCTTACTCATTTATTCTGTAACCAGTTATATGTGACGTTTCTATGTTGACTTATATAACCTCGTGTCAGGGACGGCAAATAATGCTGGGGCAATACTTGTTATCGGCAGGGGTTTGGTTGTGGTTCCAAAATTAATTCATCCACTTCCACCTCCAATGAATTCGCCAGAATCGTCACCTGAGCATGTTATGGTGGACACATGGATGCAGGTGAGACATGTCTGCATTCAGAATTCTATTGATAAGCATATTCTGTTTATCCAGTTATTTTGGAAATAAAACCTGCACAACTGGCCTTGTTGTCAAACTTACTGAAGTAATTAAGGCAGGATGATAAATTCTTAGGACTCATGGCTTGATTGCAGGAGCTCAATGTACAAAGACCACCCACACCAACTCGTGGTCGACCACAATCTGCCAATGATCGGAGTTCTCTTGCTTACATATGATCGTGTAGCTGTAGAGTTCTATCTTGTTGTGAGAGCAATCCCCACACAGATTACACATGCTGTTGACATTCCTGCATGTTGGTGTTGCTTATTGCTCGGCAATGAATAGGTTGGCCTTCAGTATTGCATGGAATGACTCTTTCCATCATAGTGCGCTGGGATATATATTTACAAGATGCCTCCATTTTATCTGTTAGATGTAAATTGTCTGTACTGTTTGTGTTTGGAGTGGTTATAGCGGTTGTTATTAGTGAAACCTTGAGCTTACAGTGAGGTTGTGCTTCTTTGGTGTACATGATCTTATGTATTTTTAGGAAATTATAGTCCAGAAGAAAACATTGACCAATTTTGTTTGAACATAAATGTTCCTTAAACCTTGTTGTACCTTTGTATTCAGTTGGAAAGCAGCCAAATATAGTTTTTTTTCACTGGTTCTGAAATTGCAGGTTATTCTGCTTACAGCTGCTTATGTTCACAGTTTTTTAAATGATTTATTTTATTTTTCACTAGGTCAAGAAATAATATGAAGAACCTTGAATGAACAACAATAAGAACAAGGACGGAAAAGCAATCATTTTGCCTGGACAAGATCAAACCGTGCAATCATGACAATATTTGCCTTGAGTCACCAAAATTGCAGAGATTTAACATCAAAGACATGGAAATTTAATGAAAACCATAGTCCTACTTTTGGCACCTGTTAAGGTTCCTGATAATTGAACGAAAACATTATTCTAGTACAATTTCAGTCGTTTACTCATCGCTAGTCTACAGCTGTGAAGGGAAGAGCCTAACAGCATCCCATGCAACACGCATCACACCCCCATTCTTTGCAGCAGCTTTCTCGAATGTCATTCCAGCAGGCTCTGAAGGATGCTGAACCTCCCTCCAGTTCTCAATCTTGAGCTCCATGATGTCAACAACACACAAACCTGCATCTTCCAAGCTCTTTGCATACCATTTACCTTCCACCTGGTGCACCTTTCCTTTTCCAACTTCCTTCCCCTCTCTATCCGCCAAGGTGACTGTCTGACCAACTGCAAATGAAGCAGGTCTTGTCGGGGAGTGCCTCATCTGGTTGCTGTACTGTGCAGTGAACTCAAATTGGTCCCCTTGAGGAGTCTTCTCAGTTTCATGACCACTGTATTTCACATTGTTTCCTCTAGTGGGTGGGAAGTATTCATCCCCAGGGCTCTCTGGAAAGTCCTCAAAGTGGGTGGCACTTGGGCCACTAGGCTTCTCAGGTTGGACAACTTCTCCTTCAGTGATACCACGGGGTTCCCGGGCAGCACGAGCAAGCCTAGCTTTTCTGTTATTAAGCCTACAATTCATGAATTTTCATCAATTGCCAGAACATTGTACTGGTTCTTGCGTTCAACTTGGCACTTTTTTGATAATAACATTATGTGATGTTGTTCTTTTACAAGAAAAAGGCTATTATGTGATGTTGATTGTAGGAAACTGCTCTAAGTTACAGGGAGAGATCCTTACCAGTTCTTAAGCTGTGATGATGTAACCTCCGAACCCTGGAAAACCAGAAAATTCAATAAGACACAAAATGGCACATCAAAGACAAAGATACCATTGCAGTCAATGAAATTCAACAGTATGCCATACATGGGCGCATAGCTTATCTGCCCAAGTCTGCAAGAGAGAAGCATTTCGCTGCATTTCTGGCTCATCAAGGAGGGCCTTCTCAATTAGCATAATCTGTGTGTCATTCATGATATTTCGTTTCCGTTTCTTTGGTTGTTTTTCTTCACCATGGGAAATTTCAACCTTCTCATCTTCCTGAAAGCTACTTTCTTTTGCATAGTCAGGAACCTTAAAGAATTCACCACCATCAGATACCTGATCAGGTTCACCTTTGGTAGAGTCAACTTCCATGTCACTTACTTCAAAATTCTGCACCTCTTTCTCAACCCCTCTCAGTGACCCTGATGTACTCCATGTCTCTGAAACTGTGTTCCTCATTTTCTTTTGCTCATGTCCATCATGCTCGAGCAGGTCCCTGTGCTTGCTTCCAACAGTCAGGCAATCCACTTCTTGGAAGGATGAACTTTGGTTATCTCTGACTTTCAAATCAGTATCATTCTTAAGATTGGAGGTCTCTTCTAAAGCAGTAGCACTCAGATATCTAGCCAATGGCAGTGCATCTGTCTTGGTACAATGACCATCCTGAAGATAACCAAAACCACACATCAGGATCAGCTATGATCACCTTAGTTTCAACATGTTCTGCCAACTTCTATAATAAATGCCCATCACTTTTGAAATGATTTACAGCAGTATTTAGAATGCCAAAGAAAAGTACAAGTTTTGGTAGTCACCACAAGGTTTCTGTTGAAATTGGAGCAAGTGAACATGTTTGAACTTTCTAAAGGATTCTGCACAGGATAAGAATACTCAAGATTACTCTCTGCTGTACCTTCATCCTTTACCAATGGTTCCTAAATCATCATGCAAAATTATGACAAATATGAGGTATATTAATGAATTTATCACGAAAAATGTGAAAATTAAGCATAAGGAAACCACTCCATATACTTGAGTCAAAAATACCTGAATCGAATTACCCCCAAGAGAAAATAAATCTTGAAGTTTCTTGCCAAATCCACTGCAGGAAACAAGTGTCCAACAAATTCAACTGAGACAGAAAAAATAAAATAAAATAAAATTATGCAACAAAGGTAGACATGAGCTAAGCATCCCAAGAAACAAAAGCCAAACTGTCGGTGCCATGCCCTACAGACCAATTGGATCACTTGTCTATTGGTCACTACCAGTGGAATTGGTCATCTTCCACAAGTTCAACAAACTAGCACTGAAGGTTTCTCTGAAAAGAAAGTGGTGGCTACTTAATATGATCATCAAAAATCTCCTAATGGCCACCCAATTTTTCATGGTAATTTAGAACGGAAAGCTCTTGGGCAGAAATTCAATTGTGAGGGAAAAAATTGAGAGAGGCCACCCATTTTTTCATGGTGAATTTTGAGCATGGAGATAGCAATTGTATTCTGAAGAAGTATCACAGTATACATTAAGCTTTTGCTCGAGTGAGAAGATTATCTCACAATTCCATTGTCTCCAAATCACATATTGAAAACAATTATTGACAGCCCAACTTGCGTGCTGTTGCATTATGTGCTGCGTAGATGAAACCTATGTCCTGAACTTTAAGAAAAAGAAGATATATGCAGTAGTAAGTTATATGCAAATACTATATAGCATTTCTCTGAACAAATATTAGAAATTTAACACCTCAAGCATTGGCTTGGTGGTTGTACCAACCTCTTCCATGTAAGAGGTCATTGGTTTGAACCTTGCTTAAAACAAAACTTTAATGGTAAATCCCAGTTGCTCAAAAAAAACATGTTCAAAGCTGAATAGATAAAAATTCTACATTACTCATGACCTTCACAATTGCATAAGCTATATGCAGCGGGATGAACTAATTGAGCATATTTAAAAACCACTTTCTTTCATCATTGAATATATCATCTAATCAAACAGATGGAAGTTTTTCACAAAGTATAGAATTTTGCAAAGTTTGTATCCAAATGAAAAGACGAACTGCCCTCAGGTACCACATCTGAAACACACAGCATTGATGCTTACCTTAAAAGTAGAACATCCTCATCATTTAGCAAGTTGGGGATAAGAGAGGTTGCATAATTTGACAAAGAACCTGCAATTTGTGAAAATATAGTTCCAAACATGCTAGAAAATGCTACGTACAATGGAATTTCAACAAGTGTAATAGAGATACTTAGGTTTTTGCAGATTGCAGAAGCCTTCAGTGGCTCAGAAGGGTATTTAGCAGATGCTTCCTTCTCCTTGATCAAACATTCATGAAATTTATTGAGAAATAGGTCTCTCTCTTCTTCTGTTGATTGCATAAAGAATTTAATCAGATTGAATGCCAAATGCTGCAGAAGGTCAAACAATATTTAAATGCATGACAATAAGAACTAGGACCTTCACAAATGTTAGGGACAAAACAGTGTAGATTGGCTATAACTTTGACCAAGTATGAGGTTCTCTGCTGTATGTAGGAAACTGAAGGCATACTGTTGAAATTACTAGTGCATAAAGATCTATTTTCATTCAGAACAATAGGAATTGACAGAGAATTCCCACAAACACGAGCTAGAGAAGCCAATGCCACACCAGCCACTGTAAATGGATCGTACTCAAGATTAGCATCTTCTTCTATCACAGCAATATTTACAGAGCACCAATCAGATAGAAAGTCTTCATGGGGAATAATCAATATCTCAACTAGAACAGGTATCTGGAAAGAGAAGAAACAAACATAACACTTGAGCAGACAGTACATTGACACATTATAATGTAATGGAAGTTAAAGTGGAAAACTTACAATATTAACCATAAAAAACGATCGGAAGTTTGAATCATCTGAAAATATGTCAGCAAGACGCATTGAATTGAGAAGCACGAGGCCTCTTGGGTTATTTCCATCGAGAGGACTAGCCAGTCGATTGGTGTCCTTTTTAAATGCAGACTTCAGTAAATCACGAATCTGTACCATAAAATACTGATAAATAAAAACTAAAAGAACAATTTAACACAAGAAAACTGTCTTCCTTTTTTGTGGATCATACCTCAAGAGCAACAGATTTTGCCAAGGACATAGCCTTAGAGGAACTAGCAATTTCATCCAGATAAGATATGCTCTCTGCTTCGCAGAGCTGCAGCATCTGCAGGAAAGACAGTCAATAACATAAACCAAAGATATCAAGAGATGGCGTGCATAGAGACTAAGATTGATGTTTGAATAGAAGATGCAGGTAAATTGACCTTACAATAGATAGAACTCTTGCTTTCAGTCTGGATATAGCAGCAAGAATATTGAAGGAATCCTTGAAACTATCTGGAACATGTAGTCTCAGGGTGGTACGAATCAGAGAAAGTATACCTCCATTTTTGCAAAGTTCCTGCATGAGGGGGTACCTTCAGTTGAACATTCAAACAAGAATAGCTACAATTGGACTCCAAGTAGCAGATAAGCTGAAGCATTTAGGCAAAAGAGACAGAAATTTTAAAAGCTATACAGTGTGAAAACAAACAAGAAAGCAATTACAGATTGACATGCTCCATTATTTGGTTAAACACAGCCTGCTTATTGTATTTAAACAAGGGGAATTATCAAAAATTCACCACTATGAAATACATATTTGTAAAGGATGTCACCTTGTTTTTAATGAGATGATCCCTGAACAATTTTTGCTGGCACAAGGACAGAAGAAACTGCAGAGAAGCCTCACATTGTTGGCAGAAATATTGAGCTGTTAACTCAGAAGCATGGCGAGTGGTTTTGTTGCACAAGATATCATTGTTCAACGTTGAAAGCATAACATGTAATAGCAAAATGTCAACATGCACAGCATCAAAGGCTACATCTACAAATATATCAACCTGAAAGCAAAACAAAAAATGTTTTTAAGCAAGTTTTGAATCCAAGGAAAGCTTTGACTGTGTAGTTACACAAAGATAACTGAAGCAGGAAAAGTGGATGCCTAAAGACGGCATGGTTACACTATCCTGCAAAAGATGTAATCATAGAACTGTAAGAGTTACATTAAGGGACCATCATCTAAAGTTACCAATAGAACTTTATTTAATTAAATGTGTTATGTACACTCTGCATAAAATGACTATTTAGGAATAATAATGTCAATATCTAGAGAAAATGCTTTGCAACGATGCCCTCATCAATAAACAACAAACTACCATTTTGGAATATCACTTTGTTGAACAGGCGCCAAAGAAGAATGCAACACTGTTGATCAAGGTCCTAATTTAGCAAGCAGCAAGCCATCTTAATAGCTTGCCTCCATCAGAAGCATACTGGTAATTTTTCCCAGTCAAAGTTGCTCCTTTCTTTTCTTTTATGTCTAAAGCGAGAGATTGGAATCTATGCCCTTTCCAAGCAAAATATCTCCCACAATTATGCAAATACATTTCGCGCAAACACGTACTTCTTCACACTTCACTCTTAACCTCTTACATGATTTCCCACATGAAACTTACATTCATCTCATTTCAACAGGAGGGAAAAAAGTGGTTACTGCAATAATTTGGTTGTATTGTTATTGCAAGCACAGACCATATGCAAGAAGAATTATAATAATGTCATTGACAGATTAAGCATACCCAAAGGAAATGCCAGCCAAAGAGCTACATTGGCAAAATTACCTAATGCCTATTTGATTTTTCACAATAAATAAAGCACTAGTATGCATTGTGGTTACAACTTACCTACATTTCTGAATACAAAACAGGAAGTATTTGTATAGGAGCACATATGTGCTCAAATCTTACCTTGGGATGTGCGAGAAGAATATGCACAAGATCCTGCCATTGTGTTGAAATATAAGCTGTCAAAAGATAGAGAGTGCAGGCAACCAGCACTGGATGAAGAAAAAGTAAATATGAGGAACCAAGATGCTGGACCTACAAAGTTCAATTGAGGAAACTATCAAAGTGTTGAAGTGATTCTAATGTTAGTGGTATTGAAGCATGTTATTGATCAAGTTGTCAAAAGTTATACCTGATCATAACCTCCAAGAATAATCAAGGTATAAAATACAAGATCAAGTATCTGTTCAGTTACTCTCACATCATCGAGCAAAATCTAAAAGAACAGAAAGATAGCAAAATGTTTAGGAGCTAAAATTTTTCTAAAAGGACCTCAAAACTATATTCAGTATAAGGGAGAAAAGTATATTTTATTCAGCTTAAAATATTTAAGAGTCAAGGACTAGAATACAGAATAATAAATACAAAAGTAATAACATAGTATGACATAGGGAAATACATTCATAGACAATGAAGGTCAAATTTCTAACTCTGATTCTATTTTTTACAGCTATAAATTTATCAGGATCCAGGAAGTCATCATCAATCCAAATTTCTCTCTGTTTTCCAATTATTTTGTTGCACAACACGTTTGCTATTTCTACAGACTAATTTGAATTAGTTAAACACCTCATTGAGAAACTTTATTGAAATAGTCTACACAGTATTGTAGAATCAACTTATCCCTGGACAGGTAGTTGAACTATATCAAGCATGTTAGCCATGACAGATTTGCTACACCTGATTGATTATGCATACTGACCAACTACTGTCATGTCCTCAAATGAAAGTCTAGTCGACATAGCATTAAACAATTACATTTTCTAGCACAAATTTGTATTTTCTAAAGTTTTGTGATTCAAAATCAAAGCTCTTGGTCAACTTTTCATGAGAAGCTATGTCAGAACAATAAGACACAGGTTTTGGGTGTAGAAATGCTGATTTGTTTAGGATAAAGTTGGATCTTCTATAGAAATGCCAATACTCATATAGAAATGCCCAGAGACAAAAAAGGTAAAGATGAGGCACCATAAAACAGCAAACTTTAGTACATACACACTATACTGCTACAAATGCAATACGGAGAGAGAACCAAAACCTGTTCAAATCTAGAATGCCGAGATGCCAGATCAGACAACGAATGCAAAAGCCGAACACCATGAAGTATGTGTGTTAGGTGTGCATCATCAGTACCCGAAACAAGCACAGCAATAAGGTGCAAAGGAAGAGATGATGCCACCTTTTCCATATCAAACTGACAACAAAATGTGAAAATTTCAGAAAAAACCAATTGCAACAAATATGCTTAATGGTGCAAAAAAATGATTTTTTTTTTTTTTTTTTTACTTGGCTTGGAGGCCCATTTTCTTTGCTCAACTGTACAGTGAAATTTTCCGAGTCCTTCATCAGCTTCTTCAGCTCTTTGGAAGCAAGGCCACTCAGCTCTTCGACTGCTAAGTTCAAACTCATCGTCTACCCAAACAAGAACAAAGCCCATCAAAAGGTTCGTAAATCAGAGGAAAAAAACCATTTTGAGCAGCAAACAGAGATAAACCCCATAAAGTTCAAATCTTGAACCATTCCTTCCAAATATCTTCGAATAAAGCATATTTTCAGCTTTTTCTTATCAAAATCATCGGAAAATCACTGGAAACATGAATTTTGCCGAAAAATTTCAAAAAAAGGAACCTGGTCGCTGCGGCACGTGGAATCCTCCTTGGGCTGCCTCATCGACCAAGATTCTGAAAGGAGAAACAACAAAAATGATTTGGTATTGGCCCCAAAGCTGCGCGCGGGGGATTCTCTCGGCTTCCCGATCACAGCCGAGGACTCCCGAGTAGTACGCAGCATAAAATAAAGATGAGCAATTTAATTGAAGAACGGGAAGAGCAGTCCGCCGCAGATTTATCTCGAGATCAGAACTCGATCGAGGCACTTGATTTGTAACTTTTCTGGGCGTTTTTCGGAAATGGCAAATCAGATTATTTTAAATTCAATAAAAAATTGACATAATTTTATTTGTGAGAACATTATCTTTCCTTTCATTTTATTGCAGGAAATTATTTAAATAATAACTTGATTTATTCGTAAAAGCTCGCGAAATTTTAATTTCTTGTTTCTGATTTTTGGTTTTCAGAATTAAAAAAACTAAATTGACCACTTTTCACGAACCTAGCCAAACAAAGAGAGTTCATAAATAAAAATTTTCATGGTTTTTCAAAATAGAAAAATAAAATTACACATTTATTCCCTCTTTAAATATACATTTTTAATAGAGTCAATTGCATATAAGTTTTTAAAATCTTCATAAATTACATATATTTTTTGAAAAAATTTGACAATTATATATTTCTTCATGTGTTATTAAACAGATCGTATAAATCTCCTTCAATGTATGTTTACTATTAAAATTAAGAATATTAAAAAATATTTTATTTGATATCATTTAGGATGAAAGGAAAAAAACAAAAATACCTCTTATTTTATTAGAGGTAACGGGAATTTTTTGTAAAAACATAATTTTTTATGGAGTTATTTATAATTATGATGATTTCATAAAAAGTTTTTTGTAAATTTTTTTTAAAAAAAATATGGGTTTGTTCGGATCATCCACACATCGAGTTTAAATTGACCCTTAAATTCAAAATAATCTTCTATGAAGTTGTCATATAAAAAAATATATAAATTTTCACATATTTTTTATCATTTTTGTCATTTAAATAACAATCATAAATTTACATACATTTTATCATTTTTTGTAATGAGATTTGGAAGAATATGTGTAAATTTATTTTTTGTTATTTGAAGGACAAAATTAATAGAAAACTATATGAAAAGTTATTTTATTTTTTAAATGACTACTTGATTAAAAATTATTATAGATTTGAGAGCTAATTTAAACCAAATATATCACTAATCTGATCAAATTTATGATTGGTATTTTTTATAAAAAAATTATAAAAAATTTCTTATGAAATCATTATAATTATAAATAACTCTAAAAAAAAATCATGTTATTATAAAAAAATTTTATCATTTCTAATAAGATAAAAGGTATTTTCATCTTTTCATTTTATTCCCATTGAATATTTTCCGAATATTCTTAATTTTAATGATAAATATACGTCTGAGAAAATTTTTACAACATATTTAATAAATTATATACAATTCTTGAAGCTTGAAAAAAAATACAATTTATAAAGATTTTAAGGAGTTCTATGCAATTGACCCTTTTCAAAAATTAAATAAGTATTTGAAATTTTGAAATCTCTAATGTAAGGCAAAATTGGAAATAAACCATATAAGGCAACAGAAAATGATAGTACCGTATTATTCATGAATTATACAGTGTTTTTCCCCTTCTTTAGATGCATGTGAAATATACATCACCTTCTTTAATCCATGAGATGCTGAAATCACAACAACAACAACAAAAAAAGGCACAAGACAAAAATTTCTGAAGGGACAGGAATTATTGCAATATGCACAGTTTTACAGAGTTTCTGCAAGGTGCTTTGGTAAAGCATAAGATTTATCTGAACTAGTTGCAAAACTCTAACAGGAAACGGATCTGAATGTGTCAGCAGTCTTCTGGTGAGACTCTACAAGCTATTCCCTTGACAGTGTGTCTGCATTGAAACCTAGAAGAGAATCCACAACATGTCATTTCAGGTACAAGCTTGACAATAAGGTCTTCTGATTTCACGTAAAGTGTCAAATTGGTGTTGACAATTCATGTCCTAGTTCAAACGAGCAATGTATAGAATGCAGAATTAGACTTTTGCCACGGACTTGAAAACCAGAATCCATTTTAACAATAGAACATTCAGATTTTGCAGAAAGCAGTTCAGTAAAAGATTCACAACAGAACATGACAACAGCTGAAAGAGGAACAAGATGCTTCAGGCTATGAAATATTGTCGTCAATTTGCTAACTAACAATTAATCATAATAGCAACCTGCAACACAAACTTCTAACATTTGCAAAAAATAAAAAGATGACTTTTCTGTAGAGATAGGAAAGAGATTTATTTCACTTTTCCTAACATAATGGTTTTTATGGAGTATATGATATGCTTGAACATGTCATTTTAGAACTAGATATGCATGGAAATAACTGCAATGAACATACAAGCCCCAAGTTCCACTTGTATTACTTGAGCTAAGACAGCATTCAATATCTGAAAGACTGAAAGGGAAAGGTTTTCGGATTCAATGGTGGTGTCCCAGTTGTGCTCTCCCAACTTGGTTTTTAAAGAACCATATCCCAGGTTAGTATGGTTTATCGGACTTTTTCTTCCCACAACATAACAAAGATGTAAAAATTGAAGCTTCCTGAGACGTGTTTTATTGATGGTAAAATAGCAGGACATAAGATGGCTTTCTTCCAAGAAAAATGCAATTCTGGTGCCAATTCTGAATTAAGAAAAATAATCAGTGAAATAGTTTAACAATCAAGGGCTTAGTGAAAATTGCATACCAGATGACATCATTCTGATTGGCATCCAGCAAAACATTTTCTTTGGCATTATCAGGAAAACACATTTCCTGATGTGAAGTCTTACAACTGACATGCAATTTGAATGGTACAACCTGCAACAGCATAGGTCAATCTAAAGTAGGACACTTGTTAACTAAAATGCTTTAACTTCATTACATGTGTATATATTTGAGAACAAGTGCACAAGCAACACAATATAAACTGCTTCAATTATAAATTATATATATATATATATATATATACCTTTTTATTGTATCTGAATTCCCGTTTGGGTAAAAAATGCAATGGCAAATTGAGACTCGAAGAACACCTGATCATCAGATACAACTTAGCAGGCCCTAGAAAAAAAACATTGAGTATCTTTTGAATAAGTGAGCAGATTTATAAATCCAAACTAAAAATATTCGAATGATATTAATGGCATTAAACCTGAATACGAGGCACAGCCTGCGCCATTTGATATCAGAGCTCGAATAGCCTGCATAGAAACCTCAAAGTCATAAACAAGAAACGGACTTTTCTTTTCAATCATAATGAAGGATCGTAAAAGATCAAACCTTTCGGGAAAGAGTTTCAGCAACTTTGCTTTTGCCACCATCTTTCGCGCTCCCAGAATCAAAACCCCCATGAGAAAACAACACCTCATAAACATTCTGTGGCATGAGTGGACTTCCTCCAAGAGCTAATGTGACACCAAGAACTTCAGGAACCTGATCCAGTGCATCTTGCAGGGCAGAGAGCAAACTAGAAATACCACTCATCAACTTCTCCAGCCTCTTGATCCCTTGCTTCAACTCTCTTTTCCTCAAGTTGTGTCTTCTCAGCAAAGATAACGATGCCTTTGGTCCCTCATTTGGTGATAACACTGTCTCCTCCTACGAAAGCACAAATCCAACGCTAGGTCAATTATCCAAAAGGCTATCAAATAAGCCAAAAAAAAAGAAAAAAACTTTGCGCAAGTATTGCATACTGAACACATGAATCCAACAATCAGATGATTAACCAAAATTAACAAGGAAACAAAAAAACGAACTTTTTGAGGGAAATGACATACCAAATCCTTATACTCCTCTCTCCAACCATCAAATTCCCGCTCGAGATTCTGCAAAATCCTGCGGAGCGATATCAAATGCATGAATTGCACAACTATTCCACCGAAGAAGAAATTTTTTTCCCAGAAATTCAAATTTAGAGGGTGAAAATGCTTACGAGGGTATCTGGTGGTGCATGTAGAGGACGAATCCGATTATCTCCTTCACAATGTAGAAGATCACGGACCTCCCTAGGGTTTCGGCGCAGGTCTCGATTTCTGTGAACCCTAACGTGGCCGCTCCGCCGGCAGCGGCCGCCGCCGTGGCTCCGCCATTCGGTTCCATTTTCGGCTCCGGATCCAAGGACGCGGCCGGAAGCTGGGTCTGCGTTCGGAATTTGAAAAGCTTTGCGGGTTTCCAGGTTGCGGGTAGAAACCCGATACGGATCCTAAGCAAATAATGGCAATCCGATAGTGCTTTGGAATTATTATTATTTTTTTTTTTATAACAAGATTCACAACACGATCACATAACATCAAACTATTAGTATTCATAATTACAGGTTTGTCCAAAATTTTAGCGTCGATATTAAGTGTTATGCGCCCGTCTTGATCACGTGCTATAAAAATGTGCACAAATTCTTCAAATTTTACAAATAGGTCTATGTAAAAACGAATATTTACACCTAAATTCCCGAAAGCAATAAAATTTGGAGATTTCCAATAATTCAAACATGTTAAATTTTGTGAAATACTCCATTTCTACAGACAAAAACTCAAAATTTCTGAAATTATAAATCATATAAAAATTGTATGCATTTCATTGATGAGTTCATAGAAATAGCATGGATATCTTTTTTATAATCATTTTTTTGCCATTTCTGTAATACTTTCCACAATTTGTAAGGGCTCCTGCTTTTTTGTTTTTGAGAGATTTAGATGAAATTATATTTTTTCTATAAATATACGCAATATCAGCTTCCCTTTCATGGATCAGATTTTTTTTTGGTAATTTACATATAAGCTTTTTGATTTTAACCGTTAGTATAAATAGATTTTTATCCTTCATCAAAGAATTAAACTATGAATTAAATTTCAATTATGACTCTAAAAATACCATTTTATCTTTAAATTTTATGATTTTGATTGTTTAAACTATGGAATACAACCATACCTATATATTATCCTTCTCCTGTCTTCAGCTACCATTAAATCTAGGGTTTCAATATGATTTCAATAAAAACTTCTACCTGTTATTCCATGGGGACCAAACAACCCGTAATGCATATTAATAACTTTATATTAATTTAAAATCAGATAAAACTCAAAGTAATTAATTTATAAATATAAAAATTATTCAAAAAAAATTAACACGTCTTTCGATCCCAATGCCTTAATATTCATTAAAAAAGCTCACCAACGGAGAAGGAATGAAAAGCTTCTGAAATAAAACTTTACATATATTTTAAATCTAAAAAAATTTGATTTGGATATTTTATAAATATATTAACTTTGTGTCAAAAAATATTCTTTGAATATTCAATTTTTTAACAGAGAATTTTTTATATATATATATAAATTAAGTTGTAATTTTTTGGATTACGAGAGCCGATATGCAATTCCACCGTATGGAAAGCACTTATACGTAAATTATTTTCTTGATTTTATTTGATTTTATTTTATTTTCACGTTAACTCGCTTAATTAAAGGCACTTTAAAAATACCAAAAATGAAACCCAAAATAAATAGCAAGCCGGCATCCTCGTCGCGTAGGATTCCTCCGGATCACATCCAATGCAAAATAATACACGAAGAGTTCTTTTTGTCGGATCTTTAACAGATCCCAACATCTTTGTTTTCAAATGCATGTCATTTATTCAGCAAATCATGTCATCTCTGCTTTTTGAATAAATAATTCCATAGAAAGTTCGAACTCAACCATCTCCTCATCGCTTTCGTCTTCAATTACATCTTCCATGTTCAATATTCATCCTCAAAAAAATTTATCAAAACCAAAAGCATCAGTAATATTTAGCCGAAACAAGCCCTAATCATCAAATTGGCTCCACCTAAGAAACCATGTCATGAAGTCACAAATGTTTTCATCCGACATTTGAAACCATTAACTCAAAGCCATGGAGCTTTTAAAAATACACAAATCCCATTTAGAGGAAGTTTTTCTTCAGAGATACATATACACCTGCTTGATTCTTCCCACCAGTACCATCACAAAGAAGAGAAGCCAATTAGCTACTAATGGATTCTCTTCTGAGAACAATGGCGGTGCTTGCACTGGTTCTATTGGCGAGGTTCGTCGCCGGCGATGACGCCGAAGGCAAGTTCACCGGCATTACGACGGAGCTCACGGAGGATGACTGCAACGACTGCATCGTCACTGCTGGGCAGGGCAATATGTGTGACATTGTCGCCAAATCATTCCAAAAGTTTAAGCTTATAAGATATCAGTTTTTTTCACTATATATATTGGACCCTATTTATCCAATATCCAATGTGAAACTAATTTATCATACTTAACATTATAACAATCTTTCCCTTCAAATGTGATTTGATCACATCAATTTCAACACTCTTAATAAAAAATTCTTTTATCAAATCATCCCGAAAGCTTAAGTTCATGGTATATCGGTCTTTTTCATTATATATATTGAACTCTATTTATCCAATATCTGATGTGAGACTAATTTATTACACCTGATATTATAATATGTTTTTGATCTGAAATGAACGCTGCGTGCTCATCAGTTGGTTTGCGTTGTTCATCCAAAGATTACAATAATCAAAGTCCGGTTTGATCCTGAATATCTGAACCAAAAAAAAAAACCTAATCATCAAAATGGTAAAATGTATTTTTGCTAAAACCACATCATAAGTTGCTCTAAATATCATGGTGATTGCAATTTAAATTGAAGAAAATCAGGCAATACTTTGGCGCCAATTTGCAACACTGCGTGAGGAGTGTGTTCTTGTGTACACGGACAAACCACGTTTGATGGCCAACATGTCTGTTTGTAAAGCTGAACATGTTGTAACATTTGTCAAAAAGCCAGAATAACCGCCCCGGATGCATCACGAAGTAGACCACGCTGAAAGCGCTTTATTGGCAGGCAACAGTTGTCTCGAAGACTCAATCCCACCTTGGCGATGGGGTGAGCTCCATGCTGCAGGAACTAGTGCAACACACCCGAACACCAAAGGCTTTGATTCTCGCACATGTTCGAAGTTGAGGCCTAATGTACGGCCGTGCTACATATTCAACGGAGAAGCTCACGTAACAGAGCTGCGGGAACCGCCAGACCATCGCTGAGAAAGTCAGAAACCAGGGCAGTCGGGTCATCCGAGTGTATGTTACGATTGGAGATCTCTGCTCTGTGCGCTATAAGAAGCACAGTTTCTAGTAATGGGAAGGTGTTTGGCGTTTGAGTTGACGCTTGTGGCTTGTTGAGTTTCTTGTTCTCCTTCCATGGTCAAGTTGTGTTGAGTCGTGCGGCTGTGCTACTGTGTGTACTCCGATCCTTTAGAGTTGGAACTTCTGAATAAAATGTGGATTTTTTCTGAGATTATTTACTGAATCTGTTAACGGATTGAAAAGAATTAGCCGGATTAACTCTATAAAAACAGGGTTAACAATAGAGAGATGATCTATGCTAATATCACTAATCATTTTTTTCAATATATTAACAATTGAACCACAGCTTGCTTCTTTCTGAATTGGTGCCTGCTCACATATGTGACTATAAACAATATTTGCAAATCTATATTAATACGCGAAGAACATTTTTGAAATCAGTATCTATCAATGTGTATTGACAACAGCAATATCCATATTAACATTGAACAACACAGTAATTAGAAGAAGAAAATTAAGCGTTGGTTACCCTTTCTTGAAGAAAATTTTAAATGAACCAAAAGGAGGGTATTACAAAGAAAGCAGTTTTCTGAAGTATTACAAAGAGAGAAGTTTCTGAATGATCTGCCTTCAGCAGAGATCAGATGAAGTTCTCTGAATTATTACCAAATCCAAGTACTTTCATCTGCTGCCGTGCATCCTTGCAACCATGTCTGATGGACATGCACCAACTGGAAACCTTGCTTGGTATCAACCTGATGATTTACACGATCACAATATCTCAGATCTTCATATGAGTATCAAGCATGTCATTGTTCAATTTTAAGAAGAATATGACTTCGTTTTTTAGCAAAGACAGTGCAATCAGGTATTACCTTCGAATTAAGCAGAACTGTGCTCAGACAGCACTGCTGCCCTTCGTCTGCAAAAAGAGAAGCACAATATAAAGGTTGCGTGGATTGACAGGAATCCAAAACTAGCTTTATATTCTAATGTATTTGGGATTGAGAAGTCGAAGCAAATTTGGCAAATGTGACAGCTAAAAGCATGAATAGCACAATCCATTGACCAAAAAAATTATTCAATAGCAAATTGATTTAATTGTTGAAGAAATCAAAAAAACATTAAATTAGGTTAATATAGTGGGCTGAATGTCAAATTATTCCAAAATCCTAGACTGATGTGATATGAATTTTTTTTATTGTATCTATTCGACTCTATCTATCCAATATTCGATGTGTGACTAATCTATCACATCTGATATTATAACAATCTTCTCCTACAAATGTGATTTAATAACATCAATTTTAATATTTTTAATTAAAAAATTTTCTTATTCAACTAATTTTATCGTATGATCCATACTAACGAGTTTTTTTTCTTAATTTTTTATTTTTTTTAAAAGAGGCTAATATGCAACTCAACTCAGTCATATCATTACAGTACTTTTTACTTGACCAGTTCCACCGTATGACCAATATAATGAATTTTTGTTTCAATTTTCAATTTTTAAAAAGAGACTCATATGCGACTCGACTCAATTGCATCATCATGATACTTTTTTATTTGACCAATTCCACCGTATGACCCATACGAACGAGGTTTTATCTCAATTCTCGATTTTTAAAGAAGATTAATATGCGATTCGACTCAATTCCATTATCACAATACTTTTGGTATTAAGAGTTTGTACAGTTTCAAATATGAAACTCTAATATTATTTATTGCGGGAGTCCAAAAGTGTTAAATTAAGTCAATACAGTAGGTCGAACGCCAAACTATCCTAAAAACTTAAACTCATAGGATATGAGGTTTTTTCACTATATATATTAGACTTTATCTATCTAACATTCGATGTAGGATTAATTCATCACCTGATATTAAAAAAAATAACAAAAAAAATTAAATATCCTAAAAATAATAATAACGGAAAGTACAAGTCAATAGAGTTTTTCAAATTTTATGAAGATGAAGATATCGAATGTCACTTTACTATCACAGAAAAATCTCAACAAAATGGTGTGAATAAAAGAATGAATAGAACTTTATTGGAGAAAATACGTAGTATACTCAGTGCAACTAATTTAACAAAAATTTTTGGGCAGAAGCAGTCAACATAACGTGTTTTATTGTAAATCGTTTTTCTCAAACAGTTATTAATTACAAAACTCCTGAAGATGTATGAATTGGTAAATCTACAAATTATTCTTCTTTAAAGATTTTACTTGCGTTACTTCTATACATGTTATTAATGATAAATTAAATGCACGTTTCAAAAAGTATATTTTTTTGTTTATACTAAAAATATTAAAAACTATCGTTTGTGAGATTCTAGTATTTCTAATGTAATTATTAAAAGAGATGTAGTGTTTGATGAAAGTGTTATATTGAAATATCTGAATAAACGTCCTAATGATATAATTCAAGTGGCAGTAAAGCTCGCAATTTCTTTACAAAAAGATATTTAAGTCGTGACAAACTTTCAAGAAAATTATGAGAATCAAGTTAAAATTTCTGAAAAAAACTTTATTTCAAAAATTTCAAAAAAACATAAAATCACCTGAAAGATATGGTTTTGAGAATATGCTAGTTTTTTGCTTTATTTATTGACAACGGTGATCATTGTTCCAATAAAGAAATAGTGTAGGATAAAAATTTTTCAGGAACAAATCGCTACGAATGAAAAGATAGACTTCCTTCAAAAGAATCATACTTGGGACTTTATAAAATTATCAAAAGGTAAAATAACAATTGATTATAAGTGAGTATTTCGAGAGAAAATTTTTTTTCTAAGATAGATGATGTTAAATTTAAGTTCCATTTAGTTGTAAAAGGATATTAACAAAAAGATAGTGTTAATTTTAATAAAATTTTTTCTCTTTTAATTAAATACACATCTATTCACTTTTTACTTATTTTAGTTATTTTTCATAATCTTAATTAGAATAGCTTAATGTCAAAAACGATTTTATACACGGAGAATTAAAAAAACAAATTTTAATTTAGTAACCTCAAGTGTTAATCCAAGAAAATAAAAAAAATTATATCTGTAAGTTGAATAAATCACTTTATACTTTAAACAGTCTTCATGACAATGGTATAAAAAATTTGATAATTTTATGTTGAGACAATATTTTATCCATTGCAAATATAATTATTATGTCTATTTTAAAATACATGATAATAATTCATTCATTATATTACTTTCTTTATATTGATGATATACTTATTACTATTCAAGATATATCTCTACTTAATAATATAAAAGTAAGTATGAAAAAGAAATTTGAGATGAAAAATTTAGCTATTGTAAGAAAGATTCACGACATAAAAATTGATCAGGAATGAAAACATTACAAATTATTACCTAAATAAAGCAAATATCTTGAAAAGATTATTTCTCGTTTTGTCACGCAGAATTCAAAATCCATTAATACTCCTTTCACAGCCTACTTCAAGCTTTCAGCTCAACTATATTCTTCTATAGGCGAGGAGCATGCATACATGGAAAACATCTCATTCTCAAATGTTGTTGGAAGCATAATCTATGATATGATATGTATAAAACCTGATATTGTATAAACAGTCAACGTTATTAGTCATTATATGACAAATCCAATAAAAAAGTATTGACAAACTATAAAGTAGTTATTAAGATATATCAAATATACTCTTAATATTGGTTTATATTTCAATAGAAACATAGTTCAAGAGACCAAAATTATTGATTACGTCGACTTAGACTATACTGAAAATCTTGATCGATAACGATCTCTTACTGTTTATCTTTTCATATTTTGTGATGGTCATATTAGTTAGAGGCGTATTTTACAATTAACTGTCATATTATTTACAATAGAGTCTGAGAATATGTCAGCTATATAAGTAGTTAAAGAACCTCTATATTTGAAAGATTTGTTAAGTGAAGTTGATTTTTCTTAATGTGTTTTTATATTTTTTTTTCGACAGTTAGGACGTCATATATCTTACGAAAAATCAAATGTATCGTGTTATATCAAAGTACATAATGTTTGATTTCACTTTATTCAGAACATTATTGAAGACGGTAAAAGATTCATACTTCAAAAAAGCCTACAGATATGTTGACGAATGTAATTTTGATTGACAAGTTCAAAATTTACTTAGACTTGATCAATATTTAAGATTGTTAATTTTGCCTTATAGGGTAATGGCAAAAATATTTGTTAAAAATTTAAATTTAAAGAAAGTGAGGATTCGAGTAAAAAAGAGATTGTTGATTTAGTTGTATCTCGAATCTGAATTTTCTAAAGAGTCCTAATTAAATTAAAATTCATATTAAAAAGTGGTTTAGTAATCTTAATCATTCTCCGAATTTGCCTCTTATTAAAAGACTTAGATTAATGGGCTAAATCTTTATTTGAGTCAGTTTTCTATTTTTATTGAAACCTAATTAGACCACTTTTATAAATACCTTATTTATATAAGGACTTCAAATACGGAGATAAAGAGATATAAATTAAAACCCTCAAAATATCTTGTGACAATTAAGCTAATTAGTATTTTGTGAGAGTTAATGATATTGAAATCTTACTTTTATTATTACAATTTTTTCTTTTTTTCATTAATATAATATCATCCGAATCACCTTCGCTTATAAAGTAAGTTACAAACCACACCACATAAATCTTTTGTATGCTATTTTTTTATTTTTTTATATTATGAATTATAATGGATATCGGTATTTCGTGTATAGCTTCGAAGCAAAAGTTATGATATCATTTGTTGGGAGAGTTTAAAAGTATTAAACCGAGTCAATATAGTGGGATGGACACCAACTATCCCAAAATTTTAAACTAACGGAATTTAAGACTTTTTCACTATATATATTAAACTCTATTTATCCAATATTTGATGTGGGACTAATCTATCACATCTAAGATTATAACAATATCTTCTTTTAGGTGTGGTCTGACCATATCAATTTTAATACTTTTAATCAAGAACTTTTTTATTCAATAAATTCTACCATGTGACTCATACTAATAAATTTTTGTCTCAATTTTCGATTTTTTTTAATAGAGATTAATGACTCATTCGTATCATTATGATACTATTTTTACTTGAATAGTTTTACCGTGATCCATACTAATGGGTTTTTGTCTCGATTTTTTATTTTTAAGAGAAACTAGCATTCGACTCGATTCAATTGTATCATCACAGTAATTTCGGTCTTAAGAGTTTGCATAGTTCCAAACGTAAAGATCTGATATTACTTGTTGAGGGAGTCGGAAGAGTATTAAATCAGATTAATATAGTGAATCAGATACTAAATTATCTCAAAAGTCTGAACTTATGATATATGAGTCTTATTTACTATGCATATTGGACTATATCTATTCAATAACTAATATAAAACTAATCCATCACACTTGATATTATAATATTTAATCAGTAACATGATATTTTACTTTTAGAAAAAGAGCCTCTGTTATTGGAAAAAATATAAAATGGAGACAAAAGAAGAGGTTAGCTTAGCTAGTTATGGTAGAGCTTATAGGACTCACCATTTATTTCCCATTTATTGAATCTCACAAGCCAAGCACCAGAACCAATCTGCAAAGTGGAAACCTTGTCTAGCCACACTCAGAACAGCTTCCCTTTTTTTTCACCATAGCATGGTCCAAATCTCTCTAGGCACTCGTAAAGAGAACGCTGAACTCCAGATGGATGAATTATGACTCCACCAGGGTACTACCAATCATACAGAAGCCAATGTCAAAAACAACTCAAATAATCTGTAATAGCAAATTCTAAGAAGGCATAACTTTGTAGCTCATGGCATAATTCTGTCAACATTTGTTGAGTAATTTTAGCCAAAGTCAGAAAGATGCTAAAAGAATTATTGTATTAAATGGAAAACCAACTAGAAAATTTTTAAAGCACACGAGTGAATATTATATTGTTTCATTGTTTCCTCCAATTATGAGCAGAAACAGTAACTGCAAACAAATCAACATATAGGAAACAAAGCATGATAGCCAGAAGTGTTCGACATACAATTATACTCTTCAACTTCTGGATAAGCTCTTTAGCGTTTTCAATTTCAGCTCGGTGCCACTTCTCATATATCAGGTAAAAGTTGACCACTTCTTGTCCAGGATTGAAGCTGTCAAACTTGATACTTGACAAGTCCACAACATCCCTTGGGGACGTGTTAGGACCAAGCTTGAAATGACCGATAGCCTGGATAATGCCAGCTGCACATCTATCTGATCCATGAATTATCCTAGGATTATTTTTAGCGTTTTTAGCATGCCACTGCAACAATTCTTCTTGTGCATTGCTGACCTGCAAGAAAAAGAAAAGTTACATCTTTCCAAAGTCATGCAAAATATGATCTTCGCTCAAAATCACAAACAAATTTCTATTAAGAAACGAACCATGACGCCATAAACTTCTGGAATGCTGAATAGTTCCGCGTCGTTGCCAGAGTCACCACAAACAAGGGTATTCAAAGGTGGTTTGCCTTCCGTTTTGAACTTTCTAAGCAAATATGCAAGTGCCTGACCTTTCCCAGCACCTTGAGGTAATATGTCAAGATCCATGCCACCACTATAAATTATTTTCACGTCCAACTGTCAATGAATAAGTCAAGTAAACATCGGACCATAGAACAAAGTACAAAACAGCACTTGATACCCCTTTTTAACCCTACCCCACGTTTCTCCAGATGCTCGGACAAAGACTTCATTACTTCCTCAGCGTGCCCCTTCTCCACATAGAAGCTAACCTTGTGTGGTCTTTGCTCTGTTTCTGACTGCATACATATCATTCACATAAACAACCTCATCCGTAAAATACTCATAGACACCATATCACACAATGGAAAAAATTTTACTTGAAATTTGAGCTGTGGAAACTTGGATGACTCCTCAACAATAATTCTCCTATCCCACTTCTGATTCAAAAACTGCTCCCAGTCATCATCCGGCACCATTGCCTCACCATAAGTTATCTCCGTACCAACCGACATAATGGTGATATCCGGAGTTAACATTGGCTTCTCCTTCCTCAGCTGCTTGTAAAGCGTTGGAGACCTCCCAGTCGAGAACACCAACAAAGAATCCCGGCGATAAGTGGATTCCCACAACGCATTAAATCTAAGCAGCGAAAGGTTCTCAGGATCATGATGATCAACCTGCACAAATGGAATTAATGAGCATGAAAACACAACTGTAAGAATTACGCTGATTAGTTTATTTCCAAATTCAAGCATACCATAGTGTGATCAAGATCCGAAACGATCATGAGATGCGCAGACTTATTGAGCCTGTCCATTTCGTTAGCAACCCTGCAAAACTGCAGCTTGGGAATTTAAGCTTTACATTTCATCAAACACCTAAAAAGCAAGCTGATTTTGCATCATGCATCTCAACTTTCACTCCGAATTTGTGATCTTGCACGCTAAACAACATCAAAATTGAAGATTCATGAATGGTTTGACAACTCGGGGCATACAGAGCCGATTCTGAGCCAAATCGCGAATTAAATCACGGCAATTCAAAAGAAAACGACGAAGATGAAGAAAATAGTGATCTTCGATGGAGAAAGGGAGAGGAGATCACCAGACGAATGATCAGTCGGAAGATGGAGCTAGGGTTTTCGGCTACTCCATTTTATATATTATTTTGATTTTTATTTCGATTTTCGGAACAGTGAAATTGGGGCGGTCCGTTGAGGTCACTTGAGAATAGTCCTTGTTATGTTCGAGAAAATCACAAAAATGTAATTTTTTATCCCACAAAAAAGAAATAAAATAATTTTTTTGAAAAAAATTAAAACTATTTCGATCCAATTTTCTTGTTGTTTCTTTTGCAGCGTCTCATGCCCGCCAAGCTTTTTTCCTTTTTTTTATCTTAAATTTTCTGTTTTATATAAATAATGATTAGGATTAGGATTAGAATGAAAGTGAATGATAATGAATTATTTTTATAAATTAATATTTTTTTATTAAAATTAACTCTAAAATAATTTAAAGTAAAAAAATATTTTATTTTTTATAATAATTTAATTTAATAACGATATAAAATAAATAATATTAAATTTATAAAAAATAAAAAAATAATTTAAAAAAATGGTGATTTTAACCCTGATTTCAACCCTTTTTTTGCTTTTTCTAATAAATAAAAAAAGGGAATTTTGCGTATAGCACCCTAAGTTTTTAAGGTATCTGTAGAGTACAGCTAATATCCATAGACCGGACGTAACAGGCAATCGGCATCTCATAGATGGGAGTTAATTACAAAGCCACATGAAATTTTCAAATAACAATAATACATGGGTGATATTGCAATTGTTTTTAGGGGCATCGGTGAAAGTTTGGGTTTTCTCAAGGGTATATATGGCAGTTTCACAAAAGGATAATTACGGGTGACCCGTAATTAGCCTTAATTACGGTTAACCTCACGTAATTTTCATAATTACCCCTATCCCTCAAATTCGCCCATATTTATCCACCCCTCAAATTCCCCCATATTTATCCACAGACGGTTATTTAATCAAAATTTTACCAAAAAATTTCGATTTTACCCGTTAGTTTTACACATACACCCCTAAAAACAAAAACTTATTTTTTATGGTTAACCCCCCGGATTTCGGAATTTTACAAATAACACCCTGAAAGAACTCAGACTTACAAAAACCTCCTCCAAATTCGAATTTTTGCAAATAAACCCCCGGAAATTATTTCGATATACAGAAAAGTCCCCAAAATTCGGATTTTTGCAAATAACACCCCGTCGCGCGGCCGGGAGCGGCGGAGGAGGCCGGCAGGCAGGCCGCGGGAGCGGTGGCGGCGGCCGGCGGCAGAGCGGAAGCGGAGCCGGGCGGGCGGGAGCGGAGGCGGAGGCCGGGGCGCCGGCGCGCCGAAACGCGGGCGCGGACGGCCACGGCCGAGGCCGTTCAGCCCCCGCGTGCCGGGGACGGAGGCCGAAGCCGGCGCGCCGCACGCGGGCGCGGGCGAGGACGGCCACGGCCGAGGCCGTTCCGCCCCCG